>CM037853.1:102879006-103554006 GCA_021234595.1 Delia radicum | reverse complement strand
GCAAGTGTCCCAGGCTTTGTGATAGGAGACTTAGGTTTCTAGGTGATCGCTTCATTTCGCCTTCCGACATCGCGAACATTTTGCCTAATAGGATAATTGGCTTTATAGGTAGCTTGAATCTGTAGGTAACTTTAGGCAGCACAAAAGACCTACATTGGTCGCGGTGCATAGTGCCTTCTGATCTAATCTATATAAATTTTAAATGAAAGGTACTTAGATAAATACCTGCTATTTTTGGGGACCTTATATGGACATTAAGTCTAAACATGGACCTTTTATATCAAAAACATATAGACTTAGATCTTGCACCGATATAAGTCTATGTGTTAAATTTCATCAAAAAATCATTACATTGGCGAACTATAGCGTGCTGGCTAACAAAGCCAATTTAAGCTGCCCTTATATGTGAGTCCGGTCTCACTATGGACCGACTCGTTGTTGTGCCGGTATAAGTCAGTTTAAAAAATCGGAAACGTGCAGACGATCAACGTAAGAACGATTATCAGAGCCAATTTTTACGGTTTGCAGTTATATAGGCACTAGGTCTAAACATGGTCCAATTCTAAACAATATTAAAAGGATTGATCCTCGGGTCGACATCAGTCAGTATGTCAAATATCACCAAAATATCTTAATATTTGCTACCTGCTGCGTGCGAACAAGTGTAAAATCAAATAAGGGGGCCGTTATATTTGCACTAGTTCCAAACATGTACCGATTCTACTGAAAATCAAAAGTCATTGTCCTTGGCCGATATAGGGCGGTGTGCCGAATTTCATCGAATTATTTTAATATTTGGAACTTGCAGCTGGCGGATGAGCATAAAAGACAATTTTTTGCAGGAACCGTTATATAGGAACTAGGTCTAAACATGGACAGATTTTACCCAAAATCAATAGCTTTTGTCTTTTGGGTAATATAAGTCAGTTCACCAAATTTCATCAATACATCGACTTGCAGCATGCGAACAACAAATATGCGATAAATATAGAGAAAAACTTAAATTTAGATACATTTTATAAATGGTCATAACTTCAGTATTTATCCATAGATTTTCTTTAAAGATGACTTATATTTACTGCGTTTAAGAAAAAATATTTTATATATTTCATTGCAAAACAAATATCTTACATATATTTTTCGAATTTTCCATTTTTTATTTTTGTTAAAAAAAATTGATTTTTCCGAGTAATTTCGGCACATAGGTCCTAAACTACTCAACCGATTTAAAAATAATATTGAAAGGATATGTTGTACATTAAATGATATTTGTTTTGCAGTTTGAGTGACCAAAGTATATTGATCCAAAATCGAGATACATATAGTCAAAATAGTCAAATTACACAAAAATAAAAATTAAAAAATATTTTAAAAACTTTCCAATAAAAAAAATTATTCAGGTTTTCGGGTTTAGGAGAACTAAAATTTTCGCATTTTTGTAACATAACCTTTTTAATATTTGTAAACTAGAATAATTAGGGATCATATTAATATTTGGACCGTACTATAATCATTTTGATTTCAATTCCAATCATTATATGATTCTCTTCAACCATATTTTTTTCTGCGTATTTATAAATTACAATTAAAAACTTATTGGAGGGTATATAAAATTCGGCTTTGCCGAATATAATATTCTTATTTATTTGCATTTTACTAACCTTCTCCTATACTTTTTTTAACCCCTAAACTGTAGTGTTCTAATATTAGACAAATACACTTTCAAAAAATAGTAGTTATAGAAAAAAACACCATCCAATATGGAATACACATTAAACATTTTTGAAATAGAATATACATACGTCCAGTTCCAAATACTTTAGCGATTGAAATGAAATACCAAAGATTGAAATATTCAAGTCAACAAAAAAATAAATAACTTATTATTAGCGTCGGCTTTTTAATGCAAACATAAAGTTTACCGTGTTTTATTTGTTTGTAAACAAAACTATACTAATTAACTGTCATTATTGAAAATCTACTCACAATTTGTCAACTCAAAAATCTTAAAAAATAAAATAAAAATCATTTCTTGAAATTTAAAATTTTGTGTTTTATTTAAAAACTTTGTTTTCTCTTTTATTTTTTCTTCAATAAAAAAGGTACCCCAGTACGTATGAGTACTGTCAGATAATTTAGATACTAAATCGTCAAAATTTGGATGTTAAATCGTCTAAAAAGGAAACTACACAGTGCACAGTAGGGTGTCCCAATAAAAGAATTTTGTTTGTTTCTCAAGCTTACTTTGAATGCTTATTGGGTAAAGTATTTTTAACATTTTTTCAGATTTTTTGAGAGCTTTTTAGAGGTCACGCAAATCGGTTTTTTTCAAAAATCGAGGTTTCTGAACGTTTTCTGAATTATATTGTACTTATAACTTGGTCCATAACCAAAATTTTCTTAGCTTCTAAGACAACATTTTAAAGAAAAATGTCCAAATTTTATTTTTATGCACATAAGCTTCAGCAATGATTTTTGTATATTTACGTCCCGTATATTACTTTTTTTCGCAATTTTTTATAACTAAATTTCTATGAAAATTGAAGAAACTAATGATGCAGTTTAAAATATTGATAAATTATAAATAGTTTTGACAAAATTTTGAATTTGTTCTTACCGTTCCCTGTTAAAGTTTTGTAGCCATTGTATAAAACTTATAAAATTATAAATTCTTTGCCATCTGATTTGCTTTAAACTTTGAATTTTGTGATTATTCGTTGTTGGTGTATTAATCATTTTTGATATATCTTATCTTGAGTAAAAATAAAAACTAAACACGAAATATTTCATAATTATGATATTTTCGAGGATTCGCCATTTTTGATGTTTGATACCCTGAACGAAAATATAAGTAGGGTAGAAGGGGGAGCACTAGCCATTACGTCACAATTTTTAGAAAACCGCGACTACAAAAGCGAAAAATTGCGTTCTTAACAATTTTTGACGTTGTATAAATAACACATCCGAACAGCTTAAGCATTTTAATTACGATGATAGATATATTGAATTTAATTCTCTATAATGAGTAAACCATACGTTTCAAATTTGTTTATTATTATAGAGGGGGTGGGTTGGCGGGGGGTGAAGTGGGTTACTAGCCCCTTGCAGTTATGCACCTAACAAAATACGTGTCTAGTATTTTTGTTGTACTCAACAACATATCCAAGTTTCATTAAAATCTGAGGATTCGCCACTGCGTAGTTTCCTTGTTGGATGCTAAGAAAATTAGGGCTATTGACCAAGTTATAGGTTAGGTTAGGTTAGGTTAGGAAGGGTTATGTGCCCAAGGGCACAACTCCACTCGGAGACCAATACGGTCCATTGTGAATCCCTTCAGAGAAAAAACGGTGAGAAAGAATAGAAATAGACAGAAAAAAATAGCTTGAAAGATAAATATAAAGAAAGGTAGAAAATATATTTACTCCCCAGAAACCGGATCCTAACGTCCCCTTACCAGAAACAGCCGTCCTATCTCCCTGACAAATCTCAGCAAATCAACTGGATTGTATCCAGCGACACACCCGAGTTCGTCGTGAAATCTATCTCCTAGCCATTTCTGTCTGAGTCCCTGTAATTTAGGACAGTGGCACATTATATGCTCCACCGTCTCCAGTTCCTCAACGTCCTCGCACAGCCTGCAAAAATCCGATATGTCCCTGTCCCATCTGCTTGTGAAAGCCCTGACAGTACAATGACCGGTCAAGAACCCCGTAAGGGTCCTGAGACCTTCCCTGTCCAGTCCCAGAAGAACCTTGGTTGCCCCTGCGTCCAAAGCGGGCCATAACGCCCTAGACACCCTGCAGTCCATTCTGTTCCTCCATGATTGGTTAACGGTTATAAATACAAATCAAAAAACGTCGAAAAACCCCGATTTTTTGGGGGAAAAATTGATTTATTATATTATTTGAAATCCAGAATACATAATTTGGAATTCAGAAAGCATTTTATATCAATTTCATTTAACATTTTCTGAATTTCAAATGATATTTCCTGAATTTCAATTGTCATTTTCTGAATATCAATTGATATTTTCTAAATATCAATTGATGTATTTCTGCATTTCAATAAGTATTTTTTTGAATTTCAAATGGAAAATCTAAATTTCCCTTGATGTTTTCTAAATTTCAAATGGAAATTCTGAAATTCACACTATTTTTTCTGAATTTCAAAATAAATATCTGAATTTCAATTGATATTTTCTAAATTCCAATTGATATTTTCTAAATTCCAATTAATATTTTCCGAATTAAAGTTGCAAAAGGTATAGAAAAGAGCTTTAAAAAAAATGTACCCACTTTTATACAACAAAGTATGTCTGTTTTTGGCACGCAATGAAAAAAGTCTTGCCAACCCTGTGCTAAAGGGAAATTCGACTTTGTTCCGTCTATCCGAATTAGAGTGTAAAATTAAACATTTCAACTTACCTTCTTTATTCACTATTTTGTTTATGTTTTTCACATTTAGAAAAAAAAACTTATAATGGCAACAAATAAATTATGCATAGAAATTTCACTTATATTCAACATTTACTATTTGAACACTAATAACACTTTCCATTTTCTCTTCTCAGTTCAAGAACGAACTGCAGCACAAAAGAAAACAACCGACCGGCTCATGATTTTTATTTTTTCTTTCTTTATTTCAAAGCAACACTTTATAAGCCTTTTTCGCTTGTTATTTTTCAAAAAATTTAAGGATTTTTTTATTAAAAACTATTAAGCTACAATTGAATTTTATTTTTATAACAAAATATTTTAATTTTATTAAATTTTAACACAAAATAATTGAATTTTATTAGGAACACTACTGCCGCGACGTCTGCACTTTACAAAAATTACGAGTTAACTAAGTAATAGAATGTAAAGTAAAAAGAACTACAAAGGTACTAAAACCAATAAAGAAGTACTTTTGTTGTTGTTAATAAAGTTATACTAAAATTCGCATTGGCGATTTGTTTTGATCAGCAAACGTCACTGATTGAGAGAGAAATCACTGAATGGCATGCATAATTTTTTTTTTTTTTTTTTTTTTTTTTTTAAAGAGAGGCAACACTCAGGAAATACTTCCTATATTTAGTGTGTTGCTTTCTTTGGAAAGGGATAGTATAGAGATGAAAGGTGGGGAAAGATGAAGGGCTTCAGACATGGCAACACTGTAATTGATCGAGATGATAAGTCTTAGAACAGTTGTTGCTCGCCACCTGATGGAGAGTTGGCGAACTTATTGAAGCTTTTTGGTTCATAGCCCTGATTCATTATTTTACTTCGGTGGGGTTAATTGCTATGGGAACACCGAAGGTGGACATTGCGATACGTATGAGGGATAGAAAAAACTCATACATATTAATTTGATGTTGCCGGCACCGGGGATCGAACCCGGCACCTTCTGTGTAAAAGTCCAACGCGCTAACCATTAGGGAAAAAATTCCCTAAAGTACTCAATAAATAGTAATATAAATAAAAATGCAAATGAGTATGGCCACTTAATTCATAGAATATATGTATGTATAAAATCCCGTTCCCAAAAAACGGCAATTTTTTATGTACCCACAAAAAAATTCTAGAGGAACGTTTATTAAAAAAAGTTTATAATATAACTAAGTATAGTGGGAGCAATTTAACTAATGACTATTTTCAGTAAAGTTTGTCAATCAACTTAGGAAAATAATTTGAAAATATCTTCCTCTTTTATTTAAGACAGTTAAGCAGTAAATCGTAATAATATTATCCATTATATTTAATAACAATACCTAGATAGTTTAGTCAATCCTGGGAACCGGAAGATGGTTCTCAGGTCTGGTTCACTGATGGCTCTAAGCAGTCGAATGGGAACACGGGTGCGGGCGTCTTCGGACCAGGCTTCCAGCGTGCCTTACCTATGGGTAAATATACGTCCATTTTTCAGGCGGAGATTTGGGCCATTTGTCTCTGTGCATTGGAATGCCTGCGAAGGGGAACTCGCAGATCTCGCATCTACATTCTTTCTGACAGTCAGGCTGCACTGAGGGCCTTAATGGCCTATAAGGTGTCGTCCGGGTTGGTCATGGAATGCATTCAGACTCTCAATAGGCTCGGTAGAGGCAACTCTCTAACCTTGGGGTGGATTCCTGGTCATGAGGGGCATGAGGGCAACGAGAGGGCAGATTTTAAGTGAAATAATGAGTCGAACAATTTAATATTTTGCATACCTCTACGAGGAGTCAATTTCCCTAAAAGGACATATCCCGGGCCTGGTAAAAGTAGTAGTATGGAACTAGTATAATTTTGCCATTGATGTGGGTTAAATGATGTCAATTATACTTAATGAACGGTCCCCTGACCGATGAAAAGGAGATATACCACTTAACAAGCACTGTCAGCTCTATTTTATATTCGCAATGTTTTTAAAAAACTTTTTTATCCACACTTTTATTCCACATTTATACTACAGCTAAAACTAGTATTTTTTTTAAAAATATTTGTATTTACTTTTCAAATTCCAAAAACAAAAATTTAAAAAAAAAACCAAATGATTTCAAAAACTTCTAATTTTAAGTTATAGTACGTGAGTTATATATACCCCGGGTATATTCCTGGATATGTCCTTGAAGGATATATTCCGGGACTGGTTCAACCAGGACCTATTGTTTTTTAGGTTTTGTCTTTACCGGCAGCACTGCTCTTCAACTATATTTTGTTGTTGTAGTGTGTTTTTGCTTTACATTTTTATGTTGTTGTATTGTTTGTGTTGTCTTTCGTTTGTATTAAAACCAGTGATATAAAACGTGGCACTTTTGACTGCTTGATGTTATCGCAAGAGCGGAAGTAATTTATGAGAATTCATAAAATATGTTAAACTTTATAGTCAGAGGGGTTTGTCTTGCATTTTTAAAAAAGCATTAAAATGACGAACTCTAAGTAACAAATTAATATTTTTTTTTTTTTTTTTTTTTTTTTTTTTTTTTTTATTTAAATATATTTTCATTTTCATTTATTTTATTTAGTTTTAGTAATTAAATGTGCTAAAGTCCCAAAACTTATTTAACAAATTGTGAAACAATTTTCAAATAGTACCAACCAGCATAAAAAATAGTACTTTTTCAACTCTCATAGTACTAAATACAAGTTTTTATTATAAATTAACGTTTTTAAAATTTATTTGTATATAAAAAGAAAATTTAGTTGATTTTAGTTACAGAATTTATAAAAATTATCAGACTATTTCTTAAATTCAGCTTTCTTTGCAAGTAAATCTATTTCATTACTCATTCGATTTTAGAATCACAACGCAAATTTGAAGATGTTGGCAATGGCCTTTTTTCAATTGTATTTTTTTAAGATATTTATTTTTCACTCTTCGAACACTTTCTTTTTTACTCGAACTCAAATAAAATCATCTTTAATTAATTCCATTTACAACGATTGGATCCAAATAAATACATTTGATAAATGTTTATTTATGAATGGGTAATTGAATCATATAGACGCAATCGAACAAATAAAAACATAACAAATATTACATTATTCAAAAAACAGGGTCACTGGCCAGAAAATTGAAAAATTTACAATGATTTTTAGAAAAAAGACTCATTCTTCTCTACCACGTCTTTCACAATTAAAATTAAATAAAATTGCATATTAATTATAGTATTAATTGCAATTGTGTGAAAAAGACGTTAAAATTCAAACTCAATCTTTAATTTTTATTTATATGTAAATAGTAAAGGAATACCATGGTACTTTTCAAAGGAATACCATGGTACTTTTCCGGATCAAATAGTACCAAAAAAAGTACTATAGTACTAACTGTATCATCCCTGTGGCCTTATCAATGGTATTTTGTCCCTTTTAAATTGTCAATTTGGCCCAAAAAAAAACTCAAAATGCATCACTGATCAACACATAAACGATTACTTGCAACTTCGCACAAGCAGAATTGGTTGAGGTGGTAGCGCAAATGCCTTGTAAGCAGGAGGTTGAGGAATCGAGCCCCGCAGGCGACAATTCATTAAAGATTTTTTTAATTCATAATTTTTTTTTCAAATTAATTTTAAAATCTATTTTTAGGCATATCACCTAACACGCACAAGGTGCCCGAAATATGGAAACACGTCACATCCAATGAAGCGATACGTCCTTTTCATATAAAAAGTTCGATCCCGTGTCACCGCCACCTTTTGACGTCCGGGACATGTCCCTTTTGCCCGTACACTCACATAACAAATTCGGTAGTCTCAACAGAATTTCATCCAACCGAATTGCTAACTGAATTCGTTTTGGACAACCGAATCAATTCGGTTGGATGAAATTTTAGAATTTTAATGAGAGTGTTGGGACACAATCTGACAACCTTCTTCAAGGTTACTTGACAAGAAAAAAAGTTTAGTGTCGTACACAAAAGCAGTTGTAAGTGAAAATGTGTGTCGGGTTTTTTCGATTTTACTCCCTATCTCTACATGTTATACATGATAGATAAAAACATAAATGACTTGCTTGCACACATTACTGTACAGCCTGGAAAAAATCAAAAATAAGTACTTATATATGTACTTACTAGAGTTGAAAAAATATTGAGTCTAACAACAAAATTTCAAAAAATGTTTAGATCCTTATTTTATATTTAAAATAATGATTTAAATAAGTACTTATTACACAGAGAGAATTTTCTTGGACTAGTTTTAATGAAATTGTTCACTAAACCAATGAAGTTTTCTTCACAAAGTGAATGAATAATTTCTTAGACTTAATGACATTATTTTTATAAAACTATTTTTAATGAAACTTTTTTATTTGGCGGATGACACTTTTAATAAAGAAAATGAAATTTTTCATAAAATTTTATGAAAAACTGCATTAAATTAACGAAAAGTTTCAATGGACGAGTTAAAGTGACACTTCATAGATTCAATTCAAAAATTCATTGATATCATACAGATAATTTTCTCAGTGTAGTAACGTATTATTTTTGTATTGAAATAATGCAAAAAATTAAATAATTAGTAAGTCATTATTATTTTGTATTAAAGTAATTCAGAGTGTAAACAGGAGTCATTACTGGTGGTCCAAAAAATTGTGATATGTTATTACAGTTTTTACACTGGGATCTTGAATTCGAAAAAAAAAATTTTTAAATCGTAAATCTCCTTTTTTACTACATATTTTTTCAATTTTTTTTTTTTTTTTTTCTTATAACCACTTATTTTTCGAAATAAAGTAAGCAGTCTACTTATAAACCATCTGTCTAACCACTTATTATATAGAATCTTATAACTACTTATTTTTAATTTTTTGTAAGCGAGTGACTACTTACAGACACGACCACGCCAAACAAAAATAATGAGGAAAGGACCTCAAATAATAAGTTATGCAAAGGTTCATTTAAAAAAAAAGTCTGTAAAGTCAGCAACATTTTTGCTGGGAGGATCCTTGCAGAAAAATTGCTAATATCAGCAAACAATTTGGTCTGTTTTATTTATTTATCATTTAATATCATAAATATATATTTATATCCAAAATCGCCGTCCTTGGATATTTAATGGTTAAATATATGAAGCATTTTTTATGATGAAACTACAAAAAAGTGCAATCTGTAGATTTTACTTCTTTAGCATTTTCAACTTTAGAATTTTCATGTTTAGCATCTTCATTTTTAGAATTTTCATCTTTAGAATTGTCATCTTTAGATTTTTCATCTTTAGAATTTTCATCTTTAGAATTTTCATCTTTCGAATTTTCATCTTCAGGTCCACGTTTTTTTTTCGAATCTTTACAACAAAAGCCAATGCGATCACACCAATCCCCTGCATCATCCAGGTCATCATCAACATCAGATAGACAACTAAAGCAGCAATCGCAGTCACATCCATCAGAATCCGACATATTATGTAGTTATCAGGAATGTACTGTAATGAAGATTTTTATATACAAAATATTTTTTTAATGTTAGGGAATGTTAGGTTACAAGGGAGTTACCCAGACCCCTTGCTCGCATATTTAAATGAACTTTGGATATGTTGTAAAGGAGCGAAATAAAGACACCAATCTCACGTTTAAGGGTTAAAAAGAAGCGTTAAAAATTAATTTGTTTTTGTAGGAAAACTTGTCTTTAGTTTACGAAAACTAGATTGAACACAGGGTTAAAGTACTCAAGAAACAAAAATGTTCATATCCATTTTGCCTACGTATTGGAATGTGGCAACCACATTTTTTAATTATATGAAATATAGGCAAAAAAGTCTCCTCGGGAAAATTACCATAAAAACCGAAGGATTTGGAATATCTTAAAAAGCTCGGAAACCCCCTCGATTAAATTAAATAGGCATTGCTTTGCGTTATTTTTAGCTTAATACAACTACAATCAGAAACTATCCCATTTTATTTGGTACTAGCTGAAGTGCCCAACTGTCATTTTTGAATGCAGAAAAAATTTTAAGCTAGGAAATAGACGACTTAATTCTGTTGTGTTTTGCAGAATCAGTTAGGATTTTAACGGTAAACTTGCAATTAAAGATTTCATTTGAAATTTATGAAATAAGGTTTTAGTTTTTGTTTTTCAATTGAATGTGTGCCGAATTTATTGTAAAGCATTATGTTTTTGGTTTTGCCGTCAGGGGCATATATGTAGAGGTTTCGTGGGCTGCCAACTCTTGAGCATGCAACATGAAGTTGGCCATGTGAGAAACATGGATAACACAGTGCAGCATTTTTAAGGTCATCGTTTGGTTCCTCCTTCATACCCGTTTTTTTTTGAAGTGTATATCGAAACTAAAAAAAATCCGCAAAGGACTTGGCCAGATTACATCGAAATTTTTTTTTTTGGACACCCTAAGTTTTTGCACCCAAACATGATTTTTTTAAAAAAGGAAAATTTTTATGGAATCCATATATCATAAACCGTTCGGAATTTTGTTTTTATGTCTTTGGCAAAGTTGTAGATCCAAACCAAAGCAAAAAAATTCTCATATGGACCGACCCAAAAAAATTGCATCCACTGCATCAAAATTGCAAAAAATTGGGAAAAAATGCTATTTTTTTTATGATTTTTTCATGATTTTGTCCTGAAATGGCTTAAATACTGGGAATTTAAGAAATCTTTCTTCAGCTAAATTATATCTAACAACAATATAAACAACTCTCTAGTACATGTCATCTTAATACGAACATTCCTTAACCCTAGAAAGCACATCTTTTTGCTCACACTTATTTTGCATAGCCAATGTTTGTCGTTTCGACAAAGAAAGACTATATAGGTTAATGCCGTTTTTGTTGTTACTTGTTTTCAAATTTACTATTTAAACATTTTATTGTTGTAATGCTGATATGTTTTTGAAAAAATGAATATATTTATTTTATTAATAAAAAGTAATTATTTTATAACGCAATTAACAATTTCATAATTTTTTTTTTATTTTTTGTTTAAGTTTTTTTGTTAATTTATACAAATGCAAAACATGTGTATTATTAACTGCCGATGATTTTATTCTGCTACGATTTTACCCGAAAAAAGTATAGTAACTTCTGGTAAAATGAGAAACACAATTACTTTCTTATCACGCTCTCATTTACCGAATTTTTGTTAATAAAAACGCTTTTTGGTAAGATGGAGTCAAAGCGGGTTCGCGAGGTAACGTTTGTCGAACATAACTAAAATAAGAAAATATATAATTTTAACAGAATAAATAAATAACATACCATTGCTACTCACGCCTGTTAAGGTTTAAATATTTTTGGTGTTTGTTCAAGGTCATGATCTGACTCTGCACTACTACAAGAAGAAAGAGGATCCAAAGGCACATCTCTAAATACAGTGTCTCCTGGGTCTTCCATATCACCATCCTCACACAGGCACACCTTGTGGCTCCACCAACAAACCTCTGCAAGCATTGCGTCCAGCTTCTTGCCTTCGAATCTTTTTTCCATTGGCATTGTGACCTGGTGGAATCGCTCCCCTTGCTCATCTGATTCGGTGGGCAATTGTTTTAAAAAAACATCAATATGATGATGCAAAAAATGCAATTTCAGCGGCATCGATACATTTATATTTTCAAAATATTGCAGCATTGTTGCCACTAATTTCTTTGCTTTATCTGGCTCTGCTCGATCCTTTCCTAAAACATTCTGAATTACAGCTTTGAGAGCGTCCCATGCGTTTCGGAGATTAAAATTTACATTTGTAAGCACAGCTGTAAATGTATCGTTTTTCATTAACTATCTGATATCTGGGCCGTTCAGGACACCTGTTCAATGTAAACAAATTTATTACAAACGATTAAGATAGGTATAGATAAAGCGGGACCCGCGAAATCAGATATAAAAATAATTAAAATTACATAATTACCAGCTTTAATTTTTGCATCGCTGAGTTTCGGAAATATAGTTTCAAGCAATCAAAAACTTCATCACTACTTCCAACAGCAGTTTTGATGAACTTTGAAGCGATTCCTAGTTTTATGTGGAGCGGCGGAAGTAATATATCACTAGTCTCCCTTATGAACGGCTCATTTTTCAGTTTAAGTTGTTTTACGTTTTCGGCATCTCTTGCACTTCAGTTTGTGCGCTTATACTGATTGCCCGGGTATCGTGAGTCCCAATCGCAAATAAAGCAAAAGAAGCTAGGGAAGCCACCTTTTGAAATTATTCCTGAAAGAAGAGCACTTGAGAAAGGATACTACTAAATACAAATAGAAAATAGTACCTTGCATTATGTTCACGACTTTTAAATCGCAACAAATTTTCCATTTGTGCTCCTCATATTTGATTTTCTCCAATATATTACCTAAAGTTTCATAGCATTCCTTCATATTAGTGCCATATGCTAATGGAATTGAAGGCTTGTTGTTAGTTTTATGGAGCAGCACAGCTTTTAAACTTGATACTGAGCCATCAATAAACAATCGCCAGTCATCAGCAGCATACGTCATTCCCAACCGATTCACTAATCCTTCGATGTCAATGCGTTCGCTGCATCGACGATGTAAAATGTTTGGAACTCTGTTTGACGGCTCCGGTATGATGAGGCACTAACGGTATGCTCTGTAAGCTTTCGGCGCTTCAAAAATGAGGTTAGAAATTCTGCATTCCGCTGTGATAAGCCCATCTTAGCCACAACATAGTCCATTTCGTTTTGTACGAGCGGTTTTGGTTTATCGTCGTCAATATCAGGCTCATAATCGGCATCTTGGAAATCTGATTGATTTGTGAAAGTCGTAGTGGATGACCGTGTGGACATAACATCCGGACTCGGAGGCTTAGGTGGTTTGACATCATCAGGCATTGACACCGGGACTATGCCTGTATAAGCGGCCACATATGTTTTGCATTTTAACATATGTTTATTTAACTTAGGGGAGTAATTGATACATGAGTAACACCGGGATTTGTCGTGTGAATTTTGGTCTTTTATCCACACCATTGGCTTCATGAAACTTAAATTTCTAACTCGTCGATGATACCAATCCAAAAGGCGGAAGTAACAAGTGCCACACACTGTATTTGGAGTGTAATCTTCACCGCTGGGATCAACCTCATCGAAATAAGATGCATAGGCTAGCTTAAATTCCGGAGTAGACCTTTTCCTTTGCACACTTGTAGGCACCATATGACCACAAACTAAACAAAAATAATCAATGTTTGGACACCGGCTATTTTCCATATTGCGCAATAGTTGAATTGTAAAATTTTGCACAAAACACGGATATAATTAGACTTTTCACTTTCGAATACACTTGTTGAATGACAATGAAACGATACTTGAACTGTTTATACTGCGTGCTAGTCTGATTGTCAAGTGTGTTTTATCTTCGTGTTGCACTTTGCAGGTAGAACTGGGTTTTTACAACACCCTTTTTTAAAAACTTCTTAAAAAATGTTTCTGAATGGGTGTAATTGTCAAGTGTATTTTATCTTCGTGTTGCACTTTGCAGGTAGAACTGGGTTTTTACAACACCCTTTTTAAAAACTTCTTAAAAAATGTTTCTGAGTGGGTGTGATTGTCATGTGTGTTTTATCTACGTGTTGCGGTTTTTAGGTGGAACTGGGTTTTTACAACACCTCATCTTCCTAAACAGGATTTTAAAATTGGATTTTAAAGTTTGGCTATTTCCATATTATCATAAAAAAATAGCATTTTTTTCCCAATTTTTTGCAATTTTGATGCAGTGGATGGAATTTTTTTGGGTCGGTCCATATGAGAATTTTTTTTGCATTGGTTTGGATCTACAACTTTGCCAAAGACATAAAAACAAAATTCCGAACGGTTGGATTCCATAAAAATTTTCCTTTTTTAAAAAAATCATGTTTGGGTGCAAAAACTTAGGGTGTCCAAAAAAAAAAATTTCGATGTAATCTGGCCAAGTCCTTTGCGGGTTTTTTTTAGTTTCGATATACACTTCAAAAAAACCCGGGTACGAAAGAGGAACCAATTTATGTGTTGCACTGTGTAATCTAGATTAATACCCGCTACCTTAAGTGATTGTCCTTGTGCCTTATTTATGGTCATAGCAAATGCTATGATTTTGACGTTTTTGATCAAAAGTCGATATTGAAGTGGGATATTGTAATGAAACTATTACTGAGACCTTCCTCGAGAAGGGTAGAATATATGTGAGTAATTTCAAAGAAATCCGTTAAAACTTTCTTAGAAGTTTGTATTCGAAAAAAACGAAAAAAGTTAAAAAAGTTGAAAAAAATTTTAATTTTACATTTTTTGTCAAAAGTAGGTGTAGAAGTGGGCGTGGTCGATGAAAACTATACTACGATCTAAGTTGAGGTCCGAGGATTATTCATGCCAAATATGAGGAAAATCCGATGAGAATTGCAAATTTGTATAGAGAACAAACAAACAGAAAATGAATTTTATATACATAGATCAAATGAAAGGTTTTTCTAGGACTCATTCACTTGTGTACAAATTATGCCCAAAGACATTCAAGTATTTAGTTATTAAAAAAAATGTGTTTTGAGTAACATTAAATCTGACGTTTTATTAACCCTGCAGTACTATCGTTATTCAACTTACACCATTACTATCTTTGGGTGTAATCCACCCCTACTTATTAGTATCTGTCATTCATATCAGTTAAATTCAATTATGCAAATAATATTTTTTTTTTCAATAATAAACTCCAAAATACAAAAAAAAAAATAAATTTTATAAGTTTGGCAACTCATTTATTTTAAATATTTTGTTAATGCACATCTTTAAAAAAACAAAAATTCAGCCTTATGGGTGGATTCCACCCAGACGGTAGTACTGCAGGGTTAAGAAATTTTAGTTGTATTAAGCTAAAAATAATGCATATAATCGAGGGCGTGTCTGAACTTTTTCCGATACTCGAAACCTTTCGGTTTTTATGCGACTTTTCTCGAAGAGCCTTTTTCGCCTATATTTCAAATAATTCAAAAATGTGGCAACTCTGGTAGTGCACAAAGTCATAGTCAATATGGGTATCAACTTTTTTTTCTTCTTGAGTACTTTAACTATACGTACAAATAATTCTAGTTTTCGTAAAAGTAATACAAGTTGTCATACAAAAACAAATGAATTTTTAACCCTACTTTTTATTTTTAACCCTTAAACGTGAGATCGGGCAGCTAAAAAAATACGTGTCGCTTTCTTTCTCTCCTTTACAACATATCCAGAGTTCATTAAAATCTGCTAGTTCGGTTACGGGATACCTCCCTTTTTTGTAACTCCTAAA
Source organism: Delia radicum (assembly GCA_021234595.1). Taxonomy (NCBI): domain Eukaryota; kingdom Metazoa; phylum Arthropoda; class Insecta; order Diptera; family Anthomyiidae; genus Delia; species Delia radicum. The sequence goes on along the minus strand of CM037853.1, from coordinate 103,538,330 downwards.
CCTGAGATTGACAGCTAAAAAAAACACGGGTGCCTTAAATTGTTATTCTGTACAACATATGCCAAGTTCATTAAGATCTGCCGGTCCGGATCGGGATACCTCCCTAGTTATTGGACATTTCGTTTTTTTACGCGTTGTTGTAGGAAAATGTCATCAAGTTTAATTTCCTCTATTTCTCTTTCAAAAAAGTGTCGACGTGAATGAACACGTTTTTCTGGTGTTATTTTGTCGTTGCAAAAAAATGCAACACAAAGTAAAATTGTTCGTCAGGCCTGGGCGTTGTCAATTACATTTTCAAATCATTCACTTGTGTAATTTTTTTATATCAATTACAAATTTCTCAAGGAAGCATTTAAGCCAACAAAAGTGAGCGAAGCTCTAAAACGAATAAAGATATAAAAAATTAGTCAAGTGAATAATGGAAAAATGTAATTGACATCGCCCAGGTCTTTTTTTTCGTTAACATTAAAACTGAATAACAAAAGAGTTTTAAGGAATTTTCAAAGTACATTTTCGCAAACGGTAAAAAATTACATTCCGTCACAAAATGAGAAAAAGTAATATTGGGTTGAACCGCGATAGTTTTTTTTAATAGTTCTTGTCTCGCTGATTCCAAATCTTAGATTAAAAATGAGAAAAATTGCGATTTAACCATTTTTGAAGCACATCCGAACAGCATAAGCATTTCTATTTCTGTGGTAGATATGTATATCTAACTATTTTTCTCTATAATGAGTTAACAAACTTTTAAAAATCGTGTGTTATTATAGAAAACTTGCATTTGAAAAATATTCTGTAAAAAATTACTAAATATTGCATTTTTAAAAGTGACCTAGGCCATGCATCGTTCCAGCTTAAATTTATTTTAGTGTCCCGATATAAACTTTGAACTTTCCTGATTTCACACACAAAAAAATAAAAACTCATTTGAAACTCGAAAACAACCGATTCACTAACTTTAATTGCTGAAAATCCACCAACAACGAAAATTGCTAATTCAATTATTAGTTGATAGCTCTTTAATTGAATTATTTTTCAATTTAATAATAACTCATTTGATTAAAGAGTGATCATTATTGCATACCTTCTAAAAAAGCAAAAAACAATTAGATAAAATGTTGTTGACATACCAAATGTTTTTATAGCTTGAATTTTATAACATTGAATTTAAACCGGCATGTAATTCTCATTTAGTTAAAAGATGTATTTATACTTATGTGAACAAATGCACACAGAAATAATTTTTGTTTCCTTTCTTTCTATTGAAACGTAGGGAGTATTTAAAAAATTTGGCAGAAATTTTGCTCTTTTGTTAAAACCAGTGTATTGTTTTTTTTTTAATAATTTTTAATTAATTTTTTATTTTTTTTTTTTTTTTTGTTTAAAAATAATAGTTACTTTTTTATTAAACTAAATAAAATTATTTAACTTAATAAACCTAATGAGAATTAATAAAGTCTAATTAAAATTAATTTAAAATGTTTATTACTAATACATAAACATTTATTAAAAGCAACTACATACATAAATATTACAAAAAACAACAACCATATGTTTTTAATGATAGTATAAAAAAATGTCAAGCAAGTTCCGAATTTAAGAAAATATTTAATTGGTTCAATTAATTTTTAATTGACAACATTTAAAATTTTCAACAAATCGATTTAATTGGAAAAAGAAGGGAAATATTTATTTCTGTGTAATGAAGGCGATAAACGTTAAAATTATTACAACAACTTTGTTTAAATTGACTTTCAAATATAAGCTATCTTCAAAATTGTACGATATACAATTTCAATAAATATCATACTTGTTAAAAATCGACATATATGGATTCATACATGATTCATATGTGTTCATAATTGATTCATATACGTTCATATAAGGGACCATATTTGTTCATGTGTGTGCATTAACGAAAATTAATTAATATTTACATATATAATCATACATGTTCATACATTGCCATGTGAACATTAACGAAAATTGAGGTAATATTTACCAAAATCCAGCCAAAAAAGTTTATATTTGCGAAAGTTATTTTAACAAACACTCTCATTACAGTGAAAGTCGAAAAAATATTTTGAAATTTTATTTTAAATTTCATACAACTAGTTATGTGAACATTTTTAAAATAAAATTGGAAACTATTTTGTAGACATTCACTGTAATGAGAGTGTTTGTTAAAATAACTTTCGCAAATATAAACTTTTTTGGCTCAATTTTGGTACACATAATTGTTAAAATTTTTTTTAATCAGATATAACTAGATGCTGAAATTGGTTCTGTATAATTGGATCGAATAAAATAAAATAAAATAATATAAAATTAGATTTTAAAATGTATCATTTGATTCGAGAGTATCGGAGTTTCGGTTTTATCTAATTTTTTCTCATAAATGCAATCTTATAGAAGTTGATATATGTAATTTGATATGGTAACATATTTTTATATGTCATATGAGCAATATCAAATAATATATGCCACAATATAAAACTGTAAATTGTACATACATACTTAATCATATCAAATTGTATGGGGATATACTAAAATATAAATTTAATTTTAACCGAATTTTTAAAAATATAACAATTGAGCGAAAATGGTAAGTGCTGGAAAACTTTGAAGAGCATATTTGGAATCTGGAGATCAACTACGTTCATAACACCCAATGAACACTTTTATGTGGAAGATTCAAAATAACTACAATAACAACACAAGAATTGCGTTAAAATTTCAGCGATCCTTACAGGTTTGACAAATATATTTTGCGCAGTGAGTAGAAGCCTATGAATACTATGGAATACTGTAGAGTACTATGGAAACTCATTATTATATAATTTTTTTTTGAAAATGGACTCATACCACTTTCAATATTAGTGTTCTATTTGTAGGTTTTGTCTTAATTTGAACCGATTTTCATTAAATTTGCACATCCGAATAAAATGATAACCAAAGATCTATGCAATGTTTTGTCCGATCCGGACCAAAAAATCTAATAAAACTTATTAATTTCTAATAATAATTGTGAAATCAAAATGACCACAAAATTTGATTGATTTATACATTATTACGTACGTCAAACGAAAAAAGTGCCATCAGAGAAAACACTTTAGTAGAATAATTTATAACTTTTTGCTGAAACAGTTCTAACAAAGTATTTTTCTTGATAATGATAAAGAATCAAATAAAAAAAGTGTCCCATAAATACTCATTTTTGCAAAAATTAAGGCAGATATGTAAATGGAATTGGAAACAGCTAAAAAATGGAATTGGAAATTACTCTTGCAAAAATTAAAATTTTTACAAAACTGTTCAAATTGAATTATTTCTGTTTTACTTTTTTCTACTGAAAAATATTTTTTTTCCAAAAAATCTTGATACTTTTAAAATTGTGGATCTTTAGTTTTTGTTTGCCCTATTATAAAATAGAGAAGCAGTGATGAAATTGAAAAGTAATAATTTCCTTCTTATTTAAATAAAATGTAAACATTTTTTTAATACTTTGAATTTATTTAATAATGTCTAGGAAATAAACGCAATTTTAGAAACTTTTTGTTTTTTTTACAAAATAACTCTCTTGTTAATGTTCCACTAATAGACAAAAGTTAGTAAAACTTTTTTTGCTAAAACTACTAAAAATTAGTTCAAAATGACATTGCAGGAAAAAGTAATACAATTTGCAGATTTTTTTTGCTAAAAATTAGTAAGAAATTAATTTCAAAAATAAATCTATTGAATCCAAACTTAGTCGTGAAAACAAAATAATTATGCTAAAGGTCATATTTCATTCAATAATGCTTTATGGGGCTCCAGTTTGGGCAACCATAGCAAAATGCCATATAAAAAACTTACATATCGCTCAAAATAAGTTACTAAAAATGATGTATAACCTTCCATGGCATTTCTTTACTGGAAGATTGCATAATATAAACAGCATCGAAATGGTGGACGTGAAGATACAACGGCTTAAACTTAATTTCGACCAAAGATGTCAATTATCACAATATCAGCATATCAGTAACATCATGGTAGCATCTTTAGACTAGTTTATTTTTAAGTTTGTTTTATCTGTGAATTTTTTTTTTTTTTATTCTTAAAGAGTTTTTTTTTTATATAATTTTTCTCTAGATCTCAACTGTTAAGTATTTCTAATTAATTTAATCAAAAAAAGTATTATAATTGAGTAGAAAAGGTCATTGCATATCTAAACTCTACATTATTTAAAAAATCACAATTATACATTCCTGTACATATTATCATAAATAAACGAATTGAATTGAAAAATCTATTGAATCTACAAAATTTTAAATATATATTTGAGTTAAATTTAACATAATTAAAATTGACAAATTATTCTGCTAAATCAGCAAAAAAAAATTTAAATATTAGTCGACAAAAAAAAATCAGAAAAAGTTTTAGATATTTCTTTAAGCGAATAAAAATGTTCTCTTCTGAAATCAGTAGTCTACAATTTTTATGCAAATATTTTTGTTGATTTTAGCTAAATATACTCTTATTTTCATTCAACTAATTTTAGCAAAAAGGAGCAAAAATTTTGTTGATATTATAATTTTTGTTTGCTGTTTTTTGTCTACAGATATTTTGCAAATTTAACTCGAATAAAACTAAAATTTTGTAAGATTCACAGTTTTATTTTTGCTGTTCTACTAATTTTAGTAGGTTTTTCTGAAACGTAAATTTTAACAAATTTTTGGTAGCTTTTTCTGGTATTTGTATAGGTTTATTTCTATTCACATTTCTAGTGTCCGACCGAACAGTTCGGCCAGAAAATGCATTTGGTCTGTATTAGGTATTTTAAAGCATTATGGACAAATTTGGCTGATGTAAAAATGTTTATTGGGCTGATTAGATGCTATTTTGAGTGTCAAATTTGAAGAAAAGTCTGTAGTTAAGCAATGAATTCACTGTTCGGCCTCAGAAAGTTCGGCCAAATTGAAAATAGTTCGGCGGCCGAACTTTTAACTTTATAGCTAAACTTCGGCTTTTTTCTTAAATTTTATACACAAAATCGAATTAAAACGGCTCAACAAACATGTTTCCAATACCAAAATTTGTCATCATTGCCTCTAGATATCAAAAAACCGACAAAATATAGTTCTTTGGCCGAACTGTTCGGTCGGACACTACTCATTTCAAATAAAACACAAATCATTTTACGAAGTTTTCTGCTGCGTTAATCAAACGAGTGGACGCGGTATTGTAATAGCCACCCCAAACACACCGATTTACGCAATATTCTTTGCGAATTTGTATTTATAATAATTTGTAAAGTTTATTTCAAAAAAATTATAAGTAAATCACTAAATATTTCCAATTCTGTACCAAAAATTAAATTGTTATTACTTTGTATCTTTATTATTTTTCACTTTTTTTTATTTACAACCAACAGGTGTCGAAATCGGACAGCTGTTCAAAATCTAATAAGAATTCGATCAAAATACTGGCGAATTAAAAAAGAAATATAATTAAACAAAAACTCACGTGTTAGACTAATTAAAACAATTTCATTTGCTTCACCCTTTTTCTCTTATTTTCCCCCATTCTTCCTTTTTTCTTTCTTTTCCTCCTTTTATTTTTTACTTTTATATCCTTTTTTTATTTTTCGATTTTGCTGAGGGAAGAAATTTCTGGATAAAAATGTTCCACAATTTTTTTATTTACGATTGTAGTGAAGGTATTGAATTATTTTAAGATTTTTAATCCACTTAATTATCCTTACCCAGTAAAAAAATTATAGCCGTTTAAAAGTACTGGGTCGAAAAAAGAACACAATGTAAATAATGAGTTTTCCAACTATTGGTATTTCTAATCAACTTTACAAATAAAATTTGGTTAGTAATTGTGTTTAATATTTTTAAAAAACTTGTCCATAACACTGCGCAACTTGAAAAATAAAATCAGAGTGCCGACCATTGATCGGCCAAGCTGATTTTAATGGAGTCTCTAGTTTTTTTCACTTATGGGCTAGATTTATCGCAAATTTGCATTAAATTTTTGCATGTTTTAACGAAGTTTTTTATACAAAAATTTTAAAAATAAGATATTTTCCCTTAATTGATGAGACAGACCTTCAAAAACATTTGGGAATCAAATTTGTTTGATAAATATGAAGCATTAACAGGAAATTCCACGATTTTTCTCAGATTTTACTATATTTTACTGTTTTTATTTCACAATTTATTTTCCCATTTTACATAAAATCAAAGCAAATTATCATAGCCCTAAAAACAGGTAGTGGCTCACATGAGCGAACATTCCCCTACTAATTAATTAAATTTTATATGAGAGAAATATGATCTAGAAAAAATTATAATTTTATTTGTAATAATGGAGGACTACTGTCCGAATGGTAAGCAGTTTCCGGTCAGCTACACTCAAAAAAAAAGTTAGTAGAAAAGTTAATAAAACGTCTTGTAAAGTAAGTATACTATTTTTGAGCAAATTTTTTGCTGAAATTGTGTTTTCAGATAAAATTTTAGCTATACTTATTCAGCACTTAACTGTTTTGAACTAATGTCTTACTAATATTATACTAATGTTTTACTAATTTATTTTGCTAAAAAAAAAGTGCTGATAAGTAATTTTGTAAGACCATGGAAGATTTTTTTTATCTGTTTTTCAAAAAAAAATTTCACTAAGCTATATTTTTTTTAAATAATTTTTACAGCCTCAGGGCGTATTTTGTTTTTCAAAAAAATTTTCACTAAGCTATATTTTTTTTAAATAATTGAATTTTTACAGCCTCGGGGCGTATTGTATAGAAATTTTATAGAAATTTTTGTGTGACATACATGGGAATTTTTCTTTACCATTGAAATTTCATTACCATTAGTTGATACTAATGAAAATTATAAAAAATTCATTACCATTTATTTTCCATTAGAAAAATCATTATTAATGATAATGAAATCACACTAATGCATAAAAAAACTTATTACAATTGTTAAAAAAAAGGATTTGTTTAAAAAAAAAAAAATTCTGGGTTGGAAATGGTTGGAAAGTAAACAATACATAAGTAAAAAAATAATAAAATTTTTAGTTTTTAGCGATATGGAATGGGGAACTATTGGAATTGGAACATTAGTTAAAGGTGACGAACTGGAAACGAACTTTGTTTTATCGGAGTATCTAAATTTATATTAAGAGTAATAAAAAAATAAATCCGCCTGTGGCCGCTTTGTAGAAAATGGAATCCTCGGGATATTTTCCTGGCCGCGCCTATTTCTATTATTAGTGTATATTAATACTCCTATGCAGCAATAGTTTTGTCCGTTTTACCCTATCTCGTTTAATTTCGGAGATACCAACTATTTAAAAAAAAAAAAAACGTCATTTTATAAAATGGCTATTATCTCGAAAACTAAGCGAAATATCGCAAACCCTGCAAAAATTTCGCAAAACTTGAACTGCCTAACATAACATAATATAATATAATTGTGTTCATATAATTGTTTTCCATTCCATATCGTTCCATGTTGGACCAATGTTCTATTTTATTATCGGAGTGTTTAATTTTGTATTTTCATGTAAGTATACGGGTAAACAAATAATCAAGAGGCCTTGTGGCTGTTTCATAAAAAATTAATCTCTCCGGAACTTTCCCGGACTTAGCCTATTTGTCCGTTGTACTCTATCTCGCTAAGTTACGAAGATATCGGCCATTTTAAAAACCCCAATTATGGAAAACGGTTTGTATCTCGAAAACTAAGCGATATATCGAAAAACGGGGGAAAAAAATTGCAAAACTTGACCAAAACAACACATTCTGATAATACAAATGTGTTAAGTGTTCCGATTCCACTTGTTCCCCGTTCCATTCCATAGCGTTTTATTTTTGACTAATGTGCCATTCTATTATCGGAGTGTGTAAATTTGTATTTTCACGTACGTATAATGGGTGAACAAATATCTAAGACACCCTGTGGTAGTTTCATAACAAATTAATTCCTCGGGATCCTTTCCAGACCTAGCCTTTTTGCATTATTAGGGTTAATTAATACTCCTGATGAGCACAAATTTCGTCCGTTTTGTGTTTAGTGTTTCATTTTCACTTGTTTCATTCCATTTCGTTCTACTTTACTTAGTTACAATCCATACTGAAAATTAATATCTATATAATTTCAGAAATTTTTGAATCATTAATAATTTAAAATAAGCATAAGTTAGTGCGAGGGCTTTCCATCCCTGATTTGAGCGAGTTTTTACAATTTTAAAAGTCTATTTTTCAATGGTACTTTTTTTTTTAATTGATTCTTTATTAATGGCAATGAAATTTAAAACCACTTTCATTAATCAATAAAATGAAATCCTCAAATCATTATTATTAATTAAAAACAATTATATTGAAAATTGCTTAATTACCATTGATATCAATGAAACGCTAATTAAATCATTATTTCATTAGTCCACTTAATTCTTTAGCCTCATGTATTATTTGTGACAATAAAAATTTGGAGGGTATCTATTAGGCCGGGTCGATTTGTATGGAGGCAAAAAAATCGCTCAATGTTCAAGGGAAATCGTATTCTAGGGATCAAAATAAGAAACTTTGCCGAAGGAATCATACCTCTAAAACGAATTCTGATGTCCCGACTTTTGACCCGTAGGGTGAAATTTTGAAAAATCCCACTTTGACCCATTTAGAGTGCCCCAATCGAATCCAACCCAATCGAATATATTTATACTCTATTTTTTCCGGAGAAGAAATAGAAACCCTAATCTTGGAAAGACTCCTCCTACCTCTATCCCTCCTATCTCTATCCCGAGATTTGTACATTTTGCTAAAAAACACGGCTAAAAATTCCCTCTTTTAACTTAAATTTTAACCCCTAGAATGATGATTTATGCATTAATCTGCTAGCGCGTCTCCCGGAGAAGAAGTAGCTCCCATAATCTTGGAGAGATTCCTCCTACTTTCTGAAATATCAAAGTTTGCTTTTTCAAAATTTGACCCTACGGGTTAAAAGTCGGGACATCAGAATTCGTTTTAGAGGTATGGTTCCTTTGGCAAAGTTTCTTATTTTGATCGTTCCTTGAACGTTGAGCGATTTTTAAAACGACCCGCCCTAGTATCTATGAAAAATTACTTTTCGTAACCTCAAACTTTAACGCTTTTCTTTATTACATGTAGACATAAAAACACCGGTTTGTAATTTACATGACTCATGTAAACAATTGCGCAGGGTTGTTTTATTAAATAAAATTATAATTTGACAAAAACATTAATTAATTGTGGCTTTAAATTAACACAGTAACAAATATAAAATTATATTATCATATTTTACTCAATAATTGTAACGGTAAAAATCACCTGTTTAATAAAAGTGTAAACGCCAAGAATTAAAAATCGTAAAAAACTAAATGTAGCCGCCTCTTCGAAGGCTGTGTTGTTGAAGTACTAATTTGTTCCTGCAGCATCTGTTATCGTTGTAAAATGAATACCGCAGATGATGTCATTTTCCACACATCCATTTAAAAACAGCTTTAATATACATACCCAGGCAGAAAAATACAATCGGCACTGTGTTGGCAAAGCGTCGTCATCAGTATAGACAGTATTGTCCTGTCACCCGATTGACAACACTGGCCAACCGTTGGTTTGCGCGAATTTGCCACCGTTGGCATAAAGTCGGTAATTAAAAAAAAAATGGGGTGCTTTTAAAATAGCTTAAATTAAATTATTTTGAGAAATAGGTATGTATAATAAAACACATATAAAAAGCAGCAATACAATTGGTCCTCATCGTATACAGCATATTTAAATGTGTGAAACATAATATAATATTTAACCCTCTAACTGGCAAACGATGTTTTGCAACGAAATTCATACCATGTGCTGCACTCGAAAAACAAATAATAAGTTCTTCAACAAAATTGTTTATCGTTGCCTAATTTAGGCGATATGAGCCAAATGCATTTTGAAAACTAAAGCATATAAAAGAGGAGTTTTGAACAAAAATTACTTCTCTTACCAAGATATAACCACACTCCAAAAACAATTTTTTTTCTGCTCCTATTTAAGAAGATATCACGATTTTCGCTTTTAGCAAAAAGCTAAATTAAGGGAAAAAGTATCGAAACTTTAATTTACATTGTTCAAACTTCAACGCTTTGCTATTAATACTTAATGTCTTCCTTCTGCCAAATTTCATAAAAATCTGTCTATTAGTTTATAAGTTAAGATGATGTCCTTTAGAGGAATCCTGATAAAATCCTGTGAGTCCTTGGAACAAAGTAATTACTTATTAAGATAAAGCTTCAATCTTACTTATATTTTATTACAAAGAGTTTTTAGTAGGGTATTCAATCGGTTAACCGTTAATCGGTTAACCGATTAATTTTTGTCGGTTAACTGTTCGAATAATTTAAAATTGACGATTTTCAAATAACAAATAAGCCGATTAATTTGTGTCGATTAACCGAAATTTATCTTTTTTTTTTGTAATTTTATGTACACTCACAATATATTTTCCGTTACCGATTGTAGTTTATTTAAAAAGTAATCCGTAAAGTTTGTTTTTAACTGAATAAACTATTAAAATACAAAGAAACATATTTTTCAACTTTTTTGACTGTTATTTAAAAAACAAACTATGAATTAATACGGATTTTCTGTAGCAGTTAATATTTTCGTTTAAAATCTACATGTTTAAAAAAAAATCTACTTGTTTAAAAAAAAATCACACAAAAATCACAGTAATCTTTTTTTTTTAAAGTTCTCTCAAACGTTTTTCATATGCATGAACTGGGGATGGTAAATAAATTACTTATTTACATTTTCAGTCCAAAAAGTACCAAAATGGCCCAGCTAACGATTAAGTGCTTTGTTTCAGTAAATTTTGTTTTACTTTTTTATGTTACTGAGGGTATTCAGCGTGGTTATTTGCACACGATGCAAATTTGCACTTTCTCATCCTTGAGCAGTATTGACGGTGCATAATGTGCATATTAGAACAGAGATGGAGTTCCCTCACTGTTCCAAATTTATATGTTAAAGCATATCTATTAGATGACATCTAGGAGATGAAGAGACAGCATGCTAGAGATAGAGTAAAAAATCTGAGTTTCTTTATTCCTGTACAAATAACAAATTTTAATATATATAAAATAAAACGAAAAGTTAGGATTATAATTTTCGCAGTATAGAACATGTGCTAGCTGATTATTTGAATACAAGAAAATTAATTAGCAATATGGTAAAAGTCTAGTGTTTTTTAGGTAAACAAGATAAAGCGCATCAATGTTTAATGTAAAGTTAAAATTAAGCAATATTCTTGTGCAACTTTTGCTAGTTTGCAACAAATTACCCGTGTGTATGTCATATTGGAAGGCTAGAAAAAATCAAAAAGGTTTTGTGTCTGCACAAGATATGTGTAAAATATTTAATATTGAGTTGGCTACATTGAATGATAATAAAATTGTCAGTAATATGTGCAATAGTATTGCAAGAGTACCTTAACAATTAAATTAAATCAAAAGGTACCAAAATGTTTACAAAAGTGCTTTTTACTTTAGTACTAAACCAAATATTTTATTTACCATCACTATAGTTTTTCTTTAGTTTTTAATTGACTTTTATTTTACAAACACATAGTTTTTTAAGTTATTTGCATATTATAGTAAAAGATAAACTCAAAGGTCATCCTTTTTCGTTATGCTGCCATATAAATGTTAGCCGCCATTCGCTCAATTGATTATTATTCAATTAATCTTATTATTTAGTTTTAAAAATAAATCCTAACATATATTATTATGTATATAATACATTATGTAAATAATACATTTTTATTTCTTTTAAATTAAATTTGGTGATAGCTAAAATAAACGACAATCGTTTATTTTTACGTTTTTGGGGGTAAAATTTTGATGGTTAAAATAAAGGAAAATAGTTTATTTTTAAGTTTTGGGAGTTAAATTTTTAATGGTCAAAATAATGGAAAATCTTTTATTTTTATGGATTTTCCGTAATTTTTTGATAGTCAAAAAAAAACGAACGTCGTTTATTTTAACGGATTAAGCAATTATTTTTTAATAGTTAAAATAAACGAAAGAACTTTGTTTTTATCGATATTTTTAGTTAATTTTTTAACAATTAAAAATAATTGGAAATTACTATTATTTTAAACGAAAAATCAGTAGTCCTGTTTTTAACAACTTTTTCTATAGTTTTAATGTACAAATTCGTTTGTTTCTAACTATAAAATATTGTGAGTGTATTTGTTATATATGACTATTTAATTTTTTTATTTTAAATATTTAAAATGAAATTCAGCAATATGAAAGTGAAGAAGAAAGTGAAGATGATTGCAGTGATGGTGATGTTGGAGATAATGATTATGGTGACAATGTACGTAAGTGCTGTAAACTTTTTAATAAATCAAATGAAAAACAGCAAAAATTACAGGATTATATAAAGTTGCAAGAAAATAAAAGAGATTCGGCTTATACATGATGTTAAACATCGCTCGTCATCGTTGTCAAATATGATAGACAACTTCCTTCGAATATACAAATGTGTAAACCATGCTCTAGCCGATTTCGATTTGATTCCTTTTTCTAATTTAGAAATACAAGTTTTGGAAAACTTATCTAAAACCTTAAGGCCTTTGGACGTCGCTATTAAAGAGCTAAGTAAGGATTCTGCTTCTCTAATTGAATTTGAAGGAACTATTGCAAATGACCTAATTGAAAGCTTAAAGTACAGACTAAATGATAGACGAGTTAAAGTTTAAAATACGCTTATTTTATTCCTTAACTCAGGAACATTGCCTTCTAGCAATACTTTTTTAAAATATAGTTCAAAAACTGAAACTAAGGAGTTTGGAAATCAACTTTTTTCTAGAATGTTTAATGATGAACTTTATCATGACTCGGATGACGACATGATAATAGAAGAAACTTCTCATATTAATGAAAATAATTAAATGATACTATTAATAATATTAAAAATATAAAAAATTCTAAAAAGGACTTTAATGGCATAATGGAGGATTTTATATGTTTAGAAAAAACAAAGAAAAGAACTGAGAAGTTGGACATTCTTTATCATACCCTACTTTCAATTTCCCCATCATCCACAATCAGCGAAAGAGTTTTCTCCAAGTCAAGTTTTATAAAAACTAACGAAAAGAACCGTTTAAAAGCTAAACATTTGAATTACATTCTTTTTTTAAAAGATTATTTCACAAGGTCTCTTTAAAACCTTTAATTAGAACATATATGTATACAAAGAAGGATCTCATTTACTTTATTTTTTTATTGCTTATAAATTGTTATGTTTTATTTGTTTTTTTTTTTTTTATTAATAAAATATAAAATCAAAACAATAAATAAGTGTTTTTTTATTATTAACCATTCTATTTGTTCAAATTTGAATTATTCGGTTAACCGAATAATTCTTAATTAACCGACTAAATCTCAATCCCGATTAATTATTTGCTCGATTAACCGATTAAACTAGAAATCCGATTAATTGAATACCCTAGTTTTTAGACAACATAAATTGGTTTTTTAGATTTTTGAAAACTATGTTTTTTCAAAAATAATTAGTTTTTGAAATTTTACGAAATTTTGATTTTGAAGCTATCTCGCTTCCAAACCGTGGACGGCACACGAAAAATTTCTTTGCAAAATATTTAGCAAATTTAGTTTTTTATCGGAATATATTAATCTCTAAGCATAAAACGCTCATTTGACGCATGTGTGGCAAATTTTATGAAGACTGTCCTGAGGCAGCCTTACCCGTTAGAGGGTTAAAAAAATGCTTCTAATTGGATGTAATATTGGTAAAAACAATATTGGCAAAGAATTTTGGTGGTCGTACTGGCAAAACACATGCCTTGCAAACAGAATAGTGTTTTCCTAGTTCAATATTAATTGTGCCTTTGGTAATTTTGTATATGGTGGGTTCTACAAAAATAGCTGTGGTTTGCCAGTACTATTTGTTGGTACGGTTGGTAATTTTTACCTGGGTATTTATCTATTTTGTACCATCTCTACAAAAAAAAAATGCTGTAGGGAAAGCAATGATAGCATCCTTATTATTTTTTTATTTTTACTTCTTTATAAATCTCTAGATTCGCAAATAAAAAAAATAGTTAAAATTTTTGCAGTAAAAACTGCTAAAATTACCAAAAAAAATTGTATCTGAATATTAGCAAGATAGAAATAGCAAAAATAAATCTTCTGAATTACAACAATTGTGTTATACTTTTAGTAAGTTTTTGTTAATTGAAAGTAACAAATTAATCTGCTGAAATCAACAAAAAAATGTTCCAAATATTAGTCGACAAAATTTATAACAAAAAGTTGTTTTAGGCGCCATGAAATTTGGTAAAAGAAGTGAGAAATAAAAATGCCAAAAAGTCGAATTTATGTCAAAACAGTACGATGAGTTGTTAAAGGGCATAGCTGAAAACAACAAAAAAGTGGAGATAGTACAAAAGGAAAATCGAGTTTTAAGAAATGAAATTACAACTTTAAAGGCGTCTGTAAAAATCTTAAGTGATCAGCGGGTCAGAAATGATTGTATAGTAAGAGGCGTTGAAGTTAAGAAAGATGCAACTGCTGTTGATACTGTTTTGGAGCTTTCGAGCAAAGTTGGTATTGATTTAAATAAACAAAATATAGAAGATGCATACTTTTTTAAAAAAAGAACTTCAAAGAATGATAAAAATGATAAAAATGTAAACAACATTCAAACATTGATGTTTAAATTTTGTAATAAGAGTTCTAAGGATAAACTTATGTTGGCTAAATCTAAGCTAAGAGAGGATGAGTCTACTAAATCTGTTTATGTTAACGATTACTTGAGCCGAGAAACATTAAGTCTTTTTAATCACGCTAAGACTTTAAAAACAATTGGCTATTGTGCATTATATATAACTGGTGGTAAAGTCTATGCGAAATTACAAAACCAAGCTAATTAAAAATGAGGACGAGGTGGATCGAATTATTGCTGAAGCTGCAACTTCACGACCCAGGCGTAGATCAATGTATCGACCAAATGTTGCTCCTGATGACTCTGATGGTGATGAGGATAATCATTCAGCTTTTTTATATCCTGCTTAAGTATTTAATCTTTTTTTTTTATATATACAAGTTTTTACTAATATTTTATTTCCTTTTTATGATTAATAATCAATACTTTTCTAATTTTGAATTTTATATAAATTATTTAAAAAGCTTACCATTTTCAAATTTTAATATACTATCTGTAAACATTAGAAGCATTTCTTCGATAAGTAAATTTAATAAGTTCAGAACAGTAATTTCTAATTTCCCCCAACTACCAAATATTATTGCGGTTCAAGAAACGTGGTTTCAGTCTGACTTAGTTCAATTATACAGTATTCCTGGATATGATTGTGTTCATTGCTGTAGGCTTGATGGCTATGGAGGAACTTCAGTCTATATACGTGATAATATTCAATACACTGTAGAAGTCTGCGTAAGCAAACATTATTGTAATTTGATCGTTTTATCATTGAGTGATTATAAAATCGATGGAATGCCTATCAAAATTGTATCCTTTTATAGATCTCAGAAATGTGATCTAAATAGTTTTTATAATTATATTGAAGAAGTAATGGCTTCAAATGGTCGAAGTTCCTGCATCATTGTTGGAGACTCGAATATAGACTTTAAAAATGATACTTCGTCTGCTGATTTTTCTAATTTGCTACTGAATTTTGATTTTAAAAATTGTCATACGCTTGTGACACGCCCCTCTTCTGGGACTTGCATTGATAACGTCTTTAGTAACCTTACAAATATATTGTGTATTGATTCTATTGAATGTAAATTATCTGATCACAATATGGTGTCTGTTAGACTTAGAGACAAAGTCAGAAATATTCAGTATTTCGAAAAAATTCAAAAACATTTTAACTACAATACACTTAAAGAAACTTTTCAAAATAATGTGCAACATTTTACTGGTAACCCGTCGGTTGACACTTTGAGATTGATAGATCGTCTTTCTAATGCTTGTGTGGATGCAACTGTTATAAAACAAGAAAATCAATTTTAAATAATGATATTGCTCCTTGGTTGAATCAAAATTTACAAAATCTTATTTTATTAAAAGGAAAACTGCTTAAGCAGAGGAGGAAGAGGCCAAACAACACGGATGTACAAAATAGATTGAAGAGGATAAGTAAAGTTATAAAATTAGCTTGTAAAAACTCTATGAATAATTACTATTATGATAACATTAGTAATTTTCAAAATGATCCTAAAAATTGTTGGAGATTTCTTAATGAGACTTTGGGACGAAATATTAAAACCAAAATCACTTTGAAAGATTCAAATGGTATTTTAATAACTGATGATTCTGCAAAATGCGAACGTTTCAATCAGTATTTTCTACAAGTTCCCATAAATATCAAGCAACAAATCCATAGTTCCCCTGTAGATACATTTAACAACCTTAGAACATTATGTTATCAAAACAGTACTTTTCATTTGAATAACACAACGGTTGATGAAATCTTCAGAGTTATTGCCAATTTTTCCTCAAATAAGAATCCTGGGCATGATAATCTGTCACCAAGAATATTTATTGAATGCAATCAAGAAATCTCACAAGATTTGCTTAAGATTTTTAACAGCATTATTCATACATCAGAGTATCCCAGTATTTTAAAAATTTCTAGAATTACACCAATACCAAAGGAGTTACACGCCAACAAAGAGGATAAATATAGACCTATTGCTTTGTTACCAGTAATTGATAAAATATTTGAGAAAATAATTCATCAACAATTGTTAAACTATCTAGAAAATAATAAATTAATTTATGATTGCCAATATGGCTTTATAAAGGGCAGTGGAACTGAAAATGCTGTTGTGAATGTCGTCAATTATATCTGTAAAGGATTAGATGAAGGTTTTAATGGAGTAGCTGGCATATTCTTTGATTTTTCCAAAGCTTTTGATCTTGTAGATCACGAGATTATGATCCAAAAGCTTCAGTTTTATGGAATAGGAGGAAGTGAACTAAAGCTTTTTAAAAGTTATCTATACAATAGAAAACAGTATGTAGAGATAAACGGTTGTCGCAGTTTACTTGGTATTGTTAAGCATGGTGTGCCACAGGGAAGTGTTTTGGGACCGCTTTTGTTTACAATCTATATAAACGATATTGTAAATCTTGGATTGTATGGAAAAGTTTTTATGTATGCTGATGATATCTCGTTATTTTATCCATACAAATATGATGCAGCTCTAAAAGCATATATGGAAAAAGATGCCGCACTAGTCCTTGAATTTGCAAGATTAAACAAGTTAGCAATAAACACTGAAAAAAACAAATTTCTGCGATTCAGACCTCATGTGTGCAACAATTCCCAAAGATTTAGTATTTATGTAAATGGTGAAGAATTATTTGAAAGTGAGCCAATAAAATACTTGGGAGTTAATCTACAGTGTAATTTATCATGGACCTTGCATATTCGGGAATTGAAGGCGAAAATATCCCCGGCAGTTGGATTGTTATATAAGTTTAAAAATAAGTTTAACGAAAACACCAAATTGCTGCTATATCAAGCGTTAATTCAAAGCCAATTAAACTATATGGTTGTAGTATACGGCTGTAAAAATAGCACTGAACTAATATCGTTGCAAAGAATTCAAAATAAAGCTTTAAAAACGGTACATAATCTTCCACTTTTACACCCGACATTGTCGCTTTATAGAGACGTAACCAAAACAATCTTGCCAATTAATGGTTTATACAAAATGCAATTATTGATATTTGTCTTTAAGTCATTGCAATATATTGGTCACAACACAATTAAGTTTTCGAGAAACCAGGCTACGTACAATACTAGAAATAGCTCAAATTTAAGAACGTACAGATGCAGATTAGAAACAACTAAACAAAAAATCGAATATATTGGTGGAGTTGAATTTAATAATTTGCCAGAAAATATTAAAATTATTCAAAGAATTTCAATCTTTAAATCAAATTTAAAAAATTATTTGTTGCAAAATTTAGAAATGCGTCTAGTGTAAAAAGAATGTAATGTATTTAAACATATTTCTTTTCTAACTAAAATGATATAGTACATAAATTTAGTTAATTTATTTCTTTTTTGTATTAAATTTTACGCCAACTGGCCTCAATAATGTCCTAGGACGCTGAGGCAAGAAAACAATTGTAGAAACAAAATAAGAAAATAAATTAATAATTAATAAAAAAAAAAAAAAAGGAGGAATCAAATATGGGGGTTATTTTCAAATTTTGGAGACCTTTCTTCATTTTGAAAAATTAAAAAAAGCCCAAAAATAGGAATGAAGAATGGCGTTAGGTAATAGCGCCCAAAAATAACATGTCATATCGCCCCAAAAAGCCTGAGCAGTGGCGTACCCAGGATTTTGTTTCAAAGGTTGTCCAACACATATTTTGCATGAATAATTTTAGATAACTAGTTTAAAATATCAAAACGTAACATTTTCTTCATATTTGAAACTAACTAATTGTTGGTCGATTCCTCCAGATTTTGTTCAAATTTAGATATAAAAGCAAATAGACAAAAGTGATAAAAAATTGGTTAGAATATAATGGCCCAAAAATAGATTCAACGTTGTTCGAAATTTTTTGTTTTTAAACTTTTTAATATTTTCGGTGAGCCAATTTAATTTTATTTGATACCAAATTTGTTTCTGTGTAAAAAGCATGAAAACGCGGAAAATTGGTTTATTTTTGACAGTTACAGTTTTAAGACTAAAAATGTGTTTTAACTAAAATGCATTTAAAATCTGAATTAAGGTTTTTTATGAATACGGCCGTTAATATTTCATGTGTTTTAAATATTAAGTATTGGGTACTTGTTATGTTATAATATTAAATTTCATTATTTTTTTTATATTTTATCAAATACTTAATTTTTTTAATGCATACTAACTAAAGACGTATATAACTTTTAAAAAAAATTTAAATTTATAATATATAAATGGTAATTAAATATAAAATTAAAAATTAATTAAAATCGATCAAATTAATTAATTGTATTAATTTGATCGATTTATTGTTAAAACAACAAAATAGTTATTCAATTTGATTAAATAAATTTGTTAACATAACTAATTTTTGTTAATATATATGACGATATTTTGTCAAAATAACAATCAACAAATAGTTAAACGTCAAAATATATATTTACTAAACAATGCACAGTGGTTTTCCCCATAGGCCAAAAATCAAAAAAAAATAATGTTTGGCTTTATTGCACTAAATTTATTGATAACACTCTAAATTTTATGAATCTAACAAATTTTGTGTTTTTTTTTTGGGAGAATTAATTTTTGTGTCCGTTGAAAGTGGAGGTATGTTTATATCAGAGCTGTGAATGAATCATTCATTTTTGATTTCAATTCATTACGAATTTGAATTGAATTTTGAATAATTTTTTTTTGGGAGAATTAATTTTTGTGTCCGTTGAAAGTGGAGGTATTTTTATATCAGAGCTGTGAATGAATCATTCATTTTTGATTTCAATTCATTACGAATTTGAATTGAATTTTGAATAATTCTTTTCACATAAAAAAAGAATTGAATGAAATTTGAATTAATTCAATGAATTTGGTAAAAATAAATTTGAATTCATTTCCAATTCATATGAATTCGGCAAAATGAATTGCAATTCATTTTCAATTCAAATGAGTTTGGCGAAATGAATTGCAATTCATTTCCAATTCATTTGACTTGAATTGATTTTGAATTAATTCAAATGAATTAGAAAAATGAATTGCAATTAATTTTCAATTCATTTGTATTGAATTGATTTTGAATTAATTCGAATGAATTAGAAAAAATATTGCACCGTGTTATTAATCATATTTATACAATTTTCTTATATGTGATGAAGAGGTTCATAAAATTCATTTGAATTAATTCAAAATCAATTTAATACAAATGAATTGAAAATGAATTGAAATTCATTTTTCTAATTCATTTGAATTAATTCAAAATCAATTCAAGTCAAATGAATTGGAAATGAATTGCAATTCATTTCGCCAAACTCATTTGAATTGAAAACTAATTGCAATTCATTTTGCCGAATTCATTTGATTTAAAATGAATTGCAATTCATTCCAGCCAAATGCATATGAATCGATTCAAATTTCATTCAATTCGTTTTTTGGCGAAAAGAATTAATTCAAAATTTTACTAATTCAGTGCATGAATGATTCGCGAATTAATTCAAAAACGAATGATTCAGTCACAGCTCTGGTTTATATTGCATATATTGTGGTTGCATAGTCATAAAAGAAAACTTAAGTTTATCTAAAAAGTTATTCGCGATATTGTGACAGAAGTCTCCAAAAATCCTACAAACATTAAATTTTAACTTCTTTTCTACCAAATTAAATAATAAAAGCTGCAAAAATATAAGCCCGTTAAAAAATCCCTGAAGAATACTTTTTTTGACCTTTTAAAAAACACGCGTTTTTTAAAAACTACTTTTTCACGTAGACTTTTAGTTATTTGGCCCTCATACACCCACAACTTCTTATACACTAAATTGTAGATTTATTACCCCTCTTTAAATTAAAAAATATTGTAGCTCGGGTTTTTGCATATTTCATATTTTACATAGTCATCCGACGAAAAATATTGAAAAATCGCATTTTGTCTTGAACTATTTTTTTTTTATTAATTAATAATCATATAATTACAAATTATATACTATTACACTACCCGAGCAATAGCTACTATGGCCTTCAGCGCGTTGTAGCGAAAACAGACCAGTGCCTCTGGTGGGAATCGAACCCACGACCCCCGCACTGATAAGCCAGCACGCTACCAACTAGCCTACCGGGGCGCACAAACTCTTGTAATATTTCTTTTTAAGAATAAATAAATAAATAAATGCTTTTTTTTAAGAATATGAGTAAAGAGAAATAATTTTCTTTTAAATTGTTGATATTTTAAACTTAATATAGCAATTTTAGGGTATTTGACTTACAGTTATGAATAAAGAGAAATATTTTTTTTAAGAAATTGCCCGAAACTTACCAACAAAGAAAACAAGTAGTTTGAGTCAAGGAGATTTAATTTGCTTTTTTTTAAGAGAAACAACACTCAGGAAATTTTTCCTATTTATTTATGTGTTGCTTTCTTTGGAAAAGGGTTAGTGGAGAGATGAAAGGTGGTGAGAGATGAAGGGTTTCAAACTTGGCAACACTGTAATTGCGCGAGATGATAAGTTTTAGAACAGTTGTTGCTCGCCACCTGATTAATATTTGGCGAACTTATTGAAGCTTTTTGGTTTATAGCCCTGATTCATTATTTTACTTCGGTGGGGTTAAGTGCTATGGCAACACCGAAGGTGGGAGCTGCGATACATGTGAGGGATAGAAAACTCATACATATTATTTTTTTTTTCCTAAATTTGTGTTGTTGTCACCAGGAATCAAACCCGGGACCATCTGTGCAAACAGCCCAACGCGCTTACCATTACACCACAGCGCATACTATTTATTTGATATATATTTAATATCTTATTATACCTCATTACCTTATATTACTTAATTGCATTATATAGCTTTGTATAACTTTGAATTAAAATAGAATAAAAATTCACACATTTTCATATTGAAATATTTTATTTCAAAAATTCTTAAAACAAATCTATAAGCCAATTAACCCTACAAAGATCAGATGGCTACTGTGGCTACAGTTATTAATATTTTTTCCTAAAAATTTGCAAGTTCTTCGGGCATGCTATGAGCTGACAAATTTGGAAGACCCTAGCTTTTTTAGTTTTGGAGATGTTGATTTTTGACCGCTTGTCCATATAGAGGAAACCACTGTGCAATATGTTAAATTTTCGAACAGGTTTTGTTGGTTGTATAGTGATCACCCATTCATCAATTTAACATTGGATTTAGTTGATTTCACCACTGTTTTTGGTTCAGTGTACAGATTTTTTTTATAAAAAAAACGGAAATAAAATAGATAATTTTCTTTGCAATATTGAAAAAAATCAGTTTTGAAACCATTGTGACTTCGATTCGACACTGACCAGAAGTTTCAAAATCCTATCACTGACTCTGAAAACATTATTTTCATTACAAAAAACCCCAAAATGTAATTCTAATAAATTTAACGTTTTAAAAAGAGTTTGTTGTTGTTTATAAAAATGTTATTAAGAAGTTCTAAAATGTAAAAAGCGGGAAAAAATTCAAGGCGGGAGCAGACTTTAAAAAACGGGTTAATTGTGATAAAAACGCTATGGTTGGTCACGTTATACTTACCCAATCTTTAATTAGTTAATTGTCAGCCTTTTTGGTCAAAAAAATATGATTTATCATCGCACTGTCGATTCTAATACATCTTTCCATAGATTTAATTTATTTTACATATTTTTTCAAATTTATTTGCTTCAGTTTTTTGTTTTAAAAGGAAATAGTAACATAGATTATATAGATCTTCAACTCTTTGACATTAGCTATAACTAAAATACTGTTACCGAACTAAGTAAAATACCGCATACTCTAAAAAACTTTACCGAAATAACTGAAATATCGTTACACCTAAAATACGGTTACCGAAATAAAAGCAATTGCCGTTGCCCTTATCGAATAATAAGTTTTTTTGGTGAAGAATTTTCAACGTGAAACTTTGCATATCGGTGTTCATAAGAATAGTATACCTAAATATATCCATCGTTTCTCTCAATTCAAAAAACCTTGAGAAATAAGCGGCATCTAAAGTCAGTTTCAACAGGTGTCGCAAATTTATGAAATAGCTCATATATATTTAAACAAAATTTAAAGGGCAATTTTTAACGATGTTTTCACAAACAAAAGCGTTTTATTTTATCTATACAAAGCATTTAGTCTAGCTATTTGAAAATTGTATTTTTCTCTATAGCTAAATTTCCAAAGATTCCATATCTTCTTATGGATTTATTATACGATCAAAACTAGAAACACAAGGACAAGGACGTCGTGAGGTTAAATTTGGTTATATCATGTTTCACATAAACGCCGTGTAGGGTATACAAAATTCGGTAATGCCGAATTAAAATTGTATGTTAATTTTGCATTGTACTATTTCAATTTTACATTTTATTTTAATAAAAAAGTCTTAAACTATTTTTATAATTTTTCTGATCGTCTTAGATGAACTGTTGACGAAACATAACATATTAGTGGAATACATCTATTATAGCAATAAAAGCATATACTCACATTATGTTGTACTATACTCTAAATAATATTAATAAGGTCTTTGACGTCTTATGGGTGGCAGACGGTTTGGTGGCGTTATAGAAATATCCAAAAAATCTCCTATGCAAAATTTAGCTTGAGCTAAAGTTTTATTATCATCAGCTCCTTTTTGTCCTGTACATGTCACACCAATTTCCCGCATTTGAAAATGATTATTACGATAGTTGGGATATACAACAGCAAAGTCAAAATATGTTCCTTTCTTGCGTGTATCAGGATTAACATCGCGTACCAGAGAGGTAAGTTCATGCAAAGATGCATCTAGCCAGGTATAAATTTGCAGCTCATTAGTTGGCACATTTCCATACATATATTCCGATACGGTATGATGTCTTCCCGTGGAACAGAATACTCTCAGAAGAAGAGGACAAGTCTGAAATCGACACTAAATGAATAACCAAAATTTGGGAGTGTGTTGTGTGTAACATACCTTTTCACGGTCTATTTGTTTTGGTTGATTTTTTTCTTCTACAATCATTGATTCCACATTTGCCATATTTATTATTTTTTATTAATTTGTTTGCAAATAATTAAAAGTAAAATAGTCACAGAAAACCAACCCGGCTTTTCTTTATTTTATGAATAGAAATAGACTTGTGAAGTTTGTGAACGAACTAGTTCAATTGAACTAATCACCCAATTGAACGACATGACCTAGTTCACCATTATTCGCTCTTCTAGTTTAATCGTTCATTTCGTTCTTTTAATGGCATCCATACACTATGCAATGTTCTTGTGCAAGTTTTGCTATTGTGAAAAATATTACGAGTGTGTATGTCATATTGGAAGGTTGTACAATATATTGGAAGAAATCAAAAAGGTTTTGATTCTAATTGCGAAACCAAGAAATTTGAAAAATATTTTATAGTGTGTTGGCCACATTGCGCAATTTGTATATCCCTCCACAACAGAACAAAATAGTGGTGACATATATTGTGCAAAAGTATTGTACATCTTATTGCACTGTGTAGGATAAAATGACAATAATACTGTCAATAATATTAATGATATTAAATAAAATGTAATTAAATATATACAATACGAATAGGTACTTTGGCAAAAGTGCAGTTTATGGGGCGTGACGAAAAAAAAAAAAAAAAAATATGACCCCCTCCGGAATAAAAAAAAAATTTTTTTTGTTCTGCAGTTAAATTAATATTTGCAAAAATGTGTAATGATTAAAGTGATTTTTTTTCATTTTAGGGTCTGGGGGCCAAAGAGGGCCCGCCCCCCTTAACTGCAGAACAAAAAAATTTTCTTTTTTTATTCCGGAGGGGGTCATATTTGTTTTCATTAACATTTGCATTTTTTTTTTTTACCCCCTTTTGGGGGTTTAAAATGGCTCTGGTTGCCGCCCTGGTTTACTTATCCAAAAAATAATACTATTTTTGGAATCGGGAGAAAATTTCCTTTGATTTGAATAGCCATACTTGTGTATTCGGTGGTGTATCAGTTTTTAGGGCCTGGGGGCCAAAGGGGGCCCCGGCCCCCTTAACTCCAGAACAAAAAAAAATTTTTTTTTATTCCGGAGGAGTCCATGTACTTTTTTTTTTAATTTCGTTACGCCCCATAAAGTGCACTTTAGCCGGTACTTTTATCAAATGGATAAAAGATTAAGGGCCATTATTACAACTTGCCAATAGCTAAAGTTCGGATGTTATCTGACAGATTATTAGTTTTTCGTTATTATAAGTATACTTTAAGCTAAAAGTGACCGATAAGCTAAAGGGAAGATATTGTTGCCTTTAACTTTAAACGTAAGGTTTATGTGTTTAAAGTTGCCACATTTTCTGCTCTATAAAGAAGAAAATACCGAATTTCACAACCGAATTTCACAAATTATTGTTTGTTTGTAAACAAATAAATAAAAGTACGTTGCCACTACGTATTTTTAAAAACCAATTCATAAACCAATAATCGGTTTTTAGTTTGGTGCTGCCACATTATCAAAAATATTAATTTTATTTTATTGGGAAGTTGTAATAACGAAAAACATTATAGCTCACTTTAGCTAAAGTTACTTTTTACTAACATTTACTTTAAAGGCAAGTTGTAATAACGGCCCTAATTTGACATACATAAAACAAAACAAATTGCATTAAATCAAGTGCTATTCTGACCAAACATTACTGTTTTGATAGTTGTTTATTACAATACTAAAATAACTACTCAAAAATGTTTTTACAGCATTTTAGTTAATTATTTTTTGAAATGACTGTCTAAATGAGTCGTTTTTCATTTTCTCATAGAATAATTACTAAAGTAGCAGTTAAAACAACTACTACTGTTTACTATACGAATGACCTGCATGTAGTTACTGTAAGAATATTCTGAGTGCACGCTTAAACATCAGCTAACATATACACAAAAGGTTATTTTTTTTCATACACAAAAAATTTAAAAATGTTTTGCCTCAAAGTGTAGAAATATTTTTAAAGCCCTGTTCACATAATCACACAAGTGTGTTATAAATGTCAGAAATGTGTTGTGTAAAGTAAATGTTTAATGTGTGTGAACACAATTCCTTACACACATGCCAAAATATCGGCACACATTTTTAACTAGTTTTATTTTTTGAAATATTTTATAAAGTTACCTCATATCTTGGTGTTTTATTATACACAAATAAAAGTAAGAAAAGATTAAAAACCACTAATGGTGAAAAAATTAATAATTAGAAACAAAAATATCTGTTTAAGCTTCTTTTACACTATAACACATATGTTTATACTTTACTTCGCATAAGCATATGATAAAATTCTCTCTCTGTCTGGTTAAAAAGTATAAAAGAAAAATCGTTTCATTGTTCTGACTGTTCAGACACACACAAAATATATATAAACAGCTTCTTTATCTTCTAATTATTTAGTTTTCCCACCATTTCTTAATTTTAAACTTCCCAGCAAACAATCCGGTCCGTTTATGTGCCATTTTCGGTACAGCATAGTCGGATCCGGAGTCCGTTTCCGTACCGTTTTCCGGATCAGTATACGGACCAGAAAACGGATTAAAAGGAACATAGAATACGGATTCGAATCCGTTGCAAGTCCGTCAATGACGGACCGTTTACGGACCGTTGGGTCGTGTTAAAAACTGACTCAAATCCGTTTAAAGTCCGTCAAATACGGACCGTTTTGTCGTGCTGAAAACGGATGATTACGTTTTTTACGGATATAAAACGGACAATAAACGGATCGTTGAAAATACTTATTTGGTCCGTATTCTAACCATTTTTTTACAAAAAACTCAATGGATTTTATTTTTTTTATACATTTATTAATTTATTTGAAAAAATATTAAAATATACTTCATTTAACTTTAATTAAATACGAAATTCGCCACAGCTACTTTTTTTATCCAGCTTAGCAGCATCACGGAACATTTGTGGTCGATAATATTCAAAATCTAAAAGGAAAAAAGAATTTATTATTTTAGTTTCAAGAGATAGTAAGAGTTTTCTTGGAATATATTTTTTTTATTTAAAAAAAAATTGATACTTACTTTTTCGATGCAGTTTTTTGTTTCCACCAAGAGCATCATTGTTAGTTTGTGGCCCATTATTGAATCAGATATCTACATGTAAAAAATATTAAGTGGGGTTTAAAAACGATGGATTCTATGAACAAATATGTTTTTGTTTGCAATCTCATTTGAGCGTTTTAAATTATATAAATACTTACCATCTAACGTATGCAATGCATATTATGCATGCTATCTGAATTTATTTGGCGCCCCGATCTTTTATATTATTTTAATTAATTTTATTTTAATAAAACAAATTGAAAAAAATTGTTACCGATTGTGACTGACTTGAAACGGATGAAAATCGGTGAAGTCCGTATTAAACGGCACGAAAACTGATATCCCCAAACGGACTAAAAACGTGTTTTCGAAAATCCGATTAAACGGTCCGAAAACGTACCGTAAACCCCGGATTCAAGAATCCGTACATGCCGGAGAGTCCGTAAAAATGTTTCTTGGGTTTGTTTACTTTTATTTGTGTATTGTGTTAAGACATGTGGTAACTTTATTAAATATTTCAAAAAATATAGCTACAAATGTGTGTGGATATTTTGACATGTGTGTAAAGAATTGTGTTCACATACAATATACATTGGCTTTATATAACACTTTCTGACATGTATAACACTTTTGTGTGATAATGTGAACTGGGTTTTAATGTAGACAATTATTGCCATCTACTGTACTTGTTGATAACAATGGTTTTTAACTGTACTACCTACAAAATAACAGCTGATTTCATTAGTTTCTCTTCTTCAGTGAAATTTGTGTCAAAACAAAAATAACAACAACTATTGTGAATGTTTAGTAAAAAAAAACTGAATCGATATTTTTACGTAGAATCATATAAATTGTAAATTCACTTATCTCTGTGATAATTTTACAAAATAATAAATTATAAAAAGATAAGATATACGAATACTAAAAGGAACATAACAAAAATATATAGGAAAGTAATTTAAAGAATTTGTTAAACAATTGCTAAAACATGTCTACAACCAGAGTGCCACAATTGCGTATGCAACAACAGGATTTAAAATGCAGAAAGGGTTGTGGTTATTATGGCAATTGGCAATTCGATGGTCTATGCTCCAAATGTTTTCGAGAACGTAATGATGAACAACGAAAGAAATGTAAGTAGTATTTTAATTTTTACATGGTTTATCACAAGTTAATCGTAAAATGTTTGCTCCAATTTTAGTGGCTCAAGACACACCCAAATTAAGTGGCAGTAACGAATATGCTACGGTATCACCTAAAAATCACAAAAGATCATCAACACCAACGACAAGTCACAAAAAACCTGAAACTACAACTATTACCACTAATGATGGCAATAATACCTTAACGAAAAGAAATCTCTGGTGCCAGCTGTATTCCAAAAGACACTACAATCACAAACATTGAAGAAACAATCAAAGCAACAACAAGAAGGTAAGATTTGTGTATAAACTTTAAAGAAAAGGGGTAATTGATTGATTTTTTTTAATTTACAGCAGCTCATCACAAAGAATATGTTCCTGATCCTACTGAAAGTCAATTCATTTTACAGCTGCGTCAACTGCGTATACCCGATGATGGTAAACGTAAACTTAAAAATGAGATACAACGTCTCGATAATGCCATACGTTCTTATATCAGTGGTGGTGGCCCGAAAAATGTAGATGAACTATCGGAATTGGTACAAAATGCTTATACGAAATTTGCCGATATTGTTCATAACGATCAGAGATTTCAAATTGCCACCAATGAGGATCGTGAGAGTGCTATTGATTTTTTTGAAAAGGTCGTAATGACTCAAAATCATAAGTAAGTTCATTATTCTCTACGAAAAATGTCTCGTAATAGAATAAGTTTTCTATTAAAAAATTGAATTTTTGAGAAATTAAAACAAATGTCATAAACTATGAATTTTTCATAATGAAAAACGTCATAGAATTTGAGCATTTTTCTGAATTTAAGCAGGCCCGAAGCAATTCCCCCGTGTGCGTTAACTGGCTATGTCCGAGCACTTAGGAAATGTGATAAAATCTCCTAAGATTAACACATTTTGAAACTTTTTTTTGTTTTTGCTATGAAAACAATGTTTGTATGTTTTATTTTATTCCACAAAGATTTTATTCAATCAATTTTATCTAATTAATAAATAATTCATTAATATTTGTTAAAATTTAAACAAAATATAAAAACTCTCAACTAATGTTAAATTTTTCTTCAAGAGAGCCTATAACAATGGTTGGGTATTCTGCAATCTCTTTATACTTTTTGGTTTTAGAACTTTTCTATTAACCTTCGCACTCCCAAAGCTTTTTATATAGTAGTATACCGAAATCCTCCCAGGTGGGTTCTTCATATTTAAATAAAAAAAATGCATTTATTCCAACACTTCATAATGGGTTAATGAAGAAGAGGTGAAAAAACGAATAATAGCAAAAAAACAAAAATATAGAAAAGTACCGTTAACCCATTTCTGCCTATTTTGTATTTAAATACCGAAAAAGGAGATATCTTAAACAAAAATATAGCTAAATCTAGGGAAGGGGTGCATCAAATTGATTTTCACAGGCAGGTGGAGAAAGGATAAAACTACTTTACGAAAATGTTTTTGTAAAATTTCACAACCTTCCTAGGGGGTAGGTAGCGGTTCAAAAGTCTACAAATTTACATAGACGAAAAATAATAGTTTAAGCCATGTTTTCATACAACACATGTTTTCATAAAAGTGAGATTGGGCCGATAAAAAATTCGTGTCCCTTATTTTTGTTTCTTATCACATATCTAAATTTCATTAAGATCGGAGAGAACCCATCGGGAGACTTCCTTCCTTGTAAGTATATCTTTCACTTAAACATATTTAAAAGTTTTAGGGAATTGTTTATAAAAAATGTTCTCGGGAGATGGAAGAAGTCGGATTCCTACAGAATTAATTTGTAAATTGATGGATAGTTGTGAGCCATCGATTTAAAAAAATCAACCTTTTCTCGAAATACATCGAAATATTGGATAACATTAATTTAAGTTTCTAAGGCTGAGTTTTTGGGATGTAGATTATTTTAAAACTTAAATGAACAAAGTTTTTTTTTGTATTATAATGATTAAGATCAAAATTCTAATCAAGATGAAGTGGTTGCTACAAATTTTTGTTAATAAACTTGGAAATAAAGAATAAAAATAGAATAAAATTTCCATAAGCCGCAAAAAAATTTTTGTCTAGATGCTTAAGGATCGCTTTCACACTATTTTAAAAAAAATTAATTATATTTTACATAGCGTTTCTTATATGAGACCATATTTGGTAATATATTGAATATATATATGTCCAACTATACCCATATATGATCATATACACGCCCATGTATGATCATATACAGTAGTGGTCTGTAATATAAAAAGTATATATATGGGGCGAATGCCAGTTCGCCTTGTAATTCCAAAGAAATAAAGAGGCGTCTTGTTAGTCTGTTAAGAACTGATTTTTTATTTGAATTTTACCCTGCTTATAAAGCTAACATGAGAATAACGCTTAGCCTAAAATTGAGTTACTTTCTAAAGTCACTCAAATAACTTAAAAGTAATTATATTACATTGGTTCTATATTTGTTTCTATGGCATTGCTAAACATTGGTATTAAGTTCTATAGAGTTATTGAACATTTCTACCAGGGTCACATGATTTTCAGTAACCAAAATATCAAATCATCGATTTGATATTTTGAGTGCATTTCAAAATTCCATCGATCGGATATCGACTGCATTTTAAATATTGAGTGTATATTGAGTGTAATTCAAATTCCACCAGTCGTATGTTAAATGCATTCTTTATATTTTGTGTAGATCAAGTGTGTGTGTATTGGTTTGAATGCAAACGAACATAATGAATGCATGACTAATTGTCATTTGTTTATTTCTTTCATGCATTCACTACACCCCTACCCTTTCAGTAAAATCGTACAATTTTTTTTTTGAAAAATTTGTGGGATTTTAATTGTTTTGGTGTGTATTGCATTCAAACAAAATTTTGATTCTTATTATTGTAATTTGACCATTTAAGTGTGCTATGTAATTATATTTGAAGAAAAAAAAATTTTGTTTATTTTCTTTGTTTTTTTTTTTGTGTTATTTGTTTATAATATGAATTTTTAATTTATTACATTTTTTTTTGTTTTGTTTGATTTGAAATTTGATTTTCTTATTTCTAACTTTTAATGTTTTTCTTATTATATTTTACAATACAAAATCTTATTTCTAAAATTAAAAAAAAAAATTTTTGTTGTATTACTTTAAAATTCTTTTACTTTTTCTTTTTATATTTAGACAATTAATTATTTTTTTATTTTCTCTTTATATTTCTTTAATAAATTCTTATGCACTGTTTTTATCTTATTATTTTTTATTTAATGTAACGTTTAGTTCATCTATGCTTATAATTTTATATGGACCATGATATGGTGCATCATTTTTCTTTCTATTACCAACTTTTACTAATACTAAATCTCCTATATTAATATCTATACTATTAGTTTTATTATAAGATTCTAAACTTCTAGTTTTCTTTGCTATCTCTATAAATTCCTTAGATTTTTCCAATGAAAATTTTAATCTTATTTTTAATTCATTTGCATAGTTATCTAAATTATATGTTCTATCAGTATTCATATATTGAGCTGATCAGTCTCAATGGTATTTTTATGTTCAATGTCCGTATTATTAGCTGTATCTGAGCTACATTATTATCTTCCTGTTCAAGACTTAACAAAATTTTTTATTTGCTACTTTTGAATTTTTATATATCCCTTTAAATTTTCTACTCTAGACTCGAGACTTAACAAATTTTATATTTGCTACTATTGAGTTCTTTATTTTTCTTTTAAGTACTTTCTAGTATTCAAGACTTAACAAATTTTATATTTGTTACTATTGAGTTCTTTATATTCTTTTTGAGCCTTAACAAATTTTCTTTGAAATTTGTCACTTTCAAATTTTCCCATTTACATTCAAGACTTAACAAATTCTATATTTGTTACTTTTGAATTGTCCATATTGTTTCCAAGTCTTAACAAAGTTTCTTTCAAACTTGTTACTTTTGAATTTTCTATGTTTTCTTTGAGCCTTAACAAATTTTCCGTGAAATTTGCTACTTTCAAATTTTCTACTTTATATTCAAGACTTAACAAATTTTTATATTTGTTACTATTGAATTTTTCACACTCTATTCAAGACTTAACAAATTTTCTTTTAAATTTGTTACTTTTGAAATTTATATATTTTCTTTGAGTCTTAACAAATTTTCTTGAAATTTGCTACTTTCCAATTTTTCTACTTTATATTCAAGACTTAACAAATTATATATTTGTTACTATTGAATTTTTCATACTCTATTCAAGACTTAACAAATTTTCTATCAAATTTGTTACTTTTGAAAAAATTTTTTTTTGTATATAAATTCATTGTCTATATAAATTTTCCCTCTGAGCAACACATTTTTGCGAGATGACCAAGCTCTCTACATTTGTTGCATTTGGCACGTTCCGCTGAACATCTGTTACCATGTGATCTTCCACATTTCGAACATATGCCATTTTCATTATTATTATTTCTATTGTTGGTACTATTGTTTCTAGTTCTGCACATATTCGCGAAATGGTTTGGTTTACCACAAATGTTGCAAGTTTTACCTTCTGCAGGACATCTATTGGCATGAGACCTGCATTTTCTAGGCATTTTTTTTTTGAAATTTTCATTGTTCTATAACAGTTTTAATTTTATTCTTCTCTAAATATTTTACCAATAAATGAATTATTTTGTAATTCATTAATATTAAAGTAGGCAATAGTATACATGCTAAAATGAACTATTAAAATCGGTAATAGTATACATGCTATATTGGATGGTAACATATTTATCATAACATTCTTTGTGCATAAAAATTTATAAAAAGAAAATTTTTTACATATATATTTTCTGAGTGCATCAGCCACTATTTATTTTCAAATTCTTAATTCATTTGTTAAAAGTTACTTAATTATATTTTAATTCTTATTTATTTTAAAGTAAGATAGTACCCGTCTCTTCTTTACCAAATAGCCTCCTCTACGCTTAGGTGGCTTAATTTTTGGAATGATAATTTTAACTGGGTAGCCTTTGGGGCTGTTCTTTTTTTTGTACTCAGAAATTGAGATTGGCTGAGGGCCTACCCTTGGAAGTTTTTCTTCCATTCAGTAATGTTATGTTCACGTTTAATTTAAATTATATTATAATTTAAATTTTCTATTGTTTTATATTTGAACATGGGCGAAGTCGCCTCCGTTCAACTAGGTGCTCAACCAGGAGCACTCCGATTTTAAAAAAAATAATCTTTTATACTTCCAGCTTGGTGTTGGATGATGTTTGTAGTGCTGCATTCCTTGGTGATTGCTGCTTCAAAAGATGATGTTTGTAGTTTAGTGCTGCATTCCTTGGTGATTGCTGCTTCAAAAGATGATGCTTGTAGTTTTTTTTCTGCTCCTCCTGTTTTTTGCTAACAGGGAACTTCCTTCGGCTATACCTTGGCCGTATAGCCCTTCTAACCGTGGAGTGGGTTAGGTGCCTTTTTCCATTTCAGGTCTTATTCTTTTCTGTGCTCTAATGGGGAGCACTAGAAAAGTGGCAGGATCGCCAATTATAATATAATTTAAATCCATGTAATATAAAAAGTATATATATGGGGCGAACTCCTGGCAGGATCGCCATGTAATATAAAAAGTATATATATGGGGCGAATGCCAGTTCGCCTTGTAATTCCAAAGAAATAAAGAGGCGTCTTGTTAGTCTGTTAAGAACTGATTTTTTATTTGAATTTTACCCTGCTTATAAAGCTAACATGAGAATAACGCTTAGCCTAAAATTGAGTTACTTTCTAAAGTCACTCAAATAACTTAAAAGTAATTATATTACATTGGTTCTATATTTGTTTCTATGGCATTGCTAAACATTGGTATTAAGTTCTATAGAGTTATTGAACATTTCTACCAGGGTCACATGATTTTCAGTAACCAAAATATCAAATCATCGATTTGATATTTTGAGTGCATTTCAAAATTCCATCGATCGGATATCGACTGCATTTTAAATATTGAGTGTATATTGAGTGTAATTCAAATTCCACCAGTCGTATGTTAAATGCATTCTTTATATTTTGTGTAGATCAAGTGTGTGTGTATTGGTTTGAATGCAAACGAACATAATGAATGCATGACTAATTGTCATTTGTTTATTTCTTTCATGCATTCACTACAGGTCAAAACATGTGGAACTGAGATCGCATTTGTTGTTTTCATTGATTTATTTTCTTCAAATCACACTTATTTACTAAAATTTATTTTTTACATATTCTTCATACATTGTTTTATGTTAAACAAATAAAAAAAATTAATTCCGTTAAATTAAAACAACAAAAAAATTAATAATAATAGATGTATTCAAAATTGCAACTCTCATTATTCTTACTTTAATTTATACTAACAAATGCTAGGATATAACTGTAATCGCATTCCTTTTTAATATGAGATTCAGGCCGTTACATTTTTTAAACAATTTTATTATAATTATTGTTCTTTAATAGTTGTAATAAGATGTTGGAAGCATAAACATCGTAAGAATAAATTTTGAAAAAAATGGCAGGAAATAAATACAATTCTGATTTTAAATCAAAAGTTTTAAATGAGTTTCAAAATGGACTTTCCCAAAAAGAAATTTCTATAAAGTACTCCGTTCCAAAATCAACGATTTGCCGCATTGTTAATAGTGGTAACATCCACACAATTCATAATGGTGGAAGACCCCGTATTACAACTGTAAGAGAAGATCTGAAAATCAAGAATTTTTTTACGAAATATCCCAAAGCAGTTCCCAGAGAAGCTAAAACTGAACTTTTAATAGATGCCAGTCTTCCTACCATTAAAAGAAGAGCCCGAGAATATGGTCTTAGAAGTTATAGATGTACAAAAAAAACCGTTTGTGTGGTAAAAAAAAACGAAAAGCTCGGCTTGACTTTGCACGAACCCATTTGAACTGGACTCAACAGCAATGGAAAAATGTATTGTGGTCAGATGAGTCTAAATTTAACCTCCGGGGATCAGATGGAAGAGCCAATGTTCGAAGACTACGATGCGAAAAGTTTAATCCCAGATACACAACCGCCACAGTGATGCACGCAGTTGGAAACATTATGGTGTGGGGGCGTTTTTCAGGAAGTGGGATGGGCCCAATTCACCGCATTACTAGCACAATGACGGCCACAATCTATAGAGATATCTTGAGTTCAGTTATGCTTTTCTATACTGAATGGGAAATGCCACTCTCATGGACCTTCCAGCACGACAACGACCAAAAACACACGGCGGGGGTTGTAAAAGTTTGGCTGCAGGAAAATGAAATTAATGTCATGTCGTGGCCTGCTCAATCTCCCGATCTAAACCCGATTGAGAACATGTGGATGATTGTAAAACAGAATATCGGCAATAAAATATTCCAAAATGGTGATGAACTTTTCGTTGAGTTGGAGAAGCAGTGGCTTGAAATTTCTGACGATTATATTAAAAAGCTCATTGCCTCAATGCCTAAGAGGTGTTCAGAAGTTATAAAAAATAATGGCTACGCTACAAAATACTGAGCGTTAAAACCATTGTTTGTATTTTCTGTTAATTACTTTAAGAGCTGCAAATGTTTTGAACACTGCACTATCGGCTTATTTTGTTAAAATTACTTTTTTTATTTTTGAGAAGTTATGAATAATTTTTTTGTATTTGTTAAATAATATGCTATAACTGAATTTAATAAAAAAAAAAAAACAAAAACTTATACCACAAACCTTTTGATCAACAAAATTATAAATACCTAAACCATGATTTCAGTTGCAAATGTTTTGAACACCACTGTATGTTCGTATACAAATCAATTTCACTTGGGATGGTGCCTCATATGCAAAAAGTGAGATTTGCGAAAAAATTTATATGGCAGCATAGCTTTGCGATATTTATACTCTTTAAAAATGTAAATACTCTTATACTCTTTAAAAAATTATGTTTATTAATAATATTACGAAATAAAAATTCCCGGGAATTCCCGAAGTATTTCCCGGGATTTCGCGATTAAAAAACGTAGGGAATTCCCGGTAAAAAAACTCTATCTATAGTACAACTACAATGTTATTAGTTGAAAATGTTATATTTTTGATTTCAATTAGTTCACTACTTCCGATTTTGTTTTTTATTCCTAATCAAGTAAATGTGGGTAAAGCCTTGATATTTTTTCTTCAAAAATTATAATTTGTGTAAATCTTCTACATTGGTGCTCTGAGGATTTTCGGTGACGCGAATTGAAACATGTAAGAACCTGTCATAATGCAGATAAAATCTGCATTAAATTAGCTTATGAAGACATTTTTAATTAATAAATAACATTTTTTGTTTAACAAAAAACAAATGATTTTGCAATTGAATAATCTTGCTCACATCCTAAACTAGAATTTTTAAAAGATCGGCAAAATTTTGTATTTTTTTTAAAAAACTAACAAAAATTAACTGTTTACTGCAGGAACGTTGTTCTAAGAAACTGCTACAAAAATACAGTATTTTTCTTCAGTTTTTTTTTTAATAACTGTCATAATAGTTGTTTTGGATTAATTCATAGAAAAACAACTGTCATTGCAGTTAAAAACAACAACTACACAAACAACTGTCATGTAGGAACTGACAAACATTTTTGGTGGACATTTCCTAACCAGTAATATTCATCAAAAACTAGATTTCTGATATAATTTAAATTCAATAAAACATAATCTTCCCAAACAATTATTAAATCAAAATGGCCAGTTTATGCCACTAAGATTATTACCATTATTAGTTAGAGCTAGTGAAAATGCTTCTTCAGAGGGTGGATTTCTGTTTTGTGTTAAACTCATAAATAATAGTTTTGGACATTTTATTCATTAGTTTTTAATTAGTGAAGTCACATTTCTTTTCACTTTACAGCTTATTGCAGATCGCGAATCTCGGGCTAGGCTGATAACTTGTTGTAATTATTAAACATTTTTTTTTTTTTTTGATATTCTTTCAGATATTTATTTAGTCCCTATTTTACATCAGATGAGGAAAATGATGTAAAAATTCAAAAACGTATACGACAACTGAGTTGGATTACAGCAAAGCATTTGGCCTGTAGTATAGACGAAGTCAATGCTGAATCTAGGGAACTAGTCTATAATGCCATAACAGGTAAATATCCTCTGAAAATGTATTTGTATCACAAATTAACTTCTTACCTATTTCAGAACTTGTTGGCATTGATTCATTTTATTCGCCTCAAGAAAAATTAGAGTGTACCGTACGCTGTTGCCGTCATATTTTTGAATTGTTAAAACATTCAGTTGGAGGTCCAGCAAGTGCTGATGAATTTTTACCAGCTCTTATATTTGTGGTGCTTAAGGCAAATCCAGTACGTCTACAAAGTAATATTAATTTTGTAACACGTTTTACAAATGCTTCACGTTTGATGAGTGGTGAGGGTGGATATTATTTTACCAATTTGGTAGGTTTAGGCCATTGTATGGCAATTATTATAATATAAAAGCCCATGTCCTAGGTTTCCTTACTTTTTGAATACGAATAAATTTGAAAAGCACATGAAATTGAAATTTGGTGCTTTCTAATCCCCATAAATGTATAAAATTCGAAATAATATTCGAAAAATGTCGAAAAAATTATCGAAAACATATGTTTTCGATCGAAATGCTAAATTTTAACTTTTAAAGCAGTCTTATGATTTTTAAAAACTTCTGCAAGGAAAAAAAGTACTTTCGTTTTACTTTCTACAGGAAAGTAAATCGAAAATAAAAATGGGTATGTGAAAGACAAAGCACCACAAATTCGTATTGATTTTACTTTCAGGGGAATGTGAAACATAGGACAGAGGTGATAAACTAAATTGTTATAAATCTTATATAATTTCTAATTCATTTTTTAAGTGTTGTGCCATTTCGTTTGTGGAAAATCTTACTGCACCAAGTTTAAATATGGACGAAAAAGAATTTGATTTATTAATGTCGGGCTCAAAACCGTTTAGTACTCCCTGGGAAAGTGCTCTAATGGCTTGCGAAAGTTTACACTTGATTTCGGAAAATATGAAACGTATGGAAATGTTAAAGACACGCAATCAAAACATAAGCGGTGGTATAGAACAATTTAAATTAGATTTGCAAGAATTTCAAGTAAGTTTTGTTCAAAAACAAGTACAGGCATTAAATTTGGTTTTACCAAATTTATTTGTATACCCTCCACAGTGTATATGTTACAACTGTAACAGAAAAAAGAATTATGAAAAGAAACATTTTAGAGGTGAAAAACTTTTTTGGGTGGAAAAGATTAATTGTGTGGTAATAAAAATTTTTTGAGGTGAAAACTATTTGTGGTGAAAAAATAAAACTGTGGGAAAAAAATTGTGGTGAATTTTAAATATTATTCACCTCTTAGCGTCTGTTGTAAAAATATGACGTTATTTTTTTACAAAACAGACGCTACTATGAAATTGAACTAATGCACCAATTTGTATTGGAAAATTTAGAGGTACCTTTACATTTTAACTTAACTGAACCGGTTTTGCTCATTTTCAAAACCAACATGGAGGATGTTTAATAATCTAAGTAAAAAAGAGCAGTCCCTATTTGCTATTTTGTGCCGTCTTAAAATTGCATAAGGATCAACAATATATATACTTTATTAGGTCTTAGAGCTATATTTCAATGTGTTACAAACGAAATGAATAACTGATATACATGGAGGATATACAAATATAAATTTTATTTCTTTCTAACATTGCAGCTTGAAATATGTTCTAAAGTGGATGCTGTCTTAGCAAAGGCACCTTTAACGATATTACCTATAAAAACTCCAGAATTTCTAATACCTCAAGCTCGTGCTCATCTCCTAAATGAAAATGTTAATGATGAAGATAAAGAAAAAACTCTTGAGAATATTGCTCAAGTCTTGGGTGGACATTATCAGCACAATCTATTAACAGCCATGGATACAAATTACAATTCTAAATCATTAACAACGAAAGAAACTCATACAAAAGTTTTGCCCTTACCCTTAAAACCACAAAAACTAGAGAGAGGGTCACCTAAGAAAATAACATCTGCAGATGATAGTATATTAGATACTACAAAATCACAACATAATTTATCCATTGGAGATAATAATGCAACATTAGGACGTTTATCACCATTACCATCGTCGACCCAACCAAATGTGGACATGTTATTTGCCTCACCCATATTTAATTATACACCTTTTGATACTAATACTCTATTAGATGAACCATCTGATATCCAAACAGATGATTTACTATTAACAGCCGAATTTAGAGGTGGCCTTACCAATATTAATTATGATTTTGATTTATCCGATCATAGTAATGATAATAGTGTGGCAGAAGATACAAAAATTAATCTAGCAGAATTTGATCCACTACTAAAAACAACAACAACAACACCGTCACCAACAATTGATATACAACCAACACCACAAGTTTCTACAACTATTTCAACCGCTCCTAGTCATATTACTCAAACTTCTGCTCCTATTTTAACTTTAGATGATTCAGCTAAAAGTTTACTCGATAGCGATTCTCCATCTAATGAACCAATGCTTCCTTCTCCTTTAAAACCCATGATTACAGATTATCGTGGTTTTTCTAATTTTGAAATTCCCTCGATTTCTTGTAACACTGGCGATTTTAGTTCTTTAAATCATTCAATTAATAGTGACGGTGTTTTAAACTCGTCAGAGGAGGAAATTGAAAGTATTAAGAAATAGTTTGTACTCAATTATAACTATTCTCCATTACAGCTTATGTTGACTGTAAAATTATTTGTTTATTATTTATTGTGCTTATGTATTGTAATTTTGTAATTTTTTGTTATTATTTTGTTTTGGCGTAATTTTTATGTTTTTTTTATAAGGGCTCGAGTAAATAAATTAAGAAGCAAAATATTTTGTATGTTCCAATACTTTATTGTGGAAACCGAAAACTGCCACAACAATTTACACTAAATTTGAGTACGCGAAAGGGTTTCTCTGCTGTAAATTACTGCTACAGACTTACTGATTATATAAATTTAAAATAACGTACGTGCATTAAATTTAGGTTTTACCAAATTTTCTTTCTTTTTATTTTATATGAAAAAACATGTTTAAGGAGAACAACTTTTTTGCATTTAAAAAAATATTTTTGTGGAGAAAAAAGCGTTTTTGCAGGGACTGTAATCATTATGAGTTTTATAATAAAAATTACACAATAATGATTATATTATGAATTTTAAGGATTTTCTTCAATGTTAATAATTATTTTTGAGTAATATTAATAAAAATCAGCCATAATAATTATTTTTGAGCAAAAAAATACAACTCAAAAATAATCATTATTTATGATTTTTATTTTTTTTTTTCGCTCAAAATAAAACTTACTTTTTTGTAGGTGTAATATATATACATATGCATACAAATATGTAAGTACATCCCTGCAGTCGACGTAGCTAACGAATCTTTAGCTATTTCCCTAACTACTAATAGTTACCATTAACTACCCGCCAGACTACCAGCAAAGCTTTTCACTGACGAATTTAACATGGGGATGTCATTGACGGTAGTCAGTGACTACCCTCTGCACTACCATGTACCATGCAGATCGCTAGTTACAAAGCACTGACGAAATATTTAACAACATTGTACTAACTACTTGACTAGTACAAACCGATTGACGAATTCGCCAGATCATAAATATTGCATTCAATAATTTAATTGAAGCATATATTTCATATTTCAATTATTCTATCTGAACAAAGAAAGGACAAGTTTAATGTTTTTTAATTTTGCTTCTTATTTATTAAAAAAAATAAAAAAAAATTAAAAATTTTCCATTCTTTCACATTAACAATTAAAAATTAAAAAATTAATTCAAAATTAAAAACTCAGTTTAAAAATTAAATTAAAGTAAATTAAAAATATTCATTTTTTATTTTTTAAACATTTTGATTTTATTTCCCTTTTTTTGCAGTTGAATGGCTTTCCGCATTTGCTCTTCCGCAGGCCCCGAATTTTTTTCCGTTATTGGTATTGATTCTGAAAAAAAAAAAGAAAAATAAAGCTATGAGTAAAAGTTAAAATTGCTAAAGATTGCATATTTGTACCTATAAGTGTTGAGTAAAAATTGCTGCCCATTTTACCTCTTATAATAACACAACCACGCGACCGATCTGACTTCCACGAACTTTCAATAGAAACTGACGCCAACACAAAAAATAACAAAAAGTCATAATATTCTTTTGTATTGGGATAACGGTTCATTCCGTTGTTTTTATTTTTTTTTTTGCTTGTTTTCATACTTAAAATAATCAAAAGGCGAATTCTAGCATTACCTGTAGCCTCTCAAGTAGCTAGTCAGGCTTTTCGCTAACGAAATAACTGACTACATAGAGTCACTAGCTACGTTTGAAACTGCAGGGATCATATATAAAGCAGAGTTCGAAAATTTATGTACCACTAACATAATGTTGCTATCAAAAAAACCAATACAACGATCTCTATTGTTTCGTTCGTATTTATAAACACAACACAAGTGCTCAAATCGTTGTTTGTAGTATAACAAACTGAACAAAACGAAAATGTTTCTTTCGTCAAACATTATTATTTCGTAGTGGTTATTATTTAGTGGTCATTCAACTTAAACATTAAAACGTGTTTTTAACGTTGTGGTTGCCAAAATAAAGAGATGATTTTTCTGCATGTTATCAATGTTTTTTTGCATTAGTTTTATGAAATTTCACTGGAACTCCTCTGTTGAAACTTTTTATTAAACTAATGCAATTATTCATAAAATTCAATGAAATTTTTTTTTCACTTGTAATATGACATAAACACTAAAACGGTTTACGAATAGTTTTGTTCCATTCCATAAACACAACAAATTCAAACTGTTTGAAATATTGGCCAAACAGAACAAAATCGTTTAGTTCGGTCTCTCATTGAAAACTAGTTTGTGAGTGTTTGTGTTCTGTTTACAAATCAAAATAAAAATAAAGAAATGTTCCGTTTATGTTTACTGAGCACAACAAAATGATTGTGTTGAGTTTCAGCAAAAAGCAAAACACAATAACACTTCCTTTTCCGGCTTTGGACGGGCGTGCCTCGGCATGCTGCTGGACTGTTGAGTCTAGCCATGTGCAAACCGTTCGGATTCCTTTGGAGACATCGTTTACTCCTCCATTGTAAAGGCAATGGTTGTTTTGTGCGTTGGTCTGATGGAATTCGTTCTTTTTATGGCGAATTGGTGCCTCATCTCGCTGAGCCTCCATTGCGAGGGCAATGGTTGTGTATGTGTTGCTGATGTTCCTGTTCGTCTGATTTTGATCATCTTATAAATATCATGAGTTTCGGGTTAAACGCTTACTATAACTTGGCAATTTGTGTATTGATTATACCGCCATTAACATTTAATAACTCAAAAAAAAAAAAAAAAAAGCAAAACATAACGATAGAAAAACGTTTGATTGTGTTTAAATTCGAACTCTGATATAAAGTCGTAAATTGACCGTGAGTTTTATTTTGAGCGAAAAAAATAAAAATCATAAATAATGATTATTTTTGAGTTTTATTTTTTTTTGCTCAAAAATAATGATTATGGCTGATTTTTTTTTTATTATTACTCAAAAATAATCATTACCATTGAAGAAAACTTTAAAAATCAAAAATTTAAAAATCATGACGGATTGTCAAAAAATAATAATAACACTGTGTTTAATTTTTTAAGTCATTGCAAAATAACCATATACGGACACCACTACGTGATAAAAGACTAAAAAAAAAAGACCCGTGTCTCCCAATTTTTCCCAAAGTCATGCACTTTTTTTTATGGGCCGCCAAAGATTTGGGGCCTCGGTATCATTTTCGCAAAAAAGTGATAATTTTCTCGGGCTCATATCTTGCAAACCGTTCAGAATTTCGATTTACTCTCTGAGGTTAAGAATTATTCCCAGGAAGTTTATATGTTCTAGAAATTTGTTTATTGAGATCTTAGGTAAATTTTTGTAGTTGATTGTTTCCTTGAATTTTGAACGGTTTGCTACCTGAACACGGGAAAAAAGGTAAAAAAAATCGAATTTTTTTAAGTTTTTTGCGATTTTGATCTGAAAGGTGAAGTTTTTTTGATTTTATATGTTCGCAATTTTTGTTCTTTATGACAAGAGCTACAACTTTGAAATACAAAATTAACACTTTCGAAGCTCTGATATATAGTTACTTTACAGTATTGAGTACTCTATTAGTATCGGTTGTCAAATACTCAATTCTTTTACAACACTGAAACACAAAAGAAAATCAATACAAAACAAATTTAACAAAACATAAACAACGATGAATTTAACACATCCTGATTTAAATATAAAAGTAAAAAAATCTGCAGAGAAAATATCTGAGAATGTACATATTGTCGCTAATGATCCATCGTTAGCATTTTTTCGGATTCAAGAACATGTTAGAAAAGTCATTCAACCCATTTTAGACAAGCGCATAGAGGTGATAATGTTGCAAAAAAACCTGCAAGGACATTGCTTTGACATGGAATACGCTGTCAGAGCAATTAAAGATATCGAACACTCTGATGTTATATTTTCCA
Organism: Delia radicum; assembly: GCA_021234595.1. Classification (NCBI taxonomy): domain Eukaryota; kingdom Metazoa; phylum Arthropoda; class Insecta; order Diptera; family Anthomyiidae; genus Delia; species Delia radicum. The sequence continues at coordinate 103,494,837 of CM037853.1, read as the reverse complement.
AAGTTCAAGATATGGTCAAAAACTCAATATTTCTGAAACAGCAGCTAAAATATGAACAAGTTAAGAATAAAATGGAAAAGGACGCACAAACAAATTCCGTATACAAGCGATTTTCGGCACATTTGACATTAGATTTGCCAGACTTTACAGATATAACAGGTGTCATGAGAGAGACCAGTAATCGTATGGAATCTATGATGCATGTTGGTAGGGATACTGCTACACCTACAGCGAACAATGTGGGAGAGCTTCAAAGATCACATACTACATTACATTAAATTGATATAATATTAAATTACTAAAACAACAAAGATGTGGAAAAGTTGCTTGTTTCTTATAATTTTTATTTAATTCTGTTAAAAATGTTGTATAAAATATGCATTAACAAACCATGAAAATAAAAAACTTACAAGTTTTCTTCAGCTATTTTTTTTAATCTTAATTCCTCTTTATGTTTATGGGTTATTTCTAGAAATGTTAAATATTCGTCGTCTACATCGTCAATTTTAGAATCTATATTTTCATCAATGTCACAGGTATAATCCACGAAGTTATCTTCCTCCTTTTGTTCCACGTCCTCATCTTCCTCTTCCGAAGAAGTTTCATACTCCCTAGCATATTTTTCTAACAAAGTCAAGTTAGGGTCGTCATTTGTTGGGATTTGAAGATGGGATATTTCATTATTCCATTGCTTTTGTTGTTGTGTATGATATTGAATAGCAGTGCAATATGTTTGCCACCAAAGTTGCAAGCCTTGTGTATAAGAGTTCAATGGATTCATAAATTCATGCTGGTGATGGCCGTTGTTGTATGCAGTGAAATCTTTTTGATTTTGTTGGTACGTTTATTGTTATATTTATATTTTGTTGTTGGATTTGGTGGAATTTTTGTTTTCGTCATTTCTGCTGGAATTTTCGCATTTTTACGTTGATCAGCTTTTTCTTTTTTACGTCGCTTATGATACATTTTACGCTTAGTTGGTTTTCTCATTAAAATTATTGTTGTTTTAAATAAATTTTCTTGATTTTATTATTTTATAAACATGTTCCAAATATATTTGTATTGTTTTTATAAAGTAGATAAGTGCTGTTAATGTAGTAACTTAAAAACAAGAAAAGCGTCAATCTGTTAGCTAGACGACTATTTTTTTTTTTGCCGATAAAGCAGATTCATAGTTTCACGGAATGAATTCTATTTTTAATGGACCAGATGAGCGAATTTTTAAAAAAGTTATGGGCGGTTCACACGCCTAATATCTACCAGTATTGATGATACGAAATGCCATTTCAACATAGAATTTAAAAAAATCACAATTCAAATCGCCTTTTCTTGGCATTCACTGCTTTCGTGCCGTGTACTGCACGGCATGAGCGGAATCCGACTACGTATACGTACTGTTTTTTAACATCGAATTGTAACTGTAACATCGGATTATAAGTAATATCGGATTATAAGTAACACCGTCAATGACGTACGGTAACGTTGTGACGGCACTATATCTAGCAGTTTTCGCTTCATGATCATATCAAAATAAAAATATATATAAAGAAAAAAGAGATGCATGTAATTATTTGTTTTAAATCGCAGCGATTTAAATTTTTATTGGAAGTTATTTATAATTTTTTTGGCCAGTTTTTATCATTATAAAAAAACAGTATTTGGCCTGTTTAGGGGTTAATTCATTTAGTTTAGGTGTTATTTCATTATTTTCATTTGGGCAATACTTCATATTATTTGTGTTTTATTTCATTAGTCAAAAATTAGATCAAAATATATTATTTAAATTTAAAATTTTTTATTTGATTTATTCTAGACTAAAAGAATAACAAGCCTTAAAAAAGTATCAAAAATTTGCTCGATGGGTTGCTTAGAAAATATCTCAATATCTGAACAGACAAAAAAAAACCTTTCAAACCCTATATTTGGAGAGTAATTGACGGGGTTTATAAATAATCTCGTCAAATTGAAGTGATTGATGATAGATTATTGTTAGATATGTTTATTCACAAAGAAACCGTGATCATATATCTTCTTATGTGCAAGACTTTCTGGGATGTAGTTTTAATAGTTTTATCAAGATTCGTAATATTCTTCTCTTTTACAGAATATTTAAGAGCGGTTATCCTTCCGGCTTTATAGATCAATTTAAATTTAGTAGATCTAATAGGAATAAACGGATTTTGTTACCAAAGCTAACTACGATATTAGATCGTGCATATTTTGTAAGAGTGGCTAAATTATATAACGCTCTGCCGAGAGCGCTTAAATCATTTTCTAATTCATATGCTTTGCAGAGGCGTCGTCTTATTGCTTATGAACACGCACAAATCACAGATTCATAATTTCTCAATACTTTTTATAATTAAAACACCGACTTGTAAATATTGTCTATTTAAATAGAGCACGAGGATCCTATACTTCAGATATTAACAGAGTTTATAATATGAAGTAAATACTTTTATTCATTGATAAAATAACTATCGCTGAGTGGGTTTCTTATATTCTTATTTTTTATGTATTTTTAATATATTATTATAATGCACATTAGCTAGTAAGTTGTCTTTGTAATTTTGCTAAATTGGCCACATGGGCTTTAAATTACAATAAAATGAATTAAAAATAAAAAATCTCAGATATCTAGAGATAATAATAATTATCTTGAAGATAATTTATATGAATGAGTTGTCACACTCATCGAATAATTTAAAATCCACTCAACTCTAATTAGTCGATAACCAGACTCTTATACAACTCTGCATATTTCAATGACATTCATTCACAATAGTATCAAAACAAACCAAAGAAAATGTCAAATAGGGTTTTTTATTGTTATTTATGCTTTATTATAAATTTCGCGGTGAGCTATATTTTTTTGTGTAGACCATCTCTAGGCTCGCCGAGATTGGAATTTATTTTCGAAAACAAAACATATATTATCTCGTTAAAATTCATTAAGTGTAAAAATACGCAGATATTTAAATTTTAAGAATTAAGTAAAATGGTAAACAGCACAGAAGAAAGGTGAGTTGTGAAAATCATCTGTAGAAAAAAAGTACAAAGACCATTATCATACTACAACAAATCATCATCACATTCAGTTGAGGGAATGTATGATGGATGCATTTTTTTACTTTATAAATTTTTATTGTTATGCAATGGTTATTTCTTTGGGAGTTTGTTGCGGTTTCTTTTGTTAAATAAACGAAAATTTGTTTTTTTTTTTTTGTAATATTGAGAACAAATCAATTGCATCAGCTGTAATTGTTTTTTGCTTAACTTTTGCATTTTTAAACAAGCGTCTGCTTTTCTTTGTATTCGAAGTTTCAAACCTCTCCCTTGTGGCCGTTTTGTATTCACATGCTATAATCTGCACTGTGGGAGGTGTTGGATGTTTGGACAGATTACGGTAATGCCATTTTAGTTATTTTTTATTTAGTTAGACGCTTTTCTTTTGTCTTGTGTAAAAGGGATATAACTCGTTAAAGACACGCCATAAATCCGATGGACTTTTGTTTTGGCTAAACTCTAGTATACGGCCATAACTTGGATTAGTATGTGATGGCGTTGGGAGATTGTGTAATACCAAAAGGAATCCAAAAGGAATCTAAAAGTTAAAACCCCATACAATAAAAAAATAGCATAACCTTTACCCGCATCGAATCGCTTACCATTGTTGGTAAATCAATTTAACTTGTTAAATTAGACACTATACAAATACTTTGTAAGACATTTTTTAAAAATATTCTTTGTAAATTTTGTTCAATCGAAAACTTCAATTTGAAAAATAATTTTTTTCTTTTTATAATTGATCATAACGAATTTTCTTTTTAAAATAAACTGTTTTGTTTTTCTTATAAACTTTTTCTTAAATTAACGGTTTATTTATTTGATTGAGCTGCGCCAAGAGGATATGGGCCGCACAGACACAATGTCTCCAGATTTTAAGTCATCTTATGAAAATCTGAATCGAAACAATTATGTAATATGGAAAAAGAAGGCGGAATGTGTCCGTCCTTATTAGAGAAGACACATGGTCTGTTGTACGTGATGAAAAACCAGCAGATTTAAATGCGGTTTTGGTTAAGAAAGGATGAAACTGCAAGAGCATCAATTTATTTGATGATTGACGACGATTTGTTTTATCTTATCGACGAAGCGACAACAGCTAGAGAGGCTTGGTTGGTAATCAAGAATCATTTTGAGCGTCATTCCTTTAGCGAGTGTGTATTCATCATGAAGAAAATTTGTCAAATGCAATTAGAAGAGAATGGTGATATGGAAAATCATGTCTGTCAGATGCAACAAGAAATCAAGAAACTATCCAGCATGGGTGAGAAACTTAGTGAAAAATGGGAAGTAGCTATGGTCCTTCGCAGTTTGCCAGAATCATACGATGTGCTAGTAACAACCTTAGAGGCTAGAAGTGATGGTGTCCCATCTTTACTGATGGTAAAGGAGAAATTACTTGAAGAAGCTAAAAGAAGATCTCAAAAACAATCATATGTAAACGTTGATGCTTCTGTTTTAAAAGTACATGGTGGCTATGACAGGAAGTTAAAGTCATCATCAAAAATTATTTGTTTTTATTGTGAAAAGCAAGGCCACGTACGGAAAGATTGCCGATTGTACAAAGATTTTCTGAAGAATAAGGGTAAGACTCATATGGTTGATAATGAAGACAATGATGAAGGAAATGAAATGTGTTTTTGGGCTGATGCTACAAAAAGTCATAATAATTGGTATATAGACTCAGGTGCAACGAGTCATATTTGTAACAACAAGGATTTCTTTCAAACACTAGATTAACGACACAAGACTACACTAACAATTGCAAATGGTTATGAGGTGAGGACTTGTGGCAAAGGTTTTGGTGTGTTGAAAGTGATCAAAGGTGATGGTAAAATCGAAGATGTTCCTGTAAAAGAGGTACTTTATGCTCCTGATATAGAAAGCAATCTTTTATCGGTAAAAAAGCTGACCGCGAAGGGTTTTCGAATACTTTTTTACGACAATGTATGTGAAATATATTTCAAAGATAATGTTTTAGCAACTGCTGTACTAGAAAATGATTTGTACACACTTAATCTTCCAAAAACAAAACAACAAGCTTTAGTGGTAAGCCAAACAAAATGTATTCATGAATGGCATCGATGTTTCGGGCACCGTGATATTGGTTGCATTAAGAAGATGTTAAAGGAAACATACAATGAAATCCCAAAAAGTTGTAACTATCCATTTCCAAAGACGTCAATCCAACAATCGAACTCTGTGATGGATCTTATTCATAGTGACGTATGTGGACCAATGGATACCGCTACTCCTAGTGGTAAAAGATATTTTGTTTTTTTCACAGACGATTATAGTAAGTACGTTACAATTTATTTGCTAAATTTTAAATCGGAAGTTGCCTCAAAATTTAAAGAATATTGTGAAGTTGTGAAAACAAAATTTAATAAGTACCCCAAGGTTATAAGATCGGATAATGGAGGTGAATATGTTAATTCAGAGGTAAATACGTTTTGCAAGAAGCATGGTATAAAACAACAATTTACAGTACCCTACAATCCCGAACAAAATGGGGGTAGCAGAAAGACGTAACAGATACTTGGTTGAAATGGTTCGTTGCATGCTGATTGATGCTAGTATGCCTTTAGTGTTATTGGGGAGAAGCTGCTGTTACGGCTGTATATATACAAAATCGTGTTTTAACAAGATCTACAAATACAATTCCTTTAGATGTTTGGGAAGGTAAGCCTTCACCATTAAGCAAGTTTTTGATTTTTGGATGTCAAGCTTTAGTGTATATACCTAAAGAAAACAGAAAGAAATTGGATGAAAAGGCACGACGGCTAACGTTTATTGGTTATTCAGATCAGGTAAAGGGTCTTAGATTTTTGGACAAAAATACGAATAAAGTCATAATCAGTAGAGATTATAAAATTGTAGCTAATAATGATAGTTATAATGTTGTTAATAAAAACAAAGAAATTTACATTGATCTTTTTGCGCCTTCTGGTAAATTTTCAAATACGTGTCAAAATAATAATGAATTGGTTAAAAATGGTGAACTAAACTTAAATGATGAACGTAATGACATAATTCTAAGTGACGAAGAATTTTTTGAGACTGAAATAGGTGTTGAATCCCCGACAACAATTACAGATGTTGATGAACCATCTAATGAGATCCATGAATTTGAAGATGAAGTTTGTGAGCAAATGAATAAAAGTGGTAAACAACCGATATTAAGAACTTCAACAAGAACCACAAAAGAAAAAACTCCAGAAAGGTATCGAATAAATGTAATAACGGAATCTTTGGAACCAAAATCATATAAGCAGGTTTTAAAAAGAGATGACAAAGATCTATGGCTGAAGGCAATGCAAGAAGAAGTTAATTCTTTACAATGCAATAATACATGGGAAATGGTAACTATTCCGATTGACCGTAAGCCTATTGGTTGCAAGTGGGTTTTTAAATTAAAAACAAACGCAGATGGTGCCGTGGCAAAATATAAAGCGAGACTTGTTGCACAGGGTTTTAATCAAAAATATGGTGTTGATTATGATGAGGTTTTTGCACCAGTAGTACGGCAAACAACGTTTCGAATGTTTCTGACAGTTGCTGGTAAAAATAAAATGATGGTCAAGCAGTATGATGTAAAGACAGCCTTTCTTTATGGGGATTTAAAGGAAGAAATTTATATGTAACAACCGATTGGTTTTGAGATTCCAAACGGAAAATTTTGCAAATTAAAGAAAAGTATATATGGGTTAAAGCAATCCGCACGTTGCTGGAATGAAAAACTAGTAAAGGTGTTTCTTAATGCTGGTTTTAGAAGAGGTTTGGCTGATTCGTGCACTTTAAGAAAAGAGAAAGATGGTGAGTGGATTTTTATATTGGTATATGTAGATGATATACTTGTGGCTACAAAATTAGATACACATCAAAACTATATTCTACAACTTTTGAAAAATAATTTTGAAATATCCGATTTTGGAGAAGTCAATTTCTATTTAGGAATAAAAATCGAGAAGGGGATATACGGATATTTCAATATTAATCAAGAACATTATATAAATAATATAATAAAAGAAGCTGGTGTAGAGGATGCTAAAGTCTCCAAAATCCCAATGGATACTGGTTATATTAAAGGTGAAGCTCAAAGCTGTTATTTGCCAACTAATGCAAATTACCATCACTTAATAGGAAGTTTGCTTTATCTAAGTGTAAATACGAGACCCGACATTGCAACTCCGGTTTCAATTTTGAGTAGAAAAGTAAGCAAGCCTACTTATCGTGATTGGAATGAACTAAAGAGATTAGTCAAATATTTAAATGGTTCAAAAGCTTTAAAGTTAATGTTAACTTGTGATAATGTGAAAGGATTGTATGGGTTCGCTGACGCCGATTGGGCTCAAAGTAAAACAGATAGGAAATCAAACAGTGGATTTATCTTCAAGTACAATGGCTCGTGTATATCTTGGTGTTGCAGAAAACAAGATTGTGTATCGCTCTCATCAACAGAAGCAGAATATATTGTGAAGCTGCTCAAGAAGCAGTATGGTTACGAAGACTAATGATTGATTTTGAAATACATCAAACAGAACCTATAGTTATTTAAGTAAGATAATCAAAGTTGCTTAAAATTGGTGCAAAATGAGCATTTTAGTCGACGAAGCAAACATATTGAAACAAAGTATCACTTTATAAAAGATTTAAAAGACAAGGAAATTATTGACCTTGTATACTGTCCGACTGAGTATATGGAAGCAGATATTTTTACGAAACCTTTACATTCGATCAAGATTAAGCAATTCAGAGAATTATTAGGTTTATTATCAAATTAAATTGAGAAGGGGTGTTGGTAAATCAATTTAACTCGTTAAATTAGACACTATACAAATATTTTGTAAGACATTTTTTAAAAATATTATTTGTAAATTTTGTTCAATCGAAAACTTCAATTTGAAAAATAATTTTTTTCTTTTTATAATTGATCATAACGAATTTTCTTTTTAAAATAAACTGTTTTGTTTTTCTTATAAACTTTTTCTTAAATTAACGGTTTATTTATTTGATTGAGCTGCGCCAACAACCATCCATGCTTCTAATATAAGGTCTGTCTGCGTACACATAAGGTCTGTCTGCGTACACATATTTTGCATCATTTTGTGCAAAATGTTGCAAAATCTTGCAAAATGTTGTCTGCGTACTCCAAATCTCTTGCAGCGAGAGAGCCAAAAAGAGATTTTTTTGACAGTTGGAAGTTAGAGAACTTGCAAAATGTTGCTGGAGAAATTTCTTGCAAGATTTTGCAACTAGTTTGAACATCTGTTTTTATTTACTGATTGAATGAAATAATTTTTGTGAAATGAAAATGAAAATATGGTATCAATCTCTTCTTTGGAAGATTCTCTAGCAAATTAATGCATCAATCATAATTGTGGGTGGGATTTAAGGTGTTAATTTTAATTTCAACCAGATTAATACCACATATTCTAAAATTCTTTTGCTTTGTTATTTCAATTGTTTACACACCGATCAGCTGTTTTCTTGCAAGATTTCACTGGATACTGTCTGCGAACTTTTTGAGATATTTTCAGCCGACAGAGTAAAATTGGTCTTACTCTCCCAAAAAAATTTACTGAGTATTTGCTACTGGAAAAGTACCCAGACAGACCTATATTTTGCATCATTTTGTGCAAAATGTTGCAAAATCTTGCAAAATGTTGTCTGCGTACTCCAAATCTCTTGCAGCGAGAGAGCCAAAAAGAGATTTTTTTGACAGTTGGAAGTTAGAGAACTTGCAAAATGTTGCTGGAGAAATTTCTTCTTGCAAGATTTTGCAACTAGTTTGAACAGCTGTTTTTATTTACTGTTTGAATGAAATAATTTTTGTGAAATGAAAATGAAAATATGGTATCAATCTCTTCTTTGGAAGATTCTCTAGCAGATTAATGCATCAATCATAATTGTGGGTGGGATTTAAGGGGTTAATTTTTAATTTCAAAATAGGCCTATTTTGCGAAAGTAACAATGTGTGGGATAGACATATCTAAGGAAGTAGGAGGAGCTTATCCAAGATTTTGGTATCAATCTCTTCTTTGGAAGATTCTCTACCAGACTAATGCCACAATTATATTTGTGGGTGGGGTTTAAGGGGTTAGTTTTTAATATCAAAATAGGTCTTTTTTGCCGTATTTTGTGAAAGTAACTATGTGTGGGATGAACATATCTAAGGAAGTAGGAGGAGCTTATCCACGATTATGGTATCAATCTCTTCTTTGGAAGATTCTCTAGCAGATTAATGCATCAATCATAATTGTGGGTGGGATTTAAGGGGTTAATTTTTAATTTCAAAATAGGCCTATTTTGCGAAAGTAACATTATGTGGGATGCACATATCTAAGGAAGTAGGATGAGCTTATCCAAGATTTTGGTATCAATCTCTTCTTTGGAAGATTCTCTACCAGATTAATACCACATATGCTAAAATTCTTTTGCTTTATTATTTCAATTGTTTACACACCGATCAGCTGTTTTCTTGCAAGATTTCACTGCGTACTTTTTGAGATATTTTCAGCCGACAAAGTATAATTGGTCTTACTCTCCCAAAAAAATTTACTGAGTATTTGCTACTGGAAAAGAACCCAGACAGACCTATTTTCAGCCGACAGAGTAAAGTTGGTCTTACTCTCCCAAAAAAATTTACTGAGTATTTGCTACTGGAAAAGTACCCAGACAGACTTATAATCGAGGTTTGCAATTAAACACTTAAAGTCGTGGAATAAAACTATTAATGCCATTATTAGCTATAACATGTACGCTTTTAAGTACAAAAAAATTAAATTGCGATATTGATTAGAAAACCTCTAATAAACGAAATTAGGGATAAAAAATTGCTTTAATTTCGCAATTTGTCGCGATTTTCTGTATCCCAGACATTTTTGATTGTAGGTTCCAAACTTGAAACAATTATTTTTCTTTGTTCTTGAGCAGCACTTCAATTGTATTTCTTGAATATTGTAAAGATGCATAATTAGGAAATTGAATGTTCACTTTTGTCTTCATAAAAGACCACGGCGATTAGAAATTTTTGAAGGTATACTAAAAATAGAAAGCCTCTATTTGGAACTAAATTTGTTTATACAGAACAAAATAAAAAGGTGACACAGATTTGATAAATATTATTAATAAAGAATTAAATTACCTAAAGTTTGAGATACATTTCGTTTATATCCCACTACTTTTAATTTTTTTAAAGCAGAAATATCAGAAAAAAAGTTACATGATTTTGACCATTTATTAAGAATATAAAATAAATTACTTTTAAAAATCAGACCTGAGAATCGATTTGTAATTTAGTCAACAATTTTTCAAGTTTTCATTTTTACAAATCCGTTTAAAACTGTGGCCTGTAGGCAAATGTGCTCATATAAGCTCCAATCTTCCTTGCAGCATCATTGTTGTTTTATATCTATTTTTTTTTTTTGCATGATTTTTGCATCATACTACGCACCTAGTTAACATCCAATACCAAAACAACAATAACATCTTTTAAAAAATAATGACCTTGAACTCGAAATACGTTTCTTTTAACAAGTTTGTATCTTTTAATATTTTACTTACAGTTCTAAAAAAGTCCCTACCTTTCATATTATCCGAGAGGTCTACGACAGCACCAATGCTCATCAACGTTTTGAAGCCGAACTCGATAAGGCTCTAGAAGCCAAAGTGGATTATATTATTATAGAGCCGCCACGATTGGGAGATGAAACTGGTCGTTGGATAACGGTGGGCAATTGTTTGCATAAAACTGCAGTTGTCTCTGGTGTAGCATCATTGTTATCGTCGTTATTGTGGCAAGATCGTCCTGTTATTGCAGGTCCAATTTGTGCCGTATCATTGTTTTGTACCGGTTTGTATACAGTATCATGGAATTACGATCCTTGCTGCCAGTACCAGGTATTAGTATATTTACGGAGTTTATACAAAAACAAAAATAAAAGAACTTATGATTAACGTGACCAACAGTTTTATAGGGCGTTTACACCATAGCCCATTTCTATCCTTTTTTTAATTATGATTAACAATTTTTTTTGTAAAGACATAATCGGGTGCCATAGTACAGCCATGAGAAATCACCTGAAAATAAAAAAAAAATATATATTTTGTTTTACAGACGAATATAGCATTTAGTCCAGCGGTTTCCACCAAATTTTGCTTCACGGACTCCTTAAGACACCTTTACTGGTTCACGGACTTTCAAATGTTTTAATATATTAAAATAAACGCAGCAAAACAAAAAATCAAAAAAACATTACAAACCCAAAGCAAACCCGAATAAGTTGAGCTCCAAGTGACCAGAAAAATTAATTCGTTATTAATCCAAGAGTAAAATTTCTAAAGAACAGTTAGAATATTGTTCTACCTCAAGTCCAAAAATTTTATTAGTTGCTTTTCAAACAGTTTTTTCATTTTCTTGATAGACAATACAATTGTTTCATTGGAATCACCCAAATCTCCAGTTGCATGCAATAGAAAAAGATAATTGGCTTAACTCAAACTGAGACATTACATACAACAGACAAATTAAACTCTATGAGAATCTTTTTGTCTGCCTTAGTGTATAAATTGCCTGATCTGGTAACCCTAATTATAAAATCAAACTATTTGAAAATAACAATTTTACATGGCTATATACTTTGTATGTCAGTACATGTATGTGTGTTTGTTGTATTACAATTTTTAAAACCAACGTATAGCCCAACAAACAGTGTTTGTTGAGAAGAGCCGAGGTATGCTAATTGTTCAAAAATGTTTAAATTTTTGTATTTTCTATACAAATTTTTGTATTTTCTGTTTTTTAGACTTTCTATATTTTCATATAGTTAGTCAGAATATTGTTTGTTGGATATATGTTGTTTTTATAAATTGTAATACAACAAACACACATACATGTACTGACATACAAAGTATACAGACATGTAAAATTGTTATTTTTCAAATCGTTTGATTTTATAATAAGGGTAACCAGATCAGGCAGTTTATACACTAAGGCAGACAAAAACATTCTCATAGAGTTTAATTTGTCTATTGTATGCAATGTCTCAGTTTCAGTTAATCCAATTATCTTTTTCTATTGCAGGCAACTGAAGATTTGGGTGATTAAAATGGAACAATTGTATTGTCTATCAAGAAAATGAAAAAACTTTTTGAAAAGCAACAAATAAAAAGATTCTCATAGAGTTTAATTTGTCTGTTGCATCGCAAAACTAAAACGGTAACCTTACTAGGGAGAGTTGATATAATTTTCATTATTTTGCACACAAAACAATATTTAAATTTAAACGATAACAAATAAAACGAAACGCAAAAAATTCATTACATCATTACATTACACTGATTTTACGCATTCACGGATTAAAGCCAACATCAGAATTTAATGGAGGTAAATTACATAAATATTGCCAATATTAAACAAAGTGATTTGATTTTAAACTAAATTAAGTTCTGGTTTTTCTTTTGAGTTGTTTGATATTTTGGGGTAGGTTTTTGTTTACATTTTTTCAATGAAGAGAACGTGTTTTCTTATAAGTCTACCGTTAAATAATGTTGCCATGGTCTGTTGTATGTAATGTCTCGGTTTGAGTTAAGCCAATGATCTTTTTCTATTGCAGACAACTGAAGATTTGGGTGATGGGAATGAAACAATTATTAGTGTCCGACCGAACAGTTCGGCCAAAAAACTATATTTTGTCGGTTTTTTGATATCTAGAGGCAATGATGACAAATTTTGGTATTGGAAACATGTTTTATTGAGCCGATTTAATTCGATTTTGTGTATAAAATTTAAGAGAAAAGCCGAAGTTTAGCTATAGAGTTAAAAGTTCGGCCGCCGAACTATTTTTGATTTGGCTGAACTTTCTGAGGCCGAACAGTGAATTCATTGCTTAACTACAGACTTTTCTTCAAATTTGACACTCAAAATAGCATCTAATCAGTCCAATAAACATTTTTCCATCCGCCAAATTTGTCCATAATGCTTTAAAATATCGAATACAGCCCAAATGCATTTTCTTGGCCGAACTGTTCGATCGGACACTAACAATTATATTGTCTATCATGAAAGTGATCAAAGTTTTTGAAAAGCAACAAATAAAATGTAATATGACAATATCATATAATATTTTTGGACTTGAGGTAGAACAATATTGTAACTGAATACATATGTATATAAAAATAAAGAAAGTACAAAAAAACAATTTTTTATATTTTTAATACAAAAATAAAAACATTTTTGAATTTTTAAGAATTTTTTTTCGTCCAAAAAATATTAAAAAATGTATTAACTTTTTTAAATATTGTGAAATTATTTCATATGATTTCATAAATATTTAGTGTTTGCAAAATTTTTGTAATATTGCAAAATTTGAATTTCGTATTAAAAATGGAAAATTGTATAAAATTTTGTTTGTGGGGCTGTCAAAATCAGTTCATCTTCACTAAGGGTTCGTTCATCTTAAGCAGATATTACATTGAAATTGTTAACAAAGCTTCAGAACATAACGTCAGACCTAATCGGTACAGCCAAATAAAAAAAAAATATTTTGTTTTTTAGACGAATATAAATATAATGTTTTTGATTTTCATAAAGATGGTACAAGGGTAAATTCAAAAATAAAAAAAACAAGTAAAATTCATTTTTTATTAGCGCGTTGGACTATTACACAGATGGTCCCGGGATCGATTCCCGGGGACGACAATATTAATTTAGAAAAATATTATGTATGAGTTTTCTAGCCCTCATATGTATCGCAGCGCCCACCTTCGGTGTTCCCATAACACTTAACCCCACCAAAGTAAAATAATGAATCAGGGATATGAGAAAAAAGCTTCAATAAGTTCGCCAACTCTCCAGCAACAATTGTTCTTGCGCAATCACAGTGTTTCCATGTTTGAAGCCCTTCATCTTTTCCCACCTTTCATCTCTACACTTTCACATTTCCTAAGAAAGCAACACATGAATTAATAGGAAGAATTTCCTGTTAAAAATTATCTTGCAGAAAATCTGCTAAATTTAGCAGATTGTTTTGCTAAATATTAATAAAATAATATCAGCAAAAATAAATCTGTTAACTTTACAAAAATTTAGTTATATTCGATGTTAATTGAAAAAGCATTTTACTCTGCAATATTAGCAAAAACCTTTATTAAATAATTGTGGACTCAAAATAGCAAACAAATACTGTAATATTAACAAACTTTTTGCTATATTTACCTTAAATTTTATAGAATACAAACAACAGTTTATTTTTCTAAAATCAACAGAAATTTTTGCTAAAAATTTTTAGATTGTTGATTTCATAGGGGCAGACATTTATTTTATTTTGTCTACTAATATTTAGTAAATGTTTTGCTGATTTGAGTAGATTATTTTGTTACTTTCAATTAACTAGAATTTAGCTCAAATAAATATAACTAAATATTTGTAAATTCAACAGATTTATTTTACTCTCCATCCCATAGTGCAGGAGGGTATATATCACTTTGTCAAATGTTTGTAATTCTTTTAAAAAAAATCTGGGACCCCATAAACTATATATATTCTTGATCAGCATGAATAGAGAAGTCGATATAGCCATGTCCGTCTGTCCGTCTGTCTGTGTTAATACAAAATACTCCTCTAATACAGAAGAGGTGTTGCTAATTTTCAGTCAAATTGTTTGTAGATATCATGAGCAGTTTGCTAGTGAAAATGATCAAAATCGGTTAACGCGTTCAAAAGTTATGAGTGAAAATGTGGGAATACCTCTTAAAATTTTGAATCAAATTTTAAAATATTCTATTTATTTCATCATACATACATACGTACATTCAATGCTTATACACAAGAATATACGCAATCAGGAATGGCAGTCAATATCGCTAAATTACTGTAACCGATTCAAACACCTTCCAACTGACCATCGTTAACCCAAAAATACCGTTACCGAAATAATTGAAATACCGTTATCCGTAAAATACCGTTACCGATATAAATAAAATATCAATATCTTAAAATACCGTTACCGAAATAATTGAAACACCGTTATCCGTAAAATACCGTTACCGATATAATTAAAATTTCAATACCATAAAAATACCGTTACCGAAATAATCTACCAAGATCTGAAAAAACTTCTTTAAATATAGTATATATTTTCCCAAAGTATGATCATAAGCAAGAAAGTAATCAAAACTCGGGCATAATGGGGCTAAAAATTGTGGTGTGCATTAACATTACCTGAATATCTAAAATAACGTTACCCTTAAAATGCCGTTACCAAAATAACTGAAAAATCTTTCCCTAAAATAAAGTTACCGAAATAACTAAAATGTAACGTTATTTTATATCTAAATACCGTTAACGCTAAAAGCCCGCAACCGAAATAACTTAAATATAGTTACCCCTAAAATAACGTTACCGAAATAAAAGAAAATATCATTCACGAAGCCAATAACCACATAGAATCGGTTACCATCCGTGGTCATAATCAACACGTACAATAACAAAAAAACCCACAAAATATTGTTGTTGTTTTCTTGTTTTGTAATACAGTGTGGCTGATAAATGGCTCTACAAAACAAATACGTAATAACTTTTTTTCTGAGTTATTATTCGGTTCCATTTTTTTTGTTTTTTTGTTTCATTGCTTCGTCTTTCAATTTAAGGAAAATGAACGATCGGCGTAATCTAACTAAAATTTATTGCTTTTCAAATGAAAGAATAAAAAAATATTTATATGTATTGAAAAAAAGTTATTTGATTTTCTTAATGTACCAATATTTATCAGCCACCCTGTATCTATGTAGGTTTTATAAATGGTATGTATGCATGTAAGTATGTATGTATGTTTAGTAGCAATCGCATGCAGTGTTGCCAGGTTTGACGATTTATCGTCATTTTGACTATATTTAATACCCAAAATAACTAAATGATGATTTTATGGGTTTTGCTGCCAACAAAATTACGAATTTTTACCAAAAGTTCAATATATCAGCAAAACATAATTATTTGTCACTGGATCAATTTTTCGATTTATATTATTTGAAAAAATACCAGTTTCTTTAATTTTCTGTGTCTCGAAAACACTCTAAACACATAAACTATTTTCTTTTTTAATTTTTTGATGTTTAGTATAAACATATGTGTCGTAATGTAAATGGGTATTTAATAATTATTTCATTATGTATGTCTCCGCAAGCGTGTTTGTAAAAATAATTCTCCATCCCATAGTGCGGAGGGTATACACACTTTGTAAAAGTAGTTGTAGTTCTTTTTAAAAAAAATCTGGGAAAAACCCACAAAATATTGTTGTTGTTTTTTGTTTTGTTTTGTAATACAGGGTGGCTGATAAATGCCACTACAAAAGAAAACGTAATAACTTTTTTTCTGATTTATTAATCGGTTCGATTTATTTTTTTATTTTGGTTTCATTGATTCGTCTTTCAATTTAAGGAAATGAACGAATGGGGTAATGAAACTAACATTTTAATTGTGCGCCACTACAATGCTTTGGGGGCTGGCATTTCCGCATAAACAAACTTAATGGGCACATTAGGCGGCACTCCTCCGAGCAGATTGGGCTCGTAAATTATTTTGTCAATCGTGGGACAATCATTAGGACGCCTTTTAATCAAAATTTCTCAGTTCGAATGTAAGAAACAATTGTTGCCAAAATGATTTGACAAATTTAAAAACTTAATACAATTCGTTAGAAAATAACAATGTTATTGATAAATTTAATATAAAAATAATTATTTTTGACTTGGATCAAATAGGAAATAGTTTTATATGATTCGAATCTTAAAATTTCGTTAGAAAACATCGCCTGCAAATGGTCGGCTATCATTGTTAGAGTTGATTTTCGACAAAAAGCAATAAATAAAATCTTTTCATAAGGGATTTCGAAGTCTTTGACTTAAAATATAATCAAAAAATTGTTTGAGACAATGCAAACTAAACAGAAAAAACTAAAATTGAGTTTTAATTAAAATATTTGTTGATTCAGCAAAAGTTTAACTAAATTCGGTCGTGTTGATGCAATTGTAGTAACAACTAAAATAATTTGTATCTATTTAATTAATATTATTTTCAATTACATATAGGTTTATTCACATCTATTAAAAATTTAATTGAAATTGCAGAAATTTAAAAAACTCCCAAAATAAACGCCAATATTCAAAAAAAAATTTAAAAAAAATGACCAAAATTAAAGAAACGCGAATTTTCAACTTTAAACGATTTTTTTAATTTTGGCGACTTTTTAAAATTTTTGCATTTGTTTCAATGTTGTTCAACGTTATAAAAACTGAGAATTTTTTTTATACCAAATTCATTTTCAATTAAACAGTTAATTGAAAGTAAGTTTGAAATCGAACAAAAGTTTAATTGAATTTTTTTTTTCACAATGATTTTTTCTGTGTATTTTGACATAATCTTTTAAAATGGAGCTACCAATAAGACTCAAAATTAAGTTTACTTGTGCCGTAAAAGTCGTTACTTTACTTACAGTGTAATCTTTTTGGTAAATTTGGTTTGCTACGCACGCATCTGGTAACATAATTTTCAGTATTTTTTTTTACGATATATATTTCGATATCTCATATTTTTTTAATTTTTTGAAACAAATTTAAGCCTCAAACTTTGATCGATATGCATAACATGTTAACGTGGTCCAATGGGACTCAAATTTTCTCAATTTCTTTTTAGACTAAATGTAAACAAATTTCTATCGGCGCTCCTTGAAATGCGACATTTTAAAATCAAGCAGCTAAACCAGTAATAACGATGTAGTTTTTTTTAGACATTTTAAAGGGTTTTTATTTAAAAAATTGATTAAAGACATTTTGAAAAGCGTTTGAAATTGTCCAAAATATAAATCAAAGTGAATTGGAAATACGAAATAAATAAGACCTAGGCGATGGAAATAAGACCTAGGCGATGTCAGGTATATTTTTAAATTTTCCAATTTTATATTTTTTCTTTATTATTTCTTGCTTGTAAAATTTACGATTTTTTTAATACAATACATGAAGTCGGATATATGAAAAAGGGGAAAAAATAGTGAATAATTTGTTAAAATAATTCAAATAAGTGGCAGCCGGGGGTCCACGACATAGTGTCAAAATGGTTTTCAAAATGTGTGTTTTCTCGAGCATTTTAACGCTGTTTTTAAATAAGTCTAAATTTCCTAAACTTTAAACATATTTTCATACAAAAATGTGTTAATTTTCACCACCAATTTTAAAAATAGATACGTTTTTCATATATTTTTGCTGCTTTATCACCTATCCGAATTTAATTTCAAAGGAAACCCATCGGAAAAGCTTCCTTATAAGTGGCAGGCAAATTATATAGGGTATTTGATTTTAATTTGTTTTTTGGACGGTTATAATTCTTTAATTTCCCGAGTTAAAACGTTTGCATAAAATAATACATTATTTTATATGCACTTATAAGGTTTTGTCTGCCAGTGCATTTAACCGGACATAATTATATAAATTCATATATAAAATTAATTTCGTAGAAAAAATTTAATATGATGTCATATATAGTTGCGTATAATTGTATATTGCATTTAGAATACGCTAAAACTAATCCAATTAATAATTACGTTATATTTATATACCTAGACATTGCAAAATAATATATATTTTGATATTATATCATATTTTAAAAAACACAATTTTATTTTAGATAAAATTGTATATTACCCCATGCAGAGTCACACTAGAAAATTTGTCAATTATATTTTGGATGTAAATATGTATTACATCCATACAATAGTACAATTAATTGCATCATTTTGTGTATAATTTTATACACAAAATTTACCCCAATTTTTGTCTTTTGAATTGATTTCTTTCTGGTTCTTAACCCTAAAAAAAGAATTTGTTTCATTTGTAACATTATGAGTTCTTAATTTAGTCTAAGATTTTTTTCAATCTAAAACTCTAAATTTAGTTTCAACGTTTTTTCCGTCTTTGTTATTCAATGGTGTAAGTTAATAAATACCACAAAATCTTCATTTATATTTTTTTATTTTTGAATATAATAAAATTTCCAAATGCTATGGAATTTGTTACAAATTATAAAGTTGTAAACCTTTTGCAAGTGGCTAAAGTCTAAAAGGATTAATAGATATTTCGGATTTTCATGAAGTTTTAAAATCAAAAACCGGACACAACTATAGCTTATTTTGTATATTTCAGTATCAGTTCACATATAAATTTATACCGCTGTATAAAATCGTATTAAATTGTATCGCGTCATTATTCGGATGTTATTTAATCTGATATTATCAAATTAAAACTAAACTAATGCAAATATAATTATTATGCCCATTTCTCGGATAAAACTTTATTAAGACTCATATTAAATTTCGTATGATTTTATAAAGCATCATATTAATTTTAATCGGGTTATTAGAAGTTGAAACTTTTTTACTTTTTTTACATTTATCAAGTTTTAGCTACCCTAGACGTATATTAGCACATAAAAATATAAAGTAACGCAATTTTATTTTTCGTGGTTTTCAAAAAGTTTTCCGCATAATCCTTTTTTTATTTAATTAAACTAAAAATTAATATTTAGCTAAAAATTTAACGTAATTAGACAATAACGATGCATATCCAACTTAAAGTACACAAACATTTTCAAATTTGTGATCAAACAGATTAAAGCGTTGTTTCGCAATATAGACATCAAAATTCGCAAAATAATGAACACAATAAGTAATAAATGAAAAAATGCATTTTAAGGAAATGCACTTTATGCGGGAGGTTTTTGTTTAAAAATGAAATCAGAAAGCTATTTCTATTATTAATACATGATTGCCCATTACGTGTAGGTAAAAATTTAGCAAACAAAAGAAAAAGCTGTTACTTTAGTGTGCAAAAAAAAAATAAATAATCAAAAAAAAAAAAATCGAAAAGCTCCCCCGAAACAAATTCCTAGCTACGTGCCTGTATGTATGTATGTATGCATTAGAAGCAATCACATGCAGTGTTGCCAGGTTGGACGATTTATAGTCATTTTGACGATATTTAATACCCAAAATAACTAAATGACTATGGACGATTTTTGCTTCCAAAAAATTTACGAATTTTTGACAAAAGTTTAATATGTCAGCGAAACAGTTAATTTGTCACCGGATCAATTTTTTAATTTATATAATTTGAAAAAATACCAGTTTCTTTAATTTTTTGTGTCACGAAAACACTCTAAACACACACAGTATTTTCTTTTTTAATTTTTTTGACAAACTTCATATTATCACACTTTCCGTTTGACTTATGTGATGTATAGTATAAACACGTGTGTTGTAATGTAAACGGGTATTTAATAATTATTTCATTATGTATGTCTCAGCAAGCGCATTTTTTTTTAAATCTTTTTTTTTTTAATTCGCGTATGCTTTTTAAACCCTAAATTCACTAAAACTAATTCACTAAAACACTAATTTCCCTCTAAAATTCAATAAAAATAAAATTTGCAAAATGGATCTTTGTTATAAAGAATTCATTTTATTTAAATTGTTTGTCTCGTCAACAAGACTCTGTACAAATGATGTCTGATATAACGGACTTCTTATATCCACAGATTTCATAAATACTTCAATTTGCATTTCCCTTTAGTTCTGTCCAATTCAACTGAATATATGTAACTGAAACGATTGCCACTTAAACTATGTTAATGTAGTATTTACAAAACAGTTCAAAAGTTTCTACGTAATCACCTTCTTGGACCCCAAAATGCTTTTTTAAAAGTCCATGTGAAAAAAGCATAACTTTGCTTAAAATGTAATATTAAATTCCTGTCAGTGCATGCAAACGATTTCTCAACTCTTTCCACAGTTTTTATCAATTCTGTAAATTGTCACTACTGATTTTAAAACCAACTATTATTTCAAAAAAAAAATTGCTTCATTGAGAACAAACCTGCAGAATAACTTTGAACATTAATTTGTGTTTCAGTGAAACATAAGATGAAAAACATTTAAAGTTTTTATTAATATTATTAAAATATAATATTCCTAGCATGTTTAGATCAAATCGGTATGTTTTTCGCTAAAATTAAAGTGTTTTTGTATTTAATACAATTCATTTTCCTTACATTGCTAAAAGCCTATTTTGTGGCTTTTTTCTACTAAAATCACGGGTTTTGTTTTATAGAAAAATAATTATTTCAGTGCTACATTATATGTAAATATTTCATGTATGGATAATATTATTTTCTACAAATATTGATTACTTTGAGACATCGATTTGTGCTTTTCCCCTATTTCAAGTGTTATAAGCAAACTGCATTTAATTATTGAAATAAATTGAGTTTATTTTTGACCATATAACCCTCGTTAATCAAGTGTTAGATTTTTTTCTACTAAATTCGTTTCATTTACAAAACAAAAGTTTTTTTCCTAAGAATATTTTTTTTTCTATTTTTTTTTTTTTTTATAAATTTCCCTTCACAATTTAAATGGAGGAGCCAGTTATTCTTCCAATTAGGTCCTTTCTCAATTACAATTAGATATTAAATTAAATTACTAATCCACAATATTTATTTTATTTATTAATTAATAATCACATAATTACAAATTATATAAATATTACCCTAACCGAGCACTAGCTACTATGGCCTTCGGCGCGTTGTAGCGAAAACAGACCAGTGCCTCTGGTGGGAATCGAACCCACGACCCCCGGACTGATAAGCCAGCACGCTACCAACTAGCCTACCGGGGCGCACAATTCACAATATATTTATTATTTTTAAAACCATTTTTTTCTTATTACTGTCCCTTTAAACCTATCCCTTTATAACTTAATAGATGGCGCTATTGACAATTTTCCCAATTGGACGTTTCCATCAATTGCAATTGGATTCTTAAAAGAATATTAATTGGATTTTAACTCCCAATTCAAATATATATTTAATATCATAGAAATTAAACATAGCGATTTCAGCGCCTGAATATCGACGATTTTTTTTATAGCAAAGACACAAACCATATATATTGAATTGTGTAAATCTTTATCTGTATTTATAAACAGTGCAATTCGCTTTTAACGATAATTGATACAACATTTTTTTCTTCACCCCAAATACATTAATTAATCATATTTTATTTTACTTATAAAAACAACATTGTTATTGTTATTTTTACAAGGAATATAGATATATATATATATTATTTGCACTTGCACTGGTTAATTCAAACAATGAGATGGAGGTTATCCAAAAATTCGGCACAGCCGAATTTAATCTTTTTTATACCAAATTCGGCACATCGGACTTTAATGCTTCCACTTGTTTTTTGCTATTCTTATATTACTAATATAAAAATCTGCTAATTTAAGCAGTATTTTATGCAAGCTCATTTTTAACTTATTTTTAGTATCTTTTTTGTTTTGCAATACAACTTTATAGTCATATGTATACTCATTTTGCTGATTTTTAGTAGAGTCTTATAAATGTTTTTTTTTTTTGCAAATTTCGATTTATAAGACTGTTATTAAAATCAACAAAATGTTTATGTAAAGTCTAAATGAAATAAAAAAGATTTTATAAAGTAAAAACATACTTGGGAATTTTTTATAGGCATTGATATTTAATTTGCATTACTTGCTGTCAATGTTAAAAAATTTCATTACCATTCCAATGCCAATAAAATTTTTTTAATTTGCATTGATAAAACTAATGGTAATGAAATGGTCCTAACTTTAAATGTATTCGCAATTTTTTTAAGTTTTATCACGTATACACTTTTCAGTCTTGTTTGGTAACTGATTAGTCAAGATACTTAATAAAATACCGAATATTTATAAAATAAATACACAAATTAAGGATTTGTATCTAAATTTGCAAATAATTTTTTTTTGTAAACAATTGTAAGAAACAATTATAATAATCAATTATAAGTGTCTGTAAAAGGCATTGCTTGATGCCAATAGAAACAACATTTCATTGGCAGTTGTAATGCGAAAAAATGTAATTACCATTGACATCAAACAATGCCAATTAAATCGTCAATTAATTGGTCCATTCAATGATTTAGTCCCTAGTATGATGCAAAATAACGTGTAGTATCAAAAAAACAGAAATCGAGTTTTTGATTGATTATGATTTATTTTATTAAATTCTTTTGAAAATACAATTAACTTTCCGCAAATTTGCACACAATTGTACGATGAAAACTGCACCGGAGTAAAATATTATTTTATTAAATTATCGTATATTTATAATTTTATAAAACAAATAAATCTACATATTTACATAAAATTTAAATGAAAGAGAAATTTAATGCATTTTTCAGCCAGATCCATTTCCACATTCCGTTATTGGCACGTTAACGGTTCGACGGATTATGAACTCCGTTTTCAACACGACATTACGGTACGGTATTCGGATTCCGTTTATACAGCACCGTAAACGTTACGTTAACGGAACATTTTGTTTGTTGGGTTGTATGCAGAAGTTTCGGGGAAAAAAAGTCATGTTCGATTCAACCAGTTTATGAAAAAATTACTTCCTTGTATGAACTTTTTTCTGTGTGCTGGAATGAATTATTGCATTGTCTTGCATGAAAATCCAGTTTCCATTGCGGTGGTCTCGTAAAAATTGCACCACACTGTATTGCATTCTTGATGATGTGAAAGAATTTCCATCGTACCTACTGCAGAAAACACACCCCACATCATGACACCACCAAAATTACGACGTGGGAAAAATCGTTTTCCCATTTTTTCTCTTTCGAAAATATCATATTTAATGAAAGAAGGGATTAATTTATGAAAAAAATTTAAATTATGAAAAAATTTAGAGAAAGAAGAGATTAATTTATAAAAAAAGGATATCGTAATTTTGGTTTTTAAAACATAGTAATTTGTGGTCATGTTTAACTCTGCGAATTCAATACCTTTGATTTTGTGTTTTTCTAAACGCCGTGGAACTACGTTCATTTTACTTGGCACAATGTTTTAGGATGCATTTAGACTCTCAAAAGATGTTGACCTGCGTGTATCGCGATTTGACAACTTATTTTTTTTTCACTTCTTTGTTGGCAATTTTTAACACGGTAGGTTTTACAAAAATTCGCAGTGTTTTGGCAGTACTATTTTTTTTTTTTTTTTTTTTTGGTACGGTTGGCAATTTCTACTTGGGTGGGTTATAATTATAAAAGTCGAATAAAAAAGACCTTCAGCAAATACTCAATATCGCTAACAACAATACACAATTAATTTAACCCTTTGTAGCCCATGAACTTAAAAATTAAAAATTGTTTTGGTACGGGAAAGGTTAAGGTAAATAAAAAAACGTATTACTTAGAAATTAAAAAATATCCTTTATTTATTATTTATTTGACATTTTACCCGAATTGGCCAAAGGTCGATTTGATCCTGACGAACTGCCTTTGGAGGAACATGTTGCGCCGGCCCCTTATGTCTTTTGGTTTGAATTTCGTTTTCTATTGGTTTTCGAGTCTTGGCATTAGTCTTCACGCCAAGTTTGCATAAAGTTTCAGCTACCTGAAGTCGAAAATCTGCTGAAGACATTTGTTTGTCGGTGATGTGTTTTACCTTCCGGACTTTTCGGTATAGAAGCCAAGAATTCGCCATAGTGAGGTCTAATAAATGATAGAACATTCGAACATGTCATCTTTAGCTTCGTATCTTAATTTTATATCTTCCCATAATACTATCTATCAAATCAAATAGTAACTCAATGTAACAGGAATGTTACAAACATAACAATATAATTTTTTCATGTAAAAATGTAAAAATATACATTGTATACAATAAGTATAAGTTATTATACTTATTGTATACAATAAGTATAATAAGTTTCATAAAAACAACCCAATTTTTTTATTGTTATACTGTGTAAAACTTTGTATAAAAAGCACTCTTAAATTTGTAAATCAAGTTATCATTGAAATTTGTTGTTATAGTTTTTAAAAATATTGTTTAAAAAAAAAAAATTATTATTCTGATTGTAACTTTCAAATAAAACGCATTCAAAAACAATTAAATCTATTATTACAAGAGGTTAAGGGCGACCAACGTAAGGAAGTTCCTCATGGAATAGTGCAGTTCAATGGAACTGGTTACGAAAATTGGAGTTTTCGTGTTAAGATGTATTTGGATGCCATCGATGTTTTGGAAGCTGTCGAATCAAGTCTCCCACCGGGTGCTGATGAAAATGCAAAGAAACGTTTTGTGGAAAAGGATAAAAAGGCTAAATCTGTCCTGGTAAGCTGTATCGCTGATGACTACATTGATTATGTTCGTGATAAATCAAGTGCCATGCTTATGTGGAATGCATTGAAGGACGTGTTTGCTGTAAAGTCTTCCTCAAGTCAAACCATAGTAAGAAAACAATTGGCAAGATTGAAATTATCGGAAGGAACAAAAATGAAGGATCATTTCATAGAATTTGATAGTCTTGTAAGACAATTAAAGTCTGCTGGTGCAGAATTAAATGAAAGTGATTTGGTGTCTCAGCTATTTGTAAGTTTACCCGATAGTTATGATCCATTGGTAACAGCCTTGGAAAACATAAAAGAAGAAGAGCTTACACTTCAACTGGTAAAACAACGTTTGCTTGCTGAAGAAAGGAAAAGAGTTGATCGTTCTGATACAACTGAAGATTCCAAAGCTGGTACTGTTTTTGCTGCTAAAAAGGAAAATAAATTTAAATTTAATGGAAAATGCAACAACTGCGGTAAGAAGGGCCACATAAAAATCAACTGCCGATTCAAAAGAGAAGCAAATTCGGTAAGCCATGATAGAAGCAACCATCAAGAAGCCCAGGTTGTTAATTTTGACGATGATGATAAAATCCAAAATGATGCTGTATGTTTTATGGTTAATAAATGTGCAAATAAATCGTATGGTATGAATTTTATTTTGGATTCGGGGTCGAGTGATCATATGGTGAATGATCGAAAGTTTTTTGATACGATATCTGAGTTGAAGATTCCTGTAAAGATATGTGTAGCCAAAGATAAGCAAATGCTGGTTGCTCACGAGTTTGGAAACATAATTTGTTATTCGAATTATGGAAAACAAATCGTTCTGAAGGATGTCCTGTACGTGCCAAATCTAAGAGAGAATCTTGTATCGGTAAAGAGAATGACAAATGCAGGTTTTGAGGTATTATTTAAACGTAATAGTGCAACAGTTTTTCACAATGGTATAGAATTAGCGTTAGGAGAACCTAAAGGTAATGTTTTTGAAGTTAAATTTGATAAATGTTCAATTGTAAATTTTTGTTCTCGTGATGAAGGTAAATTATGGCATAGTAGATTAGGTCATATAAACCAACAAAGTCTTGAGTTAATGGGTCGGAATGAAATGGTTTTAGGTATCGGTAATGTAAAATCTTTCGGTTTGTGTGACATATGTATAAAAGGAAAACATAGTCGTGAGCCGTTTGATGGTGTTCGTGTTCGTTGTAATCGTGTTCTTGAAAGAATTCACAGTGATGTTTGCGGTCCTATTAATCCTAATACTCATGATGGTTATCGTTATTTTGTGTCGTTCATCGATGAATATACTCACTTTGCTGTTATTTACTTAATGAAAAGGAAATCCGAAGTATTTAAAAAGTTTAAAGAATATGAAGCGTTCGTGACAGCTAAATTTTCTGAAAAGATTTCTATATTACGCGTTGATCAAGGAACCGAGTATCATTCTAAAGAACAAATGGAATTTTATAAGCAAAAGGGAATTCAAATTGAAGATACCATTGCATATACGCCACAGCAAAATGGAATTTCTGAAAGGTTTAATAGAACGTTAGTTAAAAAAGTTAGAACAATGATGATAGAGTCAAATGCTCCTAAGGAACTATGGGGCGAAGCTGCATTAATGGCGGTACATTTATTAAACAGAAGTCCTACTAGAGCTATCAAGGAAATGAAAACGCCAGCTGAATTGTGGTATGGTTATAAACCTGATATTAAGAAGTTTCGTGTTTTTGGTTGTAAGGTCTTTGTTTGGATACCAGAACAAAAGAGGAAAACATTTGATGATAAGAGTCAAGAAGGTGTTATGATTGGTTACACAAATAATGGTTATAGAATTTGGAATATTACGAAAAGAAAAGTTATCACAGCTAGAGATGTGAAATTCAATGAATCAATATTCCCATTTAAATGTAATGATAAAAAGGAGAAGCCTCAAATTATTTCTATATGCAGCTATGAGCAAGAGAGGGAAGAAACTAATAATGCCATACCTGCAAATGAAATATTGGAAAATCAAGATATAGAAGATGAATCTTTTGAAGTTGAAAGTGCTGACAGCACTGATGAGAACGTTTTGGAAGAGTCTAATAATAGTCAACCTGATGTCATTTCTATTAACAATGATGAAAATGAAATTGTTGAAGAAACAACCAACGATTCATCAGTAATAAGAAGAAGTGCTCGAGGTCTCATCCCAAAAGTATTTACAGACTATTTTACAAGTTATAGTGCTGAATTACATGAACAAACTGAAGATGACTTTCCAAATTCTTTTGATGAAATTCAAACTCGACAAGATCGTAATAAATGGATGGAAGCGAT
The DNA here is from genome assembly GCA_021234595.1 of Delia radicum. Taxonomy (NCBI): domain Eukaryota; kingdom Metazoa; phylum Arthropoda; class Insecta; order Diptera; family Anthomyiidae; genus Delia; species Delia radicum. The sequence continues at coordinate 103,467,220 of CM037853.1, read as the reverse complement.
AAATGAAGAACTTAAATCTATGGAGATGAACAAAGTTTGGACAATTGTCGATAAGCCTAAAAACGTAAAACCAATAAAATCAAGATGGGTGTTTCGTATTAAGAAAAATGAAAATGGAGAACTATCAAGATATAAAGCAAGGCTAGTAGCAAAAGGATTTCAACAAAAGCAAGGCATAGATTATGAAGAAACCTTTGCGCCTGTTGCGAAACTAACCACTGTACGAACAGTATTAGCAGTTGGTGTGCAAATGAAGTTCCATTTTCATCAGATGGATGTGAAAACTGCTTTTCTTCATGGTGATCTAAGAGAAGACATTTTTATGACTGTACCCGAAGGTGTAAATGCAAAAGAAAATCAAGTTTGTAAATTACAAAAATCGTTATATGGTCTGAAACAAAGTCCAAGGTGTTGGAATGAGAAGATTAATAATTATTTAATTGAAATCGGTTTCAAAAGATCTAAACATGATTATTGTCTATATATTCGCAAAACAAATTCAGATATTATTTATCTTTTACTTTATGTAGAATTATCAAAAAGATTCGAAATGTCAGATTGCGGTAATTTGAAATTCTTTTTGGGTGTTAAAATTGATTACGATTATGCAAATGGAATAATGGAGTTATCACAAGACCCAAATATTAACAACATTTTGAAAAAGTTTGATATGGATCAATGTAAACCTGCTAAAACCCCAATGGAAAAGATTTCAGAAAAACCTACATCGGAAGCTACTAATAAACCTTATCGTGAGTTGTTAGGAAGCTTAATGTACTTAATGCTTTGTGTCCGTCCTGACTTATGTTTTCATATAGGATATATGGGGCGATTTCAACAAAACCCAACAGAAGCTAATTGGAATATGCTAAAAAGAATTTTAAGATATGTTAAAGGAACAAAAAGTTTAAAATTACAAATTAAACGAAATAATAATTGTGAACCATTGATTGGATACTCAGACGCAGATTGGGCATCTGATACAATAGATAGAAAATCTGTTAGTGGTTATATTTTTCAAGTTTATGGAAATACTATATCATGGTCAAGCAAAAAGCAAGCTACTGTTGCTACATCTTCTTCAGAAGCAGAATACATTGCATTGAGTGCAGCAACATCTGAAGCTATATGGTTAAAAGGAGTTTTAAATGATATGAAAGTCATAAATGAAAAATATCCTGTAACATTGTTTGAGGATAATCAAGGATGTATATTCATGTCAAAAAACACCGAATGTAAAAGATCAAAACATATCGATATTAAACACCATTTCATTCGAGATCATTTAGCTCAAGGTAATATAAAAGTAGAGTATGTTAATACAAATGATCAAATTGCAGACATTTGTACAAAAGTATTAGGAATTGTAAATTATCAGATATTTAGAAATAAATTACAATTGTTAGAGTGAGAGAGGGTATTGTTATACTGTGTAAAACTTTGTATAAAAAGCACTCTTAAATTTGTAAATCAAGTTATCATTAAATTTGTAAATCAAGTTATCATATTATTCTGATTGTAACTTTCAAATAAAACGCATTCAAAAACAATTAAATCTATTATTACAAGATTTTTGCACTTTTTGTATTTTTTTTATAAAATTTTAAATTTACATGTGTTCAAACTTGTCACTATTCGTATTATGCAAACGGAAGTCAAAAAAATTACGCCATCTATGATATTTTTTTTGTACCAATTTGATCAGTGGTATGTCACAGTAGGGTCACACAAATGTGAGCGAGCTTAATAAATTCAGTATGTATTATTTCGGTATTTTTGGGGTTTGTTACAGTAATGTTACATGAGGCTATAAAGGGTTAAAAGAAATAAATATTTTAATAACTGACATGCTGCCAATTCATACACAATTAAAACAATTTAAAGAAACTTGATTAGTTTAAATTTTACAGAGCTGCAAAATATAATTTCATACATGGGTTATAAATATGAAACAGACCTTATAATAGTTTTTAATTTTTCGTTAAATGCGTCAAAGAGACTTGTTTTTATCTCCCTAATTTTAATTTTTGTATTAAGTTAATGTTTTTTTATTTTACTTAACTAATTTTTCTTCTATTCTCTTTTAACAGGTGGAAAATGATGAAGAAGTTTTAAATAAACTGCCTTTGGCTGATGTTTCATCGCCTGTGATTTTAAGCTATCAACCCAACACAAAAACCAAATATTTACATCGTGGTGTTACCCTGTTATCGGCTGCGTTTTGTGCTTGGCAAATCTGGCGATCGTATAAGTAGTTTATTAAACGCTCCTCTGAAATGCTCTTAAAAATCAAACACAAAAATAATATTAAAAAAGAGCCACTGCACACGTGTTTCCAGCAGCTTTCTTTTTAAAGGATTAAACGAAAAACAATGTATTTTACTATTTTACTATTTAAACAAACAAAACGCAAAAAAGCTAAAACAAAAAAAAAAAACAAAAAAAAAACAAATGCAAACCAAAATATCTCAGTTTTTATTTTATACAACTTGATTTTTATTAAATAATTTAGTATATTTTTCCCTATTAATTATTAACAAAGAAAAAGAAGCCAGTGTGTTGACAGAAAAACAAATGATAGGATTCGAAAGAATAAGGATTAAAATTAATTCAGAAGTATGCATTTTTTTAAATTAGTTTTAAATATAGGAAGACATTTGTAATTTATTTTTTTGTTTTGCTTATTGTAGGCTTTTGTTTTTTATTTCAAACACTTGTCGTCCTTCCAGTGTGGTTTTTTTCCGAAAATGTTCAGTGTCTACACTAAAATATAATTTAACTTAAATAATTGCAATGATTAAAAATTTTAGATAATTTAAAAAAAAAAATGTTTTTTAATTTAAGCTTTATTTTTTATAATATTTTGTAGAAACTGTAGAAGAAACGTTATTTTTTTGTTTTCATCTTACAATATTTTTAAAGTTTAAATTTTTACAAAATTTCATAAAATCTGATTTTTCAAATTAGTTGATCTAACATTTTTAAAATATTGTTAGTGGTATTTAAAATTATTTGTATTAATCAGAGTTTTGTGTCGAATTAGAAATTAAAAAAAAAAACATAAAAATTGTTATAAAAGTGTAAAAAAAAATTCCCTAAATTATTCTGTAGACAAAGACAAAAACCAAAATAAAAAAATTGAACCATATATAGCTTTGTTTTTTCTTTTGTAAATACCCATAGCATAGAGGATGTTAAAAATTTATGCAGCAAAATGCAGACTGGAAACTACTAACAATGGCGATATCGCGACCCGGATCCGCTGATCTTAATGAACTTCGGATATAATGTAGACAAATTTCGATTTATCGAATTATTCCGCTCTATTTCAAAGTTAATTTGGTATCAAATGAAAGCGATTTCAAAGATACATTAGTTGGTGTATATATAGGGTTTTCCTTTTCTGCTCCCGGGAAAGCGCGATTTTTTCTTTTAATTTTCCGCTATATAGAAATAATAAAAAGTGCATTTGTTTTTAAATAATAAAAAGCTTTTTTGACTTCAGATTCTTATTGGGGGTCCCTAAATTAGAAATAAAAAGGTTTACATACACTCCCCTCCTCCTACTACCCACCAAAAAATGGTTTAAACTTCTCAGCCCATTTTTACCACTAAAACATTAGAATAACCAAAAAACTTTTTTTGATTTTCTTCTGGGAATTAAATGAATCCACGTTGCAAATTGCGATTGTATAGTTTTGTTAGTTAAGGAGATTCATCAAACGCCCCCTTTTTTTTTGGAGATAAAGGCTGACTGAAAAAATAGCACTTCGTTAACAAATATCGCGGTTATATTGCCATTTTAACCCATTTTATACTACTCGTCGATCCCTTAGGTTTTTTTTGACGAAGTTTGGCAGAAAGATGTACTGGTGCCTCAATAACCTTTTTCTGAAATTTTTGTACACCTATTGCGTCCTCCAGCGGAGCCATGTGCAATTTAAATGTTGACGCTTTGTATGTACTTAACGGGTTAAGATTTTTTAAAACTAGAATTTTTATTTGTTGCTAAAGCAAATATCTATCAAATCGTAATACGATAGTTGATCTATCGAATTTCACGACTTCTGAGAATTTTTTTTTAATATTGGTGTTTTTAGAAAATTTTTCGAAATTGTAATATGGCAACACTGGCGAATAAATTTTAATTTTTTTTTGTTTGTTAAAAGAAAGTAGCTAATGAAGTAATATTCTGAATATTAGTGTGTTTCTAAAAGAACGAAAATTTTTTGATATGATCTTTTAATTTTACATAAAAGGTATAAATTTGATTGCAGTAATCAAATTTATCTCATTAAAAAAATTTTCCTATACGTTCTTAACCAAAGCAGCATATAACTTTTATAACGCCGGTCTTCTTTCTATAAATTAACAATTATTCAAAAAAGTGCTATAAAAATGACAAAAATTGCATTTTTTTAATTAATTAGTTTAAAATTTTGTTTAATTATTTGTATAAAAAAGACCTCAAGTTTCGACATATTAAATATTAGCAATTTCTCTGCAAAGATCCTCCCAGCAAAAATGTTACTGACTTTACTGACGTTATTTTGAGTGTAGTTGTTTATTAAAATACTAAAATAATCGATTCCAATAACTGTTAAAAATACAGGAATTTTTTCAGTTTTTTTTTAATAATTGTCATAATAGTTGCTTTGTACTATTTCATAGAAAAACAACTGTAATTGCAGTTAAAAACAACTATTTCTGATTACTACTGAAACAACTGGTATGAAGTAACTGTAAAACTTGTCTTCGGGTTATCTAAAAATATTTTTTTTTAAATTCATGAATTTTAAACAGGGATGGCAGGCAATACCGCTAAAATACAGCTATTAATTCAAACCCCTTTCGACTGACTATAATATCGCTATTCCTAAATTACCGTTACCGAAATAATTGAAATACCGTTATTCGTAAAATAACGTTACCGATATAATAAAAATATCAATATCCTTAAAATACCGTTAACGAAATAACTAAAATACCTATATCGCTAAAATAACTTTACCGAAATAATAAAAATAGTTTAATCCTTAAAATACCGTTACCGAAATAAACTGACAAGATTTGAAAAAATAATCGCTGTAAATATTTTCCCAAAGTTTGATCATAAACTAGCCAGTAATTGGAACTAGGGCATAATAACGTTACCTTTAAAATACCGTTACCAAAATAACTGAAAACCCGTTAGGCCTAAAAAAACGTTACCGAAACAATTAAAATACCTTTACCGCTAAAATATCGTTACCGAAATAAGTAAAATACCGTTAACGCTAACAACCCCTTACCGACATAACTAAAATATCGTTACGCCTATAATAACTTTACAGAAATAAAAGAAAATTGCGTTACCCCTACCAATACCCGCATCGAATCGGTTAACTTAATGCTTTTAAAACATACAGTGGTGTTCAAAACATTTGCAACTGAAATCATGGTTTAGGTAATTATAATTTTTTGATCAAAAAGATTTGTGGTATAAGTAAAAAATAATAAAAATTATAACAAACTTGGTATAAGTTTTTGTTTTTGTTTTTATTAAATTCAGTTATAGCATATTATTTTACAAATACAAAAACATTATTCATAACTTCTCAAAAAAAAAAAATAATTTTAACAAAATATGTCGATAGTGCAGTGTTCAAAACATTTGCAACTCTTAAAGTAATTAACAAAAAATACAAACAATGGTTTTTATAACTTCTTAATACCTCTTGGGCATTGAGGTAATAAGCTTTTTAATATAATCGTCAGAAATTTCATTCCACTGCTTCTCCAACTCGACGAAAAGTTCACCACCATTTCGGAATACTTTATCTCAAATATTCAGTTTTACAACATCCACATGTTCTCAATTGGGTTGAGATCGGGAGATTGAGCCGGCCACGACAAGATATTAATTTCATTTTCCTGCAGCCAAACTTTTACAACCCCCGCCGTGTGTTTTGGGTCGTTGTCGTAATGGAAGGTCCATGAGAGTGGCATTACCCATTCAGCATACGGAAGCATAACTGAACTCAAAAGATCTCTATAGATTGTGGCCGTCATTGTGCTAGTAATGCGGTGAATTGGTCCAATCTTATTTCCTGAAAAACACCCCCACACCAAAATGTTTCCACCTCCGTGCATTACTGTGGCGGTTGTTTATCTGGGATTAAACTTTTCGCCTCGTGGTCTTCGAACAATGGCTCTTCCATCTGATCCCCGGAGGTTGAATTTAGACTCATCTGACCACAATACATTTTTTCATTGCTGTTGAGTTCAGTTCAAATGGGTGCGTGCAAAGTCAAGCCCAGCTTTTCGGTTTTTTTTCCGACACAAACGGTTTTTTTGTACATCTATAACTTCTAAGACCATATTCTCGGGCTCTTCTTTTAATGGTGGAAAGACTGGCATCTATTAAAAGTTCAGTTTTAGCTTCTTTGGGAACTGCTTTGGGATATTTCGTAAAAAAATTCTTGATTTTCCGATCTTATCTTACAGTTGTAATACGGGGTCTTCCACCCTTATGAGTTGTGTGGATGTTACCACTATTAACAATGCGGCAAATCGTTGATTTTGGAACGGAGTACTTTATAGAAATTTCTTTTTGGTCCATTTTGAAAATCATTTAAAACTTTTGATTTAAAATCAGAATTGTATTTATTTCCTACCATTTTTTACAAAAATTATTCTTACGATGTTTATGCTTCCAACATCTTATTACAACTATTAAAGAACAATAATTATAATAAAATTGTTTAAAAAATGTAACGGCCTGAATCTCATATTAAAAAGGAATGCGATTACCGTTATATCCTAGCATGTGTTAGTATAAATTGTTTCGTGAAGAGTAATAATAATGAGAGTTGCAAATGTTTTGAACACCTGCATTTTGAATACATCTATTATTATTAATTTTTTTGTTGTTTTAATTTAACGGAATTATTTTTTTTTTTATTTGTTTAACATAAAACAATGTATGAAGAATATGTAGAAAATAAATTTTAGTAACTAAGTGTGATTTGAAGAAAATAAATCAATGAAAACAACATATGAGATCTCAGTTCCAAATGTTTTGACCACTACTGTAAATTTTGGCCAAAACATACCGTCTTTAAGCTCACTGTGCACCGAAGTTATTGTTCAGTTAGTTTTATTTTTTGTATTTATATTCAATTTATGTATTTAAAGAGATTTTTGTTTACAAGTTAATGTACATGATTTTAAAAAGGCGCTCACTCCATGATCTCCCTCTTACAAGGGATGTATCTCCAACCAAACTCGCAGATTTTATTGAACTTTTGATAAAGGAAAAAAAAGAGACACGTATTTTTTTAGATGCCCAATCTCACGTTTAAGGGTTAAAAAGGGTTCGTTTGTTTTTGTATAAAAACTTGTCTTTAATTTATGAAAACTAGATTTATTTGTACGCAGGGTTAAAGTACTCAAGAAAACAAAAATGTTGATATACATATTGCCTATCAGTGAAGCATTTTGAGTTTTTTTGTTTTGGGCCAAATTGACAATTTAAAAGGGCCAAAATTGCATTGATAGGGCCACAGAGATGATAAAGTTAGTACTATAGAATTTTTTTTGGTACTATTTGATCCGGAAAAGTACCATGGTACTCCTTTGACTCTTTTAGTACTATTTACATATAAATAAAAATTAAAGATTGAGTTTGAATTTTAACGTCTTTTTCACACAATTGCAATTAATACTATAATTAATATGCAATTTTATTTAATTTTAATTGTGAAAGACGTGGTAGAGAAGAATGAGTGTATATTCTAAAAATCATAACTACATTGTAACTTTTTCAATTTTCCTGAATCAGACTGCGCAGTTTCTGGTATTGAACCTTCGTCAGTGACCCTGTTTTTTTGAATAATGTAATATTTGTTATGTTTTTATTTGTTCGATTGCGTCTACATGAAATTTTCTGTGCAATCACTGACCGTGGTATAGATAAACTGATTTCTAATGCCACATGCACTCGCCCCACACATTAGACAGAGCGCTTTAGCGCACTGATCTATCGTCAGGTCGAGTTTTGTTGTGATTAAAACTAGTTTTATTCAATACACGGTGTTTTTGTTCTTCAAATTTGCATTGTGATTTTAAAATCGAATGAGTAATAAAATAGATATCCTTGCAAAAAAAGGTGAATTTAAGAAATAGTCTGATAATTTTTATAAATTCTGTAACTAAAATCAACTAAATTTTGTTTTTATATTCGAATAAATTTTAAAAACACTAATTTATAATAAAAATTTGTATTTAGTACTATGAGGGTCGAAAAAGTACTATTTTTTATGCTGGTTGGTACTATTTGAAAATATTATTTATCATCCCAGTAGGTCCATATTTTTTAAATTCGTCATTTTAATGCTTTTTTAAAAATGCAAGACAAACCCCTCTGACAATAAAGCTTAACATATTTTATGAATTCTCATAAATTATTTCCGCTCTTGCGATAACATAACATTTTTAAAAAGCCTCCAAAAACACATTTTTTAATAAAAAATTAATTGCGGCACTTCTTTTAAAAATTTGGACAAATATAAAAAGATTTAAAAATGTTATCGTCCTGCATTCAAACATTTTAAAACCTGACCTCCTCGTACGAAAATATATGATTTTGAATACGATTTTTTTAAAAAATTAAACAACTCCCCGTTTTTCATTCTCTAAGGAACTAGCATATGCTCTCATCGAATAAAAAAATCAGGCAACTTTCATAAAAGTCTGAACTAAACGGTTTAACACTGCAGTCACACGATCAAGATTTTCTTGATAGTCTTTTAATTATACTGTTTGTCAAAATATGTAAAAATTGATAGCTGTGACGTAGGCTGAACGCAAGTTGAAAGCAATTTCAATATTTGTGAAAGGAAAAACAGTGTATTAAAACTTGATAGGCAAAACTTGATCGTGTAACCCTCAAGTAAAGTAGTTAGATCAATTTTGAGCTGAAAGGGCCAAAATAGATAAGAAAGTACCACAGGGCCATCAAGCAGTCAAAAGTGCCACAAATGGCCCTATTGTGCCACGTTTTGCATCACTGTTGCATATATAGTGGACCCAGAGTTGCCACATTTTTGAATTATTGGAAATATATGAATTATTTGAATCAGAAAAGCCGAACGGCTTTAAATATCGGAAAAAGCTCAGACACCCCCTCGACTAAATTAAATAGGCATTGATATGCATTATTTTTAGCTTAATACAACTAAAATTCCACATTTACTTTAATAACAAAAATATTTGAAAATCTTTGTTTATAATTTGTACACTAGTGAATGTGTCTTCAAAAAACGTTTCATTTAATACCCAATTTGTCTATAGTTACTTTTAACAGAACGAGCTAAACTGAAAAACAACTTAGTAACACCTAAACATGACATAGGGCACGGGTCCCTTAAATTTGTATCCTCTACAACATATCCGAAGTTCATTAAGATCTGCTGGTCCGGGAAGGGATACCTCCCTTGTTAGTAAATACTTCTGTTATCTGTAAAACTGTAGCGAAATATTTAATATTTTTGATTTTGTAAAAGGTTTGCCATTCCATTGTTTACTTAAGAACTGACTTGAATACCAAACAAAACAAGAAAAATGCTAAATTATGTACTGTGATTAAAAAGATCGACAAGGAAATAATTTATTTACACAAAGCGCACTTATTTGCCTGCTCTTGTTCGACAATCTGTATTACAATAAAAACAACAAATACAATTTTAAAAGAAGAAAAGAAGAGAGATTGCATTATATTGTTTTTGTTGTAAAACTTATCTTCAAATACTACTCAATAATTACAATAACAACATACATAATACGATTTCCAGATTATAAAATAGACCTAAATTTTAAATTCAGGTTTTAGTCTTTTTTTCGTACTCCAACTTCTTGCATATATTGAATTGAAATTCAAGTCATAGATTTGAATTTCCTCAATAAATTAAAAAAAAAATATATTTTTTTAAAAATATGATAAATTCTAGCTGGTGTTATAAACTAAAACGCAACTTGGTTGTTGGCCTAGTGGTAGCACCAAAATAAACTGTTGTTTTTTTTTTTTAACTAAAAGAAAAACTTCCACAAAGCCGAGAATTTTGAATGCAGAACCAAGTTCAAGGTAAAAGTGTTATAAGTGAAATAAACGTGTATTAAGTGCTTTTTAAAAAATCATACATATTAATTTTAAAAAGTTTTTTAAATTCAAAATAAGCTCAAAATGAAAGGTGAGTTCAGACTTTAGACTTTAGACTTTAAAGTAAATTGAATAATGTTTATTAAATGAAATTAATGTAGAATAACTTTTGAAGAAATCACACGTCTCATTACGATCCGGTACATACGGGGAAAAAGGATTTGAAACAGTTTCCACGAAATAATGCAACACGTTTCGTAATTTCTTTATCATTTCATAGAAATTATTGGAAAATGGTCTATATCTCGAAAACTGAGAAAGATAGGACATATCGGAATTTATTTTTTTTAACCTAGTAGAGTACTAACACACTACGATAGTAAAATATTGACCCAAGTCCGGTAGAAATTTTAAAACGGATTATCTTGAAAACATTTTTTTTCAAACAGTTTCATGAATAACATCCCCACAGAAATTCGGCAGCAGTAAAATTGATAACTGTTTCTGTTATGCTTCTTTTCTGCTTGTTCTACTGCTTCTAAATATTAAAAGCTTTCAGTAGTGCGTTCAAAGAAGCAATAACGCTTTGTTTACCACACTTTATCGCTTCGCAAAAGCACGAAAGAATGATGACGATAACAAAATTTACTTGTTAAGATCAGTGAATTCATGCCTTTATTTAGAGATGTGAAATAAGCGCATTTTGGATATCAAAATAAGTGCTTCCACGCGAGCTATCTCAAATAAAAATCATGCCTTATATCACCAATAATGCAAGCGCTTAACTGTTCACTTTCCATGCTGAAACTGCTTCCAAGCAAGCAGTATTTTTTGCTGGGATTATTTAAAAAATGCACCACTAAAGTCGAAAACACCAGTGAGAAAGACTGATTCTAATTAACAATTACGACATGCTGATTACGATAGTGCAACCCGTTTTCCAATGTATGGTTCAGTTTTATCACAAAACTTGTTTAATACATTTATTTTTCGCAGCTTTTAGCATACTATTTTTTCTAATATCCTGTTTCTAGAAGTGCTCCATGAAATAACCCCTAACAAAATAGCTCCCAAAAACAAAAATGAAATAAATCCCCCAAAATGGTGATCTATTTCATTATGAAAGTATGCCCCAATTTCAAGAATGAAATAAACCTCGAAAGCAATGTAAGAAAACCATAAACAAAAATGAAATAACAGCCTATTTTTCAATATGAAATAAGTCCCCATTTTCAAATTCAATATTAATTCCTATTTTTTCTTATTATAAAAACAATTTTTTTTTTTTAATCCAATTCTTGGAGTCTTTAAGTATGCTTTAGGTGTGAAGCAAAATTAAGGCTTCAAGTAAAATTTAAAAAATTTAATACAGACTTTTTTTTTGAGTGTAGTTAAATTGCATTTATGTACTTAAAGAGTACACATTCGTTGTCGCTTTTACAAGTAGCTTGATCTTGTTCTTTATCTTACAACTTGTCAAAAATTTAAAACAAATTTTTTAATAGTTTTTTAATAGTTTCGAATTTTTCATTTCCAACCAATTTACATTCAAAAAAAAATTTAATTTCTTCAGCTAGAAGTTTATTCGTTCTGCACCGAAACCAATTTGTTCTTAGCCAACTAATCATAGTTTAGCAGCAGAAAATTTTTTGTTTGAGTGTAAATCGGTTGGAAATGTAAAATTTGCGCGAATTTTTCATTTCCAACCGATTTACACTCAAACAAAAATTTTTTTGCAGCAAAAGTTTTATTCGTTCTGTACTAAATCCAATTTATACTTTGCTAACTAATAATAGTTTTGCTGTAGAATTTTTTTTTTTAGTGTAGATAAAAGTTTTTCTGCAGAAAAATGTTTGTTTGAGTGCAAATCGGTTGGAAATTAAAAATTCTCACGTATTTTACATTTCCAACCGATTTACACTCAAACAAAAATTTTTCTGCAGCAAAAGTTTTATTTGTTCTGCTCGAAAACCAATTTATAGTTAGCACACGAATAAAAGTTTTAGTACAGAAAAATTTTTGGTTGAGTGTAAATCGGTTGTAAAATATTTATTCGTTATTGTACAAACATTGTGTGTTATAATTTTTTTCTCTATGTATCACTACAGTAATACATTCTGGGAATAATTTTTGAATTAATTTTTATTAACTGGTATTTGCTTCACGAGCAATTTCACTTATTTCATTTTCTATTTGGGGAGTTATTTCGTGAGCAGTTATTTCATGGATCCTTCTAGAAGACGTTTGTCGCTACGCTACATCATTGATATTCGTCCAATCTAACACTTCATAAATATGATAAAGCTGTTTCATAAAATGTCAAATTGATGATTTTTTGTCATCATTGCCTCGAGATATCAAAAAACCGATAAAATATAGTTTTTTGGCCGAACTGTTTGGTCGGACACTAGTTATCAAAAATTTACCAATCATGGTCTTTTATGGAGAAGAATGTGGATATTCTGCTTCATCGACATGCGTCTTTACAATATTCTTGAAATACAATTAAAGTGCTGTCAAAGAGCAACGAAAACTACTTAATTTTATTCAAAAAATTGTTAACTTTTTTAACTAGCAAAACACGTGTAAAGTACACAAAGAGAAAATTAAAAACAAGTTTTATCAATATTTATGAAACATTTCATAAACTACAAGAGTTATAATGACCATATCATGGTCTCTATGAATTTTATCTACACAAAAATATTGAAATCTTTACTAATAAAAAATATCCTTCAAATATATATATATATACATTTCTTAAATAATATGAAATTGCTTTTGCTTTTTATGAAATATTTCATAAATACTATGAACGTTACATTGGACCAAAATTGATGAAACATTTCATAGATATGATGAAGCCTTTCCTTTGAGTTTAGTATCAAATTTATTACAAATATTAGATATTGTACAAAAAATTAGTATATCATATTATATATAAATACACTCAACAAATCGCTTGAGTCAATGCAAACTTAAAATTGATATATCTATTTAGTTTGACCTAACCCATTAAAACGGAGTATACCACTGGATTCTAAGGAACAAAACTAAGTTTACGTATTCCGGGGTTTTGGAGGTTTCATTGTATCTCCAATGCATAAAAACGTCATAACTGGAGTACCGTTTGGACTTTGAATTTTAAGTAGAATGTTGAATATGCACATTTTTATTGTAATTTAAAGAAAAAAAATTTTTTTTTTAAATACCAAAAAAAAATAACTGTTAGAACAGTAGTTTTTACTAATTTTTACATTTGTTTCAAAATTTTTGTGGTAAATAATTGTCTGTTGTTTTTACGATATTGTTAGTTGTTTTTACTACCTCTGTTAGTTGTTTTTAAAACAACTACATTTTTGGTTATTTTAACGGTAATTACCTTTGCCGCCTTTTTAACTGTTTTAACTGACATTTTGAGTAAAACTTTTTTGAGTGTAGTAAAATATTATGTTTTTTCTTTTTATCAAACAGATTGAATTGAATTGTTTTTATGGGAATCTAATATATTTTAGTATAGAGGATGTGAGAACCATGCATATTTTATAGTTTTATAATATTGGAACATTTTCCCATATTGACTTAAGTGTTTTTGTCAAAAGTCCACAGAAATACATTCCATTTAGCACAAAGTTTGGTACATAATACATTTTGTAGGTCAGATCTGTATTAACAAAATCTACAACGATGTATGAATGTATTTAAAATTACTATCTCAAGATTTTAAATTTACAGATAAAAGATAAGATATTTTTTATTTTACAAAGTCTACAATCGAACATCATCATACCGTCGGATATTTTACACTTTTTTAACAAAGAAATATTTTAAAATTATAAAAAGAAAAACCCCAATACCGGAGAAGACTTTACACAGAAAATGCCATTTTTATTAAGCAATAATGGCATTGACATATTTATCTGGAATTTAAGAATACAAAACACAAATTATCAACCATTTGTGGTATATTTAAATTGCGGTCAAGACTACTTAGGAAATCTTTTAAAATTTATATTTGCTTTAAACTTATTTAAATCCCTTTTTACGTCATCCTCTCGCAAAGGTATACAACATGTCAAATCGTATGGATCATTGGATGACACCGTTATAACGATCGAAGCTGATGAGAGTACACCTCTATTGGTGGATCGTAGTGATAATAATAACAACACTAACAAAAGCAACAATAACTATGACAATAAGGAGGAGATCATTGAGGGGACCAATTTGAAATATGGTCTATCATCTTGGTCATTTGCAAGCAGTACCCAAAGTAATAGAAGTGACTACAGTAACAATAGCACGAAATCATTTAAAAGTCATTTTACGGAATTACGAGTAATGGCATTTGCATTGATATTACTAGCTGCTCTTACCATTGCCATTTATTTACTTGTAATTGAATGTAAGTTATAAATAAAAAAAAAATAATTTAATTATTAATATGTGCAATAAAAATATTAGTGAAAAAACGAAATAAAAACTAAAGTCGATCACGAAGAAAAAAACTGGGGGAATATTATCGAAGTGCTTAGTAATTATACAAATACATAAGTTTTAAGTTAGTTTTACAAATTTCTTGTGAAATATATGAATTTTTTTAGGCTTGTATATATTTATTTTACAAAAATTTGTTAATATTTTACTAGAACTTTGTAAAGCTAACTTGAAACTTATGTATTTGTATAATTACTAAGCACTTCGATGATATTCCACCAGTTTTTTTCTGCATGATCGGTTGTAAACCGAAGTAATAACTTTTTTGTTATCGTAGTAATACAGATGATTTTAGAAGACGAAATCGATGATCTTAATAAAATATAATATGTCAAGATTTTTTGTTATAGGGATGTCTTAAAAACTTTCGACACACCTTTCAGATAAAGGTTTTTTAAATTTTATTGAACTTGGTATATGGGCTATTTTGTTATCCTAGTAATACAGATGATTTTATAGAATGGCTCACTTATAGTTCGGACTCACAAATGTTCTACAAGCTTTTTAAGAAAAAGTGGCACATAATAGTATAATATATCAAATTCAAAGTCATTGATTGAGCTTTAAGAAAAAATATCAAAACTTTAAAGCTTTACAATGCCTGTCCTTGATGGGGCCACGGTGGGCTTTTCCAGTAGTGTTAAGTACCTCGGCGTGACTCTTGACAGATCCCTTACCTGGAATGAACATCTTGACTATGTCTCCAAGAAGGCCACAAGGGCATATTATGCCTGCCAAATGCTTTTTGGTAAGACATGGGGTCTAAGGCCGCAGATGGTCTACTGGTCGTTTAGCACCATTGTTAAACCTATGATCACCTATGCTGCCCTGGCATGGTGGCCAAATTTTGAACAGGTAGGGGCAAGGGATGCTCTCAAGAGGATCTACCGTCTTATGTGTATTGGCATAACGGGGGCAGGCCGAACCTGCCCGACGGATGCCATGGGGGTTATGCTGGTGATACCACCATTGCATATTTCTGTAATGGAGGCTGCCTGCATAGGATCCTCCAGAATAAGAGAATTCGGTGACATGAGGGGAGGTGATCTAAGGGGTCACATAAGGATCGCTAGAATCCTAACTGATGACCCGATTACAAAGGTTACGGATAGGAGGTCACCGGAGTACATCTTTGATAGGAACTTGAAAGTGATGCTGTTCGACAGGGCCATGTGGACCAACAGATCCTGGGGGCCAGAGCGGGGTTCTCAGATATGGTTCACAGACGGCTCAAAGCATGCGAATGGTGACTCTGGTGCGGGTGTCTATGGACCAGGTTTTCCTTACCCATGGGTAGATACCCCTCCATTTTTCAGGCAGAGATTTTTGCTATCTGTGTCTGCGCGGAGGAGTGTCTACGAAGGGGCACTATTAGATCTCGCATCTACATTCTTTCTGACAGTCAGGCGGCAATAAGGGCTTTAATGTCCTATGAGGTGTCTTCTGGTCTGATCATGGAATGCATTCTGGCTCTTAACCGACTTGGCGGGCGCAACTCGCTTACCTTAGGGTGGGTTCCTGGTCACGAGGGGCATGAGGGCAACGAGAGGGCAGATTGTGTTGCTAATTGCGGGGCCCGAAGGCCCTTCATTGGCCCTGAACCATTCTGTGGTATACCTTTGGGGTATGTTAGGGAGAAGCTCGGGTCGTGGAGGGAATCAGAATTCTCTCTCTATTGGGAAAACTCTCTTGGCCAACGACAGGCTAAGAGATTAATCTCTTTTTCCAGGAGGAAAAAGACTCTTGTCCCTCGGGAGGGGTAACTTGAGTACCCTGGTGTCTTACCTGACTGGACACTGCAATCTCAGATACCACCTGCGCAAAAGGGGTCTTTCGGACACAGATGAGTGTAGGTTTTGCGAACTGGTAGCTGAGACATCGGAGCATGTTCTTTGCGAATGTCCGAGGCTTTGTGAAAGGCGTGCCAAGTTTCTTGGCGATCGCTTTGTCTCCCCTTCGGACATTATGAAGATTTTGCCTAATAGGATTATTGGCTTTATAGGTAGCTTGAATCTTTAGGGTAACTTTAGGCAGCACAAAAGACCTAAGTTATTCGCGGTGCATAGCGCCATATAATCTAATCTAATCTAAGCTTTACGATGTAAAATCTGTTTTCTGAACTTGTAAGAAAAGACGGAAATAGGTCATATTGTATCATATCAACTGAAAAAGCAAAAACATCACCTCTTTCAGTAAGTTGGTTGATATATATACACACAGAAAAATAAAGTGCCAATTGAATTAAAAAGTGTATACAACCAATAAATGCAGTTATTAAAACAATATTTTAATGTGATTTCAATATATTTTGGGTGTTCCAACTAAAATTCAATTGTACTAACTACATTTTGTTGTGAAAACCAATATTAAGGTGTAGCAACCGATTTCAGTCTTAGTAACCGAGTTTTAGTTGGCAAATGTTTAAATTTTTTTTATATTTGTACCTGATCAAACCATGAGTTCTTGTGGGTGGTGGATTAAAATGAGGCTGAAGGTGACCTAGTCGCTTATTAACAATTAGTGTTTTCTATTTATTATAGTAACATTTTAATTATAATCTCAAACCTGAGAATTCAAAAAGAAATGCAACTTTAAAATCTTAATAAATATAAAAATTATTGGCTTAATTCTCGGAGCACATCGTAACATTTTTGCACACTATATCTTGGCGACCAATATTTTATAATATTATTATATTGGTCTAAAAAGTTATGGATTTTGTTAAACATCTCATTTCATTTCATTTATTCAGTCTATGGAAACAAAAATTCCTTACAGACTATGATTAAATCAAAAATTTAATAAATATATAAATAAATATCATATCTTCAATATAATATAGCTTAATTACTTAAAAACCATATTATTAACAGCTTAAATTTATCCTTGGACGTGGAAAACTCTATATAAGATTTGCGTTCATGATTCTGTTGCAGACTTTAAATAAATACACGTACGAGTAAGCGTACTATTAAGAGCATATTCAGTGATATGCCGTGTCACATTAAAAATATCAATGAATCTTAAACTTCTAGGAGGGACATAAAACGGAATAAGAGACAGCAAATCAGGACAGTCAATAACTATATCAAAGACAAGTAACGCCGACTGGTATAATCTACGATATTCTAAAGTCTGCAAACCTAATAATAGGCATTTCGATTTATAAAAAGGACTGGGATCAACAAAGATAAGTGACCTTAAAGCGAATTTAATGAAAATTCTTTGTACTCTCTCCACGCGAGTGACATGAGTATTGTTATAGGGATTCCAAATAACTGCAGCATACTCTAACTTTGATCTAACAAACGAGGTATAAATTAACCTCAAAGTATTAGGATCAGAAAAATCAGAAGAATTTCTTTTCAAAAATGTCAGCATTTTATAAGCTTTAGGGATAATATAATCCACATGTGGTACAAAAGAAAACGACGAGTCGAAAACAATGCCAAGATCAAGTGTAGACTTAACAGTTTTCAAGTTTTGGTTGTTAATACTGAAATTTGATATAATAGGATTCAGAGATTTGCTAAATGAAACATGAAAACATTTAGAAAGATTAAGATGTAAGTTATTTAACGTACACCATGCACCCAGATTATTCAAATCAACCTATAATTAGAAATATGTTGTAATGAGGAAATTTTACGAAATATTTTCAGACACCGCATACAAAAAAAATTTTGATTTTTTAAAGCAAGCTGAAATCTCATTAATAAACAAATTGAAAAGAAGTGGACCCAAAACACTGCCCTGCGGCACGCCAGACGTTTGAAAATAAGGCTTAGACTCAAAACCCTCAATAGCAAACTTGCATACCCTATTTGATAAATATGATTTAATCCAATCTAGGAAAGCAGAATGAAGACCAAACTGATGTAGTTTTAAAAACAGAATGGTATGAGACACTTTGTCAAAAGTCTTTGAAAAATTGGTATGAATAGAGCCAACTTGACTACCCTGTTCCAGAGCTTTAATACAATATTCACTAAATACAGTAAGGTTCGTTGTCGTTGATCTACCCATAAAAAACCCGTGTTGATATGGTGTTATCCACGACTTTGTAAGAAAAACAATCTTTTATAGATGACATGCTCAAATATTTTTGAGACACAAGATAATTTAGAAATAGGTCTGTAACAAGTTACATCATCCATCTTTCTATCTTCAAAAATTGGAGTTATCATTGCAGACTTCCACCGGTCAACAAAAACACCCTCTTTAAGAGATAAATTAAAAATATACGTTAGCGCAAATGTTAACGTCAAGGCACATTTTTTTAAAAAATGAGCACAAAGGCCATCAGCATCTGATTTAAAATTATCCTTTGTTAGCAAAATTTCACTATAAACCTCCTCCTAGGTGACTACAATAAAACCAATATCCAAATATATCTATGTGTATTTCATAAAAATTTTATTTCAGCTTACTAGCTTTCCATTTGCGTAAACTGCAACAAATTGACTTGTGTGGTTTTTTTTATTATAGTTTTACGAATAAAATTACGATGACACACAACGTCTGCATTTAAAATAGAAAAAGTCCCTGACCATTTTTTATTGATCGTCTATTTTGTAAAAAAAAAAGCAAAATGTCGTTGAAATAATCTTCCAAAAACTAAAAATTGTGATGCGAATGTCAAACCATATCGAGCCCTATCCGCCAGAAAGACGTAAGTAACCATTTTTCCATTTTCGGGTTTTTGATGAAAATATTTATTTTGCGACCATTTGCATCATTGGTCAAAACTTTATAGCTCTAGGAAGTACCGTTACAAAGTTAGACAAAAACAAAAAAGGCGTAAGTGCTTATTCCTATATGATAAACAATAATTTGTTTACATATTTCCTGACGGCAAAGTGTTACTTACGTCCTTTTTTATTTTACAAATAACTCAAAATCTAGGACACGCTCGATCATGTTTTATTCATCGTTGGATTCGTAATTCAAAAGACTTTAATTTGTTTATACTTTTCTTAAACCAAGCAAAAAATAAATCAAAAAAAGTAAAATTGGGTCAAATTAGACCCCCTTGTTTAACCCCTTAAAGTGAGATTTGGTACCAAAAAACAGTTTAGTTTTCTTTATATTTTGGTCTTTTATAACATATTTTAATTTCATTAAAATCCGATAAGCCAAAGAAATCTTAGAAAAAAAACTTAAAAATGCCTTTCCTGTAAAATTATGAAATTGTTGCTTACGTCTTTTCGGCGGATAGAGCTCGATATATAGGTGTTTTGAGCCTTATGGATTAACCCAACATACCAAAAAGATTTTTTTTTGTAGCCATACTTTAAATTCGGGTAAATAAGTCCGAAATCCTAAAAAATAATTAATTTTTTTACACTCATGGAACTTTTGCTTTAAAAATATATAGATGTTTGGGTTGTAATACGGTGTCTTTATTTTTAACGTATATGTCAGTCATTTGTAGAACAAATTAAATTTTTACTAACATTGTAGTTCATTTAGAAAAACAAACCACATCAAATGACTGTTTTATGATTTTACACTAATTTTTTACAGTCGTTTTTTGTTATTTAAAAAAATAAAATAAAAAATAAACGTTTATATTTTACTAACATATGTATGTGGTTAATTTTTACTACGATTGTGGTTAATTTTACAACTTTAACAAATAAATGACAATGTTTGTTAGACTAGAGTGGCACTATGCACCGAGACCAGAAGTTGGTATTTTGTGCTGTAACAATGTTAGTTGAATTTACTGAAATGTAAGTCGTCCTTTCATTAAGTGAAATTTTATTTGTTTTTAACCACATTTGCAGTGGTCTTTACCTACATAGTATTCTAAGTGTACTAAAATTTTACTTACCCAATTTTTTAAGCAGCGCCATTAACACTTTGCATGGAAATATTCAGTTTTTTGTGAAAATTTTTTAATTTTTATATTTTGTTTATTCCTTACATTTTCTGCAATTCTCAACCGAATATCTTCAGAATTGGAGCAAGTAATCTCTAAGATATTTCTAAAAACATGTATAAAAATCTATGTCGTACTTACATCTGGGGCGTTGTTATGGCTGTTTACTTTTGTCCAGATTTTAAGTGTTCTATTCTTTAAAAGGCGAAATCTTCAATCTTAATAATATGACCTGATTTTTTTGTTATAGAAAGGTTTTAAGAACTTTCGACACACTTTTCAGATAAATAGCTTTTAAATTTCATTGAACTTGGTATATGGGTTCATGACAAAAATTTTGAAATCCTTTGAAAGTAGAGTAGCCAGATATTGAATTGGCAAAAAAAGTACATCAAAGAAAAAAAAGCAGTACAATTACTAAAAAAAAAGTACATTTGTATTTTCATTGAAACCGTCCTTAAGTTCATTAAATAAGATAACATAAAATAACATATACTTCAGTACATAATATAAAACTGAGATCGTAAATGTTAACTTAAAATTAGTCAGGTTTTTTAATTGTGTTTAAAAACAAAGTTAATTTGAACAAGTTTATATTAATAATATCTAAATATCACAATATACTAAATATCACTTGTTTGTTGTACATTTCGTTTTGGTTCGTTTATATAATTATTAAATAATTCAAAAATTTTACAAATATTTATCATTCTTTTTAATGTGGTTAACAATTCCATTTTTGCCATTTTCAGTTTTTAAAAAATTAAAAAACTACACATGTAAATTCAAAATTAGTTTTAATGGTCAGTTCACTCTCTAAATTTTGAATTAAAAGTTTGTTTCTTTCCTTTCTCCAAAAGGTAAACATTAAACTGAATATTCTCTCATTTGAATGTGGTATAGAAAAAAATAAACATACAAATTTCAAAAATATTTACGATTTGGCTTCTAACTATGTGAATCTTTTTGCACTGAAAAAAAAATGTTACTATAGATAAAAAAGTACAATAAAAGCACAAAAACAAAAAAAAAAGTACTTTAGCGTACTTTTTTAGGGGTTATGCAGAAAACAGTACATTGACTAAAAAAAAGTACGCGTACTGCTGAAAAAAGTACGTCTGGCTACCCTATTTGAAAGTGATATTATTTTGCAATAATTTTTATTTGATTTACTTTATTTGACTATCCCATACAACAAGATTTACATCTTATAATTACAGTATAGGAATTCAAAAAGTTAATCACAAAAGTTGTTAAAAAATATTTCTTAATAAATTAAAATAAAAATAAAAGAGAATAATAATAAAAATAATAAATTCATTAATAAAAAATACATAAATTCCAATTAATTAACGATATTAAAAACTTTTAAGAAAAATATGAGCATAAAATTAAAATAATTATAATTATGCATAGCAAAAAATAAAATATAATAATTTTGAAAATTAATTGTTTTTCTCAATCTTTATATTTCAGAAAAGCGGGTTATGTGTTTTGATTGACAACACTTTACCTCGTTAACATTGCAACATTAAAGGGACATAGGGGTATATTTCTATTCAAGTTGATATCTTTATGGAAAGTTGAAAATTAAAAAAAACATTTTTTCTTCTTTTGGTGTCTTTTTTTTTGTGTCTTTCAATTTTTGGATATAGTTTGGTAATACACAATCTCCCAATACTTAAGATATATTTAAAACCAACACGTACCTTATTAGCAAATACATCATAGTCGAAAATTTAAATCAATTTTTTTTTTTCAGTTTTCAAAATTTTTGAATTTTTTGTAGCGGTAACTAACGCCACTTCAGGGAATAAAAAATTAAAAACAATAGTTCGTTAATGTTGTAATTCTGCACACTTGGAGAATGTCTTGTCCGAATGTCCATATGTCATGTTAATGCGATCTTAACAGATAAAGAGTACGACCGTCACAAAAATTTAAAAACAAAAGCGTGAATTTTGTTTAAAATTCTGTTTTTCGAATGTCACATTCGCTGTCGGGGGACAAATCTGAGATCTAGTCAGATCTGATAAAATCTGGACAGATCTGATATTTTTAGATTAAAGGGGGTTCAATAATTTGAATTTTTTTAGTTAAGTGATTAATAAAAAATGCTTATTTTAATTTTAAAACATTTATTCAAAAAATTATTACTAATAAATGAATAACTAAGGCAAATTAAAATAAACTCACATTTTAAGGAAATTCAGATATGACTCGATGGGTTTAGATTAAAATTTTCCACTGTCTCTGGTTAGTGTTAATAAACTGGCATTTTCGGCTGTTTTGTGTGATCAGACCTACATAAAATGACACGGAATAGAAATTTTCTTTCTTGCATTTAAATTGAAAATTTTTGTTGATGGATCTGCAAAAAAAAATATTACTCTTAAATAAACTTTTTTAATAATGTATGTTTTTCACCTTCTTTCTATTTTGCGAAAAATGCAGAAAAATTAAAGCACAATTTATACATACAAAAAAATTATTAAAAACTCTTAAAGTTTTCAAATTAAAAAAAAAAAAAAACAAACACATACAAATTAAGAAAATGTGAATTGAAATTTATCTCTACATACATATATGAAATAAAAATTACAAAAAAGGAAACCAAACACAAAAAGGATCGTAAATTTGTTAACCGTATTATTATGTTTGTTATTAGATCAGTAATTAAGACAAGAATTTGTATTTTGGTGCATTTGAAAAAGGCTCAAAGGGCTTATGTACAAGATCTGATCACAAAACTTATACAAATTATTGATTCCTTAAGATATGAACATATCTGGTGCTAGATCTGATCAGATCTGGCCAAAAAGTGTACCAAAAATTACATATTTGATCATATTTTATCCGATCTGTCACAAGATTTAATTGTATTTAATCATATCTAATTAGATTCAATCATATCTAAATAGATCTGAACAGATCTAATGTTTTTAACACGGGTTGTTATTTTATTTATTTTAAAAATTTTGAACACTTTTAGCCTAGCACAGATGGTCAATATAATTGATTTTCATTTGATACACGAAATTCACTCATATTATAATAAAACAACGTTTACAGATATTATTTTATATTTTGGGATAATTTATATACTTTCTTTTATTTAATTTTCAAACAAGAAAAAAACTAATTTCAAACAACTACTTTTTCGATATTGCACACAAACTTTTTAATAATATGGATTTAAAACAAAAAAAATTCAAATGATTTTGAATTTTTCACTTTAAGTGATCAACTTTCAATATAGAGTACACACATTGATGCCCTAATTTCTCATCAATCCCTAACGCGGGGATTAAAAAATTATACTTTATAAATCTCTACGTTTTTATGATTGACTTTACGTTATCACTTAAATTGTCAATTCTTTACATTTTAGAGTTGCCAACCTTATAAAAAAAAACACTAAAAATTTACCCTTTTTTGAAGGGATTCATATAATGTATTGGCAGCCCTTATATAATTTAGTATTGGCAACCCCTAAAAAAAATAAAACCCCGTTCAAATAACTATCTAATTTTAACGAAAATGTGTATAATTGTGTATTTGTGTTATTTTTAACAAAAAAATAAAATTGTGTAAAAAAATAAAGTGTTTTTATTCTCCCGGAGAAGATAATCTTGCTTAATTAGTTATAATTTAATTATTATTTAATTATAATTTAATGATATATCATTAAGTTATTAATATGTGTTATTATTAAAAGTTTTTGTGTTTAAATACATTTTTATTCATCTAAACACTTAAAAAATGAAAATGATATATTTGACAGTTCAAGTGATTGAAAAAACCCTCAGGTGATTTAGAAAATTCTGTTTCTCATACAATTGAAAACTACGTAAGCCAACGCGGACAATCACCGCCGTCATCACCGTGTTTTACAAATTTCAAAATAAGGTGAAGAGAGGCGTTGGGATTTGAAAAAATTACCCTATATTTTTTTTTTTTGTAAACAAACTAAAATTGATCTAAAAATTGATTTAACGTGTGTACTCCACTCTAAACATTTTCATTAATTTTTTCTATGCAGTATAAATTGCAGCTTTTTGTAAAATTTAAATAAGGTAAAATATAAACATCCCGACGAAAAAAGTTTCTAATTATATATGTGGCCGTATGTAATGATATATATATATACACATCTCATACTTATTTTTATGAAAATCTAATATAAAGGGTGTTTTTTATATAGGTATAAAACTTTGAAATGGAATAAAACAAAGATGAATTTTTTAAATTGACATGAAATTTACGTTATTCGAAAGATAATCTTCTGGTATTATAATTTAAATATGACTTCTAGCATATGACCGCCACGGCTGGCTCGGACGTAGTCTAATCTGGAGGTTAAATTGTTGATGACTTTTTCCAACATTTGGGGCCGTATAACTAGCGAATTCACATATCCCCACAGAAAATAGTCCAGCGGCTTTAAATCGCACGATCTTGAAGGACAATTCACGGGTCCGAAACGTGAAACTATGCGGTTAGCAAATAAATTGTGGCACGAGCTGTGTGACATGTTGCGCCGTCTTGTTGAAACCACAGCTCCTGCACATCATGGTAGTTCAATTGATGAAAGAAAAAGTCAGTAATCATGGCTCTATAGCGGCCACCATTGACGAATAGACTGTTTGGGGCCTTCCTCTACGCTACGCTCTACATCAGCAATGACTTCTTCTCTACGCACTGTATGACGTCTCTGTGGATGCATATTATCATTTAGTGTAAGCGTGGTGCGAAAACGTTCCATAGTTAATCGAATTAATTGCTCTGATGGACGATTGTGTTGACCGTAAAATGGACACAACTTGGAAGCGTCAGTCTATTCATGTTGAAATGTCAAACCAAACTAAATAAAAATAAATTGACAGCTGACAAAATGCCAGACAGTTAAAAAAACGTTGCCAATTTAAAGTTCTATAACTGTATAAAAAATACCCTTTATCCTTATGTTATTATGTTACATATAAGTTAATCTTTTTCATCCCTTCGTATACATTTGATATAGCTAAATATGAGATCATATGTACTTTTATTGGCAAAACTAGAACTATAAAAATGGCAATCAATTTGTTGCAGTTTATGAAATAAAAATTTTATGATATTGAAGTTTTTTTATTATGTCTTAAAGCTGAATAAATTACTTTGTATTTGATATATCATACTATGTACATTAGGGTGTCCCATTCAAAAAAAAATTTTGGGGATCATTCTTAATTTGAATACTTATAAGGCTAAGAATTTTTGAGAATTTTTTCAGATTTTTCGGAGGTGGTTTAGAGGTCGCGCAAATCGATTTTTTACCAAAAATCGAGCTTTTTGGGCTTTTTTTGATTTTTGCTTGAAAATTGGTAAAAAAATCGATATTTCTTCAGCTTTTGAGTCAATATTCTTAAAGAAAATTTTCCGATCTTTAATTTTATCTGCATAACAATTTGACAATTTAATAACAGTTTTTCGTAAATTTTCAACAAATACGGAAAAGAATGCTTTATAACTTTTAAAATTTGTATAAAGACTAAAAAAACTAATGATGCAGTTTAATAGATTATTAAGTTTTAAATTAATTAGCAGAAAAAAAAAAATGAATTTTCTCTCACCGTTCTCGAGTTATACCCTTTTAAAGCTTTGTACACATTGTATGAAATGTATAATACTATAAGGTGTGAACTAGGTTTGCATTGGTTTAAACTTTAAATAATTGGATTTAGAAAATGTTTTTACAAATAAAATAATAGTGACTTACCACTCATACATAACAATTATATTAAAAACAAAGAAAAATAGATTTGTTATAAATCATTTATTAGAGTTCTTGCGATGCTGCTCTACTCCCTGCAGTAAACTCTGAAAGTCTGTTTCAGAAGTTGTGATATTGATATAACTATTAGCCAAGGCCACACCACGTTCTGCGACATCATTTAGAACTTGCAATTGTTGAACTTTGTGTTTTGCTTCCTGAAATGATTTGTTGTTTTCCCATTTTTCTGGATCCGTTTGTAAAAAATCAGTAGAAATGCTGCAGGCTTCAAAAAAAGTTAGGCCGGCTTTTGTAATAGAACACTGAATTTGTTTATTTTCAATCTTGTCTTCTGTTAAATTTCCTTTCACTAATTCGTTGTTATTACTTGGTTCATGTAGGTTTCTAAGCATTAAACGCAAAATTTTGGTATCTATACGTTCATCAAAAAACGATAAGGCATCCAACTTCTCGGAAAGGTACCACTGATGACCCAGAAAGGTTTTCAGAGTCTCGCGTGCAACTTTTTCATTAAAGCGTTTGGAATCATACAATTGTTTCAAAAGTCTAAGGTCATAGAGAAGAGCGTATCGGGGACACTGGCATAGGTACCAATTTTAATATATACTCTTAAAATAAATGAGGTAAACTCCAGCAAGGCATCAATTTTTGAATTTTGAATAAAAGGTTGTAGCTGGTTTCGAAAAATACATATTTTTACATATTTTTTTTTTACAATAAATAAATTTTCAAATCTCATAATCTAAAGTTTACAACAAATCGGATGCCCAAATCTTATAGTACTAAAAATTTCATACAATGGGTGCAAAGCTTTAAAAGGGTATAACTCGAGAACGGTAAGAGAAAATTATATTATTTTTCTGCTAATTTATTTAAAACTTCATAATCTTTTAAACTGCATCATTAGTTTTTTTAGTCTTCATACAAATTTTAAAAGTTATAAAGCATTATTTTTCATATTTGTTGAAAATTTACAAAAACTGTTATAAAATGTATCAAAATGTGCAAAATCCCTGATGAAACTTATTACTTATGCACATAAAATTAAAGATCGGAAAATTTTCTTTAAGAATATTTACTCAGAAGCCGAAAAATTACCGATTTTTTAGCAATTTTCAAGAATAATTCAAAAAAAGCCCAAAAAGCTCGATTTTTGGTACATAATCGGTTTGCGCGACCTCTAAACCACTTCCGAAAAATCTGATAAAATTCTCAAAAATACTTTACCTTATGAGTATCCAAATTAGGAAAGATCTTCCGAGAAAATCCAAATTTTTATTTTTTTTGGGACAACCTAATGTACATATTATGTGCCACTTTTTCTTAAAAAACTATTAACGTATTTGCGAGTCCAGATTCCGTTTTCAAAAACTAAATTTTTTGATTGATTTAAAAATAAAAATTAGAAATGTTGCTATTTGCCAACTGAAATTCGGTTACTACGGATCACATTCTATTGCTACGAATTTCAGTCGGTTGGCACAACTTATTTTATTTATTTTTTTTTATTTAATTGAAAATCCTAGCACAACAAGATTGACATCTTATAAATTGCAGTGCTAGTGAATAATTTCGTAGTTTTTAGTTTAGTTTTAGTTGTAACAACCATTAAAATACACGTTTTAATTCTGTTGGCACTTTATTTCTCTGTGAGTGATAACATTGTTTTATGTTTTTTGGCGTTATAATTTAAATTTACTCCATTCTTTTGTCCTTTCCAAAAAATATTTGTCAAATTCAGTGGTGTTACAACAAATTTATAACTTTAAATCGCGGTTTACGAGATATTAAAAACTGATAAATTATTTTAGGCATTATACGTGAGTTTAACGTTATCAGTTAAAGAGAAAATGTATTTCCTACAAGTCAATTCCAACTTACAAGGAGGACCGACTGATGCGTTCTCCTTTATGAAACTCGGATATGTGATAGAGGAGAGAAAAAAAAATAAGGGACACGTATTTTTATTATTGGCCCAATTTCACTTTTAAGGGTTAAAAAGTAGTGTAAAAATGAATGCATTTTTGTATCGAAATATGTCTGAAATTAATAAAATTCAGTTTTTTTGTGTACGCAGCGTTGAAGTACTCAGGAAAACCATAAATTTTGATACCAATATTTCGTATGTAGTATGTCAGGGGAAAATAGCATGTAATCCAAACAATTACGAATCTCGGAAAAAGCTGAGATACCCCCACGATTAAATGTATTAGGCAATAAATATACATATTATATATAGTCATATATATACATATTATATATAGTCTAATTCAACACATTTTTTTGAATAACAAAAATACTTGACTGTTATCGGACATGTTTTTTATACTAGTTAATACGTCTCTAAAGACTCTTTCAATTGGTACCTCATTTATCAAACTTTTGTTTAAAATAACTCGAAATAAACCGAAAAATCTGTTCGGAAATTCCCGGAAAATTTCTTCCGGGAATTTCCGAACCTTTACTACATTTAGAATTTACAAGTTGGGAATCAAAGGGGTTCATCATTGGGGAAATCGATATGTATGTTAAACAAGAGACGACATGTACTTAATCTGCGTACTCAGATTTTCATTATAACATCCCTTGTCATTTGTACCAAATGCAATTGAAAAAATAACATATCGCTACCACAAAATGCGGATGTCGTAAGTAAAAATTTTCGGTTTTGAGATTATTATATATTCATAATAAACTTCGCATGCTTTTCTAAATGTATTATCAGTTTCTTCCCAAACCTTATAACTTCAAAGATATTCAGAATGTAATTTATCGTACATTACAATCTTTTATCGTCTTGAGTATGTATTTTGTTGTATGTGCACCAAAAATTTAAATTACGACATTTTTTATGCAAAATTATGATTTTTCCTATTGAAAATACAATTCCACTCATTTGATTTCACTCAAGGATTTGGTTTCATTGATAAATGATAATGATGTAAATTTAATTACCATTATTAATGCATCAATTAAAGGAAACCCAAATACAATTGACAGATACTATTTTCGAAAAACGTAAAAATGGTGAATATCACATTTTAAAATGTGAATGAGTCCTGATCTCATTCACATATTAAAAAAACGATCGCTAGTTTAACCATTACGTGAATATACAGACTAAACCATTCCGTTTAAAGAATGGAACATTGGTAAAATATAAAACGACACCGAATGGAACGGGAACCTAGTGGAATTGGAACACTAAACAATGAAACAGAAGCAAAATATAATTGCTAATTTTTTAAAACTTAATTCTTTGCATCCCTCCCGAACCCACCTCTTTTGTATTATAGGGGTGGCTTATGCGAGTCAACTTTTACAAAAATTGCGTCCGTTTTGCTCTATCACGCTTAGTTTTAAAGATACTGACCATTTTTAAAATGGCCAGTAGCTCCGAAACTACGCGCGATGCTACTGTCCCAATGTTTCCTCCATCAGAGTATTAATTCACCCTGATAATTTAAATAGGCCAGGTACGGGACAGATCCCAAGCCATCCATTTTAATAAAACAGCCACATGGTGTCTTTTTTATTTGTCTAACCATTTATGTGAATATAAAAAATTTAACACTTCGATGATAGAATGGAACATTGGTCCGAACTGGAACGATATGGAATGGAAAGGTGAACAAGTGAAATTTTAGCAATAACCAAATTAACCGAAACTGAATGGAACGGAACGGAAAGCAAAATTGCTCTTTAAGCCCCTTTGTTATTTTTTGAATTTTAATTGTGCTTTTGATTACGGATTTTGTTTGTTTCGAATTTCAAATGGTATTTTTTTTATTTAAATTTGACATTTTTTGAAATACATTTGGTATTTTTGAGTTTCAAAATGTATTTTTAAATTACATTTGAAATTTTTTTGAATTCCAAATGATAGTTTTTGAATTTTAAATTAGGTTTTTTGATTTATTTACAATAAAATCAGGTATACTATTTTTCAGCAAATTTTTTGCTATAATTATGTTTTCAGCTGAAATGTTAGTTATATTTTACTAATTTATTTAGCTAAAAAAAAATTGTACTGATAAGCACATTTAAAGTGTGGACGACAACCAGATCAAAAAGTAGTAAAGGCGAGCAAAATGATATTAAAAATTACAACTCTTGTCAGATCAAACCATGGAAAATTGTTGCATTTATTTTTCATATATAAAACAAAATTGTGAATTAAGACAACTTAAATGTTGTATTGCCACATGCTTGTAAATGTAACTGTCCATTAATTAAATTGAAGACTAAATAAAGTTTTTAAATTTAAGATTACATTTAAATGTGTATTTTTTAACTATGTAAATGTTAATAATGATTATTAATGTAGTGTGGTCAAATTTTAAATTGCAAACAAATATACGTTTAGGTAGACAAACTAAAGCGAAAGACAAGGACTTACATCTTAGATAATTTTTTATGTTTGCTTTTGCTTATTGCAAAAAGGGTTGTAAGTGTCATATTTGGTTAATTTTTCGTTTCGTTTCTTGAATTATCGCAGGAATTTGTCTTGCTTTAAAAGATGCCATCATTTAGACAACCATTGATCTAAGTAGATGAAAGATAATTTTATTTTTGTTATATATAATTATGTTTATATATTTTCAGATATAACATTAATTCATGTCGTCAATGTGGAAGTATGAACATTTTTATGTTTTGTAACTTATTGTAAATTATTTTTAAGGAATCACAAAAATTTTTTTAGGAATTTCAGCAAATAAATTAATTAAAGTAAAATTTTTCTAAAAATTAATTTTTTAGTGTACTAATATTCAGCAAACAGTTTATTAACTTTTAGCAAGGATTTTTTAATTTTTAATTAACCAAGTGTTTGCAAAACTTTTGCTGAATCTACTAATTTTGTTGATTATTAGCTAATTTTTTTTTTGCAAGCATCCTCCTGACTATAATTTTGCTGACTTAGGAACTCTTTTTACTAACTTTTTTTTGGGTTTAGTAACCATAAATGCCTGAATATTTTTATGTTTTATATTTTATAGCACGTTTACCATCTATAACATTTTCCTTGGACTTGGTGAATCATGATAACTGGAGTCAAAAACAAATGTCACAAGGCATTAAATTGCAACATCATAACGTTGATCATATAATACTCATGCAAACTGGCAAGAAAAACTGTGATAACACATGGGAGTGTTTAAAAATGTTAAGAGAAATGCAGGTATGAACAAGTGATAAACGATTAAAATATAATTCCTGTTGTATATATTATAATTGTAGTTGGAAAACTTTAACAAATCAGAAGAATTACCATATAATTTCCTAATTGGTGGAGATGGTCTCACATATGAAGTACGAGGATGGGAATATCAAAGTGGTATGAATCGAGTACCACAAGAGAGTTCTTTAATTATTGGGATAATGGGTAAGAAAATGGACTTAACCGTAATGTTTGTTTTGTTTTTTAAAATTTCTTTTCCAATTTTTAGGAAATTTTGATTATAAGGCACCCGCTAGGAATTTATTACAAACTGCCCAATCTTTAATAAAAGAATCCTCAAAACGACGCAAAGTTAATAGGAAATATCATTTATATGGGCTGCGTCATCAGGACCATCATCAAAATGAAGGAGAACAACTTTTTAAAGAAATTCATAAATTTGCAAAATTCAATGGTTTCCTTTAATAAACCCTGATAGTTTTTTTTTTTTAATTCTATGAAAGCAATTTCAAACTAAAGTACAAAATTAACACACATTTTATAAAAAAAAAAAATATAATTTTTATTAATATTTTTAATGTTATACTATGTTTCCACTTACGTGTTTCGAGCGAAATGTGTGTTTTGGTGAAAAAAATGTGTGGGAATACATGTACTAAACATGTTTTATTTTAAAACATGGTCCAAAACATGTTCAGTGGAAACGTAGTATTAGGATAATAAAGAAAATATAATTTTTTAACAATCAACCATAATTAACTTATGTTAGCTTAAGTTTTTATTAAAGTACACTCAGGGAAAAGGCTTCATGATATTTATGAAAAACTTCATTGATTTTCGTTCAATGTAACACTTTATAAATATGATGAAGCTGTCTCATTAAAAGGATGACAAGCTTCGTAATATTTATGAAATATTTCATAAATATAATTAAGAAGTTTCATAACTTCTCATGAAATTTTTCATAAATGTTGTTAAATATTTTCAAATTAAGATGATGCAGATTCATAAATATTTACGAAAATTTCATGAATTTTTATGAAATGTGTCATAAATATTATCGAACGTTTTTTTATTACAGAGGAGTTCGCTTATAACGAACACCGGGTTTAACTGATTTTTTTTTATAACGAACGATTTTTCTGGTCCCAAAACATTTTCCAGCATCTTTCACGGTTACGGTTATAACGAATATGGATTTTAACCAGTGACGTTCCATCTAAGGTGCGGAGGTGTTCTCTGAACACCCTAAACTATTTGCATAATAGGTCTATTTTATAATTTTTTCTTAAAGTTCAAAAATATTTCAGCACATATCATTCACCATTTATTCATTATTTTAATCTATATACAGTTGTTTCATCAAAATTGTTAACATAATCCCTGTAGTACAAAATTAACAAATACAACCACAAAAGTTCACTAGAAGACGCAGAACATTCTGTCTTAAAATAATGAAATGTTTACCAAGCCAGTTTCTTGATTAATGTATGCTAAAGTGTTCAATATTTACATCAACATTGTTGCTATTAATTCAACAAAAAATATATGCAAGCTGTTCAATGGCATACATTGAACCAATTGGCTGAGCAAAATGAATTGTTTAGCAGCAAAGTTGAAAAGAAAATATACGCTAAAATTGTTCCATTTTTGTATTGAACCACTATTAAAAGTATTAGATACTCAACATTGTTGCTGTCTATACCTAGTGATGCCAATTGTAGGGAAAATCCCCTTTTGTAGGGAAACTAACAAAAATAAATGCATTTTTATTCAAAAATACAAAACAAATGATAATAAATGCCCAAAAATATTAATTTTACTTACAAATTGCCTGCGTGGATACAAAAATTGTTGTATACAATTTTAATATTTTTCTAAACAAAAATTTTTTGTAAAATTTAGGGACTTTGCAGGTTTTAATGCGGTGCTTTCACAATTATTAGGTCTCTGCATGAAATTAGTCCATTTTTCTATTTGGGCGAATAACTCGATTGATTTTTTTGGTTAATGAAGAAATGATCTTTTCTTTAAAAAAGGGAAAAATAATTTGATGGAATATTTTAAACGTGCAATATTATTTTCTTTAAGAAAAGAGAAATTAATTTGATGGAATATTTTTAAAAAGGTTAACTTAACTGGGGCTCAAATTGAATAAATTACACCGGTCGACATGATTTTTGGGTCTGACTTCTAAATGACAAATTTTGTTTTTTTTTTATGTTACAAATAAAGGGTAACATATTTTTTTTTTTTTATCAAAGTTTGCTTTTTGAACTAAGTGATTCCTACTGCTGAACGTAAAATCTCGAATAGTTTCATATAAACGTAAAACAGCAAAAGCAAACATTAAAAGCAAAAGGAATTAAAACAGAAACCCAAGAAAAAAATATTATTTTGTCGACCTGTGTTATTTTCGGTGTTCGTAACATCCACACAGAGAGAATTTCACTGGACGAAATATAATGAAAATGTTCACTTAATTATTGTAACTTTTGTTCACAAAATGAACGAAATATTTCATAAAATTAATGTAATTAATTTATAACTAGTTTTTCGATGAAACTTCATCATTGACTGAATAAAATTTTTTTTTTTTTTTTTTTTTTTTTTTTTTTTTTATTTCTTCATTTTATTTAACCGAGCCCTTAGGGCCATATACAGTTAATTAAGGCTACTACAGTAACAACAACATAAAAAAAAAAAAAATAAAATATATATATATATAAAATATACCTTAAAGATAAAAATAATTCAATATATAACTAAAATTGTAAGAAAAAATACAGATAATCCTTAAATTATTATTTCCATAAACAAATAATTGTTAAGGTAAATAATATACAATTTCAAATAATATCATTAATCAAATTCTAATTTTCGAAAACTTCCTTGTATTGATTCAATTTGTGATACAAATGTAGGTTGATTATTGGTCTTCTCTGAATTATAAGAACTCTTACGTTGTATACCACGATCACTTAGCAGGGTTATTTGATCGATATTTGCAATGACGTCACGTTTTTCTAGCAATTCTTTTTTCCACAATACCACCATTTCGGACAATGGCATCTTGCCACCTAATTCCAAAGGCAAACAGTCAGATTCCACGGCTTTGGTTAAATCTTTGTCATTTGTATAGACTGTAAGACGTTGGCGCATTTTGGAACTAACGCGATTTTTAACAAAGTCAATCAACCATTTAAGAGTGGAGGGTACATTTACCAAATGGATTTCTTTGTGTCTCAAGGGCAACGATTGTTCACCCCATTTGAAGAGTCTGGCAAATTCAGTAGGATTCCAATTCGTTATATGCGCCGTAGTAATACCCGAAAAATCACCAACATGAGTTAGACCCACTACTTGGGTCTGAGGATCTTCCATCAAATATTCGTAGGTCAAAAAGTGAGCTTTAGCCTGATCCATACTGGTATATTTTTTAGCATTAAAACCTTTGGCATTTATAACCACCACACGGCGACCATTTTTATCACGATTTGGTGTTGCAAATATATAGCCACTGTCGACGATATCATTTACTTTGGCATCCAATAAATCCAATTGTGTTGTATATTCGGGAAATGTACGCTTAACATTTAAATATTTAAGTAATGTCTGTTCAGCCATGGGAACACTGAATTTTTTAGCTCTTAAAAATCTCAATAGAAAATGATCATCCATGCGCACATTGAGTAGGTCTTCATTTTTCGTTATCCAATTACGAAATTGTTCTAAACTTTGATCCCGTGTACATTTATCTTCACGCAATTCACGTTTCGCTATTTTCTGTAAAGTCTCCGAGAGCATGGTTTCATTTTGATCGACAGTTTGTTTCATGTTGAGTACTTTGTAGGTGTTACAAGTCACGTATTTAGTAAAAATTTACAAAAACTCGAACCAAAAATCTGGAAAAGATAAAAAAAAAACAAATTTATAAGATTAATTTAAGTGTTTCAACAGATTAATAAAGTTTATAGTAAGGCAGTATGCTAATAAAGGGTATTTTTTAAACAGGTATAGAACTTTAAGTTGGCAACACTTTTTTAACTGGCGGCCATTTTCTTAGCTGTCAAGTGATTTATGTTTAGTTTGGTTTGGCATTTCAACATGAATATTCTGACGCCTGAACAACACTTCGAAATTGTGCAAATTTATTTTGAAAATCATTGTTCTGTTCGAAACACGTTTGGAGTAATAATAATACTCAATTGTATGTTGAGGCACCGTTACATCCAGAAAAACTGACTGTTTAGTGTGCTTTATGGGCTGGTGGAATAAATGGTCCGTACTTCTTTAAAAACGATGCTGGTCAGAACGTTACTATCAATTGTGATCGCTATAGAGCCATGATTACTGACTTTTTCGTTCATCAATTGAAGAATTAATGATGTGCAGGAACTTTTTCTTCAACAAGACGGCGCAACATGACACACAGCTTGTGGCATAATTGATTTATTGAAGGAAACGTTTGGTAACCGCATATTTTCAAGTTCGGACCCGTAAAATGGCCTCCAATATCGTGCGATTTAACGCAGCTGGACTATTTTGTGTGGGGATATGTGAAGTCGCTAGTCTACGCCGATAAGCCCGAAACGATTGACCACTTGGAGGACAGATTAGACTACGTCCGAGCCAGCCGTGTCGGTCATATGCCAGAAGTCATATTTAAATTATAATGCCAGAAGATTATCTTTCGAATAAAGTAAATTTCATGTCAGTTTAAAAAATTCATCTTTGTTTTATTCCATTTCAAAGTTCTATTCCTCTATTAAAACCACCCTTTAGAAACCATGACAAAATAATTCTGGTAAATATATACATTTGTAACCATGTTTTCTCGATTAGTTACAACAGAAGAATGAAAACTATTCATACAAAAAATTAACAAAAACTTTTCATACAAAAAATTAACTGTCAATTGCAGATTTCAAATGGGCAGATTTTTATAGTATTAAAAATAAATTAGAAAATTTCACATTTGTTAGTGTTTGCTTTCTTCCAATTTTTTAGACCGATATCAGATTCTGAAGTTA
Source organism: Delia radicum (assembly GCA_021234595.1). Lineage (NCBI taxonomy): Eukaryota > Metazoa > Arthropoda > Insecta > Diptera > Anthomyiidae > Delia > Delia radicum. The sequence continues at coordinate 103,430,710 of CM037853.1, read as the reverse complement.
TCTCAGAATAAGATAAAGGTAAAATTTCCAGAAAATTTGTTAAAAGCGCAGTTTTTTAGCACTTTGATAATATGTAATATTCAACTTTTTTACTAAAAAAATCTCTTAATTTTTTTTTCGCGAATTTTGGTAATATTTAATTTAAGATCAATCTCATAAAAATCTTGTATTTGATGTACGACTTGGCGGAATTCATACAGCGCTTTAGTTGTCACAAATTTCTCTTTGTGTTTGAAAAAAACTGCCTCTGTACTCCCTAGGAACGAAAACAATAAAATTTGTTTGCACGTTATGAGTTATATCCGTCGTGTAGATTCACTCTAGATATCTAAATATGTTCTCAAGCCATGTTTTTTTTTTAAAGAAAATACAAAAAAAAATTAAATTCGCAAAATTTTTAAAAAATTCATAAAATTTTTGTGTTTTTAAATTTTTAAGTGCCTTTTTTATTCGGAGGTGCAGTTTACTAAGATACACAGTTCACACAATATGCAAGCCAAATTCAAATATAATTGTGAATGTCAGACGCAAAAAACATACATTTTCAAAAAATTTACGCGAATTTCTTTAAAGTTTGTGATGTCTGTATTCCGTTATTGGTGCACTGACATCAACTTGGTATACCTAAAACTTAAATAAAATTACACCTTTCTCAAAATACTGTTTTCAAAATTCAATTCCATTCAAAGGCGCAAAAAGGCTATTGGGAAAACTGCAAAATTTAAAATTCGAAAAATTTGAATTTCGCTTGCCACTTTTTAAAAAACAGCGATATGGAAAGTTTTTTTTAATGAATAAATCTCTCAAGTCTAGTGACTTCATTTTGTATTGGTTGGGATCTGAAAGTTAAGAACTATAAGAAGAAAATGAATTTTATGGAAAAACTCTTGTAAGTGTCAAGTAATTTTTTATCATTTTTCGACTTTTTTGATTGTCATAGTGTCGAGCATTTTTGAAGTAGCCCATATGACTTGCAACTTATATACCAAGTTTAGTTGAAATCGGAAAGGGTGGAGGAAATCGAGTGGTTGATATTATATGTTTTCAGTCATTTGTATAAAAGTCCCACTGTATTGTGTTTGTTCTCGTATTTTAGAGCAGCAATTACTTATTATTACGGTAAGGAATTTCCTGCAAATGCATTTTCTTTTTCGATAGTGCAAAACTTATATGTATGTACTAAATATTTATCCGAATCATCAAATTTAGAACAATGGCATCGATTTGCAGTTGCATATTTTGACAACAATTCATGTTTTTGCAGATTTTGACGTTTAATGCATATTTTGTGCGTTTTTAAAGCATATTTTACACTTTTTAATTGCATATAAGTGCATTTATATTTTTGGTTTGTTTGTGGTATTTTCTTAACAACAAATAAACATATTTTTTTTTTATACATATAGATACAATATTAAATTTTGATTTCAACAAAATTAGTTTTACATTTGAAAAATCTCACTGAATAGCTTTAGATTTAGTTCTTATTGAAAAAATAACAACTTTTTTTTTTAATTTCTATACGAGGGCGGAACAATAAGTCCGTGACTTTTATATAAAATGCAGCACTGCTCCCATCAAGTACCACCTGTTAATAGACCACCTGTTAATTTTGAGCAAGTTCCGTCATTTACTTTGCGTTTAACAGCTGTTCAAAACATACAACCTCGTGGATTTTTTTAAAAATGGAAAAAAGTAAATTTCGAGTGCTCATTAAACATTATTTTTTGCAAAAAAAAAAAAATCGTCAATGGATACTCTGCACAATCGATTTCAATGGTAAAAAAGTGGTTTACTGACTTTCGGTGTGGTAGCACAAGTATGCCAACTTATTGGACCGATTTAAAGAAGATTTTAAAACAAACGACCCCATATGGCCAAGAAAAAACATCTTTTTCATCAAGATAGTGCACGGGTGCACACGTGTGCAGTCTTAATGGCAAAATTCCATGAATTGGGATACGAATTGGTACCTCATCCGTAGGGTTGCCATTCGTAATGTTTTAAACAGTACATGTACTGTTTTTTGAAAAATGTACTGTTTTATTCACAACACCTAAAACAGTACGCAAAAGTACTGTTTTTTTGGATTTGTACTGTTTTTGTACTGTTTTTTTTGTATATTTTACATATTTTTATATAAACAAGTTTTTTTTTTGCGTGTACAAAGAATATATATTTTTTTAACCATGTTTTTTTTCGTGTGTATAATAGTTTTTTATATAAATTTTTTTGAATCTCCCTGTATTAATTCCACTTCGTTTCTTTGTACATATATAAGTTTGGTTTGTTTACTTTTCAAGCAATGGATGTTTGTAAACACAATTTTTTTTCATGACACTGCCCAATGCAAAAAGTAATGGCGTCCAAACTAATAATTTTAGCCAATTTGACGAAATTTAGTCAATTTGATGAAATTTAGTCAATTTTACTTCTTTAGAGGTTGTAAACTTGACGAAATTTTGTTGATTTGAATAAAATTTGTTAAATCTTAAAATAAAAATTGACAAAATTTCGTTAAAGATCTACAAAATTTTTTTTGTTGATTTTACCTACGCTATTTGGTTCGGTGTATTAACTTATTTGAAGTAAATATGTGATGTATTGAAGTAAAAGTTATGTTAACAATAAATACAAAAATGTACTGTTTTTTTTTTGAAAAGTACTGTTTTTTTTTTCATCAATGTACTTTTTTTCACTTTTCAAATATGGCAACCCTACTCATCCGCCATATTCTCCGGATTTAGCACCCAGTGACTATTTCCTATTTCCAAACCTAAAGAAATGGCTCGGGGGAAAGAGATTTAGCTACAACGATGAAATTGTTGATCAAACAAATTCCTATTTTATGGACCTCGAAAAATCCTATTTTTTGGAAGGGACACAAAAATTGGAGAAACGTTGGACTAAGTGTATTAAGCTAAAAGGAGATTATGTTGAAAAATATTTTTTTTTTTTTGCAAAAAAAACTGTGTTTCATTCAAAAAGTCACGAACTTATTGATCCGCCCTCGTATTTTAAAGTTTGTGATTTTTGCAAAAATAAAAAATGTTGTTTTAAGTGCATATCTATCCGCATTTTATAAGCGCATATTTTCGATTTTTAAGTGCATGATATAAGTTCCTTGCCCTACTTATTACGAGTATATTTAAAATTTTAATTAAATCTCAAATCTTTAAAACTGGTAGTCATACCAACTGTAAAAATTACTTAATTTTTAAAACAAATAGAGTATTTCATGTTTAATTACATATATTTACCCTTGTAAATGATAATAAAAAAAAACTGTTTGTAATTTGTTAATAAACTGAAACAATGAAGTAATTACACTACACAAGCAACAAACACAAATTTAATAGTTTATTACAAACAAAAAAAAAAATAAAAATAAATATTTGCCAAAATTTAAAAAAAATTATATAGGTTTGTTCATGTTTTTTATTTCTTTCAAGTTCAAGTTAAGTTTTAAAGTAGCATCGGTCACATTACTCTGATGGCAAATACATTCAGGGAATCTCATAAGCATAAATTAATAAATTGTCGTTTTTTTGTTTTTTTTTTTAAATATTGTTTGTACTTTTTAATATTTAATAAATACACACAAAGTAGAGTTTCAAGCACTCACAATAAGTTTAAAGTTTATTTGCAAGATACGAACTTTTAATTAAAGATGACTAATAACACTGTGCCACACAGAAAATTTACTTGTCAAATGACCTGTAGTGTAGGTTGTAGGTCTTGCTGAGTGTATTACAAAACCGGTTTGAGAAGTCGCAATATACCCTAAAATTATCGAGATAAATTTTAGGGTACGAGGGCGGATTAATAAGTCCGTGACTTTTTGAATGAAACACAGTTTTTTTTTGCAAAAAAAAAAAATAAATTTTTCAACATAATCTTCTTTTAGCTCAATACACTTAGTCAAACGTTTCTCCAATTTTTGTATCCCTTCAAAAAAAAATACGATTTTTCGAGGTCCATAAAATAGGCATTCCTTTGCCATATGGGGTCGTTTTTTTTTTTAACCCTCTTTAAATCGGTCCAATAAGTTGGCATAATATTCGCCGTTTATTGTTTTTCCCTTTTGAAGGTAATCGATGTGGATTATCCCGCGTGCATCCCAAAAAAAACTGTTGACATCACCTTATTGGCCGACAAACTTACCTTGGCCTTCTTCGTAGCCGCTTCACCCGGAGAAACCCATTGTTTAGACTGCTGCTTGGTCTCCGGAGTGTTGTAATGGATCCATGTTTCATCCACAGTTACAAAACGCAGCAAAAAATCATTCGAATTGCAGTCAAACAATTCCAAACAATCCTTTGAAGTTGTCACACCGTTACGTTTATGGTCAATTGAGAGCAAACGCGGCACCCATCTTGCAGACAGCTTTCTTAAATCCAACTGATCATTTAAAATCGAAACCACACTGCCATATGAAATGAATATGGCATCAACAATGTCACGCAGTTTTACTCTCCGATCGACCAACACCATATCGTGGATTTTTTTCGACATTTTCGGGTGTACCTCAATTGGCCGTCCACAACGTTCAGCGTCATTTTTACTTGTGCGACCACAACGAAAGTCAGTAAAATACTTTTTTACCATTGAAATCGATTGTGCAGAGTCCCCATCGTATTTATCAAACTTTTCATTGGTTTGATTGACGATTTTTTTTTCGCAAAAAATAATGTTTAATGAGCACTCGAAATTCAATTTTTCCATTTTTAAAAAAATCCACTAGGTTTTATGTTTTGAACAGCTGTTAAACGCAAAGTAAATGACGGAACTTGCTCAAAATTAACAGGTGGGGTATTAACAGGTGGTACTTGATGGGAGCAGTGTTGCATTTCATATAACTACGAGGGAAGTTGAAAAAGTCACGGACTTATTGATTCGCCCTCGTAAAATTTCAACGTCTCAAACCGGTTTTGTAGCACACTAAACTAGACTGACAACCTACAATAGGTTACTTAAAAAGTGATTGCAATTTTTATTTTCTAGCACCGTGTAAATTATATTAAAATACATATAAAAAGAAGAGTGGACTTACGTTATATGGGTGACATTTTTTTCGAAATTTCAACGAGTTTCGTGCTAAATATTGTGCCTCTTGGTGTAAAAAATGGATGCTTAAAAATTGGGGAAGATCTGATCACTATTTCCCGTACCCTATAGAGGTCAAATTTTAGAATTTTCTATATTTTGAACAAGATTTGTTTTAAGAACGTTTTTTTTTTTTTGCTCGCAGATATGTATAAAATTGTTACACTTGGTTCTTCTATGTGAATTTTTTCATAATCAGAAGAAGAAAAATTTTAATTAACCCTTCTGTGTCCAGTGGGTCATAAAGTTTTATGGTTTAAATATGAGATATGCTCTCAAAATAATTATGAAAATTTTTACTTATTTCTCAATAAGTTTTATTAAACTTAATTTTAAATAAAAAATGTACACAAAGCTTCACATTTTTAACTAAAAGCTATAATTTAAAACGTAAATAATAAAATAACCGATGCTACACTCATAATCGCCTTTTAAATTCTGTAAATTTGCTCCTTTAGAAAATAACTGTCTACAATTTGAAACAAAAGCAAAAATACAGCAAATGTTATCAGGCAAATTTTAAATTTTATTAAATAATTATACAAATTGTCATTACTTTAAATAAATGCTGCCTCTGATCCTCATAGTTTGTAATTTTTTCGTGGTATTCTGGAACAAATGACTCTTTCGGCGCAGTCATATACTAGTTTTAGTTTTGCAGTTAAAGCATGGACACGATAATATGTTTTAATTTTATAACTTTTTTTATAACTTCATTGTGGTATAATGGTTAGCGCGTTGGACTGTTACACAGATGGTCCCGGGTTCGATTCCCGGTCACGACAACACCAATTTAGAAAAATAATATGTATAAGTTTTCTATCACTTATATGTATCGCTGCGCCCACCTTCGGTGTTCCCATAGCACTTAACCCCACCGAAGTAAAATAATAAATCGGGGCTATGAAACAAAAAAAAGCTTCAATAAATTCGCCAACTCTACATCAGGTGGCGAGCAACAACTGTTCTAAGACATATCTTCTCGAGCAATTACAGTGTTGCCATGTTTGAAGCCCTTCATCTTTCACCACCTTTCATCTCTCCACTATCCCCTTTCCAAAGAAAGCAACACATTAATTAATAGGAAAAATTTCCTGAGTGTTGCTTCTCTTTTTAACAAAAAAAAAAAAAAATAATAAAGAGAAAATTAAAATTGATGCCTGTCATGCAGTGCATGTCTCTGAATATTTTATACAAACAAAAACAATTGCGATTTAATGCGATACATAGCCAAATTTAGCTTTTTTATCTTAAATACATCCATTTAGTTTCGGATACTTTGGACTACTTATTAAGCGAAGTTTTCGCAAATTTTAAGCGAAAAATTAAAGTTGTTTTGTATTCACACCCAGAAAGCAGACTCGTATTGTAGTCAATCGAATGGTTTGGTTGTAGCTATTGAATTTTTCCCTAGTTATTACCGAATTTCTGTTGAAGAAATCGGCCTTATTACGGTTGTCGTAGTCGAATTCGAAAGTAAGTCGATTTTGCTGAAAATTCAATAAAAACACAACTTTTGAATAATTTTACAGCTAAATTTACCATAAACAGTAATCGAATTTTAGAAAATATTTAAGCAGGGTTTATTTTCAATATAATTTTTAATTTAAGTCAAACCAATTTTGTATGGAGTCGAAAAATTCGACAACCGTTATCAGGCCGAATATATATTCTATTGTAGAGTCAAAATTTCTGTTGTTTCAATTGAATAATTTTTATCACAACCGAAAAATTCGGACGTACCGTTCATTAGCATCTTTTTTTTTTGTGATAATATAATATTTTTAATGAATTTAGATCTTATTAGGCATAATATCATTTTTTATATAGCGAAGATTTCTTTTTTGATTATTTATCTTTCGAATATAAGACTTTATATATGGAAAGTTGTGCGCCCCGGTAGGCTAGTTGGTAGCGTACTGGCTTATCAGTGCAGGGGTCGTGGGTTCGATTCCCACCAGAGGCACTGGTCTGTTTTCGCTACAACGCGCCGAAGGCCATAGTAGCTAGTGCTCGGTTAGGGTAATAGGATATAATTTGTAATTATATGATTATTAATTAATAAAATAATAAAATAAAAATAAAGGGTCCGCCAAATAAATTTTTTTTTTGAAAATGCTATAAAAAAACTACTGAATATTTTCTCAAATTTCTTTTTTTATTTGAAAGTACAATCCTTCCGGTTAATAATGGAAAATAATTTCATTCAAATGGCTGCCTCGGCTGGCCATGCAGTAGCCTACACGATCGGTCCAATTTTTAAGCACATTATCGATTGTGTGCAGCTGTATTTCACCAATGGCTTCACGAATATTGTCCTTTAAAGCGTCAATTGTCTCTGGCTTGTTGGCGTAACACTTATCTTTGACGGCACTCCACAAATAATAGTCCAACGGTGTCAAATCGCAGCTCCGAGGTGGCCGAACGACATCAGCTCTGCGGTTGATAATGCGATCTTATGATTTTCAAAGTAAAGTCGCAATATTTCCCAGCGTTGTTCAAGCGTATACACATCCATATTCGTTCAGCGGAAGGATAAAACTCTGTCAAATCAGACATGAGCTAAGTGTTACCATTCACAAAATAAGCACTAGTTGAAAAAAAAAAACGTTAGATGGCGGACCCTTTATATAGAAAGTTACTTTTAACTAGTAACTGATTTTCAATATAATAAAATCCTTTCCGAACAGCATAATTTGTTTAGAGGAAACCATAATCCATCATATTGCATCACCAACACACAAAAAAATAAAAACACATTTCAATTACGAAAACCACCGATTCAATAACTTTAATTGTTGAAATTCCGCCAACAACGAAAATTGCTAATTCAATTAGAAATAGATAGCTCTTTAATTGAAATATTTCTCATTTGATTAAAAAGTGATCAATATTGTATGCCTTCCGATAAAGCAAAAACAAATTGGATAAAGTGTTGTGACCATTCCAAATTTTTTTTATAGCTTGAATTTTATAACATTGCATTTAAAGCGGCATGAAATTCTCATTTAGCTAGCAGATATATTTATACTGAGGTGAACAAATTCACACAGAAATTTGTCTTTTTCTTTCTATGGAAGCGTAGGGGTTATGGCAAATTTTTGGTTTTTTCTTTGCAGAAATTAGCCCTTGTGTTGAAGTCAGAGTAATTTCTTTTTTGTTTAAAAACGTTTTTAATTTAATATTAGCATTTTCTTTATGTTTAAAAAAAATTTAAAGTTTTTGTTAAACAAAACTAAAGTTTAAAAATGACGTTTTAGAATAAATAAATATTTAGATTTCAACAACTGAAACTAAATTATTTAACTTAATAAAGCAATAAACCTAATAAGAATTAATATCTAATCTAATTGAAATGAAATGACTTTAAAACATTTGTTACTAATACCACTAAACATTTATAAAAAACCACTACATAAATATTACAATAAAACAACAATTTTAAAAGCTGTCAATTAAAAATTAATGAAATCAATTAAATATTTGCTCAAATTCGGAACTTGCTAGACATTTTTTTAATTTATCGCTCAAAAGCAAACATCAACACATTGATAATATAAAAAAATGTCAAGCAAGTTCCGAATTTGAGCAAATATTTAATTGATTTCATTAATTTTTAATTGACAGCTTTTAAAATTTTCAACAAACCGATTTAATTGAAAAAAGTAAGTAAATATTTTTTCTGTGCAAGTTTCTGCAGATTTTTTATATAAAGTTTAGTAAAAAAATGTTCAATATGAACTTAGTTTTCTTATGATAATTTTATACTTTATATTCTTTAAAACTCAAAGTCTGCCAGATTTTATATTACCTTAATATCAGAAAATTCAAAAAGTCTAAAATTGCATTTCTAGTGCTTACGGGAGTTACATAATTTACATATATCTTTGTAAAAATTTGATAGTATCCACGCTTTTAATTAATTTTTTTTTACGAAAGTACTCAAAATTATGCCATTAACTTCTTTTTTGCTCTAAATCTGTAGAAATTTTAAATCTTGTTAAAAGTTTGTAGATGTTTATGGTATGGTTTATGTTTCTGGTTTCTCTGGCAGGAAAATTGTATCGATTTTACTGTTTTATTGCTGGCTTTTCCGGAAATTCTTCCTTTTATAGATTTTCCTCTTAAGCAGTTGCTGAATTAATTCTATCGTCGAATAAAGCAATACTCAAACATTTTTCATTTACACAGTAAAATTTTTTTAAATGCTTGTTGCATTTATGAGTATTGGAAAAATTAATAATTGATTTAATTTCGTAGATACTGGATGCAACAAAAAACATATATTTAATAAAGTTTTTGTTTGGCTTTTGATTGGTATTGAAGTTTTATGAAAAACTTTTTAAAAATGTATATTTTTTAGACAAAACAAAAATTAGGGAAAAAACAAGATGTTTTAGTTAAAATTTTAATTTGGCACTTCATTAAGCTTGTAGCACATTGCTTAGTTATAAATTTGGCGTAATTTTGACCCCAACAATACAGGGTTAATGTTAACTTATTGTAAAGTTTTTGAATATTACATTTCGTAAATGAATTTATAGACAAAAATTTAACAAATAAAAATTTGCATATCTTAAGTTTGTAACACTACAATAACTTAGTCCCTAACGACACAGAAGGGTTAAATTTTCCAAAAATATTGCAGAAAAATCCTAACGATATTAGAAAGAATCTGCGTTGCAATGCAAGAACAAATAAGAATAAAGAATGCAAGAACAAATAAACTAATTTTAATAAAATTACTTAATAAAAATACAGGAATACTAAAATCTGATCTTTGACCCCTTTGGGGCAAGGCTTTAAGTTGTTCGATTTAGCTAAAAATGTTTGGCCATAACCGTTTTATAACAACTGTCACAATATTCCGCGCGAAAATGACCGAAAATCCAAAGTTCATTTTTTAATGCCACCCTAATATACAGTAAAGAAGATACTAGCGTTCATATCACGGCAGTTTCAAATTAGTTCAAGTTCAACTTATTATTGGAGAGAATCAAAGATTCACACTTTGTTTTTATTATTTATTTATGCACACATTTTATTTTTATAACATTTTATGGGCGCCCCATAATAGAAAAACAACAGATACGCTGGTTTAGCGTTGTCATCTCAATTGATGATGATCTTGCTTAGGATGCCGAAATAAGAAAACGATAACCACCCAGTCAGAAAAATACAATCGACAGAACGTTGGCAAGACGTTTTAAACGGTAGTGCATACGTTGGCAAAACGACTGAATTTAAACTTTTACGGTGTTCTTGCAACGTCGAAATGATAATACCATTAAACTGTAATACAACTCTACTTTTCGACATTGGCAAAACGTCGTCAATACACAAAATACAGTACTCCAAAGGTGAAAATTTTTATATTTTGCCGATACTATAAATACCGGAAATTCCATACTTTTTCTGTACCATGACATAACAATACAAGGAAAAGGCTTAAGGGAGAAATTTTATTTTTATTTGACATTCTATGGTTTTCTGTTTACTTTTTGTATGAATGTTTGTCGTTTTGTTTTTGAAAACGAGAGAAAATTTTTGTAATAAGTCTACCAGGTATTGTTTTGCCATGTTCTGTACCAAAAACAGAACAAAAATTACATTTCCTGTAGGAAAAACTTACCCCTGGTTTCTACAACACGTTCGCCTCTACACGAACGGGTGACTACATGTATTTTGTTTTTGCATTGCATGTATTTTGTTATTGTTTTTAGACGAACGCGAAGCAAAACGTGTTCTAGAAACAGGGCGTTAAAATCGCTATAAAAAAAGTTGTCGATAATTCCAAAAGTTATGCAAATAAATAAATCTGACCATTAAAAGGGGAATCACGTAAAAAAAATCTGTTGTAAGTTCACCTGACGACTTGAATTTGTAATGTTGAAACTGAAGTCTGACTTCCCAAAAAGTTCAAAAATGCACTAAAAAATAAGAAAAAATAAGAATGTTTTGATATCGAATTGAAATTAAAATGTTTAGTTTTGACAAAATTCATTTATTCTGAGACATAAAGTGGAATCCATTATATTTTTAATATAAACCTGGTTTGAAATGGTATCGATTCTGAAAAAGTTACCTAACGATATAGAGAAATCTGATTTGAATGTTGATACACTCATAGAAATAAACCTGTAAAAATAGCAAAAAGTTAATCAAAGTGAGCGTGCAGTAAAAACTGCTAAAATTAGCAGATTTTTTTACTAAATATTAATAATATAAGAGCAGCAAATATAATTCTGTTGAATTTACAAATTTTGGAAAGATATTTACAGAATTTTCACATTATACCATGCTAAGCATAAAGTCGAGACAAAAATTTATAAGGAATTTGTTTATCAAAAATATTAAACAATTAAAATAAAATGTTTCATTTATCATTGAAAATTTATCGAATTGACGTTTTTAGAATTTTCATAGCTTTTCGCGTTTTTATATATTAAAAAAAAAATTGGTGAGCCCAAAGGAATTTCGGCCAATATTATATAAAAATTTATTTATAAAAATTTACAAAAACATGATTAAAATATGTACGTATAAAAATATAACCGATTAAAAATGTTCTATTAAAACTTGAAAAAAACAAAAAAGTTGTAAAATGCATCTCATTTTTAGTACATTCCACTTTGGATTACTTTACACGCCTTTAAATTCTCTATTAAAAAAACCGACAAAAAATGTAAAATCTTAAAAAAAAAAACAATATATATTAAGTAAAAACAGTACTGGATTTGTTTAACCGTCGGCAATTTCTGACTGGGCATCTGCTTTTAAAAGTTACATTTTTAAAAATTTTGGAAGATACAACAATTTTGCATCGTATAGTTTAACATTTATGGTAATTACGATAGTTTTTAAGGTGTATTTTAACATTAACCTGGTAGATTAACACTTAATCAAATTTTTAATCTAAATACAGTCACAGAAATAAACCTGTTAAAAAAAAGCAGAAAAGGCTGACTAATATTTAGCATAAACAAAAAATCTGCTGATTTTAGCAGTTTTTCCTGCAACGTCATTTTGAACTAATTCTAAACCACTAGTGTGCAAATGGTATAGACGAATTACTCTCAGTTCATTCATCCTTAAAACTACACTAATAGAAAAAAATTAGTAAAAATGTTTGCTAAAACTACTAAAAATTAGTTCAAAATAATGTTGCAGATTTTGTTTGATAGATATTAGTAAGATTAAAATAACAAAAATAAATCTGTTAAATCTACAAAAGTGTTGCTGTATTTGAGTTGAATTTTAGTTAATTGAAAGTAACAAATTAATCTGCTAAAATCAACAAGAAATATGCTAAATAACAGTTTAAATAAAATCATAAAACATGTGAAATTTTCAAACCTTTTTTTAGATTTTTTTCATGCGAATAAAAATCTGTAGTTTACCATTTATTAACAAATATTTCCGTTGAGTTTAGCAAAATATGCTGTTATTTGCATTTAACTAAATTTAAGATATATATAGCACAAATTTTGTTGGTATAACAGTTTTTTTTGCCCTTTTTCGACAACCAATATTCAGCAAAACTTTTTGTTGATTTTAAAAGACTATATTGCTATTTTCAAATAACTTAAATTTTACTCGGAATTAACTAAAAATTTATAAATTTACTACATTTATTTTTGCTGTTCTTATCTTACTAATATATAGGAAAAAAAATCTGCTTATTTTTTGCATTTTTTTCTGCAACGTCATTTTTAACTAATTTTTAATAACTTTTTCTATTAGCAAGAAAATGTTACACAAAACCCTCAAAAATTAAGGATTTTAAAAATATACATTAAAATTTGAGCATAAAGGTATTTCATGCATACCATGAGATAGCTCTTTGAAATGTCCATCATTTGATACATTTTTAATTTATTCTTGTTTCAAAAGACCTTTAACTTTATCAGCCCTACTAGGGCTGATGTCAGCCCACGTTGAGGTGTTTTGATGACATTACTTTGGACATTGGTCGTAGTGTAATATCTTTCAACGGCTGGTATAATAAGACATTTTCGGGACGCATAAGGCTGACCACGAATTCGACCCAGTAATGGTGTCCAGAGTTACCGACCCGAAAAAATGCCATCACCACGGCAGCGACTTACATGCACTAAAAAATCGAAAAAAGCCCCTTAAAATATGCAGTAAAAATCAAAAATATATGCTAAAAATATGCTCTTAAATCGAAATATGCATTAAAAACCATAAAATATGCACTAAAAATCAAAAAATATGCAATTAAAATTTGTGGGCTTTTAAAAATCAGCATATGACTCGAGAGCGTTGGTATAAAAATTAAATAAATTAAATAAAAAACAAATAAAATGATATGCTTTTTTTAATTAAATCATAATTTAAATTTTAAAAAATATGCAACATAAAGCATCAAAATATGCTCTAAAATATGCATTTAAAACAATCCATACAAAAATATGTATTTACAACAAAATATGAAAAAGTATACAACAACAAGTCGATGACATTTTGGTGCAAATTCTTTGATTCGGGAAAGTATTTAATCAAATTTCGATTTTGGGCTACTGACTACAAACATTTACATTTTACATTTTCCAATAGGTACTTGACAACTTTGAATTTAATTTGTGAACGCACTATTTCACTGATCATCTAACTGTTACTTTCCTTTTTTTCAGTAAACTCAACATTTTCATCATGGTAAAGTACACGAACAAACAACGTATGCAAATTATAAAAGTGTACTACCGAAATTCGGAGTCGGTGACCGCAACTTTAAGAGCGAATTTCATCGCAAAATTATCTTCAGTGACGAAGCTCATTTTTGGCTCAATGAGTTCGTCAATAAGCAAAATATGCGTTATTGGTTTGGTGAAAATCCACATGTGCTTCATGAATCACCACTTCATGCACAAAAAATAACTGTTTGGTGCTGTTTGCATGCCGGCGTCGTCATTGGGACATATTTTTTCGTCGACAATAACGATCGTGACGTTACTGTGAATGGCGATCGTTATCGCGCCATGATTACCGATTATTTTTGGCCGGAATTGAAAAACATGGACTTGGACGACATGTGGTTTTAATAGGACGGTGCCACAAGCCACACCGCACACGTTACAATCGATTTATTGAAGAGTAAGTTTGGTGAGCGTGTTATCTCAAGAAATGGACCAGTCAATTGGCCGCCTCGTTCGTGCGGCTTAACGCCTCTAGACTTTTTTCTTTGGGGCTATATCAAATCATTGGTCTATGCCAACAAGCCGACGACGTTGGAAGAACTCAGAGCCAACATTGAACGCGAAATAGCGCGCGTTACGGCCGAAATGTGTGACCAAGTCATCAAAAATTGGGTCCAACGAATCTACCGCAACCGACGTGCCCGCGGTGGCCATATGAACGAAGTCGAGTTCCATTCATAAATGTTTTGATTGTATTTCAATATTTCAAGTCGATAATAAAGTTTTGGAAATATCTCAAATGGTCTGCGTTTTATTTAAAAAAAAAGTTGTCAGGTCCTTACTGAAAAACCCGTTATTTGCATGAAAGTCGCTCCCTTGGTGATCGCAGTGAAAGCGGGAAAACGCTCCGAAACACAGAAAAAAAGTTCTTTTTCCAAAATATTATGTTTTTTTTTTAAAGTACGTTGCAGGTATAAATAAATAAATAAAAGCATTACAAATTTTATCAAAATTTGAATGCATAAAATTTAAATTTACATTAATTTAATAAAAAGTTAACATATTTTAACATAAAGTTAATTTTCTCCGTGTAGGGTATCGTAAGGTCTACTATACTTTTTTTTTTTATCAAATACTAATGGGCAATAAGATCAAAAAGACAACAAAATATACAGTGACGCGAAAAACAAAAGCAACCAAACATAAGTATATCTTTGATTTGAAATAATTTATCTTCCATGTCGGTTAGAATTTGAATAGAGTATACAGAAAGTATATGGGAATGTCCATTCACGCAGAATAAATAGGGTCATGTTATGATAGTTTAAGAGCATAAAAAAGAATATAAAATTTTTATTATCACAAAAATTGCTAAACATTTTTAATTGTAGTGCTTATGTTTTGCACAGACTTACTTTGGGAGCACCATCTTTTTGTTGATCAGTTCAGTTTTTTTTTATAATGTTTTGCTGCTTTTGTTTTGCGCGACACTGTATGTTTGTTTTATTTAATAATAAAAAATCAAGCGACAATCTATTGTAAAATTGAATGGGAAGATTGCATCACAAGTAGACAAAATATAAACAATAAGATTTAAAACCAAAAACCTAGATTAATTTGAATGTATGTTGGTAGGGTCCGTCCGTCAAACAAAAATTCAGTTTAATAGCAAATTTACACTACGCTTGAAACTCACATCAGTTAGAAATACAATTCGATGGTATCATGTTATCGAAATCAAGTTTTCTTGTTTTAACCTACACAAATATTAAATGTTGAATTTAGTACCAATTAGCATAAAAATTTTAAATTTTTGAATCTAAATAATTATATTTAACGTTAAAGTCACACTGATAATGCTGAATTCAAATTAATAATAAATCAAAATCATAATTTTTTCAAGCGTAAATCAAAGCCAATTTTAATATTTTTTAAAACAAAGTAAAATCATTTTTTGGTGCATTTTTTTTTTTTGCTAATTTATTAATAATTATTTCAATGTTAATTAATACTCAATGTAATTTGGACCAGTTATAATTCAAGCATAAAATATTTATATTTTTAAATTTTGATTATTATGTGCTACAGAAGGTCATTGCCACAAATGTTTGTATTACATTTTGGTATCATATCCACAAAAGAAATGTGCAAATTTTAAATTTTGTGTGACTATTCCGTTGGTTAGTATGTCTATTAATTTATTTAAATTTATAATTTTTTTTTTATTAAATTTCTTTTTTTGCCTTTTGGCAATAAAATGTTGGTATTTGTTTTGGAAATTAAAACTTTCTTGTAGAATATTTATAAAATACCATGGAGGGCAACCGATCCGATGGGGGTATCGGTAATGGTATTTTAGGGGTAACGATATTTCAGTTATTTGGGTAACGGTTTTTTAGCGTTAACGATATTTTGCTTATTTCGGTATTGGAATTTTAGCGTTAACGCTATTTTTGTTTATTTCGGTAACGTTATTTTAGGGATAAAGGTTTTTCAGTTATTTCGGTAACGGTATTTTAGCTATAGCGGTATTTTATTTTTTTCGATAATGGTATTTTACACTAGATCTTTTGACGAGTGAGTTTTTTGTGTAGCACAGTGTTATTGTTGTGATTATTTTCAATTTAATACACTAGGTTCATTACACTAGGTGTAAAAGTTACGTAGTACGAATTTGAGAAAAGGGATACAGGTTTTTCAGTTATTTCGGTAACGGTATTTTAGCGATAACGGTATTTTATTTATTTCGATTATGGTATTTTACACTAGATCTTTTGACGAGTGAGTTTTTTGTGTAGCACAGTGTTATTGTTGTGATTATTTTCAATTCAATACACTAGGTTCATTACACTAGGTGTAAAAGTTACGTAGTGCGAATTTGAGAAAAACCGCATAGCTTAACACTTAGCGACCTGCAACCAAAATGTTCAATTTTTGAAAAGTTTTGATTTTTGATCTTCGGTTTTCCGATTTCAATTAAATTTTGTATTTATAAACTCTATGGAGCCACTTAAAGGTTGACGTTTTAAGTATTACAAGTTTAATAAAATCTACGGTTTTCTTCGCGATTTACTTTTTTTGAAAAATGAGAACAATGCAAAAAGTGTGAAAATTTGTTTATTCGTATTTTATTTAATATTCATCGGATTATCACCATTTAAATTGCACTGGAATGGTATACTCTCCCCCTTTTTTCTGCGGAATGACGCGTTTTTCAGCGTTAAAACGAAATGCATTTTTTATGACATTTTATTTTAATGATCTTTTTTTTTTAATTTGTCCACCCACTCACGATTTGAAAAGAAGAAAGAATTTTTTGTAAAAAACAACACTTTCTTTTCTTTTGGTCCCGGGGGCAATATATTGTTAACGATTTATTGAAAAAAACGGTTGCATTATGTTTCCGTAGAAAAAAACAATAATTTGTTATTTT
This sequence comes from Delia radicum, assembly GCA_021234595.1. Classification (NCBI taxonomy): domain Eukaryota; kingdom Metazoa; phylum Arthropoda; class Insecta; order Diptera; family Anthomyiidae; genus Delia; species Delia radicum. Next base: position 103,413,511 of record CM037853.1, on the reverse strand, counting down.
TTCATTTTTCAAAATTAAAAAGATTAAATTTAAAAATGTTGAGCTAAGGCGCCGTTTAAATGTCTGTTTTTTAAAAACTATACATTTAATTTTTAAGATTTCTTCTCTACTTTCGTTTTTAAAGAAAATACGACTACACAGCCTTACACACTTTATGAATATTTCTCATTTTTCCAAAAAACTAAATCGCGCATAAAACCGTAAATTTTTCGTAATTTGAAAAACTAAAAACGACAATCTTTAAGTGGGTCTATAAAGTTTCTGAATCCAAAATTTAATTTAAATCGGAAAACCCATGGTCAGTTTTGAAGTCAGGCCGATATGTATTTGCGATACATAAATTTTGCCATGATGAACATGAATATTTAAAAACTTTTAAATTCGCACCACATAACTTTTAAACCTACACTCAAAAAAAGTTAGTAGAAAAGTTAGTAAAACATCTTGTAAATCAAGTATACTATTTTTCGGCAAAATTTTTTGCTAAAATTATGTTTTAAACTAAAATTTTAGTTATACTTATTCAGCACTTAACTGTTTTGAACAAATGTTTTACTAATATTTTACTAATGTTTTACTAATATATTTTGCTAAAAAAATTGAGTTGATTAGCACATCAATAGTGTGAACGACAACCATACTGAAAGATATACGCAGAATGAATTAGATGTCGCGGCATGTCACGATGTAGTAGTGACGAGGAAAATTATACTAAAAAGTACAACTCTACTAAGACATAATATAAAAAACTCAATCATGGAAGATTTTTGTATCTGTTTTTCATACATAAAACAAAATTGTGGATTAAAACAACTTAAATTTTGCGTAGTCACCGGCTTGTGAAAGTAATTGTCTATTAATTAAATAAAAGACAAAATAAAATATTTTAATTTAATAAAAATTAAATGTGTATTTTTAAACTAAATGTTTATATATATTATTAATCTTGTGTGGTCAACTTGCAAACAAATATGCACTAAGTAGACAGACTAAAGCGAAAGACAAAGACATACATCTTAGGTAGATTTTTCTGTTTCCTTTTTCTTATTGCAAAAAAGGGTTGTATATTAGGGTGGGTCAATTTTTTTGCCTACTAAGCGTATAGCAAAATCGTTATCTACGATAAATTCTAAGAACTTTCCCCAAAGAAACCATGGTTCTAAAATGAAAATCGAGCTTCCGGTTTTTTAAGAGAAAATTTGGTGCTCAGGAAATCCGAAAATAATGCTATTTTTTTGGAAATATTCATTGCAATTCATTGCAAGTGGTGAATAGTTGACCTGTAACGCTGGAAGAGGGCTTATTTTAAAGGAAATTTTCTCAGCTTTCTATATCTGTCCTCGTTTATAGAAAATTATTTACCCAAATAATGGTTTTGGAGGTTTATGTTAAAATAACAATAGTCAAACTGTTAAAAACCTAAAACTGTTACGATTTTTCTACCTAAAACTTAAAAAAAGAAATTATTTAACTAAATTGGTATTCAAAATTGAATTAAAAAAAGTAATTTAACTTAAAATTGGTTAAAAGAAAATTTATTTAACAAAACCTAAGTCAAAACTGAAAAGGAAAAATTAAAAAAAAAAATATAATTTTTTTTAAAAACTCACTTTTTTATTTAAAAAGCTTTTTATTTAAAAAACTTAAAGAAAACATAAATCAAAAAATAATAATGAAAAATGTATTAAAAAAAAAAATTTTACATCGGCCAAACCGGGAATCGAACCCTGGGATCCTGTGTCACAAATCACGACATAACCACTACACAGCAGCACTTGTTAACTAATGCGTGCCGGCTGCCTAGGTTCGAATCCTGGTAATGCCCATCAAATTGATTTATTTTTTTGTTTGCTTTTTTTTAATCTTTTTTTAAATTTAATTAAAAAAAAATATACGAAAAATATTATTTTCCTCGTTTTTATGTTAAAATGTAATTAAAAAAAAAAGAATTGTAAATAAAACAAAAAAGATTAAAATATTTGTTTTTTCTTATTTTGTTATTGAAATCCTCTTTTTTATTTAAACAATTAATTATTAAACTAAATAAAATATCAAAAAAAAAATATTGGCCAAACCGGGGTAACTAATTTTAGCTTCGACCTATAGCGGCAATTTACATGCAAGATCTTTTTTGCTATCCATTCGTGGTATTCTTTTGCGGCTTTCAATAGTAACTGCCAAAATATCATCGCGATTACTTTCTACTGCACGCCGGGAAACATTGGTAAGCAGCTGTACAAATCGCTGAGTTCCCTGAATATGTGACGGTATTCCTAGATCAGAAAGCGGTAGATCATCGAATTCAATGTATTCCAACAAATGTTCGTAGGGGATATTTGTAGTAAATGGGGGCTCAGACAAAATACTATCGTATAAACTTAAATAAAAGTGCACTGCCGTAGATGACTGAGCTATAGAATTTCACATTAAATTACATTGGCACATAAACTCTCATAATAAATTCTGTTAGTATTTTCAGGTTTTCCGATGGTGTTTTAGTTGTTACATATAATCGCAAAATTCTGCTGGCTTTTGTTAACCATCGAGAGTGGACTATTGGTCCCGGCTTTATGTTGGCTAAATCTTCGGGGCAGAAACCACTTGCAACTGCATTAGCTATGCGATATAAATAGTTTACGTCCGTCGAAAGTGTCTGTTTAACTTCAGTTTCTAATGGTGGTGGCATGCTTCCCAAAGAAATTTTTTTTTAAATAAATTGGAATTTATACAACGATTTTATAAAAGTCTAGCTAAAATATATATTTGCCTACCTTTTGCTGCTCGCAAGTTTCTATCAGCTTAGTCAAAATACCACTGGAAGTTCTAGGCCCGCTTGTGGTTGATTGCTCTAGCGCGGAGAACAAATGTCGAAATGGTAACTCATTAAAATGTAGCAAACAGACAAACCAATGTAATGGTCTATTTAACATCGTCTCGAACCTTCGAAGGATTCCATTTTGACTTCCAGTATTAGTGACTTCACCATCGCAGCAAATCCCGATCAAATTAGAAAGGAATGAGTTCCTTTCCACAAAGAAGTCGTAAAATTGCTTCTGCTTGGTCTCAGCGTTTTCAGCATTAACTTTTATGTGACCTAACAATTTTGTTTCTGGCTCCTGAACAATGACTATATGTGGCTCTTTGACTAGGTTTGTATGATACTTGCCACCAATATTAACCCTTGATAAGGAATTATTCTTTCTGTCATCGAAGGAAAACGCTATGATATCAGAGTCATTGGACTGTTGTGGACGAACAAATGCTCTGCACTTCTTTTTTTCACGAGCGACTTTGGCTTTATCCATAACAATGAATTTCACCACTTTGTCCTTAAACTCAATATCTCTGAAAAGAGCTGTTGCTAAGACCGAAGCTACTCTGTCAGAAATGCCGAACCTATCGCAAGCCATTACAAAATTCAGAGTAGTGTACCTTTCCGAGTATGGACCTCGTTTTAAAGGAATTTCATTTGCTTGAAATTCGATTCCATAGTCAACATCCATTTCTGACGAGTCGGGCCTGTATGTCGTTTCATGACTAGCTGATGGATTTGTTGTAAGCAACTCAGACATTTCTACAACAGGTTCAGGAATGGTATGTTTCCTATTAGTGTGTTGATCTAGCATAAACTCCTTTAATTGCTCTGGAATCAATCCACATGAACAATGGTGTATTTTTAATTCGCACTGGCATTTTCCGACATAAAATAAGTTGTCTATTGTATTCAAAAATGCTTTGTAACTTTCAGATGTTGTTTTATTTCTGGTTGTCTTAGCGTACCTATTAAGCAAGGATTTAAGCTTTTTCACAACACTTTTCTCACTAATAACTGCAATATCCAATTTCTTCCATAAAACAATCAATATCTCTGCAACTTTCGATGTAAAACGTACATATGAAAACATTTTGTTTTCAGCTTTACAACAATCGCTCAAAAAAAAAATAGTATTTCAAAACATCGTGTATAGTAGGTAAGTTAAGCTTGCCAAACCAAAAACACTACAATTGTAATGTGGCATGTGACCTAAACTTGATTCGGAATTTGCAACAGTTAAAAAATCCACCTCCTCCAAAGATCCAATGGACATTGCTGAAGAACCAATTGACATTGCTGACGAGAAGCTAAAATTAGATACCCCGGTTTGGCCAATATTTTTTTTTTAATATTTTATTTAGTTTAATAATTAATTGTTTAAATAAAAAAGAGGATTTCAATAACAAAATAAGAAAAAAACAAATATTTTAATCTTTTTTGTTTTATTTACAATTCTTTTTTTTTTTAATTACATTTTAACATAAAAACGAGGAAAATAATATTTTTCGTATATTTTTTTTTAATTAAATATAAAAAAAAATTAAAAAAAAAGCAAACAAAAAAATAAATCAATTTGATGGGCATTGCCAGGATTCGAACCTAGGCTGTTGTGTAGTGGTTATGTCGTGATTTGTGACACAGGATCCCAGGGTTCGATTCCCGGTTTGGCCGATGTAAATTTTTTTTTTTTAATACATTTTTCATTATTATTTTTTGATTTATGTTTTCTTTAAGTTTTTAAATAAAAAGCTTTTTAAATAAAAAAGTGAGTTTTTAAAAAAAATTATATTTTTTTTTTTTAATTTTTCCTTTTCAGTTTTGACTTAGGTTTTGTTAAATAAATTTTCTTTTAACCAATTTTAAGTTAAATTACTTTTTTTAATTCAATTTTGAATACCAATTTAGTTAAATAATTTCTTTTTTTAAGTTTTAGGTAGAAAAATCGTAACAGTTTTAGGTTTTTAACAGTTTGACTATTGTTATTTTAACATAAACCTCCAAAACCATTATTTGGGTAAATAATTTTCTATAAACGAGGACAGATATAGAAAGCTGAGAAAATTTCCTTTAAAATAAGCCCTCTTCCAGCGTTACAGGTCAACTATTCACCACTTGCAATGAATTGCAATGAATATTTCCAAAAAAATAGCATTATTTTCGGATTTCCTGAGCACCAAATTTTCTCTTAAAAAACCGGAAGCTCGATTTTCATTTTAGAACCATGGTTTCTTTGGGGAAAGTTCTTAGAATTTATCGTAGATTACGATTTTGCTATACGCTTTGTCATGTTTTTCGGTCCCGAACAAATTGACCCACCCTATTGTATATGTTATATTTTGTTATTTCTTCGTTTCGTTTCTATAATTCTCTGCGGCATTCGCGTTCCTTTAAAAGATAGCATCATAATTGATGTAAGTAGTTCAAAGATAATTTCGTTTATGTTATATGTAATTATTTCTATTGGTTATATATATTACATTAATTCATATCGTCAATTTGGGAGTATGAACATTTTTATATTTTGTAACGTACTGTAAATTATTTTAAAAAGAATCACAAAAATATGTTTTATGATTTTCAGCAAATAAATTAACTAAAGTATAATTTTTCTACAAATTTTTTGAGTTTTTTTCAGTCTACTAATATTCAGCAAAAATTTTATTAATTTTTAGCAAGGGTTTTTTTAATTTCTAATATACTAAGTGTTAGCAAAACTTTTGCTGAATCTACTAATTTTGTTGCTAAAAAGTCAGTTCGCTGATTTTCAGCAAAAGATTTGGCTGACATTAGCAATTTTTTTGCAAGCACCCTCCTGACTAAAATTTCGCTGACTCAGCAAAATTTTTTGCTGACTTTACTAACTTTTTTATTTGAGTTATAGTTATAGCACTACTATAATAATCCGAACAATAAATGGAAATTATAAGAAAACAGTTTTTCTTCATACAAAAAAAAAAAAAAAGAAATGCCACTCTAATGCAGGTAAATATTTTACTACTTAACATTAACTTTAACAAAATTCAAATATTGTATTGTTATTTTAATTAAATTCTACATTTTTGATGAAACAAAAATTCACAAAATATTTGAGGTGTGATTGTTTGTAATAAATATGACAACCCTGGCATACAAATTTTTTAAAAGTTAATAATTACGATTGTTTGAAAAATAATACTTTTTATCGTATATTTGTTTAACGTGACGAACTAATTTTTCTTTGATTTTTCGCAAAAATAAAAAACTTAAAACTAAATTTTTATGCAAATTTTTATGTTATGAACAGCAGGTTTAATTGATTAAATTAATCTTTCATATTACTTTTTGTCAATTTAACATGCATAAATTACATATATATATTAGGGTGTCCCGAATGTATAACTTTTTTTGAATTGTTTGAAGGAATAGCACTTAATCGAAGCGTATTAAAGAGCTGACTATGGGAAAAATAAGTAAAAAGTTGTTGAAGTGTATCTTCAGTTTACTAATAGCGATTGAAGTTGCCGGTTCTAGTGCATTTTGAGCAAAAAAAAATTTCTAAGTTTTTTTTTGAAATAGAGCTCAAAAGTTTCGTAAGTTTTAGCTTATTACTGGAGAAATATTTTTAGACTTTCTGTTAAGTAATTTTTAATTTTTTCTTATAGACCAAGCATAATTTCTGTGTACAAATTTCAAGAAATATAAAGTATAGAAATTGTACTTGCTAAAAATCAAAATTACTCTACAGAAAATTTAAAAATATTTTTCCAGTAAAAATGCTAAAGAACCGGTAACTTTATTCCTAATTTTTTATTCGGGACAACCTAATGAACATTAGGGCGTTTTTGCAACTCCTGAACCGGAATATGAATACTTATGGACAAAAAGATTTTTAAGAATTTTTGAGAATTTTTCTGATTTTTTGAAGGGTGTACGTCAGGGGGTCCCTTACAAATAGATTTTTTATTACACCCATAGTTTTATTACAAATGCTTCCAAGTGGAAAAAATTAATTTTTTTTTTTTAAAGGTTTACCCTTGCCGCAAGACGGCCGTAAATGGCCCATTTTGAAAAAAGGTGTATTATTACTAAAAATTTCCAAAATTTTAAATTTCGAAAAAAATTTCATTTGTGTCTTTAATATACTAAAAATTATTCGGATATGGAATTCCGACGTCATCGGCTATCATTAATCCACTTTAGCCAGGAATCCAAAATTTAAAAAAAAAAAAATGCAAAACGACTTTTTTTAAAAATTAATTTTAAAGATATTTTAATATGCCTTATTTGCAGATTTCGATTGCCATTTTTATAATACAATATTTGCTATTAAAGAAAATAAAAATAGATCGGTAAAATTATAATTTTGTTTGTATTTGGAGGGGCTCTTTTCAGGACATTTTATGAAAATAGCTGATTTTGTCAAAAATTTTACAAAATTTTATTGCTTTCATTAAAGTTTGCATAATTTTCGGAAAAATATCACTCCAATATATTAAGACTATAATTATATTTACTTTCATTTAAAAAATCTTTAGTCCCCTAGTGACCTGGGGGTTAAAGATTACAGTTTTACAGTTACAGTTTTAATTAATTTTTTATTATTTAATTTTGAAGTTTTGCCCAAAAAAAGACATACTAGGAAATTTACAGAATAACATTTTTTATAATTTTCGGAAAAATATTACTTAAATTTGATATGACTATAATTATATTTACTTTTATTCAAAAAAATATTTAACCCTTAGAGGCCGGGGGCCAAAAACTACCCATGAAACTTAATTTAAATTATGAGTACAAGAACATAATATGAAGCATTTAAATGTATCAAAAAAATTTCCACTTGATAAAAATTATTATTTTGTGTAACTTGATCCATATAAGGCTAATGTTTTCACTTTTCATCATAAAAGACGCACTAGGAAATTTACAGAATAACACTTTTTAAGGGTTAAAAAGGTGGGATCAAAAATAACGCTTAAAAATAAGATTGGGACTATAAATAATAGCGCTTGTTCGTTAGTTTTGTACCTGCTATAGCATATCCGAATTTAATAAAAATCTGAAAAATGTTATTCTGTAAATTCTTAGTGGTAATGTTACCATTACTGGGAACGAATTGGGAATATTTACCGACCCCGAACGTCAAATAAACTGTTCACCGAGCTCACCTCTCAATTGGGCTATTGTTTCGAGTGCTGTGTGGCATGTGGCACCGTCTTGTTAAAACCACATGTCACCCAAGTCCAGCTCTTTAATTTTGGGGGGAAAAAATTGTAATCATCGCACGGTAGCGCTCGCCATTCACAGTAACATTCCTACCTTCGTTATCTTTGAAAAAGTACGGTCCAATGATAGTGCATTTTTCGGGATGCTCTTCACACTAAATACGACAATTTTGCTTGTTCACGTATCCATTCAACCAAAGAGCTTCGTCGCTGAACACAATTTTCCGATAAAAAAGTGGACCTTCATCCACCTTTGCCAGCGCTCATTCACCAAAAGTTAGCCGTTGTGGTAGGTCGTGTGGCATCAATTCTCGCACCAGCTGTACTTTAAAAGGTTTTACATCCAAATCCTTCCGCAAAATTTTCCACGTAGTGGATTACCAGAGGAACAATTTCTGCGAATGGCGCCGAATCGATAATGCACGGTCATCAACAACACTGGCGGATACAGCTAAGATATTTTCCTCTGCCGGCACTCTACGTATGCGTGTTGGTGGTTTAATGTCCAATAATGTAAATTTGGTGCGAAATTTAGTCACAAGATTCCGAACAGTCGCCTCAGAAGGTCGCCCAAACTGACTCTAAATTGGAAGAAGTGCACGATGCACTTTCTTAACCGAACATGAATTTTGATAATAAAATTCAATAATCTGCAAGCGTTGTTCGTTTTTAAGTCGATTCATGGTTAAATTATAGACCAAGCTGAACATGCTTAACAGTAACATTTTACACGAAAACAGATGAGCTGCCAAAAACAGTGTTGCCAAAAAGAAAGTTGATAACAAAAATCACCGTTTATTATTCATTTTGGATTCCAGGCTAAAGTGGGTTTATGATATCCGATGAAGTCAGAATTTCATATCGAAATAAATTTGAGTATATTAAATGAACAAATGAAATAAAAAATAAATTTTTTCGAAATTTTGGCAATTTTAATAGTAATACACTGTTTTCTAAAATGGACCATTTTCGGCCGTCTTGCAGCACAGGTTAACGTTTTCGATTTATTCCATTTGGAACCATTTGCAATAAAACTGGGAGGTGTAATGCACGAAAATCGACTAATCGTTAATTTAAGGGTCATCCTAGTGTACACGGTGAATTTGAATTTTTAATTTATCCCGAAGTGTCAGAAGCAAGATTGATATCAAATGAAAGAAAAGACCTTTCCAAAAAATTTAGTTTCACTCCAATTCGAGGCATAGTTCTGAAGATATTGAAGTCTGAATTTGGAAAGTTTTAAATTTCTTACATTTGAGGTCATCAGAACTTATAATTTTTACGCCGAATTATTTTTTTAGAGAGTGTGCTCTGTATCAAATTTTGAGAACATTTTTAAATTAATCCAATCTGAAAATATATTCGGTTTTTAGTTGATGTAAAGATGAAAATGTAGATTAGGAGATAAAAAACCAATACGCGTTTTTTGCGTCATAACTTTTTTTTCGCGAATTACAGTAATGTAAGCAGTTTCAAAGCCAGGTATAAAAAATGATATATTGCAGGGTCCATTTGTTATATCGAAATATTCGTTATATCGCAACATTTTTTTGTACTAAATCGACTTCACATTTGAACAGTTCTTAAAATGCTGAGTTTATTGAAAATGAAAAATAAATCTTCAATTGTTGGTACACTCTTAAATTAAAAGGCTATCCAACAAAAAAAAATATTTTTTATAAGTTTTAAAAAAATTCGTTATACAAGTTGGTTTATGCTAACAATTTGCTCGTTTCTTATATCGATTTTTTGTTACATCGAGTATTCGCTTTGCTAGGCTTTGGCTGTATCGAGCTTAAATGGTTGCATTTTTAAAACAAAAAACTTTGTAAAAAAAAATTATTCCGCCAAAAATAAGCGGCGGTCTTTAAGCCGAATCTTCATTCTTACTTCTACTAGAAACTCAATCGGCTTGCAGACTGTATTAATTAAATTTTTTTAAGCATTTTTTTAAGCAGCCAACTGTTACCCATCAGTTATCATTCACTTATGTTTTAAGCTTAACAGTATTATATGTCAGTGGGTAGAGCTGTCGGCTGCCAATCTGGCGTCCAGGGTCGATTCCCGGCGGAATTAAAAAATTATAAATTAACTTTTTTTAAACTTTATTTTGGAAAATCTATTTTTAGACCACTTATTTAATGATTGGCGCTAGACCAATGTACATAATTACCTTCGCAAATTTATTGATTATGTGGTGAATTATGAATGAATTGAAAAGTTTGCAACTAGCCTGAGGCCAAATCGGTAGCGATTGGTTTTAATTTCTCATATTGAAATGACAAAATGATTGTCGTCCATCAATTTTTGATGGCCCTTAAAAAAGGATTTGTCGATTTTCATTTATTACAGCACCAGTTTTATTGCTAATGGTTCCAAATGGACGAAACCAATTTTTTTCCAAAACGTTAACCCGTGCCGGTCGAAAATTATAATTCGTGTTTGTGTGTAAAGTGGGGTGGGTGATCACAAGAAATCAAGTTTGAATTTTCCATCGGGATACAGCCTTAAATGTGCCAATAGGTTAGAAAATGTTATTGGCTATGTTATCAATCCGATAACATTAACACATGAGTTTAAAGTTAGGAAAAATAGCGATTGTTTACTAAGACTCCTAGTTTTTTGTCCTTAAAATCGAAATGAAATGTCCCAGGAACCTGATTTGAGTCTTATTCGATAAGAAATTGTATTATTCATATTTTTTATGTTATTTTTGCTAAAACTGATAGATTTAGTAGTATTTAGCATTAATAAGGCCAGGTCGTAGTGGCCAAAACCAAATATAAATCTTTTTTTCAGTTTTTGGAGAAAAATTTTAATGTTGTTATAGTTTTTATTCTATATGATAAATTTATTGATATATAGATAAAATTATATTTTCAAAAAGGTATAAAAATCCAAAATCTGCTAAGAACTAGCCCAGTATTAAAAAAATTCCCCAGAGGACTAAAGATTCCACTTGACCACGAAATTCGATTACTGTAACATATTTTTTTTTTATTTAATAGAACCATAAGAACCACGGTTTACCCCTTTTAAATTATTTAACTTAATAAAGTAATAAACCTAATGAGAATTAATAAAATCTAACTAATATGAATGCAAAATATTTATTACTAATACATAAACATTTATAAAAAATTACTACATAAATATTAAAAAAAAAACAACAACAAGATTTTTCAACCAAACTTTGCAGAAATATAGAACCATGATCTATTAAGAAATTTGTTTAATTTTTTTTTTACCTTAAAGATCCCTCTAGTGGAAATATTGGCAGCCAAAGTTGAAACTTTGACAGCATATAAAGGGTCCGCCAAATAACTTTTTTTTTTTGAACTCCTGAACCAATTGGACTTTGTATGGCGTCATACCAAGGTCTTTATGCAAAATTCGTCTCAATGATGCCTCCGAAATGTTCAATTGTTAAGAACGACGGTGAATTGAAGTTGATGGCGCTTCACGCACACTTTCTGACACAGAAGAAATATTCTCGGGTGTACGCACTGTTTTTGGCTTTTCACGCTTTGGTTTATCGATGAGGATGCCAGTTTCTTTCACTTTTTTCACAAGATAACGAACATACGGACCATATTCGTTCAGCGGAAGGATAAAACTAATTATCTGTCAAATCAGACATGAGCTAAGTGTTACCATTCACGAAATAAGCACTAGTTGAAAAAAAACGTTAGATGGCGGACCCTTTAAATCCTATACTGTTGCAGATATTTTAAAAATGTAACTTAAGTATGATTTATTGCACAAATCTTTTTGAGAAAATATATTAAAAACTATTTGTTTAAGGTAACCAATTTTTAAATTTTTTTGGAAAAAGATCGTGGTTTTTGACAATTATTTAAAATTGCCGCATGGCAACTCAAACGATATAATTTTTATAAGTTTAGTTATACATTCAAAAAAATAAGTTAGTAGAAAAGTTAGTAAAACGTCTTTTAAATTAGGTATATAAATTTATGTTTTTAGCTAAAATTTTAGTTATACTTATTCAGCACTTAACTGTTTTTAACTGTTTTACTAATATTTTACTAATGTTTTAGTAATTAATTTTGCTAAAAAATATTGTGCTGATTAGCTCAACCACAATGAAAGATATACGCAGATGTCGCTGCATGTCAAGATGTAGTAGTGACGAGGAAAATGATACTAAAAAGTACAACTCTAATAAGACATTAAAACAAATCAACCATGTAATCTGTTTTTCATACATAAAAAATTGTGAATTCAAACAACTTAAATTTTGCGCTGTCACCGGCTTGTGAAAGTAATTGTATATTAATTAAATAAAAGGCAAAATAAAATATTTAAATTTGATAAAGATTAAATGTGTATCTGTAAACTAAATGTTTATAGAGATTAATAAATTGCAAACAAATACACAGCAGGTAGACAGACTAAAGCGAAAGACAAACCAACATATCTAATGTAGATTTTTATGTTTCCTTTTTCTTATTGGTAAAAAGGGTTGTACATTAGAGTGGGTCGCACCCCATACAAAAAAAAAGTTGTGCCGGTCACCCCCTAGAATTAAAGATAATTTGAAGAAGATTTGAAAAAAATTTTTTTTTTTTTTTTGCCACGCCCCTTGACCCCGCGCATTTGGTTTTTTATTTCCTGTGGCTCCATTTATAGTCCGATCGTAACGTGTGATATATCATTGTTTTTGGAATCACAACGGCTACATTTTCTACTTTGATCACTTTTGACTCCGACGTCAAATTCTAGATGTGACTTCTGGAAACTCGATTTCTACCACCCTAATTCATGAGTTTTTCTAAACGATAAAAAAGTTTTTTAAATTCCATGAAATTTTGTCTTTTACAGTATATATATTTATTCAGTAACAAAAAAGTTACGAAGGTTTAAAAAAAATCAATTTGAGTTTTTATTCCAACAATCGTTAACAATAAGCTTTGGTCTTTTTGTGGCGCTAGTGTGCATTTGTTTTTGCACTATGATAATGTTCTCTTTTTCGTAATCTCACTTGTTTCTCTATTTTCTATTATCTTTCTCCTCCACATAGTACTCTTTTTAACCGTCATCACAAACCGATTCAGCTGGCAACACTTTTGTTAAACATATTATTAGGGCTCGGAACTTCATGTAAATACATGTCTGTTGTCGTTAGCTAGAGAACAATCCCTGTCGGACAATGAGTAGCTGACTACAAAAATAGCCAACTTTAAGTTAACTTTTATGAACTAATTTTAAGCTATCTACTACGCAATGCAAATTTTCCGTTAACCAAAGTGTATATTCTGCACAGTAAATTTTTTGGTTTTGGTTAGTTGTTGTACGCTTTGTGTTCTTTATTTGGTTTTCCCCTTCTTTTGAAAATTTTTATTTTAAAAGAGTCCAAAGTTGATTAGTAGTAAAGCGCTCAAAGGAAGTTTTATTCAGTAAGTAACGTCGGCTGAGCCGTCAGAATAAAATGCATTTAAAGTAACCTCATTGTTGAAAAGTATTTTCGCTTATATACATATATGTATGAATGTAAAATATTTTTGTGAAATAAGGACATACATATTTTATTTTAATTTATTTAATTTTAAATGTTTTATGTTTTAAAATATATTTAAAAATTATTTTATGTATGTTCTTATTAAATATCGGCTTCATTCAGTTTCATGCAGCTACCGGCCACTGTCGCCGCCTAGCAGTTGACGCCGTCGACTTAAGCTAACAGCTTAGACTTTTGATTAGTAAACATTCTCGCGCGTGGTATAGAAGTTTTTTTTAAATATATAATTTTTTTGCAGTTTTTTCTGCAACATCATTTTTAAAAAATTTTTAGTAGCTTTTTTTGCTATTCGTACAGGTTTATTTCTATAAGTGTATGTACATACAAATGTACAAAATAGTGAATTTTTATATAATTTTTTGAAAATAATTCTTTTAATTTTCCATAGATATGTAATTTAGCTTAAAACAATCAAAATAATATTTTATTATATTTATGTAAATATGTAAACAAAAGTGAAGTTTTAAATAAATTATTATTTTTTAAAAATTACATCAAAACATTTTGAATAAATTATTTTTTTTATTATGTAGCTAGTTTGAAGCTCGCTACAAAAAGTTAGTTTTCAGCTAACGTGAAACAGTTAACTTTTAGTTGACTTAATTCTAACTAACTTACAGTTAATTAAAAAAAACTTACTTATAGCCAAGGGAAAAGCAGTTAGGTTACAGCTAGCTACAAAAAGTTAACTGAAAGCTAACGTTTAGAAAGTTAGCTTGAAGTTAGTTGGAAAGTAATGCAGAGTCGGCCAACTGACTACCGCCTAGGACATCGCAATGTTAAAATAGTTAGTTGCTTTCATTGAAAAGTAATCCAAGTGTCAGTCAGTAATAGTTGCGAAATAGTTAGCTTAAAGTTAATTTAAAGTTAACTCAGTTTCCGACAGGGATGTTAATCAAATATCTTTGCGAATCAACAAATTTGCAACAAAATGGCATCGATTTGTTAGTGCATATTTTTACATATTTTGCTATAAATGCATATTTTTGCATATTTTGCTATAAATGCATATTCTAATGCATATTTTGTATTTTTTGTTACATATTTTGCATATTTTTACATGTTTTTGCATATTTTTACATATTTTTGCATATTTTTGCAAATTTTTTTTGATGTCTTACTAAAAATAAATTTTTTACAATTTAAATTTTTTAGAAATAAAATCTCATCAAATTTATACATTTAATTTGTTTTATCAATAAATGTAATATGACAGAAAATTCAACTACAAACTTTAAGAAGATTTTTAATTGTAATTCTCAATTTTGTAACGACTTTTTAAAACAGAAATTACTAAAATTTAAAAATTATATAGAAGAAAATAAAAAAATCAATAATAAATTCATATTTTTAAATTTGAGTACATATTTTACGATTTTAAATACATATTTTATGTCCATAATTAAAATATATAATTTATTTATTAGAATTTCCATGTCATTCGCAAAATACCGAACGCTTTGTGCGAGTTGTTAGTGAATCCGCAAACAAGGTAACGGACGAAAAGCGCATGGGGTATATATTTGCTAAAATAAGAAGTCGAGAGCAGTATAAACAGCTGGAGTCTCGCCAAAATTTAAATTAATTTATTTAAGGAGAATACCACATTAAAAAAAAACCATTGTTTATACTTTTAAGAATAGAGTTTCTCTCAACAATATTTGATAGAAAAATGAGTAAAAAGAGAGCACTTTAAAAATGGCCACAAAAACAATAACCACAAAAAAACCAAAGCTTATTGTTAACGATTGTTGGAATAAAAACTCAAATTGATTTTTTTTAAACCTTCGTAACTTTTTTGTAACTGAATAAATATATATACTGTAAAAGACAAAATTTCATGGAATTTAAAACACTTTTTTATCGTTTAGAAAAACTCGTGAATTAGGGTGGTAGAAATCGAGTTTCCAGAAGTCACTTCTAGAATTTGACGTCGGAGTCAAAAGTGATCAAAGTAGAAAATGTAGCCGTTGTCATTCCAAAAACAATGATATATCACACGTTACGATCGGGCTATAAATGGAGCCACAGGAAATAAAAAACCAAATGCGCGGGGTCAAGGGGCGTGCCAAAAAAAAAAAAAATTTTTTTTCAAATCTTCTTCAAATTATCTTTAATTCTAGGGGGTGACCGGCACAACTTTTTTTATCGACCCGGCCTATTGTACATGTTATATTTTGTTATTTTTTCGTTTCGTTTCTATAAAAGATGGCATCATTTACACAGCCATTGAAGTAAGTAGTTTAAAGATTTGATTATGTTATATATAATTATTTCAATTTTTTTAGATATTACATTATTTCATGTCGTCAATGTGGGAGTATGAACATTTTTATATTTTGTAACGCACTGTAAATTATTTTTAAAAGAATCACAAAAATATGTTTTATGATTTTCAGCAAATAAATTAACTAAAGTCTAATTATTCTACAGATTTTTTTCAGTGTAATAATATTTAGCAAAAATTTTATTAATTTTTAGCAAGGGTTTTTTAATTTCTAATCCACTAAGTGTAAGCAAATCTTTTGCTGAATCTACTAATTTTGTTGCTAAAAATCAGCAAGACTTTGCTGACATTAGCAATTTTTTTGCAAGACTCAAAATTTGCTGACTGAGAAAAATTTTTTGGCTGACTTTACTAACTTTTTTTTGAGTGTATTTTAATAACAATCATCCATTATTTATGTTTTGAGTTTGAGCTCATCGTTCGATCGGTCAGGTTTTCAAATATTATATACTTCAAATAATTATTTGGCAACTCTGGATAACAATTTTCCAAAATTGTTCTATTCACGATTGTAGTCAAGATGTTAAATAGTTTTAAGGTTTTTAAATCACTTAATTGCCCCTTTTCAGTCAAAAAAATATATCCGTTTAAAAGAACTGGGTCAAAAAAGGAACACTATGTCAAAAATGAGTTAAAATAATAAACTACAGTCAAAAACTGATGGTATTCATGACAGTGATTTCAAAAAGATGAAAAGCTCATCCTGTTATTTGCGTTTTATCAGCCTATAGTAATTTTGACGATAAAAACTGTACTCTTTTCGTATTGTGAGCCCCCTTACTACATTGTTTATGTATTAATCTTAATTTGTTATTTAAATCATTAATTATTTGCGCCATGTCATCTTTTAATTTAAAACTATTTAAAATACGCAATAATCAAACACTAATTAAAAAAAAAAAACGAATTCTAAATGAAGTTCTAAATACGCATTAAAACATTATTTATTTATTTATTTTTGTCAAACATGCAAATTAAGTCAAAATATAAATTTTATACACATAAACCATTTATGGTATTTTTCCATTTTTATGTTTAACTTTTCTAATTAATAGTTTTTTTTTTAAATAATCACGATTGTTTTAATATGGTCTTACCAAAATTTTTAATATGATGTAATTTGAAATGATTAGAATTTAAACGTCTATAACTCTGTTTAAAATATACTTAAATCGATTCCCGTTCCTAAATTTGTTTTACATTTTTACAATTACATAAAAAAAAAACTTAACCCTTAATTGCATGGCGTTACATATATGTAACGAATAATTTGAACCTATGCAGCACGTTGTGTATGAATCTAATTCAAAATATTTTCTCAATTAATATTTAATAGCAAGCATTTCTTTAGTAACGGTAAATTCCGAAAGAATTGATTTTTATGCGGAAAAATTCAACTTTTCATTTGTCATTAAACACGAAAAGTTGAATTTTTTTTTTTGTTGTTAAAGGTAATAAAAGTGTATAAAAACTGAATAATCATAAAATTCAGAATGTATTCTTAATTTTGAAAATATATTCATTTGTTTAAAAATTCGTTGAATATTTTTTTTTTTTTTTTAAGAGAAGCAACACTCAGGAAATTCTTCCTATTAATTTATGTGTTGCTTTCTTTGGAAAGGGGATAGTGGAGATATGAAAAGTGGTGAAAGATGGAGGGCTTTAAACACGGCAACACTGTAATTGCGCGAAACGAAAAGTCTTAGAACAGTTGTTGCTCGCCACCTGATGTAGAGTTGGCGAATTATTGAAGCTTTTTGTTTCATAACACTGATTCATTATTTTACTTAGGTGGGGTTAAGTGCTATGGGAACACCGAAGGTGGGCGCATCGATACATATAAGTGATAGAAAACTCATACATATTATTTTTCTAAATTGAAGTTGTCGTCACCGGTAATCGAACCCGGAACCATCTGTGTAACAGTCCAACGCTCTAACCATTACATCACAACGCCTACAAAGGCGAAGAAGGTTAATCTAAAAAATAAAACGTTGAAAAAGAAATGAAATAGATTGTTTTATTTGCATCTCTAGCAGACCAAAAATAAACAAAAACTTAAATGCAAATATTATTATTAATATTATTTTGTTTAATTGTTAAGAATTGTACTAATTATATTTGTAAACCTAAGAGTAGAATACACTTTTCTAAAGGTTTGATGTACGTTGAATCCGAATCTGACCTCAGAATATCTCCATCACATCAAGTTTTCGAGATATCATAAATAATGTTTTAAAAACCTTGTTTTTCGCTATGTTCAGGACATTATAAAATCCCTTATTAAGACTTATTGACAAAACTTTAAATTTTATCTAAAAGTCCTCTCTGTTACCTTTATCTCGTTAATGACACGTCATAGATCCGCTGAACATTTTTCAACCAAACTTTGCAAATACATAAAACCATGCTTCGTTAAGAAATATTTGTCATTTTTTTTTGTCTTAAAGTGTCCTCTAGTAAAAATATTAGCAACCAAAGTTGAAACATTGAAAGGATATAAATCCTAGAATGTTTAAGATATCATAAAAAATTTAATTTCGTATAATTCTGTGAACAAATCTTTAGTCAAAAATATATAAAAAATAAATTTTTTTAGGTAAACCGATTTAAAAAAATTTTTTTTAGAAAAATATACTGGTTTTTTTACAATTTTCTGAAATTGTCATATATCAACCCTGGCATTTTTTAGGTAAACCGATTTAAAAAATTTTGTTTAGAAAAACATCGCGGTTTTTTTACATATGGGCAACCCTGGCATTATAATTTTTATAAGTGTGGTAGTATTTAAAAAAACACCTAATATCTCATTATGTTTTGAGTGAAAATAAATTTTGTAATATTTTAGACTTTGTGTATTTGAAAATTTCATAGTCCGTTCGGTCAGAAATTACATGCAATCGATGAATTAATTTGTAGCAAAGAAATACATTTTCATATTTGCTCAGCTACACAACAATCAAAAATATATAAGATTAGGCTTTTTTTTATCAAAAATTTATTTTTTTTCAAATAATTACACACTGCTACAAAAAAAAACTTTTTGTCAGAACTTGAAAACTGACCTAGTGGGGATTGTTGGCCTAGGTGAGGACATAAAAAACCCGTTTTCAAAAATTTTGAAACACCCTCAAAATTTTGAGTTATTTTCAAAAAAATTGTTTTAGGGTAGGTCGTAGCACTTTAGTACCTCACACATTTTTTGACCGATTTCAAAATTTTAAACAGTTTTGGAAAGGCAAAGAATTAAGCTTTCATGAAATGTATGCATAAAATATATATTCCAAGAAATTAGGTAAGTGTTTTTCAAAAGTTTTTCATTTTTTTTTTATTTTTTTTCCTAATTTTTCAAATTCAACAAGAGTTTTTTTAATTTTTTTCTATGAAAACCTATCTTTTTTGCGCTGTATTTTAAAGACAATTTTATATAAAAAAAACGAGATATTATTTGTTAAAATCGGTTTATATTTGTAAAAGTTAATAAGCTTTTTCTAAAGTAAAAATTTTGGGATTGCAGACTTTTCTTTTGGTAAACCACTTGACTTACAAAAGTAAATTAAAAACTGTACAAATAGCTTAACCTAAGTTAACATGTATAGTTAAAAACAGGTGTTAATGAAAAGTTAAATAACTTTTACAATTTTCATCCGATTTGAAAAATGAAAACCATGTTTTGTTAAGAACTAAACTTTCTTTATACGTTGGTATACATTTTTATAAGCTTTCATATTAAAATAAGCAATGAAAAGCTACTAAAATCAAAAAGTTTTTAGTTTTCGTTTTTTTGTAGATATTCTTAACAAAAACAATACTTATAACTTACAAATGTATCAAAAAATGCACGTCATTTTAAAGCGTAATCAGTTTTTTTCCAAACCCGTTAAAAAAAATTTAAATCGGACAAAAACTGACTGAGTTACAGGTCGATAAGTTGGCGAATATCACTGAAAACGGTTTTTTTTAGAATAACTTCTGAATTTGAGGGTGTTTCTGAAATTTTTTGACACAATTTTTAATGTACTCAAAAAGTCCTATAACCCACGCTAGGTCGTTTTCCAAGTTTTTTTCACTGTATCACCGTGTTATTTATTCACTCTGGATAACAAGCATCCAAAAGTTTTTTATTCCCGATTGTACTCAAGGTGTTGAATAATTTTAAATCATTTAATTATCCTTGTCCAGTAAGAAATATAGCTGTTTACTTAAAAATATAACCGCCTACTGGGTCGAAAAAGGAACACTGTGTCTATAATGAGTTAAAATTCAGGTTTTATCTTATTCCTTCTCGTAGAAATCGTCCTCAGTCATTTGTATGGTGTTTTCGCTATTACTGTCAATATGTGAAAATGTTAATAATATGTTAATAAAAGCTTAAGATATAAAAAAAATAGTATGAACGTTTCAAGGTACACCACTTGCCCCTATTAGACACACACTATTAAAATTTAATAATCTAACTTAGGAAAACCTACAACATTTTTAATTTATCTATGACCATTTGAAATGTTTATTTAGGAAACCCCAGAAATAAAAAGAACATTCGACATTTTGTACACAAAATTAATAAACGACAACGCAAAAGTCTTGCTTGAAAACTAGTTTATTAAATAAATTCCGGAAAAAACCACTACGGTTCTGCAATTGAAAATCTACAAATTTGGTGAATACATATGACCGGTGATGTAATAAACCAAAAGAATCATATGGAAAAATTGCAAAGAACTACACTCAAACAAACAAGTTAGTAAATAAATTAGTAAAACTTTTTAAATACCACATTACAGTTGTTGTAAGAGATAGACAACTAGGGTGTCAGAAATATTCAATCGGCAAAGTACTGGCAAAGCGTAGGCGACGGTCGGTTATGCGTTGGCAGAACGTGGCATTAACAATCTTGACAGTATTGTCCTGTTACCCGATTTATAATACTGACCAACCGTTGGTTGGAGCGAACTTGCCACCGTTGGCACAAATCGCTTAAATTCATTTAATTTCGTGAATTGTTTATGAAACAAGCACTTTTAAAACCCAGAAACCCAGTTCGGTGTTAATCCTTTACATAAACAAATGCCGATTGAACGTGTTAAATTTAATTCTACTGAATGGTTGTAACATTAGCAAATACAATGGTTAGGTTAGGTTAGGTTAGGAAGGGTTATGTACCCAAGGGCACAATTCCACTCGGAGACCAATACGGTCCATTGTGAATCCCTTCAGAGAAAAAACGGTGAGAAAGAGTAGAAATAGACAGAAAACATAGCTCGAAAGATAAAAATAAAGAAAGGTAGAAAATATATATTTACTCCCCAGAAACCGGATCCTAACGTCCCCTTACTAGAAACAGCCGTCCTATCTCCCTGACAAATCTCAGCAAATCAACTGGATTGTATCCAGCGACACACAAGAGTTCGTCGTGAAATCTATCTCCTAGCCATTTCTGTCTGAGACCCTGTAACCTGGGACAGTGGCACATTATATGCTCAACCGTCTCCAGTTCCTCAACGTCCTCGCACAGCCTGCAAAAATCCGGTATGTCCCTGTCCCATCTGCTTGTGAAAGCCCTGACAGCACAATGACCGGTCAGGAACCCCGTAAGGGCCCTGAGACCTTCCCTGTCCAGTCCCAGAAGAACCTTGGTTGCCCCTGCGTCCAAAGCGGGCCATAACGCCCTAGACACCCTGCAGTCCATTCTGCTCCTCCATGATTGGTTAACGGTTTCGCGGAATCCCTTCCGTATAACCTCAAAGTAGTAAATACAAATACAAATACAATACTGGCAACGAAAACGAATACAATACTGGCAACGAAAATTGTTTAATTGTGAAAGGCGTGGTAGAGAAGAATGAGTGTATTTTCTAAAAATCATAACTACATTGCAAATTTTCATTGTTTAAGTTTACTGATTTTTAATATTAAGGATATTAAGGATATTTTTATATGAAAGAAAATTGTTTTTTTTTCTTCTTCGTTGAAATTTATGAAAAATCATCACTTTATTATTATTTAAAATCTTAATTGCCATTAGTATTAAATAATTAATTTAATGGTTTTAAAAATTGTAAACTTTAGTATTAAGTACGATATTATAATAATATTTTATTTTAACAAATGCTGTTATAACTATATATTCCCAGTACTTTAATATAAGACAAGCTCTTGTTGTACTGCATTGTTTATAATCATATATCGCAGAATATATGTTCATATACATATATCTATATATATTTCATATGATCAGATATACAAGATATGATAATATATAACATACGATACAATGATATATGATGATATATTACGCTATATTAAAAAAAGTTCGTAAACTAAATATAAGATATGAACATATATCGTAATATATTGCCATACATATAGCATATACATATAATGATATCAAGTTGTATATTAGTATATATAAACTTTTTTCTCCGGGAAGGCAAAAAATAGAAAAAAAAGTAAAAAAAAAATACTCTTTTTAAAAGTAAAAAATTTGGAGAAAAAAGCATTTTAAGCAAAGAAAATCAGATTCAAAATAGGCGATTTTAAAGATGAAACATATTAAGAAAAAATCTATTTTTAAGACCACAAATTACAAAAAAAAAAAAATGGCAAAATATGATAATTTGAGTAAAAATGTCAAAAGAACAGCATAAAGGAAAATTTGTCGTCTCTGGTGAGTTTATTGGTTTTTGGTAGAAAAAAAGACCTACGCAATTTTTTTAGACTAAATAATTAGAACAATAAAATAGATATTTTTCTTCCGTTGATCTTACCGAAACTAAAATTTTTTTTAGAAAACAATATTTTTAAAAATAAAATTTCGGGAAAACTCCACGTGAGTTACTCACACTCACGGGTGAATCACAAAATAAAAACTAATGTAAATTGTGAATTTTTAACTCAAAATTGTTTTGCATACACTTAGGAAAAAAGCTTCATCATTTTTATGAAAAACTTCATAAGTATGAAGAAAAACTTCATTGATTTTCTTCCAATGTAACACTTCATAAATGTGATTAAGCTGTTTCATAAATGAGCAACTTTTTTTTAAAGCCCTGTCGCTGCTCAACCTAATTTTTTTTTTTTTGAAAATATTATTTTTTATCTAAAATATACATCTTAAGTTTAATTTGCATGTTTAAAACATAAATTATATTTATTTCTTATATTTATTTTTTAAGATTTCCAAAGTAACTCAAATCGGCCTAACTGCCCCACTTATGGGGTAATTTCGTCAAGTTGATGTGGCACATTTGTCAGCTGTGAATATACATTATTAATATGATATCAAATACTGTAATTTCCGCAAAAAAAATTTCAAAAAGTTTATTTTCTTCGAATTTGTTAAACCAAAATTACGTCTGACCATTGCAACACATATAACCATGTAACGAGTTAATACAATGTATACACACAGAGAAAAATTTAGCTATTTGCCAACTGACATTCGGTTACTACGGCTCAAATTCGTTACGTACGTATTTCTGTCGGTTGGAACAACTACATTAGTTTTCACAACAAAGTTCGGATTAATCAACTGAGTTTTAGTTACAACACCCAAAATATTCAGAAATCTAATGCAAATATCGTTGTACTAACTGAATTTAGAAGTTGTTACAATTAAAATACACTTTTTAATTCGGTTGGCACTTTATTTCTCTGTGTGTACGTTTTTTAAAGTGTTACCAATTTTTGATGGCGAAACTACCCCACCTGGTGGTCTAGCGTATGTGCCCCATGATCAGTCGCTCATATAATTTATTTTTTTACACTTTTTAGAAATAAATTTAAAAAGATTCGTAATAATATTATAAATTTATATCTACTATATCATCTAAAATGATATTTTGATTTAATACACGAATTGAAAAAGTTATCCCCAATGTAATAACTCTCTATTATTTTTTTTTTACAGCACAAAAAAAAACATGTCTATCCTCGACCCCGTGTGAAGTACAAGTGTAAAATTTGGAGACATGAAACATAATCAATATCTGTACAAATTATGGAAAGGAAGATTTTAATAACACATTTAAAAACATCGAAAAACGGGGGTGGCATATGTGCAATAGTGGCGAAACCTCCCCCTTCTACCCCATATGTTGAAATGACTAAATAAATTTGTACATTAAAACATTTAATTGTATAAAATTATATCTGAATATGTATATACTTTTTTACTTGTGATTTTATAAAATGTCATTTAACAGAAAATGTTGTATAACAGATTATTTTTAATTTATAACGAGCTTCCTACCTCCGTATATTTACAAAAATAAAGCAAATCAAACATATTAGCTAGGTAGTATTTCGATCTGGCTAAAGATCTCATCAGAACCCGAAGTTTTAGAAAAGTTAGAGCCTCCATAATAGGCAGAACTTTAACAAAAAACCTATTAATCATTAATTTTGCTCCATTCTGGTCTTCTTAGTAATCAAGCATGTGGTTAGGGCCTTTTCCTAAGTACCGGTTCACACACGGCAATTTTACTTGCGCAAGTCTTGAGTTTATAGAAGAGGGAGGAAAAGAGAATGGAAGGGGGTACAGACTTGCCCGTACTCCAATTCCGTTTTGTTTTGTCATATGCAATTTTCAACACGAAGTTGGCTGCAGGTTGATATACGAAAATTGCTGAAACAAACTTTTCCTGTGTGAACACAAAATCAAGATCAAAGGAGAATTGAAGAAAACTTGCGCAAGTAAAATTGCCGTGTGTGAACCGGGACTAACAAGCATCATGACGTTACTAATCTTTGAAGACCAAAAATGTTCTATTTATATAAAAAATGTTTAGTTTTTACTCTGGTTCAAGTAATATTTTTTACAGTTTTGTTAGTTTTTTGTTTTTATATACATCAAGATTATTTTTATGTTATTTTTAATTTATACCAGAATTAAACTCTGCTGTTGTTGAAAAACTGTAAATGTTAAGAAAATTTGTATGTATACCAAAGAGTTTAGAAAATAAAGAGATTGCAATGCCCTCAGTTACAGAGATAAAATATATAACAAGTGGCTGCAAATAGGAAATTGACATTTTTTAATGTTGCTGCTGATTGTATTAATTGAGCAAACATTTTTTCAATTTAGCTTTGGTTTTCCTTAAAAATGGTCCATTTCCTGTTTGCAGGCACATGGTGTTAATACCCCAATGCATAGCCATTTTAGAAAAAAAAAAAATTACACACAATTACAGGCAACAAATAAAAATTTTGAAAGAATTTAGTTAATTTCGAATATTTTTTGTTTTATGCACCAATTCTATTTAAAAAGATTTATCTGGAATCCGCGAAAATATTTTCCTTTTTATTTCCAAGTAATTTTTCCACAAAATTCTTCAAATAAATTTGTTGAAAAAATAAAATATTTTTTTATTTTAGAAATGTTGAGATCAAGAAGAAGAATAAACGTTTTTCTCTAAAAATTATAAACATTATTAATTTTAAAATTAGAATAGACTAGTTTCTGCCTTTTTATGGACAGGCGTCATGTCATCAGTGATTTTCCATTTAAATTGTATTATTATTTGTATCTTATAATTGTCAGATTGTCTCTATATGATAAATTTTTCAACAACCTGCGACTATAAGAATCAAACCTGCGCTCTTCTTACATTACAAACGTAACAATACCAAGTCATTACCGTTTAGCGATCACACCCAAGTATGGCCTCGTATGTAATGCAGCTAAATTGCAGTTTTCTTTCCTATTAGCTTTTCTGTTATTGTATATTATACTCAGAAGTGAGCAACTAACAAACACAAATATTCTATTTTTAGAGTTTTGTTTATTTTTCTAATCTCCTCCGTATCTATTTCACAACGTTACCAGATTGACGTATGGTTTTTACGTTTAGTGTTGACAACTTTGCGTTTTGAAGTTGAGACATCGCCACAGTGCAAATTTTATAATGTAGTTAGTGTTATTTTAACGTCATATAGACAGTGGTAATTAATTTTTAATTAATAAGCATTTGACAAATTTAATTTAGAAATGTTGAGGTTTTTTATATGTTTATTTCAAATTGTCAAAATAAAATACTTTCCAAAGTACCAGACATTCAAAATTTTTAAATTGAAATACCAGACTTTAAAAATTACAAAAGAGCTTAATATTGTGTTTCCACTTACATATTTTGAGCAAACCATATGTTTCGGTTACAAAAAATGTATGGAAAAACATGTACAAAACATGTTTTGTTGCAAAACACCTCCACTGGAAATGTATCATAAATCTCTCATGTATTTTTTTAAAAAATTTCATTGTTTAAATTTGACAAAATTAGCATAACGTAATGTTCGTATAATTTACATTTTTTAAAAATGTTAGCTGCTGCAAAAGTTACAGAATACAGTGTACAATAGGAAACAAACCAAAAAATATCCACTTAAATATTCTATAAATACTATAAATTGAAAAATTTTTAAACTTCCCTAATATTTTTGGTAAAAAGTATTTCATCTGGTGTTGGTCCAACATTTAGGATAAAAGAATAATATATTCTGTTAACTTTGTTAGCATCTCCACAAATAAAATACCATCACTCATAGACTAATAAACACCGATAAAGTTTTTGACAAAAGGAATAATTCAGTTTGGATGACTTAAACAATGGCTATGCAATGATTTTACACTCTGTTAACACCTTGTGCCTGCAAACAGGATAAGGAAAACCAAAGATAAATTTAAAAAAATGTTGCTCAAATTATAACAAATGTGTCGAAAAATATCAGCAGAAACATTAAAAAAGTCAATTTATCAATTTAAAGACGCGAAAAATATTAATTTTCCTATTTGCAGCCACGAATTATATATTTTTTCTCAGTAAGTAAGAGTATTGCAATCTCTTTATTTTCTGAACTCTTTGGCTTAGATACGTGCAGCTTTACCACGAATAATAATCAGTTATGAATAAGTTCTTTCAATATTCGGTATTAAAATCAATAAGATATTTCTGGCGAATGTTAAAATATATATTTCAAAGAAACATCCCTATGGGGAATGAGGAGTCAATTGTCCTAAACTAACTATTCCTGTGACTGGTAAAGGGAGGACATACCACTTAACCAGAATGCTTATTAACAAAAAAAAGCCAGTTGACCAGAATTTTACCCATTGCAAGTTTAGTTTTCGTTTATTTTATACGACATGTACCTTTTGCGTCAGTCTTGTGGTATGTCCATCTTTGGGTAATCCTGTGGCATGCCACTATGTGGTTTTAAGCAGGACAAATGACCCCCTCCTATGACAAGCCAATGTTAAAGTTGCCAGTTGTTTACATAGGGTAGGGTTTAGAAGAGGACTGGTCTCTGGCACGAGGGGACCGATCCTGTGGTACACGCAGAACCGGTCACATTCCCCATAGGGATAGGTTAATTATTATACCCCAATTTCGCGTTATTAAAAGGAATTTTTAAATATTTTATATCACAGAAATTTGAACTTATATTCTTTAAATTAAGCAAAGTAGCATTAAAATCAGTTGATTGTCAATCAAGTATTTGTACAATATAAGTTTTCGTAAGATAAAGCGGTAAAAGTAAAAAATATCACATACTATTAGGGTCTCCCTATTACTTTTTCCCAAGCAAATTGAGATAAATTTTTACTATTTTGCAATTCTAGTGAATTAAATGAAAATACTCGCTCGAAATTATGTATATAATGGAAGATCACTATTTTATATACAATATAACGGTTTTTAAAAATAAAAAATCCTTTTTCTAACAAGGATTTTATCAAACTATTAAACTACAACTTATATCGTATCTACAATATCTACATATGTGATCCGTCAGAAAATTTAAAATTAGCATTCATGTTGTACTAAATTTAGATGAAATTAAAATCTTAAAGTCAGTTTGTGAGCTGAAAGGTGTAGCAAAATAAATCACTAACATTATACATTATACCGGTTTTAACCCTCTAACCGGAGGGGTATTTGCAATTGACCCCAAATGCACCAAATACGTTTCACCTAATAAGAAATTAAGTTTTTTCTATAGAAACCCAAATTAACATAATATTTGAAGAAATTTTGTGTGTGTAGTGCATGGTCTGGAAGTGAGAATGCGTGAAAATTAAAATTTCTTACAATTTAAAAAAAATGTTTTGAAGAGAACACAATTTTCTAAAATCTTAAGAGCATATTTAAGTTAAATAAAAAATATTTTTAACGAACACAAAGTAAGATTGAGCTTTTAAAAAATCTCTTATTTTGGTCAAAGGATATACATGATTCTTGACTTGAAAAAGTGTGGACGCATTTTTAAGAAATTTTGCAGAAAGACTATATTTAGTAAAAGTAGCAAAGCATTTATGTTTAAACAATTTATATGAAGGTTGGGAACCGATGCATTTCCAATACCGCTATTTTTTTAACATTAGTGTCATAAATGTTTGGCCAACCCTGGAAAGTGTATTATACAATTTGGTTTGTATTTTTATTTCAATATTCAAATATTTTAAAAAACGAAAATAAAATAATTATTTATAAAAAAATATTCTATTTTATAATTATAGAAACATTTTTCGAAAGAAATAAACTTGAAATTTGAGATGAAATGACCGAAAGTGCGGCAACAATTGTAAACAAATACCAAGACTATTATGAATTGCCCCTTTACTATTTCTTTAATAGAAAATATCGAAAATTGCAAATTAATTTAAGTTTGTGTTAATAAAAAATCGTATTACCAACTTAACGGCATTCACACCTGATTGCAAAACACATGTTTTGCCAAAACGAGTGGACAAGAATAAAGCACTATTGTAATGGATTAAAGACCTTTAATATGTGTTTTGCATTTAGGTGTAAACGTGAATTTAAATTTGTGTGAAATGCAGTTTTTCAATAAAACCAGTATGTAGCTGTATTCATATTTCGGTATCGGGAACACCATATCTAAACCAATAACAAAACAAACAAAAAAATCGATACCAGTTCTGATGTCAATACCGTTATTTGTTTTGGTTGCCAATTTTGATATATGTATATTGGAAGTAAGGTGTGGTTTCGCTAAATTTCGCATTTTCGAAAAACAAAAATCGTCATATAATCGAAATAATTAAAAGTACAAAAAGTGCAATTTTTAGAGTGTAATTAGCTAATGAATCATTTATGCTTTAACCTTTATGAAGTAGTTTTTGAGTATAAAATAGGCAAGGAAAAAAAAATATGGTAGTTCGCGGAATTGAAGCGGATGATGGACGGTTTTCAAAATTCTTAAAAAAAATTTTTGTTGATGTTTGGATAGCGCTTGACGCAAAACGCTGCAAGTAGTTGTTTTTATTTTGGCCCTGTGTGCTTGGATGGCCCCCAATTAGAAAACAAGATTATTGATTTTTGAAACTCGCTATAGCAGATGTACTCAAAAATCAAAGAGTGGACGACTAATTTCGTCAAAATGTATTTGCAAAACGTTAATCAGCGGGTAAAACACATTTTTTGTTTTTAGTCTCTCGATACCTGCCTGACATGGGCAGGCTTTTCAACTAGAATTTTCAATAAAAAAACAATAATGAAGAAATGTTTCAGTTTTATAATGAACTTTAAAGTTTACAATTTTCGTTGCTTTAAAGAAAATATTCCCAAATTCAATTTTTACAAACATTTAAAATATATAAATTTTTTTTAAATAATTTTCCAGAAACTTGTGTGCAAAGTTTGGGTTTTAACTATATTTTGCAGAATTTTCAAACGAAAAGTCTAAGAATTTGCAAAAAGAGATTTTTATGGTAAGGATCCGAAAAAGAGTAATTTTTACAAAATTATTAAAAAAAAGTGCCATTAAATGACAAATCCAAAAAAAGTATTGCCCTATTGATAACATTCTATTTTTCTAGAGCCCTTATATTTTTCCAAAATAAAACCTCAAGATTCATTAACTCATTTTTGACACAGTGTTCCTTTTTCGACCCAGTACTTTTAAACGACTATAGTTTTTTACTGGAAAAAGATAATTAAGTGATTTAAAAACCTTTAAATTATTCAGCATCTTGACTACAAACAAAAGCATATAACAAATATATACAAATAAAACAAAAATATATATATAAAAAAAAAACAGGAAGCCATGTATGAATAGAAATGTGCCATCATACAGCAATATGCATGCTCATGAATTTACATATTACCTCAATTTTCGTTAATGTTCATATGGCCATCCATATATGATCAATATTTACACGAATACGAAACATATGTGATTATTTTTAACGGTGATTACAGTTTCCTTTAAAATGACAATTTAAAACATTTTAAGTACCCGGTCCTGGCCACATCAGTTCAGGTAAATCATTACTCTAAAGAGTAGAGGGGTTTTCGAAATTTAAATTTTTGTTACGGACTTACTGTTTTGAGTGTAAAAGTATTATCGTTCATAATGTTTTAATAGCTACTGTTCTGTATTTAAAGTAAAATCATTGAAATTTACAAAATTGTACAGAAATGTAAGAAGTAATTTCAGACGGGAAAACAAGTTTTATTTTCAACAAGTTTTATTTTCAACGTTGTCTACAGGCACGTAGCTTTAGGTGGGGGAGGGCAAGGGGGCTTTTTTTTATATTAAATCTGTCAGAATTAAAAGTTTCTGTGACTACATAATGTTACAGTAGTGCAGTAAAAAAATGTTATAAAAACGTTGCTTTACAGAGATTCAATGTGAACGAACAACGTTTTACTGACAAAATTGGAAATTATGTTGCAACAAAAAGTATATGGGTGGCTCTAGACAAAACATTCGATTTGAAAAAAATTTGGTTGTCGCAATGAAACTGCTTTCTCTGGCTTAATCTCTTAAACAAGCTTCAAAACCAACCGTTAATTATCATAAATTTGTATATAATTTGAGGGCACCGAAATAATTAATTAATTCAGAATTAAAAAATTTTCATATATGTACTATTTCTTTATTCTATTCCCTAAGAATTCATTCATTATTGAATGAATTCCTAACTTAAATTATTCAAAAATTATGTTTATTCCACATTTTACTAATTAAAAGAGGAAAGAAAAAGAAGAACCAAGGACTCAACATTTGTTAAATTTGATATGCCAACTTCTTTTAAAAGAAACAGTTTAGAGGTTTTTTAAATGTATATTTTTTAGTACACTGCGTTGCATAACTATAATTACAAATAATTTTTGGTATTTTTTCTAATATTACAAACATATTTTTAAAACTTATAACTATTTTTAAGAGTGTGATCTCTTATAATATAAAATTTAAGAGATTACTTAATTGATTTAAGAGAAAAATTGTGTAATAATATTTTGTTAGTGTTTCCTAACTATAAGCAAGCAAAGAAGAATAGCAAATAAATAAAAATTAAAAAATGATTTTTGGTTTTAATGCAATTTTAATCAATTTGCAATGAAATGCAGCTAAATGATTTTGAAAAAGGGAAAATTTTAGTTTATTTCGAAAGTGGCTTAAGTTTTCGGGAAATCGCTAGAATGTGGGTGTCATAAATTTTGCAAATATTCCGAATGCATATGGTAAAAATAAAATAGGAGGCCCAAAAAAAAAAAGGTTTCTGCCAGCAACTCAATGAATCGATGAGAGTAAGGTAAATGTGTCAAAATCAAGGATTTCTAGAGAACTACTCGCCGAAAGCTGATGACTGTGCCAAGGTTATTACCCCGCCACAAAACTACTGGACTTCAATTCGCTAAGAGGAATTTAGCAACCCACTGGAAAAAGGTAAGTCAATAATCGCTGTTGTTGGTAGGACTATTTAAACATAAATTTCTTTTAAGGGTGATTCTTTTCTGATGAGAAAAAGTTTAATCTTGATGGTCCAGTTGGATTTAACAGCTATAGGAGAGACCTACTCCTTACGTATATTTTTCAACAAAAAAATGTCAGAGGCGGATTCTTAATGGTTTAGTGCGCTTTTTTTTTCGACGGTATAGTTGATTTGGCATTTCATGCATCAGAATGAATTCTTCTCAGTACATAACAGTATTAGAAGATATATTGGTGACATTTATTGGATATAGCAACGAAGAAAAATTAATTTTCCAACAAGACAATGCCTCAGTACATGTAAGTCGTTAGACGATGGAATGGCAATCATCAAAAAATATAAGAGTATTGGAATGGCCCGATTACTCTCCGGATCAAAACCCTTTGAGAATATTTGGGGATGTCTATAACGGAAGAACTTCGCATAAATTTGGTAGACAGTATGTCTGAATGAATTTTCGAATTGACACGATTTATTAAAACTGCTGCTTTAAAATATTTTTCTTAAATTTTTGTAAATTTTGACGTATGAAACACTAATTGATTTTGTTATTACTTTTTTTTTTTTTTTTTTTTGTTAAATATTATTAATTTTCCATTGTTTTTACATTTATGCCGGTTAAACTCTCTACTTTTTTTAACTTACGAAATTTTGTGAAATTAATGTATAATAATAGTTTTGCAACGCAGTGTATATACAAACAAAATTTTGTGTTAATTATACAAAACTTATGCAGAGAATACATTAAACAACAAAAAATTATTAAAAATAGCTTAAAAGCATGAAAATTAATTAATTAGTTAATTAAAAAAATACCACTGTTAACATATTTCTTTTAAAACTCTCTTAAAACCAGTTCTGGTTTTTAGAAGAGAACGTTGGAAATGGCTCGCATAAACACACAAACTAAAACAAGCAATGACAAAGCAAAAAATGTTTTTTTTTTTTTAAATATGAATTAATTTTAAGTACGTACTTTTTTTGTATTATATAAATATTTCAGATATATGATGACAAATTTCGTTAATCATTTGACCAACGCTTTCTTTTAAAAGCCTGAACTAGTTTTAAGAGAGTTTCGAAAAAAAATGTGTTAACAGTGGTACTTTTCATTAATTAATTTGTATGCTTTTAAGCAATGTTAATTAAATTTAAAAGTTAATGTGTGAGAATACATGAAACGTATTCTCTGCATAAGTTTTGTATAATTAACACAAAATGTTGTTTATATATACTAAAACATATGCATTAAAAAAACCTCTAAAACACTGTTTCTCTTAAAACAAGTTGGCATATAAAATTTAACAGATGTCGAGTACCTTGGTTCTTCTTTAGTCTTTATGTTCTTTGCTAAAATAATGAAAACAAATCTTTCATCATTCATCCTTTTTTAATGAATTAAGAAAATGTTGAATCATTCAAATTTAAATAATTCAAAAAAAAAGAATTTATAAACATAAATTAAAGCTTTTCGAGAATCAAGCTTAGAATACTTTTGATAAGAATGCTCTTGCGGAATGAAATTTGATTAATATATAATTTTAAATAAAAAAGTAATTTAAAGAATTTTTTCAACCTTTGACGATTTATTGCTACGATCTTTGGAACTTCGCCAGTCAATCAGAGGTGCTATTAAGAAATTGTTTTTGTTAAGCTTCAATGCTTACATTGGTTTTTCAGAATTATTTTCACACGATTCATAAAATTGTTAACTCTTAACTAAAACAAAAAACTACCTATTGTTAAAAAAAACTTTATTTTAAAGAGAAAAGCTAAAATAAGCTGAATTTAAAAAGAAAAAATAGCTATTAACTAAATTTTTTAAAAAATAAGCTAAATAAGTTCAAACTAATATATGTTTAAAATTGTACGATCAAGCTCTAGCTTATTTTGGTTGTCCTAGTTATTAGTTACCCTGGCACATTTACAAGTTATCCTTTACTCAATATTAACAGAATTATGCTCAAATACTTGTTTACTTTTCTAGTGCAAGAAAATAAAAATAAAATTTTAATAATTTTTAAAAAATTTCTAGAATAGAGCTTTTATCCTCTGTTCTAGAAATTATTTAAGTGAACAATTTAAAAATATTCATGTTCATAATGCGATCGAAGTCTTCGAACAAAAAACGATAATTCGTCGGTATTTTGGTATTTGGTGACAATAAGGACAAATTTTGATATTGAAAACATATTTGTTGAGCCGTTTTATTTCGATTTTGATTAAAAAATTTTAAGAAAAAGCCGAAGTTTAGCTGTAAAGTTAGTTTTCCGATTTGGCCGATTGTTTGGCGGCCAATTATTGAATGCATTACTTGACTATTTCTTTAAGTTTGACGCTCAAAATCGCATTTAATAAGCTCAATAAACATTTTTCCATTCGTCAAATTTATCCAAATTTCTTTAAAATACCGAATACCGACAAAAAGCATTTTATGGCCGAAGTCTTCTCGGACACTAGGGATGAGTCGCAAGACATATATTTATTAAAGCTATTTAAAAATCGAAAGCTTTGGTCAATTGTACAAGATGGGACGATCCTCTACGGATACGTGCAGGTTTTGTGAATTGGAACCCGAGACCTCTGAGCATGTTCTCTGCAAATGTCCGAAGCTCTCCGACAGGAGGGTGCGTTATTTTGGTGGTCGAATAGTGACGCCATCGGACGTTTGGAACTGTTCACCTGGTAGGATAGTTGGCTTCGTAGGGAGCTTGAACCTATAGGGTGTATTCGCTGGCAGCACAAAATACCAACTTCTGGTCGCGGTGCATAGTGCCACTATAGTCTTATCTAATCTTGGTCGCAGGGCGCCACGTGTTAAAGCTTTACGATTCTTCTCAACTTCGCACCACATAACTTTTAGACCTTGTGCCACAAAGTTTTTTTTTCATACAAAAAATGTTGGCTCTAATGAACAACATGAAAAAAAAAACAAAATGTAAGACCCCCCTCCCACATAATTTCAAATTCCCAGCTACGTGCCTGGTTGTCTAGCATTTATCAGCTGCTAAGTAAATGGTTGTAAGCTATGGAGGTATGGACATTCAAATATTTCTGAATCATTGGCAATAAGTAGAAGAAACATTTGGTTTTACAACCAAAATACTACAAACTGTGGTAGAGATAGTAAAGTTTAGATTTTTTTTTCTGTTAACTGCATTCAGACAACCAGTCTTTATAAGAAAATTAAGCAATATTTGTCTAAAATATGTTTGTAGGTTTGAGTAAATATTTCAAATTTTTACAACTGCATTTGTTTTAAATTTTTTGTTAAAACATTTTATGGTATGTACGCGGAGCGGTCTAATAAAGATTCATTCATTCATTCGTTCGATCGCTCGTTCGTTTGATATAAGCCCTTTTGGGAATTATCAAGTTTATGATATTGAGTATGGTGGTTTGGTATGTTAATAACGTTAATATGTTATGGCTATTATGAGAATTTCATGATGATAATTATTATTATCATCATCTTCAAATTAGTTTTTTTTTTGAGATATAATCTTGTTATATGACTTGTTAATTAAATATTAATAATGATAAGGTCTAATTTTTTAAAAGCCTTCAATAA
This sequence comes from Delia radicum, assembly GCA_021234595.1. Lineage (NCBI taxonomy): Eukaryota > Metazoa > Arthropoda > Insecta > Diptera > Anthomyiidae > Delia > Delia radicum. Next base: position 103,378,350 of record CM037853.1, on the reverse strand, counting down.
AAAGGTCATTAGAAAGTGACCATGTTTTTATAAAAAATTGCTATGCAAAAATTCTTTTTATACTTAAATAAATAAGAAATAAATATGTGTAAAATTTTACATTTGAAAAAAATTGCATTAAACCTTCTTCACTACCCGTGTACACATTTTTAAAAAATATAAAAAAAAATTGATAATTATCAAATTTGGTGCACCAAATCGCTATGATCACAAAGTATGGCCATCTCGTGAGCCGTATGAAATAGGCAGGAGTAACATTTTAAACGTCCCATCCCAGCAAAAAAATAACCTGTATTTGGTAAGCAGTAACTACATTTTATTCTTCCAAAATAGCGCTTCACCGCCTTGCACACTATAAAGTTATTACGGAAGGCATTCTGTAGTGCTTCCCAAGATACCGTCTTTGAAGCAGTGAATATTGCATACAATGAAGCAATAAAGAATGCATAACATGAAGCATTAATTTTGTCAACACACAAAAAAGTGCTTCTTATTGCCTAAGAAGGCATGAACTTATTGCTTCTAAGAGCACATAAAAGAAGAGCTTTTCACCTGCTTAAAAGAGACATACCAAGTGGGACATCGCGAACAAAAATCATGCCTTCTGGATATGCTTTGGAAGCGCTTCGTAATTAAATAATGCTTTCCGGAAGCGCTTCTGGGTAAGCAATTTTTTGCTGGGATTAGTTAAAACTGAGGGTGTTATTCTGACACCACTACATCTTAAGTTAGGATATATGAAATAATTTGTAAAAAAAAAACTTGATGTAATCGGCGAAGCTTTTTGCCATCTTAAAGCGGTTCCCAAAATTAAGTGAAGCCAAAATAAAAAAATTTATTTATGTACCAGCAAAAAATAGTGTTTACCCAAAAGCGCTTCCGGAAGGCATTATTTTATAACGAAGCGCTTCCAAAGCAAATAAAGAAGGCACGATTTTTATTCGCGATGTCCCACTTGGTATGTCTCTTTTAAAGTTCTTCTTTCATGTGCTCTTAGAAGCAATAAATTCATGCCTTCTTAGGCACTATGTTATCATGGTACTTACTTTATTGCTTTTCGTAAGTAATTAGTAAGTTATTAGTGCTTCATGGTACATACTTTATTGCTTCATTGTAAGCATTATTCACTGCTTCAAAGCAGGCATTCTGGGAATGCCTTCCCTAATTGTTTTATAGTATGAAAGGCGGTGAAGCGCTATTTTCTAAGCATACAAATGTAGTTACTGCTTACCAAATTAGGTTATTTTTGCTGGGGTATTTCTTTTCAAACCTAATATTTTTTATCGTTTTTATCTGTTCTGATGAATTTTAGGTATTTTCATTGGGCCTCAAATCCGTAAAATTATGAGAGATGAGAACAAGCTAAGTTCCGTTGAAAAATGTGCATGGAAGAGTTTTGTTACAATATGTGATAATTTTCTTGGTAATCACAGAAGCGAAGAATATGTAACGGTTGTTAATGAGCTTTTAAGTGCGTATTGCGAAATGGGCTGCAACATGTCCATACGAATTCATTTCCTACATTCACATTTAGACTTCTTCCCAGAAAACCTGCGCCAGTTCAGCGATGAACAATTCGAATATTTTCACCAAGAAATTGTTACAATGAAACAACGTTTTGAGGGAAAAACTAACATAAAAATGATTTCAGAATATTGTTGGCCACTTCAACGGAATACTGATGAGGCTGAATTAAAAAAAAAAAACAGTCATTGGAATAGCCAAAAATTTAATTTTTTGCAAATATTTTGTGTTAATAAAAACGAAGTGCATTGGTAATAAATTCATATATAATACGGTTCTTTTATAAAAGACTTTGTAAAAACGTCTCCAAATTTGAAAAATGGCGAAAAATTTAAAAACAAAATGTGTTTACTGAAGAAATTCACACAGATTTCTGATGGTAACTTAAATAACATATATACTATTCGAAAGGTCTCACTTACTTATTAAAATCGTATGATATTCAACTAAGTTGCTGGCTTATAAGTGCATAAAGGTACGAAAACCGGGTGTTTACCCGTAACTCAAGATTTTAGAGTTTTTTTGGGAAATTGATATAAACAGATTCGTGTTGTACTCCATAAAATTTACCAGAAAAAGAGTATCACTTCCCAGGTGTTTCAACTCTATTCTTTTTTGTATCACTGTGCGACATAAAAAAATACCTCGGAAGTGATACTATTTTTCTGGTAAGTGTTGCCGAGTACAACAAGAATCTGTTTTTGAAATTTTCCAAACACCTCCAAAGTCTTAAGTTACGGGTAAAAAACTTTTTTTCGTACCATTATGTACTTATAAGCCTGTAACTTAGTTGAATATCATCCTCATCACAGTACGTGAAGGGTATACAAATATAGAAAATCTTAAATATGAATACTTTTAAATAACTGGTCATAACTTTGGTGTTTAAAAGATGAGTTGCGCATTAAATGATATTTGTTTTGGAATTTAACTGAACAAAGTAGCTTGATCATAAATCTAGATATAGCCTAAACAGTAAAATTCCTCATTGAAAAATAATAAATACACAGAAAATATTATAGTCAATTAAATTTCAATTAAACTTTTGTTTGATTTCAAACAAACTTTCAATTAAAAGTTTAATAATATATATTAAATGATCAATTAAAAAAGTTTTTAAACTTTGACAATTTTTTTTTCTAATATTTGCGATTTTTTTCAATTTTTTGTTTTATTTTTTAAATTTTGACGATTTTTTTTTTCTTTTTAGTGAAGTTTTAAGTAAAAAGTTTTTTAAATTTGCAGCACATTTTTTGACTTTTTTAATGTGTTAGCTATAAGCGCAACGATTTGTATGAAAATTTGTAAAAGGGTTCAAAAAATTAGTTCATTATATAAAAAGTTCGTTATAATCGTATTTTGAACGAAATATGTTAGTAAATGAGTTGGGACCAGAAAAATCGTTCGTTATAACCTATGTTTGTTATAACCGTACTCCACTATATTAGGGATTTTAAATTGTAATCTTTTTTTGTAAATTTTAGGGATTTTTTCAACGATTTTTTGACGATTTTTTCCCCCATTTTTATGGGATTTTTTCCAAAATTTTTTTTTAATTTCCGCCGATTATTTTAATTTTGGCGGTTTTTTAAAAATTTGGGGAGTTTTTTAACTTTTAGGATTTTTTAATTGTGGTGATTTTTTTAGATTTTTTCCTAATTAATGGCCATGTTTAAAAGTATTTACACTAGAGAGAGATAAAAAAAAAACGAGTTGGATTTTGCGATCTCCTTAAGGTTGCCCCTATTCCTTAATGTCTTAAAATGCGAGGTTGCAAGTTCCAGCTAAAGTTGTTAACATTGAGAGCTCGCAGAAAAAGTTAACTTTTAAGAATAAGTAATTTGTCTCTAAAAGAAATTCTCACAAATTTAATTTATGTGCAGAAAAGGAATTCGAAATCAAAATTCAAAAAAATTTAATAGATTTTAAATTATTAACGATTTTTAAAAAATTATAAGTTAAAATATATGAGGCATTCTTTGTGGACGGGGGACCCTCCCCCCTTGTCCAATTGTCGTATCAAATATTCTATTAGAAAGTACGAATCTCAAATCAGATTTAAAATATTAAAAATGAGGGATCCAATATGTCGGATGATTTTGTTTTGCAAAATAATCGCTTTGCTCTAAATTATTTATCGTAATGTTTTGAATCAAATCTAATTTCAGATTCGTACTCAGCTTTCCAAGAAAATATTTCCGCCATATTGGCTCAGCTATTTTGAATTTTTAAAATCTGGTTCCAGATTCGCACTAAACGACTCATAAAATTTGCCGAAAAAATTTTGATACAAATCCAATGACTATAAAAAAACAAACGCCATATTAAACCCGCCATTTTGAAAATCGGTTTCAGAGTCGTATTTAGCTACCGCAAAAACTTTAGTTTTAAAAATATACAACAAAACCGATTATTAAAAAAAAAAATCAGCCACCATATTGGATCCGCCAAAAATTATCAGCCATTTTTAATTTTGAAGATCTAATGCCAGACTCGTAATCATTTTAATTTTAAAAATTAGATGCCAGATTCAAGCTCAGCGACCACAAAACCCCCCGTATGCGAATTTTTAAGCCGATTCCGTCACTCCTTTACATATTTTTAAGAGTCTCAGAAAATAATATATCAACTCGCGGCGCAATATTGGATAAACCATCATTACCTTCATATTGCACCAATATGTATGTATGTACGAAAATGTTAAGGTATACAGCTCTGTACGTCAAGCACAAAGAATCTTTACGTTTTAGTTATAAGAACAAATATCTTGGATCTGAGCTTAATTGTAATGAAGATTATTAATCTGCAATCCAAATTTTAAAGAAACTAGTGGACTTTAAACTATTCGCGTTTTTCAAAGATTCAAAAAAATCGATTTTTTGTGGTATTTTTCTAAGATTCCAAAAAATCGACTTTTTGTGGCATTTTTCATTGAAAAATCCAACTTCCCGAAGAAAAAAGTTGCGATAAAATCATATATTATATATATATAGATTATATGTATATAGTATCACAAATAACTAAACACCACAGCACATCTCATCTGATCCGAAAAATTCCCTACATAAGCTGATCTCATAATAACTCATGCGATCTAATCTCATATAGTTTGATCCGAAATATATGTCTATCAAATATGATCAAATTATATATAATTTGATACAATTTTATCTAATAAGTATTTTAATTTAAAAATTAAAAAAAAATTTTAAATGTTTTAGAGATCAGTACTTTTTATTTTAATCCAATTAAGTACTACTTGTAATTCATTTATAAAACATATAAATATTAATTTTTAAAAATAACGTTAAATCTAAAAATGTATGCTTTTTATGATCCTGAAGTTGGCACATGTAATAAATTTAAAACGCAGTGTAAAACAAAAAAAAAACAATATTTACCGAGGAAGAAAATAAAATTTTTTGTTCGCAAAATTTTCAAGTAGAAGACTTACAGATTTTTTTCAAGATCAGAAATAAACAGCAAACTTTACACGGTCAGTGATTGCACAGAAAATTTCATATAGACGCAATCGAACAAATAAAAACATAACAAATATTACATTATTCAAAAATTCAAAAAACAGGGTCACTGACGAAGGTTCAATACCAGAAACTGCGCAGTCTGATTCAGAAAAAATTAAAAATTTGCAATGTAGTTATGATTTTTAGAAAATACACTCATTCTTCTCTACCACGCCTTTCACAATTTACACGTCTTTGTTATACAAAATAATTAAAAATAAGAACTATACGATCGGTGTTATGGATCAATTCGATATTTTGTTTATGGAGGATAAATCTCCCTATTTAGTACTTCAGCAATTTCAGATTGTTCAAAACAACTATTTAGTTAAATATCAGTTATAGAAAGTATATTGCCTATAGTAGAACTAAGCAACCTTTTAATTTTTAAAACTGAAAATTTAGAATTCATTACGCATGTTATAAGGGTTGGGTGCTTCATTTCTTTAAACAAGCCTTTTCCAATGCTCTTCTAAAACCCTGAACTGGTTTTAGACAGTTTCGAAAAAATGTGTTAACAGTGGTACTTTTAACCTTTAATTTTTTTTTGTTGAACTGAATAAAAAAAGTTTTACAATTTTATATTTTTTTAAATTTAAAATGTAGTGTCTTAATTAAAAAAACAAACAATTATGAAAAAATGTTTTTTAATTAAAATATGTTAGTAAAATAAAAAGGAGTAAAATTTACCACTCGTCACTGACTATGTCCAAAAATTTCACGTCCATAGTTAAAGGTTAATTAATTTGTATGCTTTTAAAGTTAATTTGTGTTGTTTAATGTATTCTATTCATAAGTTTTGTATAATTAACACAAAATTTTGTTTGTATATACTAAAAACCATGCATTAAAAAAGCCTCTAAAAACTGTTTCTCTTAAAACAAGTTGGCATATAAAATTCAAAGATGTTGAGTACATTGCTTCTTCTTTAGTCTATATGTTCCATGGCTTAAAATCATGGTTGTCTAACACAACCCAGCCAGAAAAATACGAACGGCAAAGCATTGCTCCAGTGCTTTCAACGGTGGTATGAGCGTTGCATTTCTGAAGATTTAAGTGCTTTGCCAACCCAAAAATGATAACACCGGACAGGGCTTGGCCGTTTCTTTTTTAAACCATAATTTAAAAACGTTTGAAAAGCATTGGTAGAACAACCAATAAAGTGCTTTTTTAATGATGAAATAAGTGCTTTGCCAACCCCAAAATGATAACACCGGGTAGGGATTGGCCGTTTCTTTTTTAATGCGTTGGCAAAGCACTGGCTATGAGCGCTTTGCCAGTACCAAAATTATAATTTTAAAACGTTGGCAAATCGTTGGGAGAACAACCAATAAAGTGCTTTTTTAAAGAAAAAATAAGTGCTTTGCCAACCCCATAATGATGATACCAGGCAGGGCTTAGCCGTTTCTTTTTTAAAAACGTTAGCAAAGCATTACCCAAACAATATTAGCTATTTTTGTCTTTTCTTAAAAGTACAGCCAACGGCTTTTCATCTTGAAGCTTTTTTAATGGCAGAGTTGCCATTCCAACTGATAATGTTACCATTATTGGGAACGAATTGGGAATCCGGCATGTATACTAATATTTAATCACAATATATTCTAGTTGATTGTTTTTCCTATTAGATTTTATATTTCATTGTACTCGTCTGTTTGGGTTGTTAATTTTTTTTTTTTTTTTTTTAATTTTGACGATTTTGGTAACTTTTTTGAATAAAAGACACTTTTTTAATTTGAGAGATTTTTTAAAATTTAACGAAATGTTTTTTTTTTTTTAATTTTAATTAAAGTTGAAATTGTATCTACTAAAAATTTGTTTGAAATTAAAAACAATATTCAATTAAATTTTTAATAGACATGATAATTAAATAAAAAATAAATTAAGTAGTTACAAATTGTTTTAATTGATAGGACCCATTTTTTTTTTTTTTTTAATTTTAATTAAATTGACAAATATTTTAATTGAAACTCGATTTTAGTTTTTTTTTAAATTAAAAACATTATTAAATTAAATTTTCAATAGATTTGATTAAAATCTTAATTGAAACTAAATCAATTAATTTAAATTAAATTATTTTAATTGATTATTTTAGTTGATTCTACAATTTCCTTAATAAATAAACCGAATTCAATTAAACTCTTAATTGAATTAACAAATATTTTAATTGAAACTCGATTTTCGATTTTTCTGTGTAAAAAACTACTAAATAAAAAAAAATTTAATGTGATTTTGGATTTAGGAGGCCTAAATACATAAAAATTATTTTTTTTGTTTAGTTTGTTAACTAGTGTAATTAGTTGTTTTTGATAAAATGCAGAACAATTAAAAAATTATTAAAAATATTACTTTCTTTCTATTAATTTAATACTCTAAAAAAAGTGGTAGTTATAAAATCATTAACCATTTCCAATTTTATTTAAATAAAAACAATAAAATATGATCATTTATGAAATACTTACATACGGGTTTCTATGAAGCTAAATAATTCGCAATTTACTAACAAGAGTTACAAAAAAAATATTATATGAAGTTGGATAATATAAATGGCAGGTTTGTTTTTCGGTAGGGTTAAGTAAAAAATAACTGAACCAAGGCTTTAGGGTAAATTCCCCAAAAATAAAATATAACAATAATGGTAATAAATATACTAACATACAAAGCAATTAAAAGAGCTTTTTTAAAAAAAAAACTATATTTGTTAAGTCATTTATGCAATTGCTATATATAAAAGATTCATACATGTATGAAACACATTTTACAATGTACGTTTATCAACAAAATTGAACGAACAATGAAAACATTTTTAAATGTTCTTCGTTTAATAGATCGTTTGCGTGCAGAGTTACTGCAAATAGAGAATTCCTTGTTCACTTAACTAATGAAATTGTCTTCACTATGCGAATGAAAAATTTCTTAAACTTTGTGAAAAAAGTTTCATAGTTTTAATGAAACTTTTTCATTAGTAGTATGAAATTTTTAATAAAAAATTAAAAAAACTTTCATAATATTTTATGAAAAACTGCATTAATTTAATGAACAGTTTTAATGCACGAGTTTCAGTGACATTTCATAGATCTAATGTAAAAATTCCTTGATATCATGCATACACACAGAAATAAAGTGACAAAAATGTGTTTTTTGGTGGCTACAACCAATACATTCGGTTAGTACAACCATATTCAAATGTGATTTCTAAATATGTTGGGTGTTGCAACTAAAATTCAGTTGTGTTAACCGAATTATGTTGTGAAAACCAATATTCAGTTGTGCCAACCGATTTCAGTCATATGAACCGAATTTTAATTGGCAAATGTCCCCTTAGGAAGTTAACTTTTTTTTTTGTTTAATTACCTATGGACTTTTTTTTGTTTAATTACCTAAGGACTTAGCTTTTTGGTTTAAATCCATATTGACCTAACTAATTTTGTTTAATTCCTGGAAATAAGCTTTTCGCTTAATGCCCAAAAAAATAGCTTTTCACGTGAGACTATATAAGGAAAACAATATATTCCTGGTTAAATTAGGGATGGTCGGAAAATAAAAATCAGCACTTAACTGTTTTGAACTAATATTTTACTAATGTTTCTCTAATTTTTTTAGTTAGATTTTTACAGGAAGAAGAAGAAAAATTTAACGGACATAATGGATATGCCAGACTGCCGCAGTCTAATTAAATTGTTAAATTGCTCTATATGGAAAACGTTTAACTTTGTATCGTAGTGAGTTTCAAACCCACAGCCATACAACAGGCTAATCAGAAGAGACAGAGTTAACTAATACCTATGAACAATTTATTTTTCAACTAGAATGCTTCCTCTTTTTAATCCTATTGTTATCTCTTTTTACAAGTAATTATCACATTATGATGCGTCTGGCATATCCATTGTGTCCGTTAAATTTTTCAATACAAATGTTTTCTTCTTCTTCCAGTAAAAATCTATTCATTATATGACGGTTACAAACACTGCTAAAAAATTGTGCTGAAGATATGCGATGAATCAAGTAGATGTCGCGGCATGTCAAGATGTAGTAGATAGAGGATAGATAGACATGTATTAAATCAACCATGGAAGATTTTTGTACCTGCTTTTCATACAAAAGGACGCTAACAATGATTACATATATGTGGATTGAAAAAAATTTAATTTTGTGTTATCACCGGCTTGTCAAAGTCTGTTTATTAAATTAAAGATAAAATAAAATATTTTAATTTATTAAACATTAAATGTGTATTTGTAAACTAAATCTTTAAAGTGATTATTAATGTAGTGTAGTCAAATTGTAAAGAAATATACGTTCAGGTAGACAGACTATAGCGAAATACAAGAACACATCTTAGGTAATTTTTTATGTTTCCTTTTTCTTATTGTAAAAAAGGTTGTATATTTAGACAACCATTGACGTAAGTATTTGAAAGATAATTTTGGTTATGTTATATATAATTATTTCTATATATTTTAAGATATTAAATTAATTCATTTCGCAATGTGGGAACATTTTTATATTTTGTAACGTATTGTAAATTATTTTTAAAAGAATGACAAACAATTTTTTCAAATTTAAGCAAATAAATTAATTAAATTATAATTTTTACACATATTTTTTGATTTTTTTTTAGTCTACTAATATTCAGAAAAATATTTTGCTGACAGTGGCAATTTTTTGCAGCACCCTCCTGACTAAAATTTTGCTGACTTACAAACTTTTTTTTGAGTGTAGATTTGAATGAAATTCCTACTGAATAAATTCTATAGTTTTCGTGAAGGAATTTAAAAAAAGGGCATGAAATCCATCAAGAAAAATCGAATTAAAAATTTTTCGAAAAACGCGAAATTGAGCGAAAACGCTTCTAAACGTTAACATATAATGATTAAACTTAAAGGATTTGTAATACTACTTTTGCTTTTATTCTCTTTTTTAGTTCACACTTGTTTTGTTTAAAAACAAGATGAAAATTTCCGAAATAGATCTATCAACACATTCCTGAAAGTGCTCAATTAATAAATTTGAAAACAAAAACTCTACAGATTATTTGTTAGGACAATATTCTAATAAAGAAATATAGTGTATGGTCTCGAACTTATATAATTTTCATTTTCATTGCACAATTAAAGGTCAAAAAAACATAATTTTTATTTTTAATAAAAATTATATCAAACTTATTTAAAATTTTTTTAAAATAACTTACGGCGAAAAGGTGAAAAACATGACCAAACTTTGAGATTTTCCCAAGACTGCTCTTATTTAGAAAAGAACAAAATAAAAAGGCTCTTTAGAAAGAGATCTGTTTAACCTATGCCAACTAAGTTAATGGATAAAGTAGTCATGTTGGTTATTTTTATCAAAATTCATGTCAATGAAATCTTATATTGTAAAAATTATTGTAAATATTGAAAAGTGAAAAAATTCAAAATGAAAGTGCTTGCTCAAAACAGTTTAAGAAAAAATATCTATGACATGATTGGACGGTATCCTAAAAACGAAGTGTTACATCATTTAGTTAAGGAACAAGTATCCCAAGTAGCACAATATATTCCATATTCAAACGGTTTGAAAATGGAGTGGCATCAAACGGGATAAAAAAGAAAAGACGTCGAAAAAAATTGACCGCAGCTGATCTTGTTAAATTGAAAAAATCGTCGGTTAATCAAATTGGGGCATCAAATAGTAAGTTGGCCAGAAAATTTCAAGTTTCAATTCGCAAAAACTTACTCCAAATGAACGTGAATCACTATCAGAGGAAGATAGTTCAAATATAGTAGTTCCCCAACTACGTGCATAGTTCCCCAACTACGTGAATAGCCAAACTACCGTATGTAAAAAAAATACATCATAGTTGCGCCAACTCACAAAATGTGGGAAATAGTGGAAATTAGATTACATATGATTTTCTAACAATTGTGAATTGTTGTGGTGTTTGTCTTAGCTATCTTCTGCAATTACAATTAAATGTAAAATCGACCCCGTGTAATTGAAACTGGTTTTAAGCCACAGCAAAATCGACCTACTTTAGATCAATTGGTTAGAGCCTCTGTCTAAAGTGTAGTGCGAAGTGCATGTGGCAAAGAAAGCAGGTTCAAGCCACGGTCAGGATTGCATTTAATAAATAAACATTTCATATAGATGCAATCAAACAATAAAAACCATAACAAATAATTACAGTATTGTCAAAAAGGATTACTGATGAAGGTTGTGTTACCAGAAACTGCGCAGTCTAATTCAATAAAAAATTTACAATGTAGTTATGATTTTTAGGAAAGTATGCTTAATCTTCTCTACCACGCCTATCTCAAACATAGTAAAAACAATTGGCAAATATACCAACAAAATACAGAAAACTGAGAAAAAACTTCAGGATAAAAAATTTTTAAATAATTTTGGATGATGAAAAATGCCATTCTTTTGCTTTTAGCTACGGAAATATTAATTCTGGCTTTTATTCAGATGACATGAAAAAAACTAAAGGCAAGGAACTGTATTGGGCCAAAGAGAAGATTGAACCAAAAGTACTAGTGTGGGCTGCCGTTTCGGCAAAAGATATATCATAACTTTACCTCCAGGATTCAAAAGATATGGCGGATGTTTTCATTAATAAATGTTTAGTAAACCTTTAAATATATATCAGAGGTAGACACTCTAAAGACGACATATTATTTTTGCCAGATTTAGCAAACTGTCATTATGCCAAAAAGACATTAGAATGGGTCAATGCAAAAAACCATACCCATTGTACCGAAATAAATAAAATACAGTGTAAAAAAATCTACATAAATGTCGTCAAAAGCATGATTGGAGGTATCAAGCATAAAATACGAGATATAGAAGATCGCGGTCCGTTGGCTCTCTACAAAAAGGGAATTCATAATTTTTAGTTTATACTGTGTTATATATAAAAAAAAATACTTTTAAAAAAAATATTATTTTGTTTAACTACAAGCGTTTTACAATTGTTCAACTACTAAATTGACATAGGTTATTTTAAAATAGGGTTCTATACATCGACTTTCGACTAATCGACTTTTTGGAAGTCGAAAAGTCGACTTTTGCTTTCGACTTTCATACTTTTTATAAATAGCTGAAAAGTAATTATTTTTTATAATAATAAACTGCTTGAGATTATTAAGATAATATTTCATTTAGCGTTTAAGAATAACATGGCAAATAAATAAATAAACAAAAATATGTTAAACATTTTGATAGATAATAAAAAACTTATAGGCAAACTTAAAGTAAAATATTGTTTAAACTTTGAGAACCTAAATTACAAAATTCTAAAATCAGCTAAATATGTCCACATTGGAAAGAAGTTATACTACCATGAAGCTTTATATACCCGGGACGGTCAACTATGACATCATTTAGTACACCCTGTGTGAAAACAGAAATGATTTTCTCAAAGGTTAAGCCACTCTCTTGAATTTTTGTGAACACCTTTTCCCGATTGATCAAGAGTTCGAAATATACATAGTTATTAAACTGGTGCTTTTAATGTTAAAAACTTTATTGACTACAAAAATGCCTTTTAAAAGCCTTACTACTTCTAACTATATATATTTCTTTAAAGCGGATCATTATTTTAGAAGTTGCATATTTATTACAACTTTACAAAAAAGCACTAATTCTACGATTAAATGCCAATTAATTGACCCCAAAACAATATAAAAAATAAGTTTTGTTGCGAATTAGAAATTTTCAAACAAACTACTTGGAAAAATGTCGAAAATTCGACTTTTGAAAATACGACAAAGTCGAAAAATCTAATTTTAAAATGTTGACAAAAGTCGAAAAGTTGACTTTTTGTTGCAACTATATAACAGTAGTTTAAAACTTAAAATTTGTACAAACAATTTCAGATATACAATTTCAGCAACACAAAACGATTAAAAAATAAACGGTTATTTCAACCCATTTTTAATTTAAAAAAAAAAACCGAAAAACTGTTTTAAAAAATTGCGTTTTTTTAAGTATTAGTTCCAATATTTGACAACACTAAATTTTGATTCGTTCATTTAATTTATCTACTAACTGTATATATTCGTACCATGCGACACAAACAAAAGTGTAAACAATTTTTTCTTAACGTTTTTAATGACACAGATGAACAATGAAACGTAACTTGGCTTTTTAGTCAGTAGTAGATTTGTAAGTACAGTAAAATCCGGTTAAGACAAACTCCGAGGAATCAGAAAAATGTTGAGTAAAGTTCTTATTAACCGGGTGAACTTAAATTAATATTTCTTCATGGGATTTCTTATAAAAAAATGTTCTCAATACACTCAGAATATTCTTACAGTAAATACATGTTGGTCATTCAAAAAACTAACTAACCAAAAACACTCTACCGCTGTAACAGTTGTTTTGAATAGTTATTTTACTAAAATATATTTAAAATAAAATAATTTTGAAGTAAACAGTTAATTTTTGTTAGTTATTTAAAAATAGAAGATTATGTCGAGTTTTTAATAATTCTCATTTAGTTTACATTTGTTATTATTGATATATTCATAGTTTGCAAATAATAATTAGAAACTTTCATTGTATCTCCAATGTATAAAAACGTCATAACACGAATACCGTTTGGAAATTTGACTTTGCATTTTAAATAGGATGTAGGAAATACAAAGTTTTATTGTAATTAAAAGCAAAAAGTATATTTTTTTTATTGGGGATTTTTGAATTTTATTCATCGTCTTCTTAGACAGTGTGCAATTAATACTATAATTAATATGCACATATTTTTTTTTATTTAAAAGAATTTGTAAAATACCAAAAAAATAACTGTTAAAAACAGTAGTTTTTACAACTTAGTCGTTTTATGTTCATTGTTTTGTTTCCCATTTCAATGGTTCATGCATTCATTTAAGGTAAATTGTTTTTAACCGCTTCGTTTGTTATTTTTACTACGATTGTAGTTGTTTTATCAATAGTTAAAAATGACCACATGGTTAGTAGTTTTTTATGACAAATACAGTCAACGCCTTTATAAACACATTCACATAACTACTACATCCACTTATAAAAAATCACTTGAAAAATTTTTAAAAAATATTGTTTGCAAAGAAACTTTAAAAAGTTTATATTTTACCATATTGTTGCCAACATACCTTTCCATTTTGTGTGTTTAGTTAAAAAAAAATTCCAAAACTATTAAAAGAAAATTCGTTTTATTCGAATTCGTATTAAACGAGTTTTACTGTATATATTTAAACCTCATATAACTAAATGTTCATTTAGTTAATGTATGTTACCAGTTATTGTTGAAAAAATTAGCAATATGTACTTACAACATACCAGAAATTTAAAAACGAACATTTAATTGAATACGAAAAATTTTTAAATATAATAATTCATTTTACACTCAGGGAAAAATCATCATCATATTTATGAAAAACTTCATAAATATGATGAAGAAAATCATTGATTTTCGTCCAATGTAACACTTCATAAATATGATGAATCTGTTTCATAAAAGGGAAAAATGTTGACAGGCTTCTTCATATTTATGAAATACTTCATAAATGCTTTTAAATATTTCATAATTAGTATGAAGTAGTTTTATAAATTTTTAAGAAAGTTTTATACATTTTAATGAAAAAAAAAATATATTTAAAAATAAGGTTGTTGAAAAATTTATCATATAGAGACAATCTGACAATTATAAGACACAAATAATAATACAATTTAAATGGAAAACCACTGATGAGCCTGTCAGAAACTAGTCTAGTCTGATTTAAAAATTAATAATGTTTATAATTTTTAGAGAAAAACGTTTATTCTTCTTCTTAACCTCACCATTTCTAGAACTTTTATGTTTCAGAATTTTTAATAGTTTCTGGTAGGTTGTTGGTATGAAATGAAAATTAAAATTTTTTTAAGTTCAAATATTTGTCCTTCCAATTTTATGTTTCATACCAACACCTGATTTTTTACTAGAAATTAGTACAACATCTGTAAATTGGGTTATAAAACGTTTTACTTATATTTATTAGAGCGACTCACCAAAAAAGTGCTCGATGTACCCTCCTAAAAATGAACCTTGGACTTTTTTAGATGACATTTGAAATATTTCGGCTCCAGTTTTGACCTCTCGTGAGTTGGACCATTTTGAAAATGGGTCTATTTTTGCATGTTTTGTTAATTTGAGAATCTGTTTCCTTAACAACATACACAATATGATTATCATAAGAAAGGTTATTTTAAGGCGCGTCCAACTGTATATACAATTTGTCCAAGGACGATCATCCATGTCCTTTTTTTAAGGATATTCTGTAAAACAAAAACGGTTTTTAAATTTTTTGTTCGGGGTTGTTTGTAATAAAAATGCCAAATTAACATATTTTAATCTTTAGTCAATTTAATTAAATACGGGTCTCAGCTTTTTTTGAAATTCGTGCTAGTTCGCGTTTTGACAAAAATGCAATGGGGTGGTAACTCTTCGTTTTAAATAGGGCAATATGGGTATCAAATTTTTTCTTTTGCCAAGTACATCATCTTTGTATGTAAATAATTTAGATTTTTGCAAATTAGATGCATTTTACACGGTGCTCTGGAATATATGTAAATGCAATTTTGTGGTAACTCTAATATGATATCGGACTTAGTTTCTAGATCATGTATGGATGAAAATAGGACTAAAGAAAGAAAAAAAAACTGATCCACGACTTTTTGGCGTCATATTTTTTTTTCGCAAATTAAAAAAAGAATATGCCGCCAAAAAGTAGTGGATCATTTTTTTTTTTTTTTTTAGTACTATTTTCATCCATACATGATCTAGAAACTAAATCCACTATCATATTAGAGTTACCACAAAATTGCATTTATATATATTCCAGAGCACCGTGTAAAATGCATCTAATTTGCAAAAATCTAAATTATTTACATACAAAGATGATGTACTTGGCAAAAGAAAAAATTTGATACCCATATTGTCCTATTTAAAACGAAGAGTTACCACCCATTGCATTTTTGTCAAAACGCAAACTAGCACGAATTTCAAAAAAAGCTGAGACCCGTATTTAATTAAATCGACTAAAGATTAAAATATGTTAATTTGGCATTTTTATTACAAACAACCCCGAACAAAAAATTTAAAAACCGTGTTTTTTTTACAGAATATCCTTAAAAAAAGGACATGGATGATCGTCCTTGGACAAATTGTATATACAGTTGGACGCGCCTTAAAAAAACCTTTCTTATGATACCCATATTGTATATGTTGGTAACGAAACAGATTCTTAAATTAACAAACCATGCAAAAATGGACCCGTTTTCAAAATGGTCCAGCTCACGAGAGGTCAAAGAGAGAGCCGAAATATTTTAGATGTCATCATAAAAAATACCAATGTTCATTTTGAGGGGGTTACACCTTGCACGAATTTCGCTTCCATACAACTTGAGTCGCTCTAATATTTATATTAACTTCTTAATTTGAGAGTACATTTGACAGTTGATTTTACATAATTAAAAATAACTACATATCACACCTTTTCATCTGCAAATGCAGTTTTTTGAATTATTTGAACAGTTGAATCTACCCTACATAATTTTCTGAGTGCAAATCTTCTTCCGATTAAGAACACAAACAACTTATTTTATTCAGTACATTTAGGTACATAATAAATTTTGTTTATTCTATATTTCGCAGTAATTTAATAAATGGGGAAATTTAAGAAGTGGATTTACTGGAAGTGGCATTTACTACATTCTTCTTCGTCAGTAAGATGAGTAAATACAATTTACGTGACTTGCCATTTTTTTTCACATTGTTTTTTACTATGCTTTATTTGAAAATCATCAGGCACACACAAAATTTTAGAAAAATATATATCGATAATCATAAGTTGACCCTCCTGAAAAAACTTTCTAAACTTAAGGAAAGTATACCACATAAAACAAAATGTAAATTCAAATAAAACTTTTCGAAATTTTACAAAAATACTTCTAATTTTAGCCTTATAACTACGGCATTCAGACTACATTGCAAAACACGAGTTTTGTTAAAACGAGTGGAATTAAATAAAGAACCGTTGAAATATAATAAAGAGCTTAAATACGTGTTTTGGCAAAACACGTGATTTGCACCCTAGTGTGAATGTGGCTTTAACTAATATAGATTTATTAGAAAATTACTCGTATAATACTGCGCTACCCGACTAAAGGAGAGCATGAATGTTTTGTAAAATATTTTCTTGTGTGCTGTGATGCCAGTTTTGGCGATTCTTTTACTTGAAAGTGATCAATATTGTATACCTTCTCAAAAACAAAAACAAATGTTGTTGCCATAACAAATGTTTTTTATAGCTTGAATTTTATAACATTGAATTTAAACCGCCATGAAATTCTCATTTAGTTAGCAGATATATTTATACTTATGTGAACAAATTCACTTAGAAATTAGTTTTTTCTTTCTATTAAAACGTAGGGACTATGGCAATTTTTTTTTTTTTTTTGAATTTTTTCTTTGCGGAAATTATCACTTTTGTTGAAATCAGAGTATTTTTTTTTGTTTGAAATATTTAATTTTACCTGGGCGCTGTGGTGTAATGGTTAGCGCGTTGGACTGTTACATAGATGATCCCGAGTTCGATTCCCGTTGACGACAACATTAATTTAGAAAAATAATATACATATATGAGTTTTTTATCGCTCATATGTATCGTTTTCTATCCCTCATATTAAAAATCAAATATTTTAACTCAGTTTTTTATGATAAATACCTAAAATTAATATTCGGATATTAATTTTTTTTAAAAAATGTGCAGCGTTAATAAGTTAATCCGCGTTTTTTTTTTCTCAGTTTTTACAATTTTTGCACTTTTTTTTACTATTTTTTGCATTTTGCAATCGGTCAACAAAGCATTTTTGTGCATAACAAAAAGACAAATCTGACCAATTATTTCGTTTAAAAAAGAAAAAAAAAAAAAATTGTGTTTAATGGGAAAAACGCGGCATGTGCCTAAAATTTATATGACAGCATAGCGATAAAGGACGACATATGAATTCGACCTTTAGTATAATATGCAAATAGTTTAAAAAATTATGTGTAGCAAAATTCAGCTAAAAAGCCTAATATTTGCAGAAGTTATTTTAACAAACACTTTCATAACAGTGAATGTCAACAAAATATTATAATTTTTTTTTTTTAATTTATACAAATATGAATGTGCATTAGGGATATAACTTTTTGCATTTTTTGAAAATATAATTTCTTCCTAGGCATATTCGAGTAGGGTATAAAAAACTGCTTAGATATGTGATATTACTTTTTCCCGATCGCAAAGAGGGGTGTATAACAAATATTTTGGAAATAATTCAGCCATTTCTAACTGGCTGATCCGATTGCCATGAAACTTTACATATAAATATTCAACGTAAAACTAAGTAAGTTTCAAAGAAGAGCTACTAGATCACTTAGGCGCTGATCAATTAGACTTCAAAGTAGGACACCTCGAGTGCTAAAAAATTTTGAGAGCTTGCCAATTTAATATTTATCAACCGATTTGTAATCTGCTTGTAATTTCCAACAATAAACCTGCTGGTTATCTCTTAAAGTGAAAATCAAAATATTGCATTTTTGCAATAACAAGGTCCGGTATTTTGCCAATTTAAAAGGCAAATCAAGTCCTTTATGGATAAAAACCAAACATTTTTTAAGGGTACACACTTATAGTTGCTACACGCGGCCTTTGTAGTGTATTTTTAAAATGTTTGTACAAGGAAGAGTTTAAAAGTTTGGCAATGCTGAGCATGTTATGGGAAACACATTTATAAAAATTCCATAAATGAATTTTGGTCCACCACAGCATCATTTAGTTTGAAACAAGTAATTTAATTTATTACTTGTTTTAAATTGAAAGATGTAGTGGACCAAAATTATTCCATGGAAATTTTATTAATATATTTCCAAAAATATGCTCAGTATTACCAAACTTAAGTAAAATTGTGCACAAATATTTAAAAAATATATGAGTGGCGAACTAGTTATAAGTTTTCGCAATTTTTTTTTTTCTCATAATCAACTGGATAGTACTAATCGTTTGACCATTATTACGTAAAATTGTACACTTTCGGGACAACCCAATGTGCATTAAAACTTAAAAATATTTATGCAGTAACTTTTTTGAAACCTGCAAAAATATGTTTCTTAATATTTTTTTTTTATTGACTTAACGGATGACATTGTGTATATTTTCATACAATCATATACAAAAATGTAACAGTTAGTGCAATTTTACCAGACTAAAACTCGGATCTAATTATATTTAGATATATCAGTTTACATAAAACCATATACAATTATTTCAGGTGAAAATTCTGATACAATAATATCTGGTTTTTATATAGTTACATCTATTTGTAGCAGTTTAGACGCAAACTGGTACAATTTTATACAAAACTGATACAATCTAATACAATTCAGATAATTCAGATAAAATTATACTGGACATGTATCGAATTTCATCAGATTAAATCTTAAACCCATACAAACAGATACAATTACAAGGCCCATATATCGGATGAAATTCAATAAGATTACATATAGCGTCACATATAAATTGATATGACTACATATACATTTTTTAAATCGGGACTAGATCTGCCATATCTCTAATTTTATAGAGGTCAATATATAAAATTATATCGTTATATATGTTACCATATACGAAACATTTAATAATATATGACTATGCATTACACGATATATAAGGTACAAAAACACAAGACCATATATATTTTTTTTTTACTTGGGCATATTCATGCATATTTAACTTAATCGAGGGGGTGTCTGAGCTTTTGTCCGATATTCAAGATCGTTCGGCTTTTATGCGACTTTTCCCGAAAAGCCTTTTTCCCCTATATTTTAAATAATTCAAAAATGTAGCCACTCTGGGCAAACTATATAGGGTCTTAAAAACTTTAACCCTGTGTACAAATAAGTCAAATTTTCGTAATTTAAAGAGAAGTTACTGTTTATATTTTAAACATGAGATTGGGCCGCTAAAAAAAATATGTGTCTCTTTTTTGTTGCTCCTTTACAACATATTCAAAGTTTATAAAAATCTGCAAATTCAGGTCAGGATACAGCCCTTGTTAGAATATGTGTTGTTGCTTTTGTTTTGCCAGACACTCTATATTAGGATTATAATTTTTTTTTACGAAATTTCTTCATCGCATCACACTATGGGTAATGCTGTATTGATAATAAAAATCAGTTTTTTTAGATAATTTTGGTGAAAGAAGGTCACGCACCGAACGCCATTTCTAAAACTCCGCCAAGACTTTTTTTTATTATTAAAAAAAAAAAAATTTTTTTTACCATATACATTAGAGTGTCCATTAAGTGTCCAAGTTTAAATGTTAGAAATGTTGAGACGCTACCCTCTAATTGTTTTGTATTTGTCTTGAAAATAACTCATGTGAAATTTTACGCCCCCACGACCACGTCTTCCCTACCCGATAGGGCCTTAAAGATCGAAACATGCGTTTATATGGGAAAAAGGGATATTTTTATTAGTTTTTGCTGTTTTTTTTTTTGCAGTATTGCAATAGTTTTTACTCTAGATGATAAATTAATCGAGATTAAGATAAAATTATGTATTCGAGCTCAAATTTTAAACGTTTTTAAAATTGATTACTGAAACATAATTTTTTTATTTAATACACTCATAATTGTGAGACATAAAAGAAGTTTTTTGTTTTGGATGGCGTTAACCTGTCCTACGGTGATGTCAAAAACGAACAAAATTTTTGGGTGCTTTTCAAATCTCCAATTTCAAATTTTAAAAAAATTTCTTCAACAAAATCGAAAAAAATTTAGATTTTACGCCCCTACGACCACAGGCATGTGGTCGTAGGGGCGTAAAATTTCACATGAGTTATTTTCAAGACAAATACAAAAAAAATAGAGGGTAGCGTCTCAACATTTCTAACATTTAACTTTAAGGGACACTCTAATATACGTACTGCATCATAGCAGCTATCACTTGATACCAAAATTGAATTCACTTCAAAAATCTATATTAATGAAATTATAAGAAAATACTAAATAATTTGCAATTAAATGTTATTTTTCTGTAGTTAAACGAAAAACTAAAATTCAAAAGTTCATCGCGTTTGGTGCGTAATTTTTTTTAACGATCGCAAAAAAGTACTATATGTTTTGTAATATTTTTGCATGGTCTATGCGGTGAGGACTTTTGATATTTGCAAAAAATGCAAAAAGTTATAACCCTACTGTACCTATATAAACATGTTTTTTATTGGTCAATATCATAAATTTTTTTTTTTTTTTGAATTTTCAATTAAAGTTTTAATTGATATGATTACCACTTTAATTTGGGGTTTGTTTCAATTAACCGTGTACAATTTCAGGTAGTTAATACTATCATTTGAGTGGTAGGTGCAAAAAATCAATTAAAATTTTAATTGAGTCAATAGTTTTTTTAATTGAAATCCATTTTTTGTTATTTCTGTGTACAGCAAGTTTTAGCATTGTTGCAACGTACTTTTTTCCTCATCGGGGAAGTTGATGTGGACTGTTTCATGTACATATCTATCTATTATTGCTTAATCTGAAAACACGATTTGTTTTAATTTTTATTTTTTTTTTTTTTTCAAATCAGGAAATTTAAAATTTCAATAGTTAAAGAAGATTACAACACAAATATCACTATTTGATATTTTGATATTTTGGCAAATATTTGTAAATAATCAATCATGTTTGCAATTATTTGTTTAATAGTAGTGTATTAAACATATTAATGCATTCATTAATTCACACTAGACACATTTTGTGGTACACTTCAATCAACATCATCATCATCACAGTTGTGGGTATAATTGTTTTTTATTTGTTCATGTTTAACCACCATAAAAACACTTCTTTTTTTTTTTTTTTTCTTTCTATAAAACAATTTTTAACAGTCTTTATTTCGAATTTGATATTTGAGTGAATTTATACATTTTCTGGTATTAACGCTTTTATGATTTGTTTCCTTAACCTACCTTGTTGAGTTTTTTTTTTTTATATGAAATTATAGTGCTTTTTTGAATTATTATTTTTTAAAATATTTTTTTTTTTTTATTGTTTAAAATGAATTTTCAATAAATTGATGGTTTTTATGCTGGTTTGTATTGTTTTATTTGATTTTTCAACACCAAAATTTAAAAGGAAAACAAAACGGTTTTTGTTGGATCTTAACCAGACGGTAGCTTGATGCTGAATGATCTTAAACCACAGTATGACACGTCTAATGTACGGTTGGGTTTGCTTTGTTTGAGTTCAGTTTGGTTTATTATTTCAGTTTAAACTTTAAAAAAAACGTCATAAAGTTCGTTAAGCCAAGATTGTTGGTAGAGTCAAGACATTTCAGACTTTTTCAGTTAATGCAAATCTAATTATAATGTAAAATACAAAAACATCTAACATAAATCTGGTATATTACAACATGGAAAGAGAGAGAGAGAGAGAGAGAGAGAGAGAGAGAGAGAGAGAGACAGAGAACTTATTTTTTTCTTAAATATTTACAATCACTGCTGCCAGGTTTGATGATTTATCGTCATTTTGACGATTTTTAGTACCTAAATTACTAAATGACGATTTGACGATTTTTGCTTCCAAAATGACGATTTTTAGACAAACGTTTATTATGTCAGCAAAACATGTTTATTTGCTATTATTAAAAAATCACCGGATCTCCTTGTGGATTTTTATTATTTTGTTAAAATTTAAAATTTTTTTTTTATTGAAAGTTTAGCAATAAAGTTATTTTGTGGATTCATGTTAGGTTTATTTTAATTTATTTTCTGCACTTAATAACGGTAAAAACCACTGCAAATGCAGCTAAAAACAAATAAAATTCCACCTGAAAAAAGAACGACTTACATTTTAGTAAGTTCAACTAACTAGTCATTTGTTTTTTACTGTTCAAAAAATTAACTACAATTGTATTATTTATGAGTGGTTCAGTCAGTGCAGTAAAGTATAAACAAACATTAATTTGTTTTATTTTTTTAAATAAAAAAAAAATACTGTACAAAATGAATGTAAAATCATAATACTGTAATTTAATGTGGTTTGTTTTTTAGATGAACTACAATTGTAGTCAAAAATTAAATTTCTTCTGCAAATGACTGTTTTTTTCACATAAAAATAAAGATACTGTATTACAACTGAAACAACGACAAATATTTACAGCAGAAGTTCCCTGAGTATGTGCTTACTTTTTTCATGGTTGGCAAACACTACCTTTTCATTACAATGCCAGTTGTCTGCCACGGCCACACCAATGCCTTTATGAACGTTTTAAAGCTACGATTCCAATAGTGGCATGTGCCTTTACAGGGTTTATTTCAAAATTCTACCCATTAAATTTTGTTACATCAAAAAAATAACGTTATAAATCGTCGTTTCGGTATTTTAGCGTTATTTTGACTTTAACTAGTTCAAGATATTTCAAAATCAAACAGGTTAAATAGAAAACTAAAAGCGTTTACATAAGAAGAAACATGTCTTTAATGGAATCGCTATTTTTAAAATTCTATTCCGCTATTAGTGTTACTGTGATAGCCAATCGTTATTATGAAAAGTTATTGAATGCCAACCCTGCTTTTTTTAATATTTATATTTTTATAAAGTTTAATTAGTGTAAGATTGAGATAAAATTAAATTAAAAAAAAGCATCCAAGTTTTTGCGAAACAAACATCGAGTTCGAATATTCCGATTTATAAATCCAAAAATAAATCCGGTGCTTAAAAAACAGGCCTTATAATAATATAAATAAAGTGTTCCAAAGTGAAACTTCAGATATTCACAATTTATATTTGAAAATGGAAAAACATGCAGTAATAAACAATATTTAAATATTTAAATAAAATGAATAATAATATAAATAATAAATAATAAATAAAATAATAAATAATTTTTAGTAATATTAAAAATCAACCCAAAATGAAAAATATGAAATAATCAAAAATTTCACAATTTATTGTATTAAACTATGTCATCACATGTAATGCAATTTGAAACTTTAACTCGTTAATGGAAGTCCAAATTTAATAATTAAAGAAAATAACATTGTTAAAGAATTTCTAAACTATGTAAAAGAATTTAAGATTTAAAAATTGTGCTACTGAAGTGGTGTTTACAGAATTATGTAGAAGGAATTAACAGTTAAAGTGCTATCGTTATAAAATTTCATGATTTTTCAAAGTTTAAATTACAGAAAAGTGTATTATATTACACCGATAGTACATGAGCATTTAAAATGTGAATTAAATTATTATTCTTTTTTTTTAGTAAAACTTTATCCCACTTGTAACAAATATTTTTTGTTTTGACGATTTTTTGACGATTTTTGAAAATAAAATGACGATTTTGACGATTTTTATTGTAAAATTTGACGATTTTATGCTCAACATACCTGGCAACACTGTTTACAATTCATATATTTGGTATAAACAGTGTTGCCAGGTATGTTGAGCATAAAATCGTCAAATTTTCCAATAAAAATCGTCATTATATTTTCAAAAATCGTCAAAACAAAAAATATTTGTTACAAGTGGGATAAAGTTTTAATAAAAAAAAAGAATAATAATGAAATTCACATTTCAAGTGCTCATGTACTATCGGTGTAATATAATACGATTTTTTACACTTTTCTGTAATTTAAACTTCGAAAATCATGAAATTTTACAACGATAGCACTTTACCACTTTAACTGTTAATTCCTTATACACAATTCTGTAAACACCACTTCAGTAGCACAATTTTTAAATCTTAAATTATTTTACATAGTTTAGAAATTCTTTAACAATGTTATTTTCTTTAATTATTAAATTTGGACTTCCATTAACGAGTTAAAGTTTCAAATTGCATTACATGTGATGACATAGTTTAATACAATAAATTGTGAAATTTTTAATTATTTCATATTTTTCATTTTGGGTTGGCTTTTAATATTGCTAAAAATTATTTATTATTTTATTTATTATTTATATTATTATTTATTTTCATTTAAATATTGTTTATTACTGCATGTTTTCCCATTTTCAAATATAAATTGTGAATATCTGAAGTTTCACTTTGGAACACTTTATTTATTATTATTATTAGGCCTGTTTTTTAAGCAGCGGATTTATTTTTGGATTTATAAATCAGAATATTCGAACTCGATGTTTGTTCATAACGGCATTGGGGTAGCCGTGGCAGGCAACTTGAATTGTAATGAAAAGGTAGTGTTTGCCAACCATGAAAAAAGTAAGCACATACTCAGGGAACTTCTGCTGTAAATATTTGTCATTGTTTCAGTTGTAATACAATATCTTTATTTTTAAGTGAAAAAGCAGTCATTTGTAGAAGAAATTTAATTTTTGACTACAATTGTAGTTCATTTAAAAAACAAACCACATTAAATTACAGTATTATAATTTTACATTCATTTTATACAGTATTTTTTTTTTTTATTTAATGTTTGTTTATATTTTACTGCACTGACTGAACCACTCATTAATAATACAATTGTAGTTAATTTTTTGAACAGTAAAAAACAAATGACTATGTTAGTTGAATTTACGAAAATGTAAGTCGTTGTTTTTTCAAGTGAAATTTCGTGTTTTTAGCTACATTTGCAGTGGTATTTACCGTTATTAAGTGCAGAAAATAAATTAAAATAAACCTAACATAAATCCATAAAATAACTTTTTTGCTAAACTTTCAATAAAAAAATAGTTTTTAATTTTAACGAAATAATAAAAATCCAAAAATAGATCCGGTGATTTTTTAAATAATAGCAAATAAACATGTTTTGCTGACATGTTAAACGTTTGTCAAAAAATCGTCATTTTGAAAGCAAAAATCGTCAAATCGTCATTTAGTAATTTAGTAATTTAGGTACTAAAAATCGTCAAAATGACGATACTATTTTTTTTAAATACATAAAGCATGGGCACGATACATTTCAACTTAAAAAATTTATGAATAATTAAGCTCGAGGTCGTTTGTTTGATAAATTTGTATTTATTTTCATTCAATATTTCGCTAACCTTTGGCTGGCATCCTCAGGAATCGAGTAACATTAATCAAACAACAAATAACACAACTTAACTGCTACACACAATATTGAGTACTTGAGTTGTTACTCGATTCCTGAGGATTCCAGCCAAAGGTTTGGCGAAATATTGAAAGAAAATAAATACAAATTTATTAAACTAAAGACCCCGAGCTTAATTATTTATAAATTTTTTAAAATTGAAATAAAAAAAGATCAACCATTGTCATTTTTTTTTTAAAGGACGTCATTAAAATTTGAACTCATTATTTCTTATATTTGAAATTTGTTTTCTAAATTATTTTTTTTTTTTTTAGATTTATTCACGATTTAATATATTTTGTTTTACTTCAAACAAATTTCGTTGTCAAAATTAAGCGAAAATCACATTTTATTCAAATTAAAAAGTTCGGCTACGGCTTCAGCCGAACATTGAAAATTTGACCAAGGCTTCGGCTTCAGCCAAAAAAAATAAATTAAGTTCTGTTGGACGCTAGATATTATATGTTTCCTCTACGATCTACAATGTACAATTCCCTAGCCGAAAGTATTTCAAACTTAAAGCGGATATTTTAATTAAAATTCACTTCCAACTCTTTAGCACACTACTTCCATTTGCGCATTCATACGTTTTATTACTTTAACCCATAACACCCTGTGGTTACCATATACTAACACAAAAATGCATTTACGTTTGGGGCGCATGTGCTTAATGTAATGCAAAATGAACAAGGGTTATATAAAGAGACTTGTAAATTTACACATAAATGAATTTTTAGGACAATAGCTTATTGATTGTTAAAGCTACTGATGTGGGAATTTTTTGTATTTGAATCACATTTTTTCACTATACGAAATACGAATAAATTGCGATTTAACCTGTTTCACTTATAAAATTATTTAGTTTTGCATTTTAAACATAATTCACATTAATTTATTAATAAATATTAATTCTTGCAAAAAGAAAATAAATATTCCTATGTGAACAAAAACCAGCCCTATAGCCCGCCCATAGTTAGCATATGGCACAGGGCATTCTCAATGTTCTGGAGGCAGGAATGAAAAGCGGAATGCAGTTTTTTTATACTCAGGTCATTACTAAAGCATATGTAAAATATCTTTTCAAAATTCAGCAACAAAAAATGTTTAGGGTGTTTCGTGTTAATGTATTCTTTATTCCCTAGATCTGACAGGCAGCACAAAACTGGTCTTCAGGAATGAACATCATTTAATGAATTTTGAGGTATTATACAAATGAATTTTGAGGTATTATACAATTTTCTTCAAAAGTTATTAATTGTAATGCTTTCTAGATTTTTTTACCCACGGCTTTCTTTGATTTAAGTTATTTATTATAGAAAATGTTTTTAATTTTTATTCCCATATAAACTTTATTACATTCTGTTTCGAAAATCAATTTTTTTAAGACTTTATGTTTCGAAAATAAGACTTTTTACATGATAATCGCCACTTTTCTTATCACTAATTTTCAATATATCAAAACATTTTTCCTACCAGAATTTGTCTTTTTAGAGAAATTCATAGTCCACCATAAATAATCCCACAGTTTCTGGATTTTTTTTTATGTAACAACAAACTGGACTATGTTAAAGTTAAGAACTGTACAAAATAAATTTGCTTTGTTGGAGATATTATCTAGATATTATCGAAAAGTCTAAAATAGTTTCTCTAGTGCTTATAGAAGTAACATAATCAACGTTAAACTTTGTAAAAATTTTATCGTGTCCATGCTTTATAATTTAATTTTAAACTGCATTCGAATACCACGCAGGCTTGCC
Source organism: Delia radicum (assembly GCA_021234595.1). Taxonomy (NCBI): domain Eukaryota; kingdom Metazoa; phylum Arthropoda; class Insecta; order Diptera; family Anthomyiidae; genus Delia; species Delia radicum. Next base: position 103,350,455 of record CM037853.1, on the reverse strand, counting down.
AGACTTGGAGTTTTGTCCACAAATTTGGGTATTTTTTGTTAGTCTTTGGGACAGAAAGTTTCAATTGGGGACAGGGATTTTTTGGGGAGTTTAAAAATATGTTGGGGATTAAAATTACTTAAGTTAAAGCCTGTAGGACAACTACTTCTTGAAAGCAACTTTACTAGGGTTTTAATATTTTAAATTTTATTGAAAATGTTTATAGAAAACCACTGATAAAGTTGCTTGAAAAAATCAGATGCCATATAGATGTAAACGAATAACTTTAATACTACGTTCATTAGACCTCGCCTCAATTTTTTTTTTTCTAATTTTGCATTTGGGGATTGGTTAAATATGCGATTTGATGTAAAAATTCATGTGGTAAAATTTGAAGTCGATCAGAGTGTGCCAACCCGTGCCACAATGAGGTCAAAGTTCAAAATATATAGAAAACAATCGTTTTTCATTGATATTATAAGTTAGGAATTTTTTTAACAAAATTTTTTCTTTTTATACATTTTTCATTTTAGTATTTTTCCATTGCGAAATTGAGTGCGGTTGTGAAAAAATGTTTATTAAAAGAATTAAAAATAGTACAATCAGTATAGAATTTTTATTATGGCGCTAAATAAATCTCTAAATCTTAGATCTGCCGACATATACGTGCATTTGATAGGAAAATGCGAAATAAAAATAGTTGGATGCAAATTACCTTCAAAACTACAAGTGTTACAATGCTTTTTTTATTATGTGCGGTGTGAAAAAAAGACAATTAAAGAGAGTTCTGTATTAGCGTTAGAAGAAATATTGCCCTTCTGGGAAAGAGCTCGTATTCCAACGTTACACAAAAGAACATGTGTTGAAAAATTAAACAAATTATATGACGAGTGGAGAAAGGTGCAAAAAGTTTCTAAATCTAAATTTGCAAGTCATAGAAAAATGGAAGAAGATTTCAAAGAACATTTGAAAAATTTATTCGATATTGCACATGTTGATGCCTTAGAAATAATTTCTATTCAGGAGGATAGAGATTTCTTAATTAAACAAAGGGAACAAGGTCGTGTTGGCATAATGACTTCAATAGATCAAAACCTAACAAATAAAGAAAAGCGTAAGGCGGAAAGAGAAGAAAAGGAAAATCGACGCAAAGAAAAGCATCAAAGAATTGAAAGCTCTGAAGGTTATATTAAAGTCAGCATGAGTAATTTTTTTCTTTCAACTTATTTTTTTCAATAATTTTTACTTTAGTCGTGACTGTACAATTTGGTGCAAGTAATGAAAGTGAATGTGAATCTGAAAAGTCTGCAGATTCGCCGACAATTGAACCAAAAAATATTAACCCGACAGAGAATCGTGTTAAGAAAAAATTCATAGATGACAGAATGTTGGCATGCATGGATGCTGGTAATATATCGACTCCACTCGCAATCCATTTTATTTCTGCGACAGCGAAAGCTTTAGGTCACAATATTGAAGATTTGGTTCTTAATTCTACAAGTTTGAGAAGACAACGCAAAGAATATCGTCAACGTCATGGCAAAGAAATTATTGAGAATTTCAAGGTAATAAAATTTATTTTTAAATTGTTATGAATATTTCACAGAATTAATATTTTTCAGATTCCTGACACATTCGTTTTACATTGGGATGGTAAACTACTTCCTGCAATGGCTGGAAAAGAAAAAGTTGACCGCCTAGCTATTGTTTTAACTGCAGAAAAAATTGAAAAGTTAATTGCCATTCCAATTATTGAAGTTGGATCTGGAGCAGCAATCGCACAATCAATATATGATTATTTAACGAAAATGAACATGATAAATTCATTAGAAATGGTGTGCTTTGACACAACTGCTACCAACACTGGTCAACATAATGGGGCAGCAAAGTTGCTGGAGATAAAATTAGATCGGAGTTTGATGTGGTTACCGTGCAGGCATCATATTGCAGAAATCTTACTGCGAGCTGTTTTTGAGGTATATTTTGGAAAATCTAGTGGTCCAGAAGTTGGTATATTTGAACGTTTTTCACGGGAATGGAACACTTTTAAGTTGGAAGATTTCAAAGTTGGTATTACGGATGAAGAAGTGCAACGTGCTGTAAGTGTCGAAGAATGTAACTTCAGCAAAGAGTTTTGTATTAAACATTTAGAAAAAGACCATATTCGACATGATTATAAAGAGTTATTACAACTTACGTATATTTTTCTTGGTGGCAGCATCCCAAATTTCGCATTTCATGCACCTGGGGCAACATCCCATGCAAGATTCATGTCGAAAGCCATATATGTTTTAAAAATATACGCTTTACAAAAACAGTTTCAAATGTCTTCCAGCCAGTTGAATGGTTTGCGAAATATTTGTATATTTCTGGTACGCCTGTATGTTCCGTACTGGTTCAGAACCACTTATGCTGTCGAAGCACCAAATAACGATTTACAGCTGGTTATAAAGATTGCAAGTTATATTGACCCAAACATATCAATACCATTATTAGCAAAAATCCGAAACCACCTATGGTATTTATCGGAAGAGTTAGTTGCTCTTGCGTTTTTTGATTGCAACGTACCCTTTGATGTAAAAAGAAAAATGGTTGCGGCACTTGCAACTGAGATCGAAACTGAGGAAGACAATGTAATTGCACTGCCTAAAAAAGTTTGCGCTAGTATTGAAGAATTAAAAGAATTTCAATCTAAAGATTTGAGTTGCTTTGTAACACATAAAACTAAAACTTTTTTTGCACGTTTGGAAATAGACACCAATTTTTTGATCCCTCAAATTGGCACGAAAGAGCAGAATACATTAAAGGCGTTCAAATTCTGAAAAATATTAATGTTGTTAATGATGCTGCTGAGAGAAAAGTCAAACTTATTACAGATTTTAACCGGTCCTTAACACATAGCGAAGAAGACAAGCAGTACTTGCTTCATGTTGTTGAGAACTACCGAAAGGAATTCCCATCATATACTAAATCGTCGCTCTTATAATAATTTAATAATATTAATTCTCTTCTTTTTTTTAATGAAATGTTTGAATATAAAAAATTGCAAATTAAGAAAACATTATATGAATTGCATGTTTTTTTTATAATAAATAACTTGTCATCAATGAAAAACGATTGTTTTCTATATATTTTGAACTTTGACCTCATTGTGGCACGGGTTGGCACACTCTGATCGACTTCAAATTTTACCACATGAATTTTTACATCAAATCGCATATTTAACCAATCCCCAAATGCAAAATTCGAAAAAAAAAAATTTCCATATAAGTGAGGCGAGGTCTAACGTTCATATTGAACCCCTAAATAGGTATTTTCGTTTTTTACATTTTTTTATTTTAAATCAAAAACTTGAAAACAATTGAACCCCAATACGTATTTTTGGGGTTCAATATGAACGTAGTATAACTTTTATTTTACTAAAACTTAAAATGTTTGTATAAAAAAAAACCTCTTTCTTGACTCTATAATTCAAAACCAAAACCTATACGCTTATTCACAAATTGTTCAAATCTATTTAATTTCTGAGATATTTCTGTGCCATTTATATTTTAAAAAATTTTTTCAAACATGAAGGCTTGCTTACGACTCCTGGAATAAGAACGCTAAAAGTTATATTACTTGTAGGCAAAAATGCGTATAATCTAAAGATTTTAAGATTTTGTAATAAAAACCGTCTGAATTTGAAAATCTTTTAAATTTAATGGGGTTTTCAATAGAAGTCTAAGTTTGAGAATTAAGAAAAAGTGTACGATAATATGTTCTAAATTTAACTGATGTTTAGTACTAGTTTGTAGTAAACGGTAATTTTACCTGTAAAGTAAATTTGGCTTATTAAACAAAGCATTTTAGTTCTGACTTAACTAAATATTGACATACATAGTTAAATTTTGGGGATTTTCTGGGGATATTTTTTGATTTAATATCGATAAAAAAAAGTATCTGGGAAGGCTGTTAAATGTGGGCAAATAAAACAAAGAATTTTAAATCTACTGCTTTGTTCAACCTTTTTTCTAATTGGGATTTTTTGGGTATTATATTTGTGGTATTAACACTTTTCAAGACAGATACAGAGAACGAAGCCGATCGGCTAAGCCGCCGCCGATCACTTTTCAGGTACTCGAGCCGCCGCCGACCTGAGCGGCTAATTTCGTCTACAAAATATTAGCCGACTATATCATCTGAGCCGACTTATCAGCATAGCCGATATTTTTTTAATCTAAATTCATTTAACTAAAAAATCATATTATTTTAAAAATCCTCCGCCTTCATCCGGCTTTTAGTACCCACCAATCTGGCAACCATAGGTTTTCATTATGAATTATCTAGCATTTGCAAAATGTGCCGTTATATTGCGCGTCACTAGAAAAAGAAAAAGTAAATTTTCCAAATCTTACAATGGCTCAAAAAATATAAAAACTTTTTTCATACTACACAAGTTAATCCCACAATTTCATCTGATTCTGATTCTAACTCAGATGCGTCTACTGATGTAAATACATTTATTTCAAAATCTGCCGATATAAAGGGTCCGCCAAATAACTTTTTTTTTTTTGAACTCCTGAACCAATTGGACTTTGTATGGCGTCATACCAAGGTCTTTATGCAAAATTCGTCTCAATGATGTCTCCGAAATGTTCAATTGTTGAGAACGACGGTGAATTGATGTTGATGGCGCTTCACGCACACTTTCTGCCACAGCAGCAATATTCTCGGGTGTACGCACTGTTTTTGGCTTTTCACGCTTTGGTTTATCGATGAGGATGCCAGTTTCTTTCACTTTTTTCACAAGATAACGAACATACGGACCATATTCGTTCAGCGGAAGAATAAAACTAATTATCTGTCAAACCAGACATGAGCTAAGTGTTACCATTCACGAAATAAGCACTAGTTGAACAAAAAAAAACATTAGATGGCGGACCCTTTAGCATATTATGAAGACTTGCTTAAAAGAAAAGATGATATAAAAAAAATGGTAAAGGTTCAAGTAAACCTAACGGTTATATCGGAATGTTGGAAGCATTTTGGTAGTCTATACATAAAAGATAGACACATATTAGAAAACATGAAATTTTGTAAAATTTGCTTAGATTACAAATAAATAAGTGAATTGAATTATAATACATTTTTTAACCATCGGCTTAGTCGATTTTTAGTCGCCGCCGAGTTTTTTTTTTTCGTTTAGCCGCCGAAAATTGTTTGGCTTTAGTCGACTTTCAGACGCCGCCGAGTATATTTTTGATTAGCCGCCGCCGGCGACAATTTAATGTCGGCTTCGTTCTCTGGACAGATATACAAAAATATTTTTTTACAATTGATTACTTATTCAACATGGCGTATGATAAATATACCGCAATATCACTCATACGCATTTTCATACTAGGGTTATATACATAGTTAAAACAAAAAGCCGACTTTTGGACTTTTTCCCAAATATAAGTCAATTAATCAACTCTTTGTATAAAAATTTCTAATTCCCGAGAAAAATTATTTTTCAGATTGTTTTGGAGTCAATTAATTGTTTTGTTTTTTTCCAATAAGTTTTTTATTATTACAGGAAAATGTTAAAGATTTTTTTCTGTAATTGTTATGACTTTTCTTAAACCCTAAATAAAATCTTTTCTTACTTATCTCCGTTTAAGAGTGAACATTTTTGAAACTCAAACGTTTCAAATGTATCCAGAAAATTCATTTTTTTTTGGAAAAAAGGCCTCATTCACTTGTATCTCCAATTTTTAACACATTTCACAAGAATACACGTTAAGAAACTTTATAGCGAAACTAAAAATATTTTTGAATATACCCCCTGACTTTTTCTTTATCTCATTATGCAGATTGCCCAAGGTCTAAAATCATTTAAAACGGCCCATATTTAGCGAAATGTAAAGTTCCGAATGAATTTTTACACTTCAGGCATTCTAATTTAGTGTACTGATGCTACAATGGGGTATGCATTTTATTCAAATCGGACCAAATGTTTAGAGGTGCATGTTTTGTTCCACTTTTGGACTAGCATTATGTTTACCTATTGCGTTATCGACTGAAACAAAATTTACTTTTAAGCTACGAGTATATGTAACAAATAAGTGGAAAAATCTAATGCAAAAGTCGACTATTCGACTTTTTCATAAAAAGAAAGTTATCTCATTTTAACGCGAGAACAAATTTTATCCGTATTTAAACTTCATTTTCAAGCTAATATTTAGTAAACCGTGGTTATTCAATTCAAAATTTACAGATTTGTTAGTTAATTTAAACCAGCAGTTCCCACCAACTTTAGCTTCACGGACCCCCACACAAACTGTTTTTTTTTTTCATATATTTAAAAAATGCAGAAGTAAAAAAAAATTATATTTTTTTAAATTAAAAAAAAAAAAACATTACAAAAACCAAATGCAGTAAAACCCGTCTTTATTGGGGAACTCCAAGGGGCCAAACAAATTAATTCGTAATAGACTAGGTTCTTATTTTTTTTTTTTGTTTATTGTCCACAAAATATTAAAAATTTGTATAAAATTTTTTAAGTATTACGAAATTCTTTCATTTGATTTAATAAATGGAGAGTTTTTTGGAAAGAATTTCGCTGTGTTCGGATTTAAATATGTTTAAATTTAAAGAAATGTTAAGAAAATTTGCAAAATCTTAGGAATTTAGTATTAATAATGGAAAATTATATAAAAATTTACAGCACGAGACTTCTAAAAACAAAACAACAAAAAAATTTAAATTTTATTTGCCATGTCAATTTAAAATACTTAAAATTATCTGTGACTCTTGCAACAGCAAACACTTGGGAAATACAGTCATAGCTAAAAACTCATGGGGAATACAGTCAATACTAGAGTTACAGACTTTTTCTTATGAATAGGCTTTAAAAATTGTTTATAGAATGAATTCTGAAAATAATCAGTGGGAGTTACTTTCAAATTTAGTGCACAATTATTAGAAGGACCTATTGTAAGTAACAGGCAAATTTAGGCTGGAACGGATTTATCTAACTAATGAAGTTCAAAAAATGTTCAGTTATTCAATTAAATTTTTAGTGTCCGATCGAACAGTTCGGCCAGAAAATGCATTGTGGATAAATTTGGCGAATGAAAAAATGTTTATTGTGCTGATTAGATGCCATTTTAAGCAATGAATTCACTGTCCGGCCTCCGAAAGTTCGTCTAAGTCGAAAATAGTTTTGCGGCCGAATCACTTAGGCTTTTTCCTTAAATTTTATACACAAAATCGAATTAAATCGGCTCAACAATCATTTTTTCCGATACCAAAATTTATCCTCATTGCATCTATATACCAAAAACCGACAAAATAAATTTTTTTTAAGAACTGTTCGGTCGGACTATCTCAATTTTTTTAATGATTTCAAATAGTAATAAAATTGTAAAAAATGTCTGAAATTTTTTAAAATTAGTTTTAAAAATAATTTTTTTCGGAACTCTTGGTGGATCCCAGGAATACCCCTACGGCCACCTTTTTGGACCCCGCTGATTTAAACCATAATTGTTTTCAAGCCATTGCTTTTTGTGTCTCTTCTATCAGTCTAAAGTGTACAGTGAAGTACGGTTATAACAACCTCGTAGGAACCGGACAATTTTGCTCGTTATAAGTAAAGTTCGCTATAAGTGTGATAAACGTTTTCCAATATATATAATAAATGTAGGTATTTTTTTATTTTCTTAAATTACCTTAATATTTAAACAATTGTTTCATTAAGTTAAGTTTCATAAAATTTGTAATTCTTTTTAATGAAGGTTCTAATAAAAATCTAAAGTTTATAAGATTTGCAGCATTTTAATATCTTGATTTTGATGTGTTAGTTAAAGCGTAAAAATGTGTATGAAATTTCGTAGCTAATTTTAGAGAAACATGCCTAAAATTATTAGTAAAATGAAAGTAATGGAAAAATTACTGTTACGGCTTTTAATCAGAGCGAAAGTGAAAATTTTAGAGTTTTTCGGTGTTCTCGCGATTAATTCAGAACGTTTTTCTCTATTTTTTATTCGTTTTAATTCGTGTAAAAAAACCTGGACGAAAGTAAAACGAATGCTTAATATTAAAAATTTAGAACTTTTTTTTACTTATTTCTGATTTTATTGTATTTTTGGTTGCATTGTTTATACTCTAAAAAACTGTTTTAAAAAAACATTTTTTTTGTTTTGACATTCTAGAAAACACTCAAACAAATTGACAACAATGTTAGAAGCATTTCTTAAAAGCATTTTACTTTCCATATGTTTTTTATTTTCCATAAAACCATATGGTTTTGGCACTTCGATAATAATTTTGAAAAAAAATCAAGTTTTCGAAAGCTTTTAGGATTTTAGAACACCAAATTTCAATTTCGTGTGATTTCACAAATTCGATCTAATTGCAAAACGTTCTAAAGTAGGGACATGGGCGTATAATTTAGTAAAATTTTAGTAAACCTTTAGTAAAAACTTTTCCTAAAAAATGGTTTTGTACTAAAAATTAGTACAAAAACTGGGATATAAAAGATTTTACTTATTTTTCTACCAGCTGTTTTATTTGAGTGTATAACTAAAATGTTTAAAAATTTTACAAATCTTATGCAAAACTATAGTTTTTTAAAAGAATTTCATTGGATAAAAACTTTTCATAAACTTTGCATAGTACGAAAATATTCGTAATATAAGAATTTTGATATATCTACAAATTCAAAATACCGTTTCTTAAATTTTTTTTACAAAAATGTTTGTGATTTTAAATCTTTTCTCTTTTTCGCTTTAGATGTTCTACTTTATTTGTGTTAGCTCAGTCAAGTTTAAAAACAAATTTCGTTGTATTCTTAACATTCCTTTCTTTTTATTTTTCTATTCTTATTTCTAAAAAAGATGTAGCTTATATTTACTCTTGGTTTAACGCAGTTTGAAACTGGAATACTGCTATTGCAATTTTGTTTATTTTGCTTTATTTCAGTAAAGACCGAACTTCTGAACTAGAAAAAGTTGTTCCGGCAAATGTTTGTTAATAAAATTGGAAATGGTGGACAAAATTCGTTGTCGGTTTAGCTAAACGAAGTTTAACTGACATCCCAAAAATTACGCCTATATTTTTGTAAGAATTATTTACCGAGATATTAAAAAAGTTGGTGAAATTTAAGAGTATTTTACAATTTATTAAGAAAAAAATTATAAAATAAAATTCAATTAAACCTGAGTACAAAATAATAAAATAACTTAAATATAAATAACTCAAAATTTACATAAAATAACTAACTTTTGGTTAATCTTCAATATTACAGAATCTATTCTTGATCAATTAATTGCAGTAATTGAATAGTTCCCTTAGTTTCATCATCGCCTTCCTCTTCTTCTTCTTCTTCTTCGTCAACCTAAAATCAAAGAAATGCACATTTGAAATTAAAAAAAAAATCCTTTTAAGAGCCCCTTTTCTAAACAATAACCAGAGTTTAACACATTAATGGCACGTCATAGATCCGCTGGAAATTTCTTAACCAAACTTTGCAGATATGTACATTAGGGTGGTCCTTATTTTTCAACTTGCGATTTTTGGGGCTGCCCCCCTCTTAAAATATTTGTTTGGGGTACAAAAATTCACCATGCAAAAAATTAGAGTTCTAGCATAACGGGAAGATGTCCCGCATCGCCCTTGAAAATCGGGCCCCTTGGGAAAATGGGCATAATTTAAAAAAAAATTACAAATTTTTTTCTTCAAAATTAAAAAAATATAAAATAATTTTTGTGTTGGGTTTAATCATAACTACTCAGATAAAAAATATTACTTTCCCAGAAAATCGCTAACTTACCCTAACTTTGTGTCAAAAAAATTAATAAATATTTTGGGGGGTACCTCAAAGTTTCCAATCTTCCAAATAAATATTTGTAAACTCTGGATATTAATTGTATACAATTTTTTTTATTCAAGATGTTAAGTTATTTTAAGATTTTTAAACCAACTATTCAAATTTATATATAAATTGTATATATGTATATGAAATTTGAATTCACCTTTCGATATTACATTAAAAATTATTTAAAAACAACATTTTTTAAAATAATTTTTTAAAAAAACTTTTTCCCCGTTTTTAAAAGTTTAGGAAATAGAAAATTAGGAAATAGAGCGGTCGGAAAAAATCAAATTTTTCCATAAACTTATACACCCCTGTTACGGCTTTTAAATCAGAGCGAATGTGAAAATTTTAGTATTTTTCGGTGTTCTTGCGATTAAATCAGAACGTTTTTCCCTATTTTTTATTCGTTTTAATTCGTGTAAAAAAGCCTGGTCGAAAGTAAAACGAATGCCCTTTTTTCTAATGAATTACAATTTAGGGTCAAAAATGGTGCTTAATATTAAAAATTTAGAATTTTTTTTACTTATTTCTGATATTATTGTATTTTTGGTTGTATTGTTTATACTCTAAAAAACTGTTTTAGAAAAACATATTTTTTTTTTGTTTTGATATTCTAGAAAACACTCAAACAAATTGACAACAATGTTAAAAGCATTTCTTATAAGCATTTCACCTTTCGAAAAAAAACATTAGGAATACTTAATATGAAAGGTATTGTAAAATTAGCTTTTAAAAAAAAATATTCCTTAAGAAGTACAAAATTTTACGAAATCAAAATTTATTTTATTTATATTCGAAAAAGCAGCGTTGCCAATAAAAATAAATGTGCATGAAAACAGTGATACCATCGTAATTCAATCTACACACTGATGACAACTTAATGCTTTTCTAATTAGAATTATACTCCGATTACATTAGTCTCAAAATTTTGTTTTGGCCAGCAATTCGATCATTTGAATGATAAAAATACTGTATAATATGACAAACGAACTAGATTTTGAAATCTAATTCGTGTATCATGTTAAACAGTGAAATATGATTAAAATACAGCCCAAAACTTTATTTTGAGACTAATGTAAACGCAATATAATTCTAACTAGAAAAGCACCAAGTTGGCATCAGTGAATCTACATATACCAAACTTAATTGGTTCATAATTAAAAGCTGAACCAAGTAAATGAATAACTAAAATCTTTTTTTTTAAGTTTAAAAGTAATGTAATTCTGTTTTACAAGATTTTAGTAACAATAAATATTAAGAATACATTGTTTATTTGGGAAACATTCATATGGCATCTCTCTTTTAGAACATATGACATCAAAACATGTATTATATCATATGTTAATAAAAGCGCGCTCATAAAGAAAAGAACATTTTTTCAGGTTTAATAATTGTTGCTTAAATATACAAAAAAAATGTAAGTTACATATTTTTAAAAATGTGTTACATATGTATATTATTGTTTAATATTACATTTGCAGGGGCAAACATAGAAATGCGAAGCAATTGTATTACGTCCGGTATTGAACTATTTCCCATTTGTGGAGAAATTTTTTAAAAAAATCGTGACTTTTATTACTGTTTACAAAAAGAAAATAACACTTACGCAGAGTCTGTGATGGACAAAGGGTCCGAAGCATCTCTTAAACCACGTTTTCTTATATTTTCATTGTGGATTATTCTTCTTTTCAGTCCTATAAAACTTAATATAAAAGCAGACGGCATTTTAAATTATTGTAATTTTTGTTTTTTAATAAACAATGTTTTTGACAAGAAAACCATATGATTTTGGCACTTCGATTATAATTTCGAAAAAAATTCGAGTTTTTGAAAGCTTTTAGGATTTTAGAACACCAAATTTCAATTTCGTGTGATTTCACAAATTCGTTCTAATTGCAAAACGTTCTAAAGTAGGGACATGGGCGATAAAGAACTTTTTATATGAAACAACACAATAAAACAGCATTTTAGCTGAGAAAAATTGTGCAAAAATGTTCGCTTTATGGTATCCCAGTTCAAAGTTATTAAGTTTTCAAAATGTCTTTACTAAAAGGAAATATTTTATTGATTAACAACTTTTAAACAGGCCGCGATATATCGAAAATATTTTTCTTAGCTCAAAATACTTTTTTATTGTGTGTGTTAAAAAATATTATTATTATTTTCAACAAAATTGATACCGTAATAACTTTTTAGCGGTTCACCTTATGTCAAACATTTTTGTACAATTATTCTCAGTTGATAATACATTTTTATTATGTGTGATTAAAACAATTTTTTTTTTTAAGTTTTTCAAAAAATTGATTTTTCCGTCCACTCTATTGCCTAAACGGTGCACTTTAAAACCTTTTTTAATAATTTAGAGTTTTTGGCCACCGCGCGCATGTTGAAGGAGTTGAAAAAAATAAGGTAATTTTTTATTGATGCGAAAATCGTAAAAATTATATCCCAAAATCACATTTCAGTGACGAACTCTTATCTTTATATGTATACAATGTATTTCAATAGAGATATGTTGACCAAATATTTGTTCACAAAATTGAAATTTTTAAAATATCTTCAACCGTCTAGAATTTACATGTCAAAGTTTCAACTTTGGTTGACAATATTTACACTAGAGGACGCTTTAAGGCAAAACAAAAATTGCAAACATTTTTCAATGAAGCATGGTTCTTCTATATATCTGGAAAGTTTGATTAAAAAATGTCCAGCGGATCTATAACGTCAAATGAATTAACTTTAACCACAGATATTTTCATACAAATTTGACATTCACAACTATGTTTAAGCACTAAACTTTGGTTATTTTCAGATAAGTTAGCAGGTCTAAATTCCAAATAATTAACCAATACTTACTTCAAATCCAAAGCAATCGGAAGGATTTACAAAACTTGATTTTGCTGAGGAAGATTCTTAAAAAAGAGAGAAACAATTAAAATGCATTTTAAAGAAACAACAATATTTATCACGTAGAACTCACTTATAACGGTAGCATTAGTATTATTACGATTAATAACATTATGTCTGACTTGATGTTGAGATGACCCAGGTTCCTGTTCATTGTCCAATACCAGTTCTTCTTCATCAGCTTGCATAACTTCTATAACCATAAAACTTTGCTCATCTTCCATTTGCATGGTCTCATGTTCACTAACATGATTTTCTTTTTTAACAGCGATAGTATTAGTTTGTGGCTTCTGTTCGGTGGAACTTCTCATGGATAGATATTCCGTTTTTATGCCTACATTTGGCTTTGTTTCGATTAATTCTTCTGTTGCTCTCCTTCGAATTCTTCTTCTTCTTCAAAATCTTCATAAACATATTGTATTTGTTCCTCAGTATACTCTTCATAACCTTCTTCATAACCTTCTTCTTCCTCCTCTTCTTCATATTGTCCTTCATAAACCTCACCACCCTCTTCCGCACCTTGTTCTTCGGTATCTTCATACATATATCCATCATTTTCTGCAAAACTCTCCATTTTAAGCTTTGCTACAGTTACGATTGAGCCATCTGGTTGAAGGCGTTTCATACGTCCTATTCTTAACTTCTGTTTTTCTATTGAAACTTGTGAGGAAGGATCATGCATTTCCATGTGACGTATCAGATTGCCATTGAACGCAAACGCCTTATCACAATGCGGACATTTGTGATCTTTTTTGCGCGGTTTTGGTGGCTCATAGTTACTGGTGTGATAGACTTTACAATGACGCGTAAGAAGTTGTTTCTGTCGGAATGTCATATTACAATATTCACATACAAACGGTTTAGTATCTGTGTGTATAAGCATATGTGATTCTAGGTGACGTAGGGTAATCGAGGCATATGCACAATATGTACAACTGCGAACGAAACACATTCATAATAAGAAATTTAATATAATTAGTTTTTTTTATTTTTTCTTTTTATTTACTTTGATAATATTTATATATTGTTTATTTTTGTTAGTTTATCAGGGTTTTTAATTTTAACTGATTACCGTTATCCCTGAAATACCGTTAAAGACGAAATAATTTAAAAACCGTTGCCCGTAAAATACCGTTACTGATATAAATGAAATAGCAATATCCTTAAAATACACCCAGCCAGAAATTCATGATGGTTCAAAAAACTAAGTATGTACTATCAAAGCATACAATATACCAAATCCAAAACGTACTGAGAACGTTTGAAAAAAAACATATTTAAATTACTTTAATAGCACTTTTTAAACAAACTTTACTGATGTTTATTGAAATAAAAATGATTTCTGTGGAATTTTGATAAATAGCGTAGTCAATAAAACTTTTAAATGTGGATACACTCAAAAAAGTTTTACAGTTACTACATGACAGTTGTTTGTGTAGTAATCAGTAGTAGTTGTTTTGAACTGTAGTTACAGTTGTTTTTGTATGAAATAATGCAAAACAACTATTTTGACAGTTGTTTTCAAAAACAACTAACGAAAACTACTAAAATTTTTAACAGTTGTTTAAAGCAGTTGTTTTAAAATTTTTGTAAACAACTACCAAACAGTAATTTTGAGGTAAACAGTTCAATTTTGTTAGTTATTTTAAAATAAAAAAATATATTTTGAAAAACTATGTTTTGAAAAATTCTCGTTTAGTTTATATTAATATGTTTAGAGTTTGCAAATAATAATTAGATAATTTAATTGTATCTCCAATGCATTAAAACGTCATAACTGGAGTACCGTTTAAGTAAGATGCTGGAAATACTAAATTTTGTTGTAATTGAATGAAAAAAAAAAAATTGAAATTTTTTTTAAAATACCAAAAAAAATAACCTTTAAAAACAGTAGTTTTTACTAAATTTTACAGTTGTTTCAAAATGTTTGTATTAAAAAATTATCAGTTGTTTTTACATTGGTAGTTGTTTTTACCACATTTGTTAGATGTTTTTTAACAGTTAACAACAACTACATTTTTAGTTGTTTTAACTGTAATTACCTTTGTCGCCTTTTAAACTGAAATTACAGTCTTTTTCAGTAGCTTCTACTGTAAAACTTTTGTGAGTGTATTTTAGTCTAGTCCGCACATTTCTACTATTATACTATAAGATACCAGACGTTTTTAAAATCAACTTATTTCAAATTGAATTACTAATAAAATATAAAAAAATAATTAATGTGTTTTTAGTACTGGGAAATTACTTTCTTTTCGGTATTTGGAGTACTGGAAAATTATTCCACATTTTGTATTTAAAATTCTATGAAAGCAGTCAATTTTTGCATTAAATGCACTTTAAAATCATTATACTTTTGGGTTTTCAAATGTTTTGGAAGCGTTTTAAAAACAAAAGACGTAGCGCTTTACAACTACTTTATATTTGGTTTTTGTAACGTTTTAAGAATACTCTAAAATACCAACATGTGACCGTAAATCTGGGTTAGCATTTGAGTGCCCTGAGAACACTATAATCATTAAAAACATGTTGCTTTGGTAACGTTTCAACTACCATACGTAGTGCTTTCAGAATACTTCTATGTTTGTTAATTTCTGGCTGGGCAGTTACCGAAATAAAAAATCAGATTTTTAAAAACTGTATTTGTGTAAAAAAAAAATATTTTTTTTTGAAATTTTACGAAATTTTGATTTTGACACTTTCTCGCTTCTAAACCGTGCACGGTAAACGAAATATTTCTTGACAAAACATTTAATAAATTTAGTTTTTTTTATCAGAATATATTCATTTCTGAGTATAAAACACTCATTTGACGCATATGTGACCAATTTTATAAAGGCTAACTAGACGCTTTAACTGTAAATTCTTTCATTATTGTTTTTTTATTAAAAACATAAAAAAATTCTTAAACCAACTGTTTTTTTTTTTTGTTTTTTTGAATTGGCGTTGGCATTTTGCCTACCATTGTTAACATTTTTGCCATTTTTTTTTTTTTTTTTTTTTTTATTTATTTCAAATTTAAGAACCAAGCCTATAAGGCCAAATATGGTTCAAATACTACTCCATTATCAAAAATTACAAATCAAAAGAAAAAAAAAAGTATATATATAAAAAAACAATTTCTTAAAACTAAAAAGTTATATAATTAACCTAAATACTAAAGGCCCTAACTAGCTTATAACAGAAATTTATATATAAGAAATTATAGTCAGTGATGGAAAACCTCGTAAAAGAACAGGGGGTAAATTAATCAATTAAAGAGCATCAAAATGTTGTTTAAGTTTACGCTTAAAGGTGGTATCTGTGAATGCAAATAATTTTAAATCTATGGGAAGGATATTCCACACCCTAGTTATACGTACATGAAAAAATCTTTCATATATAGATGAGGATATACGGTGACATATTATCTGAGGGTTTCTACTTGATCTAGAAAATCTAAAATCATCTCTAATGTACTCAGGACAATTTCGCATAACGACTTTTCGAAAAAGTAACAAAATTCTCAATTTAATAAAATTCTCAAAAGAAAATCCAACAAAGTCCATTACAAAGGGAGACACATGATCCCTTAATCTCAGTTTATAAATATATCTAATAATACGGTAAAAGTAAGATGCAGCCTTCTTAGAACAACACTGTTTGTACCTGAAAATACTTCCATAGCATAAATAATCTGCGACATGAGCAGTGAACTGGCAACATGCTTCCTCACGCGGAGAGGCAAATATAAATCTAATGAATATAACCGTCTAATGGTACTATTAACACGGGAACATATATGATCAATATGTTTTGCAAAACTCAAATTATTATCTATAAAAACGCCTAAACATTTCATTTCAGAAACGAAATTTAGCCCCACATTATCCAACGATATATTTAAGTCATTTGAATCTAAACCAAAACACATTGCCCGAGTTTTACCAAAGTTAATATTCAACCCATTCTCCCGCATCCATAGACTGATTTGGCTAAGAAAGTAATCAATGTTGGCTTTCAACACATCTAAAAATTGTCTATCTGATGAAAACAAAATCTGAACATCATCAGCATATAAAAATGTCTCAATTGAGTTATTATCAAAAATATTAACAAAATCATTCAGGTACATCATAAACAAAATGGGGCCAATTACTGACCCCTGAGGTACACCACTAGTAACCTCCAAGGTCAATGACTCCCTACCATCAACTGACACAAACTGCGATCTATCACGGAGATACGACTGCACCAGCTTACAGGCTGATTTAGAAAAATTATACATACTACATAACTTGTACACTAACTTTGAGTGTAAAACTTTATCAAACGCTTTTTTTTTACCAATTTTTGCCATTTTAAACTTTCCCTGGTAATAAGGTTTATGCTTTTCAATTTTATACACATGAATATTGAAGGAATATTAACTTTAACTTTTGATTTTCATTAACTAATGCATTGGTTGTTGTAGCACTAATTGGACCTAGGTTTTGTGAGACGAAATTTTACAAAAATCGTATTAGTTAACCCTTGGTGAACTGGATTAGTTAAACCTTGGTGAAAATTTATTTTAAAAATATATATTTTGTAGTACCTTCACCTCTAATTTCAGACATAATTACGACCAAATGAAAGCATGTTTTGTGTAAATTCTAACAAATGTCCCGTAACAAACTCGCAGATTTTAATGAGCTTTGGATATGTTGGAAAGGAGAAAAAAAAGACACGCATTTTTTTAGCTGCCCAATCTTACGTTTGAGGGTTAAAAAGCAGGGTTAAAAATAAATAAATAAATGTATGTCTTTAATTCATGAAAACTAGATTTTTTTATACGCAGGATCAAAGTACTCAAGAAAACAAAAATGTTGATATACATATTGCCTATATAGTGGCCCCAGAGTTGCCACATTTGAATTATTTGAAATATAGAAATAATTTGAATCAGAAGAGCCTAACGGATTCGAATATCGGAAAAAGCTCAGACACCCCTTCGATTAAATTAAATAGTGATTGCTGTGCATTATTTTTATCTTAATACAACTAAAATTCTTTAAAAAAAATTTGATAAAAAAGATTATGTCAACACATATTGTAATTTAATTTCTTTTTAACAAAAATATTGTCTTCTGTGATTTAAATGTTATATTCTAATAGTCTAATTTGATTTTCAATCTATTTGTATAAAACATAATTTTTTGGTAATTTTACATTTTATTTTTAATTTATAAAATATAATAAAAACATTGTTAACATTTCTTAGATCCTGATGATGAACTGATGTTCGAAATATATAGATTAAAAAAAACGTAAGAAACGGTGTTTTATTAAGAAGAATCGTAATTTTGAAGCAATACAACATAAAAGAATAAACCATATTTAATGTTACTCAAAACTAATTTTTTTGAATAACAAACATACTTGAAAATCTTTGGGCATAATTTGTTCAACAGTGAATGTGTCTTAAAAAAAAACTTTCATTTGATACCAAATTTGTTTATAGTAACTTTTAATAGAACGAAATAAACCGAAAAAAAAACATAAAAGGGGGTAATTTTTGAACCGACTTAGTAACGCCTAAACATGATGTCGGGCAGCCAAAACAAAACACGGGTTCCTTAAATTGTTATTCTCTAAAACATATTCGAAGTTCATCTGCCGGTCCGGGTTGGATAAGATAATTTTTAAAAAAAATTCTAGAATAGAGGAAAAAGATGCCATTTTTAGTAAAAGTCAAATCACAATATCTCGAAAACCGTTGGTCTGATTTCAAAAATTTAAAAATATTCGTCTTCAGCAAACCAAAATTTATAAAAAATTATGTGGCACAGGACATATTTTTAATAAAGCAATTTAAGAGAAAAATTTCAAAAATCGAAAACTTTGGGCACCACGGGTTAAGCTATCCGATTTTTCTCAAATTTGCACCAAATAACTTTTAGACCTCATACTACAATAATCTGAACAATAAATTTAAATTAAAAAAAAATAAACAATTTTTTCTTTATACAATATATTTTATATTCATATTTTAGTTGCCAATTTTGTTACCTACAAAATTTAAATTACAAACATGTGTCACTAAAAAAGTTTTCGAATTGCTTTTTCTATTTATATTAAAAAAAATCAGTACTAAACTTTTTTTGTATTATAAATAAATCCATTTAAAAAAAAAAAAATATATAAAAATGGATTAACATATTTTTTTTCCTAACTTTTAAGACTTTTAAATAAAAAACAAATTACCTTCCTCACCAAGTTTCTTTTTTTCCGAAAACATAGATAATTCTAAACACTTTGATAAAAAAAATCAGACCATTTTAATAAAAACTAAGAAAGTTACAGATATTTTCGTTAGTCACATAAGTAGTGGTTACAAAATTATGACAGAAATGAGACATTGAAAAAGTCTTTCGAAAAAAACTTTTTTTTTTTAAATTTCTTTACAAAAAAAAAATAAAAATGTGAAAATCGGTTTACATGTTTTTCTTTATATTTGATCAAACTTTGGTAATTTTTAAAATTTTATCCGAAAATAAGATATATTTCAAGACTTATTAATAAAAAAACATAAAACATAGAAGATATTTTTTCTGAAAAAAATAAACAATTCTAAACAATTTAATGAAAAAATTAGACCATTCTAATAAAAATTAAGAAAGTTGCAGACATTTTCGTTAGTCACAAAAGTAGAGATTACAAACATTTGACTGAAATGAGACATTAAAAAAGAGCCTTTCGAAAAAAAATTAATTAAAAATTTGTGGTGAAGAATATGATAAACGGTTAACATACTTTTTTTTTTATTATTTGATCAAACTTTGGTAATTTTTATAATATTATCCGCAAACTTTTATTTAAAGAGCAGTTGAATATAGTTTGCTCAAAAGCAGTAACGTGTGGCAGATCTCTGTATCCCCTCCTAAATAGGAAGAGCAAATTAAACACAAAAAATAAGCTTCTTTTGTATAAAATGTGCATTAGACCTATTTTAACATATCGCACACCTAGTACAAAAGTGACTCAACTCAAAATTTTTCATTTTTCAGAAATCGAAAAATAATATTTGCAACTTTATACCAATTGAAACATAAAGAAAGACATAACTGTTTTTTAGCAACAGTTATATTTTTTTATAGATAAACAAGTGTATTGTGCATAGTTGAAGCATATAAAACCGAAAAATTAAAATTTTGAGTTGAGTCACTTTTGAACTGGGTGTTCGATATGCATGTATAAAAAAATTGTGCAAAAACTCATAAAAAAAAAGATTACAAATTATCCAGAATAAAAATTTGAAGATAATATACAATCTTCCTAAAAGGTTTTCTACCGTAGATTTGCATCAAATGTCAAATCAAAAAACTATAGAGACCCTAATTAGAGAAATGACTTTGGCATTTTCCGACAAATGCAGAGATTCAAATAACGCACACATAAGGAGATTGACTGACAGTGACTAGCTGATCTATCTAATAGATATGTTGGTGGCTGCCATAGGTCTCTTACTTCCCCATTTCTTAATTGTGATATAAAGTATAGGTTTTTTTACTATCTTTTTCCTATTAATACGTGTACCAATTTTATTTTATTTGAGAACACATTTTAAATATTAGTTACTATTTGCTGTAATATCTTAGATAAAATATAATTAATTTGTAAATATTGATAGTAAATAAATAAATAATAAAAAAATAAAAAAAGGCATAATTCAAAATTTATTAATAAATAAGATAATAATTTTCTGCAGAAGTTTTCTTTTTTGTCTGAAAGCATGGATAATTCTGAAAACTTTGATGAAATCAGACTATTTTGATAAAAATAACGAAAGCTACACAAATTTTCGTTAATCATAAAAGTAGAGATTAAAAAAATATGACTTTCGACACTTCCAAGAAAAAATGATTTTAAAGTTTGAGTAAAAAATTGATTATTTTTTTTTTTAGTTCTCCTAATAAACAACAATACAGCGAAACTAAAAATTTTAGTTATTATTCGAGGTTCCATGCGCTATAGTTCTGTGCCGCCGAATTTAGAATTTTGTAAGAAAATTCTGTGTCGAGTTATGATCTGCCTTTTCTAATGAGCAACACATTCCTAAGTAATCATTTTAAAATTTCAGAACGTGACTAAATAGCATTAATGGACCACTTTACCTTTTCAGTTCTGCCCCTTGCTTACACTCGTTGTTGTGCTATACTCAGGGCACTTCTGCTGTAAATATTTGTAGTTGTTTGAATTCTAATACAGTAACTTTATTTTTAAATGAAAAAAAAAAAAAACAGTCATTTGTCAAAGAGATTTCAGTTCTGACTACATTTGTAGTTTATTTTAAAAAACAAACCACATCAAATGACTGTACTAGGAACTTTTTTTGTTTTTATTAAAAAAAAAAAACAAATAAACGTTACTCAAGTTTTTACTGCAGTTGTGGTTCATTTTATGTCATTAATGACAATGTTAGTTGAATTTAATTAAATGTAAGTCGTCCTTTTTTCAAGTGAAATTTCATTTGTTTTTCACTATATTTGCAGTGTTGTTTACCAACATAATATTCTAAGTGCATTTAATTTTCCCATTTTGTTTTTTGTGATGACTCACGATTGAGACTGTTTTGACCAATGTTTATACTTCGTCTAATAGACATTTGTGTATTTGCAAGAAATTAAGATTAACAAAATTGAATTTCTCATTTGATAACATTTTCAGTTGGAAGTGTCAAACATACAATAGAGTTGAGATTTTAAAAAAATAAATGGAGCTTAATGTAGTCATATCAATTTCTTTGTGACGCTATAATTATATCTGTTTGTATGGGTTTTAGATCTAATCTGATGCAATTAGATAAATGTAAAGTACAATTTTATCCGAATTATGCTATCGGGCCATAATTCGTATTAGATTGTATCAGTTTTGTATCTAATTGTATCAGTTTGTATCTAAAGTGATACAAACATATATAATTATATGAATCCGGATTTTGACCTGATATAATTGTATATGATGATGTTATATAAACTGATATATTTTAATATAATTAGATCCGAGTTTAAGTCTGGCAAAATTGCACTAAATGTTACATTCTTGTTTATGATTGTATGAAAATATACACAATTTCATACAAATACATGATCATCCGATCATATCCGTTAAGTCCATAAAAAATTATTAAGAAACATATTACTTTTTTGCTTTTTTCAAAAAAGTTACGGCAGCCATCTTTTTTAGTTTTAATGCACATTAGGGTATCCCGAAAGTGTACACATTTGACGTAATAGTGCTCAAACGATGTGTATTATCCAGTGGAAAAAAAAATCGAGAATACTTAAAGTTCGCTACTCGATTTTTTTAAATTTTTGTACAAAATTGGGCTCAAGCTTGGTAATGCTGACCATTTTTTGGGAAATATATTTATAAATAGAGTAATTTTGGTCCACTACGGCTTTCAATTTAAAACAAGTAATAAAAGTAATAAAAGTCTTTGATTCAAACTAAAAAATGCTGTCGTGGATGGATCAAAACTAATCTATGGAATTTTTATAAATCTGTTTCCCATAATATGCTCAGCATTGTCAAACTTTTAATCTCTTCCTTGTACAAACATTTTAAAAATACACTACAAAGGCAGCGCGTATCAACTATACCCTTAAAAAATGTCTGGTTTTTTATCCATAAACAACAGCGAATCAAACTATATGAGAATAGATGCCATGAGATCAGCTTATGTATGTCATTTTTCGAATCAGATGTGATGTTTAGTTATGATACATATCATGTAATCATATACAGGGACCGTAATCATTATGAGTTTTATAATAAAAATTACACAATAATGATTATATTATGAGTTTAAAGGATTTTCTTCAATGGTAATGATTATTTTTGAGTAATATTAATAAAAATCAGCCATAATCATTATTTTTGAGCAAAAAAAATATAACTCAAAAATAATCATTATTTATGATTATTATTTTTTTGTGTGAGATTTTATTCGTTCGGTTTGAGATCATGACAAATTTTTCTCTAAATTAACAGAAAAATTATAATTTTTATATGATAATTTACTTTGACTATTAGAAAAAAAACACAGAAAAAGTTATTAGACACTAGCATGAATGGAATGCATTTTCTGACCCACTATGGTCTTCATCAACATTCTTCGTGCCATTTTAGTGTTAATCGTAAATATCTTCTATTTAACTCACACGTTATTGGGTAACGTGTGAATCCCACATTACTCTGTGTGTTGAGTTAGAATGAAATTTACCACAAACGATTTCTATTTATAGTGTGTTTGTTTTTTCTCTAGTCATTATCATAATTGCCAGTTTAACTTTCAGTTAAAACTTTAAATGGCAATTCTTTTCTCTAATGTCATCATATACTATCCTTCTACATAAGCAAAGCATATCAACAAACATTAAAGACAACATATGTCGAGCATATACATTAAACGATTTTTACACTGTACCTGGTGAGTGGTTTAATAGTGAATTTCATCGTTGATCTATAAGTTTATGTGTGAGATTTTATTCGTTCGGTTTGAGATCATGACAAATTTTTCTCTAAATTAACAGAAAAATTATAATTTTTATATGATAATTTACTTTGACTATCAGAAAAAAAAAACACAGAAAAAGTTATAAGACACTAGCATGAATGGAATGCATTTTCTGACCCACTACGGTCTTCATCAACATTCTTCGCTCAAAATAAAACTCACTTTCAATTTATGACTTTTTTGTGAGGATATGCAACTATGTTAGTAAAAAACCTCACAAAAAAGTCATAAATTGAAAGTGAGTTTTATTTTCAGCGAAAAAAATAAAAATCATAAATAATGATTATTTTTGAGTTTTATTTTTTTTTTTTGCTCAAAAATAATGATTATGGCTGCTTTTTTTTATTATTACTCAAAAATAATCATTACCATTGAAGAAAACTTTAAAAATCAAAAATTTAAAAATCATGACGGATATGCAAAGATTGTCAAAAAATAATAATAATGGTGCAATCAATTTTTTTTATGTCTTTTCTAAGTGATTGATTTTTTGATTTAAAAAAACGAACAATAATCCTTATTTACGGTCCCTGATCATATATGATCATATCGGAACTTTTTTCGTCGGGTACTTTTATACATTTCATTTTGTTTTTTTATACATTTTCCAAAATCTAAGGAATCGTTTCGTGTGATTTATGTGAATCACTTGGGGTAACTAAAACTTATATTTTTAATTGTTGTTGGACGTATACGCAGAGGGCTTCTATGCTCCTCTTAGATACTCAACCCGACCTCTTTATTTTTCTTCACCAGCTCTGCCCAATTCAGTAACTAACCAAAGAGTAAAAAAAAACTCGGTTTTTTAAGAAAAATTTAGGTTGTGTTGACAAAACTTAAGTTTGAGGGTGCAGAAATTGTGTTTGACGCTGTATTGCCAGATAATTTCTTTCGAAATATCCTAAATAACCCTCAAAAATGATAAAAATCTGCTATATATCGTAAGAAAAAAATATGTTAAAAATCAGCTTAACTAAAATCTGTAATATTTAGTTTGCTAAAAAAAATATGCTAAATTAGGATACAAATAATGTGCTAAATAACTTCTGAGTCAATATATAAAAATTATTGATGTTAATGCTGCGTTTTTTAGTACATTTTCGTGTTAAATAAACTTTTTGCAATGTTTTAATTTACAAAAGTTTAATAGCATCAAAATGTTTTCAGCATTTTTTTTTTTTTAAAAACAAATCATTTGGCATATTTAGTTAATTGTAATTTAGTTAAATATTGTTTTGTCATAATTTTTACCGAAACTGGAAAGCGCAAATTGTATATATTTCAAAAATATGGTATATAATTATCATAAATTTAAATTTCATTATGGAGAACTGGTAGTTTGTACAAATATAATTAAATTTAAGCACAATTTTCATTTAAACTTACCGAAAACATTTTTCACCTTCATGTGTCTTTACGTGCATCTTATACGAATAACGATCTGGTAATTCTTTGCCACAGCGTTTACATGGTATGGGCTGTTCAGAACTGTGTAATTTTTTTATATGTAAACGTAAATCTGTTTTACGGCCACAAGTTGTCGGACATAGATGACATTGAAAGACTGGCTTATCATTTACAGAATGTATGAGACGATGATATTTCAAAGAATTTGATTGGGTAAAACGAGCATGACAAATATCACATTCGTAAGGTTTCTCCCCAGTATGAGTTCGCAAATGACGTTTTAGTTTAAATGTATCCGGTGAAGCGTATGTACAGTGGGGACACTGATAGGGACGCTCACCCGTATGACAACGCATATGACGACGTAATTTACTCATTTCCACACTACAATAATCACATTCCGTACATTTGTGTGGTTTAATAAGTGAATGACGATAGCGTACGTGTCGTACTAGCTCACCGGAGGTAGTAAATGTTTTCTCGCAATCCTTACAGGCATGTGGTTTTTTACCCAAATGTATATTCACATGATTCTGTAGCGAGGCACTTGTTTTAAAGCCTCTTTCACACACGGAACATTTGTATGGACGATCATCCGAGTGTTTTTTTTATATGTCTTGATAATAGGAATTTTTTACCAGTCTCATAAGGACAAAGCTGGCAACCGAAGAGAGCAGTTGAATCAGCTGTTGTTGTTGATGTTTTTGTTTGATCTTTAATAAGTTTGACCATACCCTTTGACTCGTACTCTTCATCTTTGGCATACGAAGGATCATCGAAATCTTTTTCAGTTTCATTAAATTCATAAATATGTTCATCATTATCATCCAACTCCGAAGGAACAGATTCATTAGAATGTGGTACGATTGTTTCTGTTACGGTTTCATCCATTTTAGTAACTTGTGTTTCATTCATTTCCAATTCGCTTACTTCTTGTTTCATATTTTTAAAATTATCTTGTGAAGCCAACTTTTGTGGGATTAGTGGTGATGATGATGATGCAGATGCTTTTGTTAAAACTGATGGATGTGCTAAAATGGAAAAGAAGTTGAATCAAATTAATCATGAAACTCTAGCTAGTTATTTCTTACCAGGCTTTTTAAATTTTTTAGGCGAAGTAACAATTGTGGCTGCTACCTTTTAATAGGAGCTGTTTCCTTTTTAATTGGTTGAACTTGTACCATTTTATCGGATGTTTGAAAATAATAATTTCCGTCGGCATCCATAATAATTGTCCCATTGTTGTATTCTTCATCATCATCATTATTAGTATCGTCTTCATCTACCTCGGTAGTAATGGTTAAAACTAAATTGCCATCTTCATCTTCTTCTTGAGTATCGTCCAATTCTTTATTTAAAGTGTCCAAGTATTTTTGTAAATCTTGTTGATCGTCTTCCTCCGTCATTATCTTCTGTAAAAGTTTAAATCAATTTTTAAATAAATGTTGAAAAGAAAATACCCCATTGCTCCCAGATGTCGTAGCAAAAGTGTGTATTTTTGCCGTTTCCCCCTTACAAAACAAATGGAATGCGACACCACGCGGACAATCAATAACTCGTATACACACTTTACGCAGATTAAAAGGGGCGCTGCAATTGATTATTGCATACATATTCGAGTACTTAGTGAAATGTTTATTGATTTAAGTAGTTATTACCTTTAATTGTTAAAAAAAATTGTAATCCAAATCAGTTGCGAACTATTTATTTTATTTTACTTAAATATTTTCTTTTTTTATAATTTTTTATACATTATTGACTTTTTCCGACAGAGCTATTAAAATGACACATACAAACTAACTTTTTTCTCCTGTACAACAGTTTTGTCAATAAATGTTTGGGTTATCATTACAAGATGGCGCTTCTGGCAGTGTTGCCAACTTAACGCTTTTTCCGACAAAACGATACGTTTTCAGTGTTCTACACTAACGGAATTATGTAGATTGCAGTGGCTACAAGCAGAAAAAAACTTGGCAAATATTATCGAAGTTCTAAGTAATTATGCAACTGCATAAGTTTCAAGTTATTTTTAAAAAGTTCGAATAAAGTTTTTAAATATTTTTGTAAAATATATACATTAGGATGTCCCTTAAAATAAAGATTTGTCGATTTTCGTTTATTATACTCCCCAGATTTATTACAAATTGTTCAAAATGAAGGAAATCCATATTTTTTTTTGGAAAACCTTAACGTGTCGGTCGAAAAAGGCCCATTTTGGAAAAAAGTGTATTAATATTAAAAATTCCCAAAATTCGAAGTTTCGAAAAAAATTACAATCATTTATTCATTTAGTATACTTAAAATTATTCAGATATGCAATTATGACTTTATATATATGCAATTATGACTTATGATTTTGATATAAATGCAAAAAACGTCCTAACGTACCTAATTTGGAGTTGTCGATTGATATTTCTATAATATAATAGCTGTTATTACACTCAGAATATTCTTACAGTAAAGTACATGTAGGTCATTCGGGTAGTAAACAGTTGTAGTTGTTTTAACTGTTATTGTAGACATTTTTCTATGAGAAAATCAAAAACAGTCATTTCAAAAATAACTAACCAAAAATAGAGTACTTCAGTAATACTACGTTCATATTAAGCCCCAAAATGCATATTTTCGTTTTTTTTTCAAGTTTTCGATTTAAAATTTGTATGGATTTTGACATTAGAAAACTTGAAAAAAAAACGAAAATACGTATTTTGGGGGTGTATGTAGTTTAACAGTTGTTTTGAGTAGTTATTTTAGTATTTTAATAAACAACTAACAAAACAGTAATTTTGTAGTAAACAGTTAATTTTTGTTAGTTATTTAAAAATAGGAGACTATATCGAGTTTTTAAACATTTTCGTTTAGTTTATATTTGATATTACTGATATGTTCATAGTTTGCAAATAATAATTAGAAAATTCGATTGTGTCTATAATGCATAAAATGTGATAATAACTGGAATACCGTTTGGAGTGTTGACTTTGTATTTTCAATAGGATGTGGGAAATACAAATTTTTATTGTAATTTAAAGAAAAATTTATTGTTTTATTAAAAAAATATTTTTAAAATACCAAAAAAATAACTGTTAAAAACAGTAGTTTTTCTAACTTATGTAGTCGTTTTATTTTCATTGTTTTATTGATCATTTATATGGTTTATGCATTCATTTAAGGTCACTTGTTTTTAATCGTTTCTTTAGTCGTGTTTATTATCATTATAGTTGTTTTATCAAAAGTTAAAAATTACTACATGGTTAGTAATTTTTATGACAAATACGGTCATCGCCTTTTTGACTTCATTTGTAGTCATTTTAACTGTAATTTTTAGTTAGGAAATTAAGAAATTCCGTTTTTACTTATGATTTTGTAAATTTACGGTTTTTATAATAAAAAAATAATAGTTCAGAAAAAACAGGATATTCGACAATAAAAACCCGGTTTATTCGATATTCGAAAATTTAACTTTTTAGAAAAACCGAAACCGACAACACACAAAAAACCGGTTTTAAAAAACCGACTCGATGACCCTACTACATAAATAATTAGTTCATTTTGTTTCTGCCTCTTTCGCACTAACGCATTTATAGTGAGTTTAGAGTACGAAAGTAATCTACTTGATTAACGTTAATCCACCTTTTAAATCTTCCACGTTTACATATGCATTTTTTGATTAATTTGACAGCTAAAAGATTAACTTTGTCAGTTTAAAACACCAAGGTAGCGCCGATAGTTATCCGGCATAATAGCAACAAGGAAAATGCCGGAGTTAGCAAAAATGTTTGTCGACAGCGCCAGCATTTTTTTGCGGCAGCCTCTTAACGTTAATTTTTACACGACTTTATATGTGTGTTTTTTAGCGTTGCCAACCGAACTTATATAAAACCATAGAGTTGCACGCAATTAGTAGTATAATGCAAAGTAGTTTAGAAATAGAAGTCCGATAAAAATTTAAATTACATGTTAATCGAATGCTTGAGTAAGCAGTTAATCCCATTTTTATGAGATTAACTTGTCTATGTGAATGCAGTATTAGTTTACATTAAAAAAAAAACAAAAGCTACTTTGTATATAGAAAAAGTACCATAACTTTCTCAATTTTCAAATGATTCTAACAAATGATGGCTGATTTTAATCACAAAAACACTAACCTGAAGAATATTGCTGTTTTAAAAAAGATTCAAAAAAAGCTCGTAGAAGTTGAAAAAATTGAAAAAAAAATTAAGAAAATATCTACACATTTATATTAATAATATAATGAAGGTATATGTATTTCGTGTAATTTTCTTTTAAATGCCGTTAAAAATTTCAAAATCGGTTAAAAAAAATGACGGAGTTACAAATGTTTAAATGCGCCAGTCGCAAAAAATACTCTTTTACCGTTATCTCGAACATTTGAGGGTATATTGGAACTTCTCCAACCGGTTTTGTAATACACTCAGCTAGCCTTATAACCTACACTACAGTGATGCAAAACGTGGCACAATAGGGAGATTTGTGGCACTTTTGACTGCTTGATGGCCCTGTGGTACTTTCTTATCTATTTTGGCCCTTTTAACTACTTTAAACCGTTTAGTTCAGACTTTTATGAAATTTGCCTGATTTTTTTTTATTCGATGAGAGCATATGCTAGTTCCTTAGAGAATGAAAAAATGGGAGTTGTTTAATTTTTTATAAAAATCGCATTCAAAATCATATATTTTCGTACCAGGAGGTCAGGTTTTAAAATTTTTGAATGCAGGACGATAACATTTTTAAATCTTTTCATATTTGTCCAAATTTTTAAAAGAAGTGCCGCAATTCATTTTTTATTAAAAAAATGTGTTTTTGGAGGCTTTTTAAAAATTGTATGTTATCGCAAGAGCGGAAATAATTTATGAGAATTCATTTTAAAAAAAGCATTAAAATGACGAACTCTAATTAACAAATTAATATTATTTTTATTTAAGTAAAAATCTAATAATCGAATTTTTTAAAAAATATGGCCCTTCAGGGATGATAAATGGGATTTTCAAATAGTACCAACCAGCATACTAAATACAAGTTTTTATTATAAATTAACTGTTTTAAAATTTATTTGTATATAAAAACAAAATTTAGTTGATTTTAGTTACAGAATTTATAAAAATTATCAGACTATTTCTTAAATTCACCTTTTTTGCAAGGAAATCTATTTCATTACTCATTCGATTTTAGAATCACAATGCTAATTTGAAGATGTTGGCAATGGCCCCTTTTCAATTGTACTTTTTTAAGATATTTATTTTTCACTTTTCGAACACTTTTTTTTTACTCGAACTCAAATAAAATCATCTTTAATCAATTCCATTTACAACGATTGGATCCAAATAAATACATTTGATAAATGTTAATTTATAAATGGGTAATTGAATTAAATGTTGAATCTTGAAGTTTCTCTGAAATTTCTAAAAATTGAACAGTTGTGTTGTTGGAGTTGTACTTCTGAGATTATGTATGCAAGAACAAAAACACCGTGTATTGAATAAAACTAGTTTTAATCACAACAAAACTCGACCTGACGATAGATCAGAGGGCTAAAGCGCTCTGTCTAACGTGTAGTGCGAGTGGCATTAGAATACCACTGTCAGTGATTGCACAGAAAAATGTCATATAGACGCAATCGAACAAATAAAAAAACATAGCATATATTACATTATTCAAAAAAAAAAAAAAAAACAGGGTCACTGACGAAGGTTCAATACCAGAAACTGCGCAGTCTGATTCGGGAAAATTGAAAAATTTACAATGTAGTTATGATTTTTAGAAAATACACTCATTCTTCTCTACCACGTCTTTCACAATTAAAATTAAATAAAATTGCATATTAATTATAGTATTAATTGCAATTGTGTGAAAAAGACGTTAAAATTCAAACTCAATCTTTAATTTTTATTTATATGTAAATAGTACTAAAAGAGTCAAAGAAGTACCATGGTACTTTTCCGAATCAAATAGTACCAAAAAAAGTACTATAGTACTAACTTTATCATTCCTGTGGCCCTATCAATGGTATTTTGGCCCTTTTAAATTGTCAATTTGGCCCAAAACAAAAAACTCAAAATGCATCACTGCTACACTAGGTTATTTGACGAGCGATTTTTCTGTGTAGAACAGTGTTATCTTTATTTTTATCTTAAAAATTTTGAACCCTTAGTGGCCTGGGAACAAAAAAGATCCATGAAACTTAATTTTAATTATGACTACAAGTTTGTAAAGCTTTTAAATTGATTAAATAATCTCCACTTGATAAAAATAATTATTTTATGTAAATTGATTCATTTAAGGAAATTTACAGAATAACAACTTTATAATTTTCGGAAAAATATCACTTAAATTTTATTAGTCTTTACTTTTATTACTTTTATTCAAAAAATATTTAACCCTTAGTGACCGGCTGACAAAAAAAAAACAAATGAAACTTAATTAAAATTATGACCACAAGAAAATAGCATAATCCTACGTGTTTTGAAATAAAACATGTTTTGTACATGTTTTCCCATACATTTTGTCACCATGTTTTTGTTGAAAACACGTTAGTCAAAACATATAAATTGATAAAAAAAAAAATGTTTCACTTGATAAAAACTATTATTTTATGTAAATTGATCTTTTTTAGTAGTAGTAGTAGTAATATTATTTTTTATTTAAAAATTATTTAAGCAATATACATAAAAATTTAAGCATAAATTTAAAAAATATAATAAAAAATAAAAATTAAATAAGTACGACATTGACATATGGTCGTCAGTCGACATATACAAATTTACACGAGCAAGATATACATGATATTTAATTAAAGATTAAATTCATCTAATAAAAATTTTCTGTATCGAATACAAGTTTTTACATAATTAGCTATGAACTTCCAATCTACACTAAATCCGTTTAAAATATTCACTATTTCATTTTTCTGTAGTAAAACCTTTTTGAAAAACATTAGTCTGAATTCTCGTAACGCTTGACATCTACCTAGAAAATGTTGTATATTTTCCGTTTCATTCATATTACAAAGAGAACATACAGTTGATGCATTAGCTTGAAATCTATTTCCATTTAGCTCTATCAAACCACTTCTAGCCTTTAATATCCAAGTTATTGTTTCTTGAGTATTGCTTTCTGTTATATACCGTTGGCCAGCGTTTGTGTCCAAGTTTTTATAAAATCTGCTAGTCTGACTTACTTGAGTTTCTATATTGTTAAGGTATTTTGCTTTTAATGACTGTAGTAGATTAACTTTATTCTGATAATATTGTCTTTTATTTAAATTATTATGTGTCCATGCAATACCAAATTCTGATCCTATCACATTTAATTTATTTACCCAAAATATTTGGCGCTGTAGAAGCTGCATTGAAAGCTGATGTGGTAATCTGTCCTCGTTATATTCAAAAAGAGTTTTGGCTACATAGATTTGAGGGATATATTACCTTTTCTGAGAAAGTTATTCCAAGTGACATTGATACTGTTTTTTGCTGACAGATTTCTTGTTTCAACATGCTTTGTAAACACCATCTTCGGTGTCAATATCACTCCCAAATAACAATACTCCGAAGTTATACTGATTGTATTTCCATTGAAAATCCATTTTTCATTTCTAGCTATTTTCCACCTTTCCTAAATACCATTATTTGAGATTTGCTTAGATTAACCTCCACGTTCCATAGTTTGCAGTAATCCTCTAATTTATAAATCATTTGCTGTAAGACATTCACTTTGTCTGCTAAAATAACTATGTCATCCGTATACAGCAAGAGCCTAATGTTTATGCCACCAACATGTGTGCCATTACCTAGAAACTCGTGCAGATCATTTAGGTAGAATGTAAATAGCAATGGTGACAGTAGACATCCTTGTTTGACACCAGATGATGTTGCAAAATCGCCTGACATTTCTTTCCCTGTCCACACAGCAAATCTTGTATCTTCGTAAATTTTTTCTATAAACCTGACTACTTTCGATGAAACTCCCATAGTATGTATGTAGCTTGTATATTAATGCTTTGCGTGGAACTTTGTCAAATTGATCTTTATACAACATTTTTACTTAAACTAAAAACTACTGGTTTTTGAAAACTACTTCTATTTAGTTGTCTAATTCCATACAAAATTTCAAACAAAAAACTAGAAGTTCTCAAAAACTACTAGTTTTTACTTGTGGTATAAATAAGGCATTATATGGCTAATGTTTTCACTTTTCTCCACAAAACACCCACAATGAAATTTACAATTTTTTCTTAAATATGGATATGTGGTAGAGAGTACTTAACTAACGAACAAGCGCAATCCTTTATAGTCCCAATCTTATTTTTAAGGGTTAAAATGTGAAGTAAAAAGCAATGCTTAAAAATAATAATGGGATCATAAAGAATTGCGCTTGTTCGTTATCTTCTGTACCTTATATTAGATATCCTAATTTAATAAAAACTTTAAAGATGTTATTTTGAAAATTTTCTAGTGGGTCTTCTTTATGGATCAAGTTACACAAAATAATAATTTTTAACAAGTGAAACAAGCTTTTTTTTTGAGCCATTTAAAGGCTTTATATTCGCTTTTAGTGGTGGTCATAATTTAAGTTAAGTTGCATGGGTATTTTTAGTCCCCCGGTCACTAAAAGATTTTTTTTATAAAATAAAAGATAATAAGAGTCTAATAAAATTTCATAGTTGGTTGTTTATGTAAAATTTAAGTTACATTAAATCAAGTTACATAAAATAATTATTTTTATTATGTGGATTTTTTTTTTTTTTCAATTTAAAGTTTTTGCAATCTTGTAGTCATAATTAAAATTGTGTTTTCTTTGCCTTTTTTGTTAACAGGCCACTAAGGGTTAACGTTTTTTTAGATAAAAGTTAGTAAAGTAAAACTATTGTCTGATCAAATTTAAGTGATATTATTCCGAATATTATGCAAATTTTAATAAAAACATTAAAATTTTCTTAAATTTTTGACCAAATAGGCAACTTTTATAAAATGTCTTGTAAAGAAAGGAGTCGCTCCAAACACAAATTCGAATTACCATTTTTCCAATTTATTTTTTTTTTTTTCTTTAATAACATCTATTATATTATACAAAAAAAGCAATTGACATCACTTAATTAGGAATTTTAAAAAATCGTTAAAATTACTTTTAAAAAAAGACCTTTTTGCCTTATTATCAAATTCGTAGGTCATTTTGGATTCTAGGTGGGTTAATGAATTCCGATGAAGTCAGAATTGTTTATCTGAATAATTTTTAATAATAATACACGGAATTTTTAATAATAACTCAAGTCGGCATTTACAGCATAATTAAGGTTAATGTTTTCCAAAAAAAAAAAAAAAACATTCCATTTGTAATAAAACTGGGGGTCCAATGACAAATCTGTTTTTAACGGACACCCTAATATACATGCATTTCTAAAAATTGCACATATTTTACTAGAAATTTGTAAAACTAACTTGAAACTTATGTAGTTGTATAATTAGAAAGCACTTCGATAATACTCCCCAGTTTTTGCTGAGTGCAAAATTTACCGTTAGAATAACTACAAATGTATTAAGAAGGCGATGACTGTATTTGTCATAAGAATGGCTTGAAATGTATTAATTTTTAACTACTAAAAAACAATTGCAAATGTAGTAAAAACAACAGTTAAAAAATGGTCAAAATAACTAACGTACAATTAAAGGGTTTATTACTCGAGCGGGTACGTTTCGTAAACGGACTGTAACTAGACTACGATTTTGACAACCGCTTGGTCAAGAAAAAAATTTACCCACTCTAATGATTATATATGGTCTAAGATCAGTAATATTTTCCATGGGCATACGATATAATTATGTATTGTTATATATAATTATATATGCGCCAAGTGATTTATTTAGTTTTTAATATTATTCAAAATTATATATTTTATGGGATTCAAGTAGATCTAGTTAAATCTCAAAAAATGTTATTCGATCGACCAAAAATAACATATCTTTTTGGAACTAATTAGATCCACCTAGATCTAAATAGATTCAATGGGACATTTTGTTTTCTATAAAGATCTTAAATTAGATATTATTGATTTTTTAAGATCAATTTTGTTCTAATTTAATCCAGCAATGTTTTTGAGTGATATAATTGGATATTACTGGATACCCCAATATTGAGATAAACTTGGAAAAGAATAAATATCGATCTATATCAAATGAAATCTAATTTTGTATCTGTGATGTATTTTTTTTTTTTTTTGATCGAGCATTCAAAAAACCGGTTAGCTGGGTTATTTAAATTAAAAAACCGAAAACGATTTTTTTAGATTTCAACTATTTACAAAAAAATGTCGAATAATCAATCACCCTACTTATGGGACAGATTTTTCGCTGTTTATCTCAGATTTCACTATATTTAACTATTTTTGCACAGTCTATCACACCATTTCGTAAAGGATCAAAGCATTTTTGTGCATAAGCTAAAAGACAAATCTGAACATTTATTACGTGTAAAAAAAAAATTGCCGTTCATTGGAAAAAACGCGAAATGTGCCTAACGTATGCGGAATGAAATTGCAACAACATTTGCGTAGCTGATTAAAAAAAAGTAATTATGTTATCAAAATTTTGACTTTAGTTTCGGATAACTACAGGTCTTCTCATCAAGCATATACTTTTTTTAAATGGTAAAAAAAGAAAAACAACTTTAAAATTTTTTTTTTTATAAATCGCTTTAGTCTGTCTACCTGAACGTATTGTTGTACGCATGAAAAACATATACAAAATCTTCCATGGTTGATTTTTAATATGGCTTAAAAAAGTTGTACTTTTTAGTATCGTTTTCTTCTTCTCTACTACATCTTGACATGGCGCAATATTTTTCAATCTGTTTGTCGACCACACTATTAATGTTATTAGCACAATTTTTTTAGCAAAATAAATTAGTTAAACATTAGTAAAGGTAAAACATTTGTTCAAAACAGTTAAGTGCTGAACAAGTAAGTATAAATTTTAGCCGAAAACATAATTTTAGCAAAAAATTGCCTGAAAAATAGTATACTTGATGTATAAGACGTTTAACTAACTTTTCTACTAACTTATTTTTTTGAGTGAAGACTCAATTAATATAATTCGTAACTATTGAATTGATTTGAGTTTCAATTAATATTTTAATCTTATTTATTACAAATTTAATTGAATATTGTTTTTAAATTCAAACAAATGTTTAAAACTTTAATCACTACGGCAAAAAATCTCTAAAAATTAGGAAAAACTTCCAAATTTTAAAATCACCAAAATTAAAACAAAAATCTTAAAAACAAAAATCGTTTTTAGAAAATACACTCATTCTTCTCTACCACGCCTTTCACAATTAAATTAAATACAATTGCATATTAATTATAGTATTAATTGCAATTGTCTGAAAAAGACGTTAAAATTCAAACTCAAACAAAAAATCGTTAAATTTAAATAAAATGCGTGAATGTTAATATTTTAAAATTTCCAAAAATTGGAAAAATGTCGTCAAAAGCGCTAAAATCTAAAAAATCGCTTATATTTCAAAAATAAAAAAAAAATGCTAAATTTAAAAAAATGTTAAAATTAAAAAAAAAAAATGCTTATTTTTTTAATTTGGTCGATTTTTTTTGTAATTTAAACGATTTTTTTTCCTTCAATTTTAGATATTTTTTTCAATTTTGCAAATTTTATTCAGTTCTGGCAATTCTACACAGAAGAAACTGAAAACGGGCTTTAATTAAAAAATGTATTGAATCAATTAATATTTTAACTGATTTTGCACCTACCACGGCAATGATAATATCAATTAAAACTATTATTGAAAATTAAAAAGAAAACAAAGTTATAAATAACTTCTACAAAAAAAAAAAATATGACACTCACAAAAAAAGTGTGTGAACGATAAGTTGGTATGTGTGTTTTTGTTATGTATGTATTTATATATTTAAAGTTCAATTAAAATATTAATTGATTCAATTAAACATATGTTTAGAAACAAATTTAATTCAAATCAAATCTTTAATTAGATATTTTATGTTGATAATTTTTTTTTGTGTATAAATTTTGGAGTTTTTTCAAATTTTGGATTTTTTTTAAATTTAATGATTTTTAAAAAAAAAATTTTTTTTTTTAATTTTTGCATTTTTTTTTATTTGTTGATTTATGGATTATAGAAACCGGAAATTTTGTGTGCACCAAATTCACAAAAACATTCAATAGATATTATTAAACTTTTATTTATAAATGAGTTTGAAATCAAACAAAAGTTTAATTTAAATTTTATTGACAATAATATTTCCTGTGTATATTTAAACCGCAAAAGTATTTTATAAAGTTATTACAAAATAAAACATGTTTATTTATACATTTTACATTTTTAATACGTTTCCCAGCACAACTTGTATTAGTTCCACAACTAGTTATACAACTAGTTCTTTAGAGCCAGTACTGGCAAGAATATTTCTTGATTTCTTGAATATTCTTGATTTTACAAGGGGTTCCAAAAATGTGCCTGGGTTCATACTTGTTTAAATAAATATTTATTAAATACATAATTTATTTTATTTATTGTACTTTTTTACTTACAATGAATGTATCCCGACGTGGACCATCAGATCGCAATGAAATTTAAGTATGTTGTAGAGGGAGAAAAATAAGTAACATTTATATATTTTTTGGCTGCCCAATATTACGTGTGACCAAAAGTGACACAAATTATTTGAAGTTTTGTCATGATGGTTTAAACAAAAAATATTTAAATGAGAAGTATTTTTAAGATCTATCTGGTGGAGTCAACATATTATTAAAAAGTTTTAAAACAAATAAATTTTGAACAAACTTCAAAACCAGTTTTACCTCCAAATATTCAATTGTTCAGGTATGTTTCTTATCGAATATTTCGTTACTTTTGTCCCCTCTGCCAAGTTTTATTGGTGGTTCGTTGGTCCGCGTCGGGATGCCTCTTTTGTTAGATTACAAATAAATATGTATAAGCTGCTAGTATTAATATAATAAAGTATATCAAAATTCTTAAACGACATAATTGTTCACTTTCCTCATAAGAATAAGAGTAATAATCATTAATATAGTAATTATTCGAGTTTTCAATTGACATAACATAATCTAAATAATTTGCTGTATCCGGAGATTCAAATATTGTTTCTGTGTCTTCCGCCATTCCTGCAAATACTGGTTTCCGCAATATCCTTTTCAAAAGCGAACGTTTAAATTTTAAACAATAACAATTTTAAATGTGAAAAATTTCTATTACGGAATAAATCTCAAAATAACTATCACTCGCTACAAAAATAAAACGGAATATTTTTTTTTGTATGATCGTAGACCGTACTGTGGTGATTGTGCACTGAATACACCAATCGATAATAATATATGTATTAGGGTGAGCCGATAATATTTTAAAAAAAATTAAATCAGCCTTTTTTTTTATTACCTACTTACAAAACCTTAAAAATAAAAGTTGAGAAAAAGTCAAAAAATTGAAATTTGAGCGATTCGAAAATGATTTTTTGATATGTCGTAGTGGAACTTTTTTTCCTCATGCCAAAAGTTATCGAAAAATCGTTGGCACAATATCGATTGCTAAATCGACCCACCCTAATATGCATTCTAATTAGGGTTTCTGACCCGGACACTACTGGGCATTTTTTATTAGAACGATAAACTAAAACCGTTAAAATTTAAAATTTGTTAACTATTTAGTCAAATTTAATTTAAATTAATCTTTAAGAAATAGGAAAGGAATCGAAAATATTTTATTTCATTATATAAAAATGTGTGTTTGGAAAAGCATTTACCCTCGAAATCCAGTTTAAACTAAACTGATAATAATCCATGCGTAAAAATACAAAAAAATGTCAAAATAACCAAACATTTTGTAAAATAAACGAAATTTCGTTCATTTTACAAAAGATTTCGTTGTTTTGATATTTTTTTCGTGTTTTTAGCATGGATTATTATGAGTGTAGATTTCGATCATATGGTAGCCCGATTAAAAAAAATTATTATGATGCAACATATAAATGTAACAAATTTAAGTTTGTTATAATTTTTATTAAAAATAAAAATTATGTTTTTTTCGACCTTTAATTGTGCAATGAAAATGAAAATTATTCAAGTTCGAGGCCATACTCTATATTTCTTCATTAGGATATTGTCCTAACAAATAATCTATAGAGTTTTTGTTTTCAAATTTATTATTTGACCCTTTCAGGAATGTGTTGATAGATCTATTTCGGGAATTTTCTAGGTTCCCATCATCAGAACACGTTTTGAAAGCGGTAACAATCCCATGTCGAAAAAAACATAATTTTTATTTTTAATAAAAATTATAACAAACTTGTATAAAAGGCAGAGTACCGCCAAGTTTACTTCCCCTGTTTTGCTTACAAACTAAACAAAATATAAAAAGGAGAGAGAAACAAAAAAACGTGTATTGAATATCCACCAGAGGTGGATCTTGCACATCAAACAAGTTTTCAATTTATTTTTTGATCAATGGTTATAATCTTTAACTTCAAACTCATATGTATATTAGTTCTCATGTAGTGAGTAAACTAGTTCATATGTATGTTTGATGTTTGGCATGGGATTGTTAAGATTTGTTCTGTACTTGAAAAATTAAATTTTTCTTTCTTTTCCCCATGTTTGTTTCTATAAAAAGCTGATATTCCATAGCTAACGTAGGATTGAAAAGTTCAAAAATTTAATTTTTGAAAACAGAATATTTTAGTAAATCCTTACAGCAGGCATGGAAGAAAGAAAATCACAAGATAAGAAAAAGATTACAAGTAATGGAAGAAAGCTGGTAGATTTATGTAACAACTTTGGTTCAGTAGTCTTAAATGGAAGAACTTTCGGTGATGAAGAAGGTCGATTCACATTTTTTAACAAAAATGGAAATTCAGTAATTGATATCTGTGCTGCATCAATGGAAATGTTAAATTTAATAGAAAGTTTCATAGTAGACGAACGAATATGGTCAGATCATCTTCCCATAAAGCTATCCTTAACGGTAAATGAAACACAAGCTATAGCTAAGAAAAATGAATTAAACCAAAAATTAAAATGGAATCCAAAGAGTATGGAAAGTTATAGACGCAAATTGAATAATAATATCAGGTCACTTCAAAGAAATCGATGTGGATGATCTTAATAATTTGATAAAGCAATCATATAGGCCGCCTTATGTAAATCCTAAACAATTTCGGTTTAATAATAAATGGTTTGACAAAGAGTGTGAAAAAGCAAGAGAAAAGTCAATGGAAGCATTAAAATCATTCCGGAAGTCACAAAATGAATCAGATAAAGAAATGTATAACCAAAAAAGACAAATATATCAAAATATTTTGAAAAGTAAAAGAAAAGATTATTACGAAAAAATTGAACGAAGCCTAAATAATGTTACAGATAGTAAAAGATGGTGGGCTTTAGCAAGAGAGATACGGCAGCATGAAAATTATACTGGAAGTGAAATAGAGGTTGAAAGGTTTCGAGAATATTTTGAAACTCTCTTAAATCCCTCAGTTACATCTGCAGAGATAAGTTATGCCTCAAATTTAATTAAAGATGATATTTTAGATAAACCATTTACATTGCACGAAGTGAAATCCCAACTGGCCAAAGTTAAACCAAATAAAGCACCAGGTGAGGACCGAATACCTTATGAATTTTATATTCATGCTGGTGATACTTTTTTGGATTTGCTCACGAAAACGTATACGAAAATTTTAAACGAATCAAACAGTTGCGACGTTTTTCAAAAGAGCATAATATTACCAATTCATAAAAAAGGTGATAACAACCAACCCTGTAACTATAGGGGCATTTCTTTCATGAATTGTATTGGCAAAATCATGATAGGCATTATAAATGAAAGAATTGCTGAATGGACAAATCGTTACAATATTCTGAATGAATTTCAAGCAGGTTTCCGCAAAGGATATTCAACAGTGGACAACATATATTGCCTCACATCTATAGTCCACATAAAATTCGCTGAAAAACGCAAAGTATATGCATTCTTTGTGGATTTTAAGGCTGCGTTTGATCGAGTCCCACGAGGATTATTATTATATAAGCTGCACCAAATGGGAATATCTACAAAAATAGTAAATTTCATAGAAAAAATCTATCAAAATACTAGATCAGCGGTATGGACTAGCTCAGAACTATCCAGTTATTTTGATACACGGACAGGGGTTAAGCAGGGATGTCTGTTATCGCCAATGTTGTTTGCGCTCTACCTCAATGATCTGCATGATTATTTGGGTGGCGG
Source organism: Delia radicum (assembly GCA_021234595.1). Classification (NCBI taxonomy): domain Eukaryota; kingdom Metazoa; phylum Arthropoda; class Insecta; order Diptera; family Anthomyiidae; genus Delia; species Delia radicum. Next base: position 103,309,500 of record CM037853.1, on the reverse strand, counting down.
TTTGTATGTAAATGAAATCAATGTTCGAGTTTTAATGTATGCAGATGATATTGTGCTGTTGGCGGAGGATATAAATACTTTACAAAATATGAGTAATAAGTTAGAGGAATATTGTCAGTTATGGGGTATGGAGGTGAATCTCGCTAAATCAGAAATAATGATATTCCAAAAAGGTGGCAGACATAGTTTAAACGAAAAATGGACATTTAATGGCGAACCCGTAAAGATTGTACAAGAGTATAAATACTTAGGAATAACATTGGCAGTTAAAAATAATGCAGCAAAAGCTAGTATTAATTCCACCTGGAAGAATTTCATTGGGCGTAGAGAAGTATCACTAGCAGCTAAATGGAAAATGTTTTTAGCAGTTTGCAGAGCCATACAAACCTATGGAGCTCAAGTATGGGGAAACTCGCAATTTGAGGAAATTGATAAATTCCAAAGATTTTTCACAAAGCGATTTTTAAAACTTCCAGAAAACACCGTTTTAGCTATAGAAACTGGCTACGAAGAAGGGCATTTCTATACATACTCCTTGTATCTAAGGTATATTTCAAAAACTGTATTTGATTTAGAAGAAAGCAGGCTACCTCATAGACTTACGAAGCAAATTATGGAGAAAAATATATTTTGGTATGCTGACTTCAAAGATAAATTACGACTGTAAAACATTAGTAGTGATGGACTAGAACAAAATAAGATCAAGTGGAACGAGGCTTGTTCAAAACTTATAAACGAGATGAAAAAAGCTAAATATAATGATCATTTAACAAATGTGCACAGTAGTCGTCAACGAATTTATAAGAATCTAGATCACTCAAAAGGCTTGACTTATTGTATCCAAAATTACAATCAAGAGGTGTTCTCCTGTGGTTAAATGGCAACCAATTCAGAACAGGCCAAGCAATATTGTGTTCATTGTGCAATCTCAGAGAACCAGAAACAACAATTCATTTTATTGGAAGATGTCCCGTGCTAAATGCAATAAGATTAAAGTTTTTTCGATGTACAACACTTACTGACGATCAGGTTATTGACGTTCTTAACGGAGGTGAAGATACTTATTGGCTAGGTCTCTATAGTTTTTTAAAAGAAGCATTAAAATATAGAAATATGCTTATAGCTGAATTTAATTTTTAAAAGAATGTTTTAATTTTATAAAAGTAAATTAAAAAGTATAATGTATTTGAAACTATGTTTAACACCATTTTCCGGCTGACGGTTAATTACAACCAAGCCGTACATTTCTTTATTGTTTTTATTGTTCATAAAATTATCTTTAAATTTAAGAAAAATTTTGTAAACTTTTTGAAAAGAAATAAAGAAAAATCTAATCTAATCTAGTAAATCCTTTTTTTCCACGTATTTTTTTTGCTTTCACGTACAGAAAAAATCTTAAACATTAAATGTAGTGTCCGACCGAACAGTTCGGCCATAAAATGCATTTGGTCTGTATTCGGTATTTTAAAGCATTATGGACAAATTTGGCGGATGGAAATATGTTTATTGGACTGATTAGATGCTATTTTGAGTGTCAAATTTGAAGAAAAGTCTTTAGTTAAGCAATGAATTCACTGTTCGGCCTCAGAAAGTTCGGCCAAATCGAAAATAGTTCGGCGGCCGAACTTTTAGCTTTATAGCTAAACTTCGGCTTTTCTCTTAAATTTTATACACAAAATCGAATTAAATCGGCTCAACAAACCTGTTTCCAATACCAAAATTTGTCATCATTGCCTCTAGATATCAAAAAACCGACAAAATATAGTTTTTTGGCCGAACTGTTCGGTCGGACACTAATTAAATGTATAGTTTTTTAAACAGAGACATTTAAAGGGGCACCTTAACAGTACATTTTAAAATTTAATCCAAATAAATAAATTGTCTTTTTTTCTATGTAAAATGCTATAAGCTTTTTTTTCAAAAAATCATTAAAAATATTTAAATCCCGGAACCCACAAAAGTGAAAGTTTAACTTTTTGGCAAAAATTACATATTTTGCATTGTTTTTTTTTTAAATCGAGGGAGGCTAAATTTTTGAAAATGCTTTTATTTTTAACGCTGGAAAACAGTGTTAATGCTCAGTAAAGGAGTGTATCATTCCAATGCATTTTGAATGATAATAAAAAAAAAAAAACTACGAATGTTTCAACTTACACACTTTGTGAATATTTTGTATTTTTCAAGAAGAGAAAATCGCGAATAAAACCGTGTTTTTTAGTTTCAGGAAAATAGTTTCAGGAAAATAAAAAGCAAAATATAATTTAAATCGGAAGACCAAAAGTCAGATTTTGGCCAATCTGACTTGGAATGACCGATATATGTTTGGCTCCAAATATATATATGTTTATTATAACAAACATAATATATAAAATTTTTAAAATTGCAAATATATCTTTGTGTAGGTTTGAAAATTTGAATCATTGTAAACATATAAATAATTACCTGCAAACATATTTAAAAGTATCTTTTTTCTGTTTAATTTTAAAATCTCGACATAAACTTTTTAAATAACTCACAAAAATTACTTGTTTACTGCAAAATGACTGTTTTGTGAGTTGTTTATTAAAAAAAAAACTAAAATAACTGCTTCAAACAACTGTTACAAAAATACAGTATTTTTCTTTAGTTGTTGTTTAAGTAATTGTCATAATAGTAATTTTAGATTATTTCATTCGAAAATAACTGTAATTGCAGTTAAAAACAACATCTACTGGTTACTACATACTGGTATGTAGTAACTGTTAAACTTTTTTGAGTGTAAGTTTTGAAATCCGAGGATATATCAAAAAAAAAAAAAAAATAGACTCCCGGTAGTTGAAAATGGTAAGGAATTAGAAAAGCCTAATTGTAATCGATAATGCTGTAATAAAATAGAATGTTATCATTACTTTGCCATATCAAATATTGTTAGCTACACTGAGCGAATTTTCGTTCACAGTATTAATGAATCGATTTCATTAAAATTGATTTAATGAAAACTTTCATTAGCTGTATGAAAATTCATTGAGCTCTATACAATTTTAATCTTTCTAAATTTTTTTAATAATAAATACAAATCATAAAGCCATTGTTTTTAAATAAATACGCATCTTCTAAATGTCAAATATTCGAAAAATTTAAAAACATGTTTTCGAATACTTGAAGAAACATATTTTTTAAAAACCGGTTTTCGGTTTTTTTTAATTCAAAATTTATAAATCGCTTTGTATTGCTTATATCTGACAATGTTTGTACACATAGAGAATTATCTCCACGATATTAATGAATTTTTGCATTAATGCAATGAAGTTGCACTTAAATTCGTAAATTGAAACCATATATAATTATATATAAAAGCGATAGAATTATTTTTGATTAATTGTACCATATACACTTACATATGATCATATATAATATAATATATGAACATATATAGATCTATATCTGTTTCATATGATCAGATATACAAGATATGCTACACTCAAATAAAAAAGTTATAAAGTCAGCAAAAAATTTTGCGGAGTCAGCTAAATTTTATTCAGGAGGGTGCTTGCAAAAAAATTGCTAATGTCAGCAAAATCCATTGCTGAAAATCAGCGAGCTGATTTTTAGCAACAAAATTAGTAGATTCAGCTAAAGTTTTGCTAACACTTAGTAGATAAGAAATTAAAAAACCCTTGATAAAAATTAATAAAATTTTTGCTGAATATTAGTAGACTGAAAAAAACTCAAAAAATTTGTAGAAAAATTATACTTTAGTTAATTTATTTGCTGAAAATCATAAAACATATTTTTGTGATTCTTTTTAAAATAATTTACAATACGTTACAAAATATACAAATGTTCATACTCCCAAATTGACGATATGAATTAATGTAATATCTAAAAACAATAGAAATAATTATATATAACATAAACGAAATTACCTTTGAACTACTAACATCAATTATTGTGTAAATGATGTTATCTTTTAAAGGAACGCAAATGCCGCAGAGAATTATAGAAACGAAATGAAAAAATAACAAAATATAAAATATACAACCCTTTTTTGCAATAAGAAAAAGGAAACAGAAAAATCTACCTAAGATGCATGTCTTTGTCTTTCGCTTTAGTCTGTTTACCTATTGCATATTTGTTTGCAATTTGACCACACAAGATTATTAATATACATATATAAACATTTAGTTTACAAATATATGTACATTTAATCTTTATTAAATTTAAATATTTTATTTTGCCTTTTAATTAATAAATAGACAATTACTTTCACAAGCCGGTGAAGACTCAAAATTTAAGTTCTTTTAATCCACAATTTTGATTGACGACTCAAAATTTAAGTTGTTTTAATCCACAATTTTGATTTATGTATGAAAAACAGATACAAAAATCTTCCATGGTTGATTTTTTTACATTATGTCTTACTAGAGTTGTACTTTTTAGTATAATTTTCCTCGTCACTACTACATCGAGACATGCCTAGACATCTAATTCATTCTGAGTATATCTTTCAGTCTGGTTGTCGTTCACACTATTGATGTGCGAATCAACACAATTTGTTTAGCAAAATAAATTAGTAAAACATTAGTAAAATATTAGTAAAACATTAGTTCAAAACAGTTAAGTGCTGAATAAGTATAACTAAAATGTTAGTTTAAAACGTAATTTTAGCAAAAAATTTGCTGAAAAATTGTATACCTGATTTACAAGATGTTTTACTAACTTTTCTATTAACTTATTTTTTTGAGTGTAGCGTTTTAAATCTATATATATAAAACTCATTTTCTGTTTGTTTGTCCTCTATACAAATTTGCAATTCTCAACGGATTTACCTCAAATTTGGCATGAATAATCCTCGGACCTCAACTTAGATCGTAGTATAGTTTTCATCGACCACGCCCACTTCATATTTTTTCAACTTTTTTCGTTTTTTTTTTCGAATACAAACTTCTAAGAAAGTTTTAATGAATTTCTTTGAAATTAATCACATATATTCTACGTTTCCCGAGGAAGGCCTCGGTAAAAGTTTCATTAAAATAGCCCACTTCAATACCGACTTTTGATCAAAAACGTTGTAATCAAAAAAATGACACTATTTTTAATAAAGCTAATTTTTTAAATTTGAAAGCATTAAATCCAATCAAAACATTTTAGGAAAAAAAATTTCGTTTTTAAGAATTTTTTCCCCCCGATTTTTTCGCAATGTCTTTATGATTTAATTTTTTTTAAATTTTATTTTTCCTTACCGTTTTTGGCAATAACAAGTCCATTAAAAAAAACCAAAAAAAAAAAAAATAAAAAAAAAGATAAACTTTTTCGAAACCATGCACTAAAATCAATATGAGACATCTTTATTGATAAAGCACATTGATTTATAATCGTGAATTGCTACTGAAAGCATCATTTTGTATTACACATTTTTAAAGATAAAATAATTTTTAATTTTGTATTTCAATTGAAATCTTTAATTTCAAGTTTAACGTTAAAATCCTAACTGATTCTGCAAAACACAACAGAATTTAGTCGTCTATTTCCTAGCTTAAAATTTTTACTGCATTCAAAAATCACAGTTGACCCGGGAAACACCGGGCACTTCAGCTAGTTTATTATATGTCATAAAATGCATACATTAGAAGATTTAACGTTATTTTTTAAAATTTATATTTTTATGTTTTATAAATATCTAAGTTTAAAGATAATCTACATCCTAAAAACTCGGCCTTAGGGTTTATAATTATTTAAATACAGATTTAAGATATTTTTCACTCTTTTAATATTGTATATATTGCGTATATTACGGATTAAAGCTGGGATTGGCTTGTTTTCTTGTTGAATACTTGCAAGTTATTGTATTTTTTAATCCGTACATATGACAGATTTAAAATTAATATTTATATGTCTTATAAATGAATTACAAATATAGGGTCCGCCAAATAACATTTTTTTTTGAAAATGCTATAAAAAAAAAACTACTGAATATTTTCTCAAATTTCTTCTTTTATTTGAAAGTACAATCCTTCCGGTTAATAATAGAAAATAATTTCATTCAAATGGCTGCCTCGGCTGGCCATGCAGTAGCCTACACGATCGGTCCAATTTTTAAGCACATTATCGATTGTGTGCAGCTGTATTTCACCAATGGCTTCACGAATATTGTCCGTTAAAGCGTCAATTGTCTCTGGCTTGTTGGCGTAACACTTATCTTCGACGGCACCCCACAAACGACATCAGCTCTGCAGCTGATAATGCGATCTTCAAAAACAGGGCGCAAAACATCGAGTGTAGCTTCGGCTGTGTGGCACGTAGCGCCGTCCTGTTGAAACCAAATGTTGCCAATATCCTCCTCTTCAATTTTTGTAAACAAAAATTCGTTCAACATGGCCCAATAACGATCGCCATTGACTGTAACGGCCACTCCTTGCTCATTTTCGAAGAAAAATGGCCCAATTATGCCTCTGGACCAAAATCCGCGCCAAACAGTGACTCGTTTTTGAGTGTATAGGCTTTTCAACGCACTGTTTTTGGCTTTTTCACGCTTTGGTTTATCGATGAGGATGCCAGTTTCTTTCACTTTTTTCACAAGATAACGAACATACGGAGCTGACGGTGCTTCTCTTCATCCAAAATCCGTACGCAATTTTCGCACACATTCTGCAACATTACCATGATTTTGAAAGTAATGTCGCAATATTTCCCAGCGTTGTTCAAGCGTATACACAACCATATTCGTTCAGCGGAAGGATAAAACTAATTATCTGTCAAATCAGACATGAGCTAAGTGTTACCATTCACGAAATAAGCACTAGTTGAAAAAAAAACGTTAGATGGCGGACCCTTTATTACTTAATTGGATTAAAATAAAAAGTACTTATCTCTAAAACATTTACAATTTTTATTTAAATTGTTTAATTAAAAAACTTATTAGATAAAATTGTATTAAATTATATATAATATGATTATATTTGATAGACCCATTTTTCGGATCAAACTATATGAGATTAGATCCCAAGAGAACAGTTTATGTATGCCATTTTTCGCATCAGATAAAATATGATGTTTAGTTATATGTGATACTATATATAATCATACATGATGCTATCGGGTAATCGACACAATCTGTTTACTATATATTAGTATTAGTAAAATTTTAGTTATATTTGAGTAACATTTTAATTCATTGCAAATTACAATCTACCTTGCTGAAATCAGAAAAAAAAATGCTGAATGTTAGTAGACCAAAATACAATCTATGCTGGTGAAAGCAGCAGAAATATTTGCTGAGTATTAGTAGACTTTAAGAATTGTAATTCGCTTTAATAAATTTTTTGATTAAATTTGTATGGTAACGCTGTACGCCAGGGTTGGGTGTTCTAAACTGTAGTTCAGGGCATGAACATCAATATTAACAAATATAAACTAAACAAGAATTTTTCAAAACTCGACGAAATTTTGTATTTTTCAAATAACTAATAAAAATTTACTGGCAATTGTTACAATAATAGTTGTTTTCTATTATTTCATAGAACATGTCTGGCAAAACTATGACAGGCGTCATTTAGGGTGGCGCGCGGAATTTTCTTAATTATTTGAAGTTTGTTTTACGCTTTTTTTCTCCTAGTCTAAAGCTACAATTGTAGTTTTTTTCGAAAACAAAATTCCAGTTGATTTCCGAGATATAGCAGTGAGAACAATTGCATGTTCTTTGGAAAATTAAGTTTTTGTTACTAAGAAGACAAGAATGGAGCAAAATTTAAGATTAATAGGTTTTTTGTTAAAGCTCTGCCTATTCTGGAGGCTCTAGCTTTTGTAGAACGTTGAGTTCTGATGAGATATTTAACCAGATCGAAATACTAGTATCAACCTAGCTAAAATGTTGAATTTGCTTTATTTTTTTAAATATACGGAGGTTGAAAGCTCTTTATAAATTAAAAAAAAATAAGTTAATTTTGCATTAGCGCCTTAAAATTAAAATTAACTAGATGTTAAGATATTTCTACTAAATTTTAAAAACATTTATATTTAATTTAAGTCAAAAATATAAAAAAAAATTAAGAAAAGTTTCATAAAATTTTAGACAAAATTTACTAAATTTGAACACAAATTTACCTAATTGAAGTAAATTGTTTTTACTTGTTTTAAAGAAAGCTGTATACTAGATATGACGTATTTACGTGAATCACGTGTGATCACGAGTGAGTGTGAGTAAAACCTAATTTTTGTTCACGTGAACGTGAGTGTGAGTAGGAAAAAATTCTTCGTGAGTGAGTGTGCGTGAGTCAAATTTTGACGTGAGTGAGTGAGCGCGAGTAGAGTTGTATCAGAAAATGGTGTTTTTGCTTTATTAAATGGTTTCCTTAATTTTTTTTAGCTGATTAAATAATTTTGGGGTTTTAAAACATTAAACAAATGACAAAATTATATATTTAGACCCAATTTTTTCCGGCCAGGTTTTATTTCGTGAATTTGCGTGATTAAAGAGTGAGTAAAATCGAAATTTACTCACGTGAGTGAGTGAGAGTGAGTCGGTAAAAAATTCTGGAATAATTCTCTAGTGAGCGTGAGTGAGTGTGAGTCAAAATTCTCTTACGTGCCCATCTCTACTGTATACCCACTTCAAAATGATCATATATTATCATATAGGGTATATGGACATTAGAGCGTAATTTTTTTCAACTTTCGATTTTTATCAATTATTGTTGCGATTATTGTAAAACTATACCTACAAGTTAGCACTTGTGAATTTGAGAAAAATCGGATAGCATTAACCCGTGGCGCCACACAGTGGGATTTTACTGGCAAAAAGTCCGTTTTTCGAGTGTAAAATATCAAAAATGTAATGATGCAGTTTTGTAGAGAATTGTTTAATTAAGAGAAATGTATCATTATTTTATTTCAAAAAAATTTGGTTTGTCCAAAATAACGCGGCAAAGTCACCTAAACGAAACTTTGCAGTAACTGCCTGAGATTTTCATGCATTTCAATGGTCCGGGTACATAATTTCTTTTTGTTATATCTATTTGATGTAATTATATTTAAAAAATATAGTATTTCAACAATAGTTTTGAAAAAAAAAAAATAATGGATAACAATAATAGTTAAACAAATATTCAGGTTTTTATGATGGCACTCAAAAATTCAGTGTTGTTAGAATTTCTTGGACAAAAAAAGGCGAGCTTTATCGATCTTTGTGTTCTGGTTGCAAAAAAAATTAAAGGTGGGAGTGTATTCTTTTGATTTAATAAATAAAATTCGGATAATATTTGCTAATGTTGAAAAAATAATAAATTTTATAAAAAAAGTCACACGAAATTTCATTTCAGTAATTCAATGAAACACGATATAGGCCCATTTGTTTTGTGGGTTATATGGGCGAGGAGCGATGGGCGTGGTTAATTTCCATTAAACTTTGCTGATATCTCAACTTTATAACCCAAATCATTTGTGCCAAGTTTCAAGTTTTTTGGTGAAGAAATAAAATCCATTAAACTTTGCAGATATCTCAACTTTATAACCCGTATCACTTGTACCAGGTTTCCAGTTTTTTTGTGAAGAAATAAAAATTTGGGGCGAAAAAATCTTTTCGGGTTATATGGGCGATGGGCGTGGTCAATTTTGATTAAACTTAAAATTTTTCTTAATTGCGTTAATGAAAGGCTTTTGGCCAAATTTCAATGTTCTACGAGTTCTCCTTATACTTTTTACCAAGAAATGTATAAAGCAATCCCACTTTGCGCCATGCTACCAAAATTTTTCTTAAGTTGCTTTAATAAAAATATTTCTTGCGACACATAATTTTTTATAAATTTTGGCATGCGGAACATACATAAATATTTTTGAAATCGGACTAACGTTCTTCGAGATATTGCGATTCACTAAAAATTGTATCTTTTTCCTCTTTTTTTAGAACTTTTTTTAAAAATTAACTTAGAATGTTTTTGCACTCAAATACTACACGAAACCAGCTTTCATTTGATCATAATTATATATTTTTTGAAATTACTTTTATTTTTTTCCATATAAGGTTAAGTGAATTAAATTTAATAAGGAATTTGTGTCTCAAGACAAAACTTAAGAATAATTTTTAAAAATCGAAAACTTTGGTAGCGGGGCATATCCAGAGATACAAGCCATTTATTTTTTTTTAGCTCATATCGTCTGGGAGTATCTTTTTTGAAAAAAATAAAATTATTTTGTTTGTTATAAGTAAAATCCTAGACTCTTAACCCCATTTTCTTGACTGCCTAAGTTTCATAGATTACACACAGATATTAATCGAAAGTAGAGAAGTCTAGAGCGAGAAAGGCATATAAATTCAAATTATATAGATATTTTATTTACTATCTCATTCTAGACATCACTTCTTATATGCAAATTTTCTGAAATATGTATTAATTTGTGCTAGTGTGCTCTTATGCAAAATGATAATCAATGATAACACAAGGGAACAATGGTTCTGTTGATTACGAACTGAATATTGTTTTTAAGGTTATTTGGGACGCTGAATCCAAATCTGCACTTGGTTTTTTTCTATCAGCTCGACTTTTCGAGATATACCGTTATGTTCAAAATTAAGGCACTTCCGCTACATATATTGGAATAACTTGAAAACGGTTCACCATATTAAATTAAAAAAAAAAACCGAAACTCGCAAACAATATTCTCTTTAAGCCGTGCTTACATTGTTTTTAAATTTTCCAAGTAGTTTTAGAGATATCGTTCAAGTTTTGAAAAAAAAATTAAAATTTTTTTAAAAAAAAATTTTTTTTTGTTCTTTAAAAATTCCTAAAAAATAAAAATGGGACAAAAATCACAGTTTTGGTCTAGAAACAGTTAGTTAAATATATTACGAATGAAATGAGCTTTATTTCATTGCAATCGGTGCACAACTTTTGATGTTGTTCACGATTTACTGAATTGATATAAATCGCGATTTCCATACAAAAATAACAACTTTTGATTTTGTTCATTTCTATCAGCTATACTTTTTTATATAACACAAAAAGAGAATTTTAAAGAAAAATAAAAAATTTTAATACACAAATATTACAATGTAATTACAACTCATCGAAAAATTTTCTTTTATAAGAGGTATTGTTTAGATGTATTATTTTTAATGCTCCAGCAATAGTCCGCCATCATATGCTCTGTTACGGTAGTATGAAATTGTTGTTCCTTGGGTTAACAGATTTTTTTGCTTTAATCGAGAAGCAAGAATTTCAGATGCTTTTTTAGAGAGTCCAAGGTCTCTCACTAAATCACTAAGCTCCTCCTGATTAAATTGCTCGCGTTCAGAAGAAATATCTAAATGGAAGTCATCTGATCCACATTCAGAAATTGGTGAAGGAACATTTTGTCGTAAGTCGTGAAAATTATGTGTAGATGTAGATGGATGTGGTTCTGAATCCTCACTAGAGTACAGGACTGGTTGGGTAATAGACAACACGTTAGGATAAATCCATTTACACCGGTTTGTTTTATTAATGCCTGTTATGTTGACAGCGCAAAAATAAAAATCATCATAATGATTCGAAGGTTCCCGCCAGATCATTGGTGTTTTATACTTGAAATGGGTCCGTTGCTTGTTTGCCCATAACCTTAAATACTCTACACAGTTTTTACATACAGTATTAGGAATCCAGTACTTGTCACGGGTTTCCATGGTAAATCCGAAGTAGTCAAAATAAATTTTTTTTAATAAAATCTGACACACTTTTTTTATTTTTTATAAACGTGTATTCGCCACATATGTTACAAAAATAGTTGAGATTGATTTTACAGGTGTTTCTTGACGTAGTCATAGCCCAATTTTGACATATATTTCAAAGTAACACAGTTTTCAATAAATAAAACAAGGGATAAAAATCAAAAGTTTTTTGTGTTCACTGATGAAATGTTCTAGGTTAAAATTTTTTAATATTTTTTGTCGTTATACTTTTCGCTTTCGTAAACACTTGTTGAATGAGAAAAATTGGTTGAATGAACCCATATAAATACTTCGTAGTTTTTTACTGAAGTACCTAGAAAAAATTATATCCACAATTTTATTGACAGTCACTTATGAATGAACACATGTGTTAAGGGGAATTTCTTTAAAAATTCTTCCGTTACCAACGGTAAACCACACATCAATAAAAACAAGTGCACTTTTCTTTTTTCTCTTTAATTGACTGTGAACGGACTAGGTGTCATAAAGGAACAATAAAATTTATAGGCGTTATGAGTTTGCTACCGCAACCATAAAAATGAAATAATCTTTTTTTATTACTTAATTTTTTTAATTCTTAGAATCATAAAAAACTAACTTATTACATACAAACACTTACACATTAGAAAATGTTATTTTTGAATGGAAATCGCGATTTATATCAATTCAGTAAATCGTGAACAAAGTCAAAAGTTGTGCACCGATTGCAATGAAATAAAGCTCATTTCATTCGAAATATATTTGACTAACTGTTTCTAGACCAAAACTGTGATTTTTGTTCCATTTTTATTTTTCAGGAATTTTTAAAGAGCAAAAAAATTTTTTTTTTAAAAAAATTTTAATTTTTTTTTCAAAACTTGAACGATATCTCTAAAACTACTTGGAAAATTTAAAAACAATGTAAGCACGGCTTAAAGAGAATATTGATTGCTAGTTTCGGTTTTTTTTTTTTTAATTTAATATGGTGAACCGTTTTCAAGTTATTCCAATATATGTAGCGAAGTGCCTTAATTTTGAACATAACGGTATATTTCGAAAAGTCGAGCTGATAGAGAAAAACCAAGTGCAGATTTGAAATCAGCGACCTCAAATTAGTAAAAATTTGCTATAAATTTCAAATCAACACAAAAAAAGTTCAATTTTGTTCCCTTGTGTAATCATGAAAAAAATTTGCAAAAACAAAAAAATTCAAAAAATAAACTGAATATTTTATTATGATATAATGCAAGTTGGAAATTATCTCTATAAAATATATATACACTGTTTCGAATATATATAAAACATAATTTGAAACAAAAATTAAATGTTTTTATTACCGAGTCTATTTAGAGTTATAGCGTTCATAAGACTTTTCAAAAATAAAATCAGTTTTAGATTCTGCGACTTAAAAATTTTAACTTTCAACAACTTTAAGAAACAATAATTGTTTATTTCTAAGTAAATCATATATGAACAATGTAATTGCATTTTTTTAGTCAACGATATATAAGTTAGTATATAATCAGATATGAATTGACATAATTAAATTAATATCATATATGGAACAATATTTAGTATATATTTTAATACATGATATCATACATTATTTGTTTGCATGTATGAACCCATATATGCTTCCACACATGGCATACGTACTGATATATGAAACAATATATGCTCATACAAGGAATCATGATCATATATTATCATTTTCACATGGGTACTTAATTTAAGTAAAAATTTCTTTGGAGCCAAAAAAAAATGTAATTTTTTTAAAAACATATGATTTTTTTTTGTATTACAAATGAGGTTTTTGAATTTGAAAATACATTTGTGATTTTTTGAAAATCAAATGTAATTTTGAAATTACATTTGTTACTTTTTCAATAACTTGTGGTGATGTTGTAGTTACAAGCCATTATTTGAAAATTACTAGTTTTTGGCTGTAAGCATAAATTGAGCCTAAGAGAATACAGAATATATAATAAATGATAGAAAGGTTATAATGATTAACGTAAATATAAATCCTACACATGGAGAACACATATTAGACTTCTGTGAAGAATTCGGAGAATTATTTGATGAAATATCATTTATTCCAGAATCAGTGTTAAAAAACATAATGTTATGCGCATCACTAGCACTACTATATCCACCAATGTCAGATCCACCACTATCACAGCCATCGCCTCCACTGCCACCACATTCACAGTCCGACATTATTTTATACTATAGGGTGTAATTCCAGATATTGCGCTATTGACATAAAAAAAAAAAATAAATTTATAAATATAATTAGCCGGATAAGGAACTTCATGCAACAAAAAAAAGGCAAATGTATTTTACTTTCCACGCAGGAAAAATAAACTTTTAAATATGTTAATTATTTATGTTTACAATGATTTAAATTTTCAAACCAAAACAAAGATATATTTGTAATATTAAAATGTTTAGATATTATGTTTGGGACATGCAAACATATATATAATAAACATACATATATTTGCTGCCAAACATATATGTATATGTTTTTCGCTTTTTCCAAAAATATATATGTTTACAGGCAAACATAATTGTTTTATTAGATATATGGAAAACGTAAATGTTTTGCAAACAAAAGTATATTACCAGCATTTGTATTTCCAGTATGGTGTTTTTTTCAGTGTGTTGAACTAAACATAAAGAGGGTTTTGTAAGTGGTTACCTCAATTAAAATAACAGGTTTTGTAAAAAAAAAAATACTTTTGTTAAAAAAAAAATTACCTTACTCACAGACTAAACAGACCAGACACAAGTGACAGATGCCAAAATTTGCTTTTAAAAATCGTATGACTTTTAATAACTACACTTAGGAAATTATGTTGGTAAAGACGACAGCAATTGTAGTCAAAAACAAATGAAATTTCATTAAAAAAACGACGACTTACATTTCATTAAATTCAACTAACATTGTCATTTGTTTTTTAATGTTCAAAAAATGACTAACATTGTAGTAAAAATTAACCACATGGTAGTAAAAAATAAACCAAAAATTTTTTTTTTATTTTTTTAAATAACAAAAAACAACTGTAAAAAATGAATGTAAAATCATAAAACAGTCATTTGATGTGAGTTGTTTTTTTAAATGAACTACAATGTTAGTTAAAAATTTTATTTGTTCTACAAATGACTTACATTTACATTAAAAATAATGAAACTGTATTACAACCCAAACAACTACATATTTTTAAAGCAGAAGTTCCCTGAGTGTATTTTTCTGTAAAGCCGTGTGAGAACGGGTTCGAGCTTTTCTAAGCGCTTAAAACATTGTTTTTAGAGCTGTTTTTTGGTTGCCTTAGTTATTATATAAAGCAAAGGTCTGCGTGAATGTTTTGCAAAACATTCAATTGATGCCAGCTTTGACGATTTTTAATACTAAAATTAGCAAAAAAATACGATATTGTGCTTAAAAAATGGAAACTTTTTTCATAGATAACAATAATTTTGTCGATGTTTTCAAAATGTAACAGATTTTTTATTATCGGTGCAAAAAAAAAAAAAATTTCTATAAAAAAATGTTTTGCGAATGTTTTATAAGACATTCATGCAGGTCTTTGATATACACTGTATTGTGTATATATTTGTTTCTTTTTAACACGAAATAATTAAGAGTTGCTATCGATAGTATTTTCGTGAGAATTTGCCAATGCTGCCATACTTTAAATTTACGTGCCCGGTCGGGTTAGTCTGTGCCTTAATATCATATTACCAAAAACAGGTAACAGAAGGTTTTGAGGGGTTGTTTTATATCATTTGCAACATTACACGGTGGCTGGTTTAAAAAAAAACTATTCGCTAAACCGAATTCAATGCTTTTACTTGTTTTAAAACGGTAAAAGTTAAAGTTAACTTAAAAAAACATAATTTCAAGTGCATTAAAAAAAAATTGAAATCAATTCTTTTGAAGGTCTGGAACAAGGTACAACAAGTAGAATAATATTTATTGGTTTTTTGAAGAAAATATTTTTATAAAATTTTTAGATAAAGTAATTAAAATTAATCTTCATATTTACTATCAATTAAACTCGTAATATTTAATTAATTTATATAAAGTACTTATTGTTTGAAAGAATAATATAATCATTGTTCGAAAGAATAATATAATTGCTATAGTTGTATTTAAAAACAGGTTTATCGACTTATACTTTACCACAAACTAACCACATCCGACAAAAGTGACAGATGTCAAAATATTTTTTAAATCTCGTATGGTTTTCAATAAATTTGTTTATGTAATGTCGTGTGAACCGAGTAAGAATGTTGGATTAACCATTAGATATTATAAAATGTATTGTGCATATTACGGTCTCCAACCTTATATGGAGCAAAAAAAAAATGTCAGTTATTGACTGGGCCCCCCCTTAAAAATATGAATTTGGGTGTAAAACAATTAGGACAATCGGATAAGAGGAACACGTGCCTCAACGGGCCTGAAGTTTGAAAAACGGTATATATGGAAAAAATATGACTTTTTTTTAAATTTCTTAAAATTTTTAATATTTTAAGTTGATCTTGCATTTAAAGGATTAAAAAATCATAATAAAGAGTAAATTATCTTTCTAATAAGGCAATAAAAACTAAAATCGGTTAAAAAAATCCAAGTTATTACAATTGCCCCCGCAACTAATGTGTCACAGAACGCTTAATCAAGAAGTTCGAGCCCAAATTTTGAAATTCGAAGAAATAATGTAATGCAAAAACATTTTTGTATTTTATTAGCTCCAAGGTACTAAATTAAAAAGTATTTTTTATCGTCTGCTTTGCAAACTCGTTTTAAACTAAAGCCAAAAAAGTCTGATTTATTAAACACAGTTTTCAAATCTCCAATTTTAAAGTTTCAAAATTTTTTTTAAAGAAATTTTGAAAATTCAACGATTGGACTTTAAATTTTAATTAGGCACATATTAAGGACTAAAACCTGAAAAAATTGAAGGTATTCCTCTTTTCATTTGGCCAGTGCAGCGATTTAACTTCAGCGGATTTCGAGAAAACAGCGATTTTTGTCACTTATTAAGGTTTTATGAAAAAAAAACATAATTTTTATTTTTAATAAAAATTATAACAAACTTGTTTTATGAAATTTTTTATTTTTTTTATCGAATTCATCGCTGGTTTAAAAACTTATGAATATTGCTGTTCTAAATGACCTTATAATGAAAATAGATTAATAATTTTCCCGTGAAATAAAAATATATTTCTTTTTTTTTTTTTTTTTTTATTTTCAATTTATAACGAGCTTTCAACCTCCGTATATTTACAAAAATAAAGCAAATCAAACATATTAGCTAGGTTGATACTAGTATTTCGATCTGGCTAAAGATCTCATCAGAACGCGAAGTTTTAGAAAAGTTAGAGCCTCCATAATAGGCAGAACTTTAACAAAAAACCTATTAATAATCAATTTTGCTGCATTCTTTCTTTTTCTTTTTCAAACATACATCCCATATAATTAAACAAAATTATAAATATGAATTCTTTATTTAATATTTTTTAATAAAATTAAGACAAGTTTTCAACTTTTATTAAACATTTTTTATAAAAAAAATATATACCTTTGGGTGTTTTTCTTAAATAATATTATCTTAATATCGAACAAATAAAAACATAACAAATATTACATTATTCAAATAAAAAACAGGGTCACTGACGAAGGTTCAATACCAGAAACTGCGCATTCTGATTCAGAAAATTGAAAATTTACAATGTAGTTATGATTTTTAGATATCGTAAGATATATTGGATCAAAAAATACCATAAATGGTTACCAAATTTACGTATTGCTTCATTACTTATATTTGTGTCAATATTGCTGTATTCATGAAGATTTTTTAGAAACGTTAAAGTTTGCATTGGGGCTTCTACAGCCACTGACGCTTTAAACCATACTTTTAGATAAATTTTTACTACAAAAATACATACATCTCTAACACCATTCCTCTCACAATCAGTCATCTCGAATTCTTCACGAAACAAAAATATTTTTAGGCAATAAATCGCCTTAGCCTTCCATTGGGCGTGATGATGTGCTCCAGTCATTCGGAATGAAAAGTTTGGAACTATGCCACCAAGGAACATTATAGCCAGTTGCAGAAATTCTTTGGGTGTTTTTCATTTTTCATTTGAGGTATACCTACACACAAAAAAATATTTCTTAAATTGCGCCAAGTAAACATTTTGTTGAATAAAAAAAACATAATCAATTACTTTTTTAATTGACTCAATTACTTTTTTAATTGACTCAATTAAAAAGTAATCAATATTTTAAATAATATTGATTACTTTAAATAAACAAAAATATTGATTACTTTTTAATTGAATCAATTAAAAAAGTAATTGATTATTTTTTTTTATTCAACAAAATGTGTACTTGGCGCAATTTTTTTTTTCTGTGTACGTCAATGGGGATAAGAAACAGCTACTTTGATATTATTTGCATTTTAATGAAAACAAATAAAATAATTAATGAATACAGTTTGTAATATTATTTGAAGAGGATTGAAGTTTTTAAACTTGCGATGAATTTGAAAAAAAAAATAAAATAAAAAAATTCATAAAACCGTAATAAGTGACAAAAATCGCTGTTTTCTCGAAATCCGCTGGCCAAATGAAAAGAGGAATACCTTCAATTTTTTAAGGTTTTAGTCCTTAATAAAACTTAAAGTCCAATCGTTGAATTTTTAAAATTTCTTTAAAAAAAGTTTTGAAACCTAAAAATTGGAGATTTGAAAACTGTGTTTAATAAATCAGACTTTTTTGTCTTTAGTTTAAAACGAGTTTGCAAAGCACATGATAAAAAAATACTTTTTAATTGAGTACCTTGGAGCTAATAAAATACAAAAATGTTTTTGCATTACATTATTTCTACGAATTTCAAAATTTGGGCTCGAACTTCTTGATTAAGCGTTCTGTGACACATTAGTTGCCGGGGGCAATTGTAATAACTTGGATGTTTTTTAACCGATTTTAGTTTTTATTGCCTTATTAGAAAGATAATTTACTCTTTATTATGATTTTTTAATCCTTTAAATGCAAGATCAACTTCAACTATTAAAAACTTTAAGAAATTTAAAAAAAAAGTCATATGTTTCCCATATATACCGTTTTTCAAACTTCAGGCCCGTTGAGGCACGTGTTCCTCTTATCCGATTGTCCTAATTTTTTGGGAGACATTGTTTTACACCCAAATACATATTTGTAGGGGGGCCCAGTCAATAACTCACACCTTTTTTTTTAGCACCCTAGTGCATATATGCTTGTTTCATTTGAACACGAAATAGTTAGAATTTGCCAACTGCAGTAGTAGTAGTAGTAGTAGTAGTAGTATTATTCTTTATTTCGTAAATTTAAGCAATATACATAAATAGTTGAATAAAAATAGAAAATAGAATAAGTATGACTTTGACCTGAGGTCGTCAGTCCATATAAAATATTAATAAATAAAATATACATATTTGATTTTTCCTCGTTAAAAGTTAAATTGATCCAATAAGAATTTTCTATAATAAATACATGTTTTAATATACTTTGCTAAGGATTTCCATTCAACAGTTAGTCCATTTAGGATATTAATGATTTCAAATTCTTGAAGTAAAACCTTATTGAAATAAATCAGTCTAAACTCTTTCAATGCTCCACATCGACCAAGAAAGTGCTGAATTGTTTCTTTTTCATTTAAATTGCAAAGTGAGCATAAATTTGGTGCATTTGCTTGAAACCTGTTGCCGTTTAGTGCTATTAAATCACTTCTAGCCTTAAAAATCCACATGATGTCCTCGTGGTTGTTGCATTCCACCAAATACTTCTGGCCCACAAAGGTGTCTAATTTATTATAAATACGGGATGTTTGTGCTACTTTAGTTTTTAGGTGGTCTAAATATTTTGATTTTAACGCCTGTAATACGACAATTTTATTTAAATCCCATTGCCTTTTATTGCAATTTTGGTCAGACCATGTTAAACCAAATTCATAACCTAATTTATTTAACTCATTAACCCAATATATCTGTCGCTGAAGTAGTTTCTTTGTTAATTGGTGTGGCAATCTTTCCTCTGTGTACTCAAAAAGTGTTTTGGTTACATATCTTAAATGCAAATCCAGTGTAAAAAGGTGGCCATTTTCAAATCCCGTTTCCAGCATTAGAGTGTAGGTTGGAGTAAAGCTTGGTAGTCTCAAAATCTTTTTTACAAAATAAATTGACAGTTTATCTACTTCTTCAAAATATGAAAAACCCCATACTTGAGCCAACTGCAGTAGTTGCAGCCAGACTTTAAAATTTCGTGTATGGTCTGGTCAGTATGTGACTTTTTCACACAGGCAGTGTAGCTATTTTAGTATTTTTAATATCAAACTAATAGAAAAAATTAGTAAAGTTTATTTGCTAAAGCTATTAAAAATTAGTTAAAAATGGCATTCCAGAAAAAACTGCTAAAATCAAATTTTTTGCTAAATATTTGTAAGATAAAAATAGCAAAACTTAATCTGTTAAATGCACAAGACTCGAACTTGAATAATTTTCATTTTCATTGCACAATTAAAGGTCAAAATAAACATATTTTTTTTTTTTAATAAAAATTATATCAAACTTGTAAAAAAGACAAAGTACGGTCTTGTTTACTATTCCCCTGTATATTTTGTTTTTAAACAAAACAAAGTGTACAAAAAGGGAAAAAAACAAAAAAAAAACGTGTATTGAATATCTACCAACGATAGACCTTACACACAAACAACAAGTTTTCAATTTATTTTTGATCAATTATGATAATCTCATATATTAGTTCCCATTTAGTGAGAAAACTAATTTATAGGAATGTTTGATGTTTTGCATGAGATTGTCACTTCTTTCAAAACGTGTTCTGATGATGTGAACCTAGAAAATTCCCGCAATAAATCTATCAACACATTCCTGAAAGTGGTCAATCAATAAATTTGAAAACAAAAACTCTACAGATTCTTTGTTAGGACAATATCCTAATAAAGAAACATAGAGATGGCATCGAAGTTGAATAATTTTAATTTTCATTGCACAATTAAAGGTCGAAAAAACATAATTTTTATTTTTAATGGAAATTATATCAAACTTATTTATTATTTTTTGTTTTTTTTGAGTGTATTTTCAAATATATGTACAACTTTATTTTTTGAACTACTGTTTAAGATTGTGCTATAAAATAGTACAACAGCAATCTTCAGATTTTTCTTCTTCTTCAGAATTTTCTCTTTTCGATTTACGCTTATTTTGCGTATCTTCAAAACATAAGTCAAAGCAATCACAACAAGCCACTGCAACATCTAAGCCATCATCAACTGTATTATTTGAAGCATTATCAAAGCAACAAAAGCATCCATCGCAATCACATCCATCAGAATCCGACATTTTATGTTGTTAATAGTAATAGTCTGTAATAAAGATTTGTATGTGAACAATAATTCGTGATACACAGAAAAAACTAAGAACGGGTTTTAATTAAACCATTTATTGAATCAATTAATATTTTGGTTGATTTTTCACCTATCACACAAATGAGATAGCATTAATTATTACCTGAGACCGAAAGTTCATGTAAATGCATGTTTTTTCCTTGTTAGTACATATATTTGCATATTTTGCTATACATGAATATTTTTGCATGTTTTTATTGGAAATTTTTACATATTTTGCTTTAAGTACATATTTTTACTTATTTTTAGAGATGGAATTCTACCCGGAATTTACCCATAAATTTATATACCGGATATATACCTTTTTTTTGGAATTTTATTTGGCGGTATTTATATAAAAAATTTGATATGTCAATCACTGAAATTTATGATAATAAAATAGAAAATTTTTTGGTTTTTTTTTTGAGGAAAAAATGGAAATGTCTGTTAAACCAATATATTTGGCTTAAATTGTGATTTTTCAACTGCTCCGTAAGCGTTGTCATTTTTATTTATAAAATTATATTTATTAAATTATTTCGAATTTTTGTGAGCAACATCTGTTGCCAATATATACCGATGTTGGCTTTATTGTTAACAGAGCATTATATAAAGTATATAATCTTTTAGTCCGAATATTGCATGCTTCATATAAAGTAGTTTCTTTCTTTAACAAATTCCCATGATTTGAATTTTGACAGTCCCTACGCTTCAATAGAAAGAAAAAAACTTCTGTGTAAATTTGTTTACATTAATTATAAATAGATCTACTAACTAAATGAGAATTACATGCAGATTTAAATTCAATGATATAAAATTCAAGCTATAAAAAACAATTGGTATGAAAACAACACTTTATCCAATTGTTTTTTTGCTTTTTTTTATTATTTAATTGAAAAATAATTCAATTAAAGAGCTATCAATATCTAATTGAATCAGCAATTCCCGTTGTTGGCGGATTTTCAGCAATTAAAGTTATTGAATCGGTGCTTTTCCTGATTGAGATTGGTTTTTATTTTTTATGTGTACACATCCGCTTATATGTCCTTTTTTAAAATTCCTATGGAGAGGGACACAAAGGGGAAAATCACGCCTTGAAGACCTGGCCAAAACTCTAAAATTATGAACTTGAAATTTTGTATTTGGGTTCCAAAACCCGCTTGGACATCTGGGGAGGGATAACAATATGAAAAGCATTCCCCTAGGCGGCCTGCCCAATCCTCTTTCTCCAGAATTTAGACATTTAATATATATGTTTCTTCGAATATGATCTAACTTACTGATATACATAATTTTTGAAGTTCTAGCCAGGGACGTGGTAAAAAAAAGTATAGGATGGGATATCTCCTCCTTGACTAAAGATGGCGTCATAATATTTTGATAAGCCGCTTCGGTGAGATGGTTGAAAATTTCTACGGGGAGGGGGAAGTCTTCCCCTTTGGCCTAGCCAAACCGCCTAAGAGAAGATCTTAAAATGTTGTATGTGGGTTCCTAATCCCATGTAGATATCCGATTAGACGGTATTTTGAAAATTCATTCGGGAAGGGAAGTCTCCCCATTGGTGGCCTCTCCACTCCTCCGAGCCTGGGAGTTTTAATTATGGTGTTTTTATTCGTCTTACAAAGAGAAAGCGTACAAGCCCTTGGGACTAAAAGTCTAAAACTTAAAATATGTGTTTCTTGAGGTCTAGGTCTAGATATACTTTTTGGATTATTTATAAAGTATGGGTTAAAATTGGAGGTTTTAAGATTAAAAGTTAAAAAAAGTGATAAAGTTGCAAAGCTTGTATAGTAAAAATCTGAACCCTGAAATTTAGAAGTCCGCTTATGTTGCTCCATTTTTATTTTGGAATTTTTTTTTTTTTTGCTTATTTACTGTTTTTACCATTTTTTGCGTTCTAGAACATTTTTATATTTTGACAAATTTTTAAAGTTTTTTCTTTTTTGATAGTTTTTTTATCAACAAAATATTTGTTCACTTTTCCAATGAATAAAACTTAAATTTAGTGGCAATTCACTAGCTATCCATCTATATATGTATACTTTTTCCTCTTATTTGTTATACGAATTGTCAAATTATTGGAAATTCTCTTTCGAAAATGACAAAATACTGGTAAATAGTAGATATTTGTGGGTATGGGTGGATAGGGGGAAAGCGTGCAAATCAAGCTTTATTTTAATGTAAAAAATCACTCGATTTTTTTTGATATTTTATTTTTTAAACTTTTTATATAAACTGCATTTACATTACCCTCGAAATCCAGTTTAACCCTTTGACGACGAACGGTTCATATATGTCCATTTTTAGTTTTTGTTGTATTTGCTTAACTTTTTAACCAGTTTGCCGCTTGTGATTGTGTATCGACAAAGATGGACCAATATGGTCTAAGAGCCGAATAGAGTGACCCCAAAGTTAAAAATATAAATTTTTTTTATAATTTTTAGTACATATTGTCTCGAACGTTATTTGACATAGGGGCTCAAACTTTTGATAGAACATGGTCTAATCCGTCAAGTTTCATGAAACATTACGATATTTGGAATTGATTCATTCCATTTCCTACAGGACACTAATACAATATATACGTATATAGTGGTGGTCACCAAATTAGCCGACCCAGGATAAAATTTTCTTTGTCATATTATTATTTTTTTTAAGAGTTTTTAATGTTTTTATTATTTTAATATATTGAATACAATGTACTTATTATACTACATAGCTTACACCAGGGTTGTCAGATTTATATTGCAGCTTTTCGCTAAACAAAGTAATGAAAATCGCTAAAAATTGGCAAAAAATTTGTTTGCAAAAATAAAAAAAAAAACACTTTGTTTAGTTCTTGGTCGAAGCTAGGCATTAAAAAATTGCGTTTTAATAAGAAAATTTAAAAATTACCGATTTCGGACAGTAATTTTAAGCAATCTTATTATACATATCGTCACTTAAAATAGTCGTTACTAAACTTTTAGGTTTAAAATTATAAATAAAAAACTACATGAAGTTTAGTATCCAAATTTTAGAATTATGCTTAAGATACTGAGAAAAAGAATTTGTTTCTGAGAAAAAGATACACGAAAAATAGTAGTTTTTAAGCCATGTTGTACGCCCTTTTGTAATTATCTTTTCTAAAACCAAAAAGAAGTAACTTCAATACAAAAATTGATGCAAAAAATAAAACAAACGTTTGAGATAAAAATACTGGCGGATTATTACGTAATTCGATTCGAAAAGAAATTCGATTCGAACAGAATTTTCACATTAAAAATAAAGTAATTAATAGTACTTTTTAATAGGTAAAAATGTTGAAAACGTGTAGACAATGATCTCGTAAATGCGAAAAGTAAAAAAAAGTTGAACTTTTAATTACGGATATCATCTTACAAAAGTTTTAAAATTTCCGAATTCGAACAAAAATTTACGAATCGAATTACATAATAACCCCCCCTGCTTTTGGACAGTAATTAAAAAAGTTTTTAGTCAACTTATGTATTTTTCTACTTTTATTGTGAGTATTTTTAAAACAAAACGCATTTTAACTATTTAAAAATTAAAATTAAAATAAATAAAATTAAATTTGTTAAAAAAAAACAGTGTAAATCATTATATAAAAGGCAAAAAACTGCCCTACACGACTTTTTGGTTAAAGAATATATTGAAATTGTAGTTACGGCCTTTTGATTTTCGTTAATAAAATTGGTGTTTTTGGACGCAAACGTGTACAATTTTGTGGGAAGGTGTGCTTTGGTTTACTACATCGCAATAAATTAAAAAATCAATTTTGGATTTCAGGTGACGATATATAGTTTGTTAAAAAAAAACAATTTTTTGGGAATTTTTTTTTTTTTTTTTGAAAAATTTTTTAATAACTTGCTTGTTGACAAACATTTTTTAGAAAAATTTTTGTTCCACAACTTCTAAAAAGTAGTTTATGAGCATTTAAATGTTCTATGCTTCATCTATAATTCTAAGTAGTCCACAATAGTCTTTGAAATTTAACAAAATATCAGAAATTTATAACATAAAAAATTATAAACCCAAAAAATGTAATGAAAATGAATATTATTCAAGTTCGAGGTCATACTCTA
The DNA here is from genome assembly GCA_021234595.1 of Delia radicum. Classification (NCBI taxonomy): domain Eukaryota; kingdom Metazoa; phylum Arthropoda; class Insecta; order Diptera; family Anthomyiidae; genus Delia; species Delia radicum. The sequence goes on along the minus strand of CM037853.1, from coordinate 103,284,299 downwards.
TATTTCTTTATTAGGATATTGTCCTAACAAATAATCTATAGAGTTTTTTGTTTTCAAATTTATTATTTGAAAACTTTCAGGAATGTGTTGATAGATCTATTTCGGGAATTTTCTAGGTTCCCATCATCAGAACACGTTTTGAAAGCGGTAATAATCCCATGCCAAACATCAAACATTCATATAAACTAGTTTACTCACTACATGAGAACTAATATATGAGCTTGAAGTTAAAGATTATAACCATTGATCAAAAAATAAATTGAAAACTTGTTTGTTATATGTAAGGTCCACCTCTGGTGGATATTCAATACACGTTTTTTTGTTTTTCTCTCCTTTTTGTCTTTTGTTTAGTTTATAGACAACACAGGGGGAGTAAACTAGACGGTACTTTTTCTTTTATACAAGTTTGATATAATTTCTATTAAAAATAAAAATTATGTTTTTTCGACCTTTAATTGTGCAATGAAAATGAATATTATTCAAGTTCGAGGTCATACTCTATATTTCTTTCGAGGTCATACTCTATATTTCTATCAACACATTCCTGAAAGTTTTCAAATAATAAATTTGAAAACAAAAACTCTATAGATTATTTGTTAGGACAATATCCTAATAAAGAAATATAGAGTATGACCTCGAACTTGAATAATATTCATTTTCATTGCACAATTAAAGGTCGAAAAAACATAATTTTTATTTTTAATAGAAATTATATCAAACTTGCCAAAAAATGTCTTAGAATCAATTAGCAAACTGTAGTCAATTTTATAAATTTATATTGCGATAAAATGTTTCAAGTTTTTTAATAATTTATGCGAAAAATTATATTCTGTTGATATATTTCTATATTATTTTGCGCCGTGATCGCCGTTTCAATAGACAGAAGAACAGACAGAATTACAATATTGAATAAAGATTATTAATGTATATACTTTATAAGGTATTAGACCTATATTTCCATGCGTTAAAAACGGAATGCGTTACAAACGAAATAACATCACGTATCTGATATTTGTCTCCTGATTCCAATTCTGGTCTCTCAATTTTTATATCATTTCCATCCCAATTTTGAAACATAATATCGTATAAAAAGGATGTTTTAGGACTACAGTCAAAACTTGATTTACGACTCAAGCTGTTTTAAAAACGTTGACATATTCGTCTTTAGCATAGCAAAATAATTTAAAAACACTTGTCATATGACGTAAACAAGAAATTTGAAAAAACTTGGCACGTCTTTCGCTATTACATGGGTAAGGTATTTGTTCACTATATGTCCCATGGATACGTTCATAGAAGCAGTTGCAAAGAAATATTTTTGACTACACTTTTCTTTAGAAATGTCGGGTTCATAAACTTGAATCCGCACGCTGAAAAAAACCTTTTCCATGTTTCTAATATAAAATATTTGCTTGCTAATAAAATTATGTTTGCCTGTAAACATGTATGTTTGGAACTATTGAGAACGTCTAACTCTTTCTTAAATGTACATCATATTTCTTTTTGTAATTACGTGTTGACACAAAAAGATCGGTTTGCAGTGTAAGTAAAAGGTGGCGCAAAAGTAATCCTCCTATCAGAAAATGCTATAAATTTTGCGATTGGCCCCTAATGTCAGTTCTGTTTTGACATTTGTGTAGTAAACACATGCGAAATACACGTTAATAAACAATGTTACGCTTTACTGCTCCAGAACGCGGAATATTGGTGACTATTTATTTGACCAATAATCGGTCGGTGACTTTGGCACAACGTGAATTTCGTCGCAGATTTCCTGGCCGTCCAACGCCTACTGGTGAAACACTGCGACGTTTAGCCGCTCGCCTCGAAGAGACTGGCACAACACGAGATGCTGCCAGGCGTGGCAGACCCCGGAGTAGCCGTTCTGCAGAGAATATTGCTGCTGTAGCCGAGGATGTCATGGAAGCGCCCGTCAACATCGACCAGACGACGTGCCACGCAAATGGGTATCAGTCGACGGTCTTTACAGCGAATTTTGGTACAAGATTTGAAGATGTTTCCGTACAAAGTCCAGACGGTGCATCAGCTGTTAGCTGCTGACCGCCAATCGCGTGTAACATACGCTCAAGCCATCCTTAATCACCACCAAGAGGAAGATGATTTTTCATCAAAAATAATCATGAGTGATAAGGCCCATTTCCATCTTAGCGGGTACGTAAATAAGCAAAATTTACGCTTCTGGGGCACTGAAAATCCGCGTGTAACTCACGAAGATCCATTACACCCGCTCAAAGTCACTGTATGGTGTGCTGTTTTCGCTGGAGGAGTCATCGGACCTCGCGGGCCAAACGGTTACTGTGAATGGTGAGCGCTACAGAGCAATGATCAACGAGTTCTTTTTGCCGCAACTTGATGAATTGGGATTGGAAAACATGTGGTTCCAACAGGACGGTGCAACGGCACACACTGCACGTGCCACAACCAATATGCTGAAGGATGCATTTCCCGGGCGCCTAATCTCCCGTTTTGGCGATTTGCACTGTCCAGCAAGATCGCCTGATTTGACCGCTCCAGACTTCTTTTTGTGGGGCTTTTTGAAGTCGCAGGTTTATGTCAACAAGCCTCAGACTCTTGCAGCTCTTAAAGACAATATCCGTCAAGAATGTGAGGACCTATCGCCGGAAGTTTTGGCCAAAGTGATGGAAAATGCCATAAAAAGGGCTCAAATGACAATCAACTGTGGCGGCGGCCATTTACATGACATCATATTCTCGACTTGATGTAAAAAAATTAAAATTCCAAATAAAAATAATCCACAAGAAGAATCAAAGTTTTTCATTTTTTTTTTAAATTACAGCCAAAAAACATCGGAAGGTTATTTCTGCGCCACCTTGTACATTAGGATGTCCCTTAAAAGAGCGATTTTACCGTTTTCGGTCATTATATCCCCCCGTTTTATTGCAAATAGTTCCAAATGGAAGAAATGATGTTTTTTTTGGCAAGCGTTAACCCGTGCCGTAAGACGGCTGCAAAATGGTCCATTTTGGAAATAAAGTGTGTAATTAATAAAAACTCCCAAAATTTGAAATTTCAAAAAAATGACTTTTTATTTCATTTATTATTTTAATATACTCAAAATAATTCATATATAGAATTCTGACTTCATCGGATATTGTTAACCCACTTTAGCATGGAATCCGAAATGACACACGAATTTCATAAAAATTAAATTATAATTGATTATTATAATTGTTTGCTACAATTGTCAACAAAAAAACAAACTTTAGAAAACAAACTTTAGAAAACAAACTTTATTTTATAAATATTCAGTATTTTATCAAGTATATATTGTTAACAGCTGATAAATCATGACCATGGCAGCGACTTTCAGGCAAATGCAAGTTTGTAGTCGATGTTGTGCATATTTTGTGATAAATGCTTGTTTTTGCATATTTTGCTAGAAGTGCATGTTTTAATGCATATTTTAGCAGTTTTTGTTGCATATTTTTATTTTAATTGCATATTTTAGCATATTTTGTAAAAACTTAAGTTAACATTTTATTAAACACAAACAAAAGAAATCATTTTTAACTCTTAACATAGCATCTAGTTGTCATTTGTTAGACATTTATATTAAATCTCTTTGTTAAACCAACGCTCTCGACTAATTTTGGATTCCTGGTTAAAGTGGGTTAATGATATCCGATGGAGTCAGAACTACATATCTGAATAATTTTGAGGATATTAAATGAATAAATAAAATAAAAAGTAAATTTTTTCGAAATTTCTAATGTCGGGAATTTTTAATACTAATACATCTTTTTCCCAAATGGGACATTTTGCGGCCAATGCGGCACGTGTTCCAAAAGAAAAATTGATTTCTTCCATTTGAAATCATTAATAATAAAATTTGGGGGTGTAATGACAAATCAATTTTAAGGCACACCCTAATGTACATGACACATGTAAACAATTGCGCAGTATTTTGATCAAATAAAATAATGTTTTGACTTCTTAACACTAGCAATAATTTATCACTTTGTATTGAACCAAATATAAAATATATGTAAAAATATAGCACATTTTAGTCCGCAATTGTAACGGTAAAAATCACCTGATTAAAATTAGTTTAAAACACGGCAAGAATGATGGTTATGTGTAAATCGAATAGAAGTACAATTTGAATTAAAATAAAACACTTCCAGACAGTCTGAATCTGAATCTGTGAAATTTTGTTTTGTTCCTACATATACATAGATTTGCCAGATGCTTTTCTCCGTTATTCCCAATAATTATTAAAATATCCCCGATATATCTCAAATAAGAAAAAAATAAATAATTGACTGCCCATTAGAGTGGGGCGATTAGTATGGAAGGAAAAAAATCTTAATGGGCGCTTCGCATTTCTGATTCTTGGGATTGGACTGAGCAAAAAAGTCCGCTAGCCCATACGTCTACGGTGAAAATCGAAGCGACCATTAAGATGTCAAATCAAATTTTTTCCAATATGAGCGAAAATAAAATAATAATAATATATTTATTAGAATGTAATTGTGTGCACTTATTGTCCCATTGAACCCAATGTCGAAAAATATATTTTTTCGTATATTTTAACAAAAGTAGGCGTGGTCAAATATAAAGAAATCGTAAATTTTTGATAAACATACATTTGCTATCTTTTTGGGAACAATTTCAAAGAATTTTTTATCAAATGCATCTAAAAGTCCATTGTATGTATAATATATTTTCGCAATTTATTCTGAATATCTTGCAAAATATTAGAATCGTTTTTTAATAAAATATATTTTTTAAGTTTTTTTGAAGAAATAGTTTTATTAAAAAATATTTGTTTTAAAAGATTTATTGCAATAACAAATTTAGATTGAACCTCAAGATCATTTCGAAGTTGATGGGAGCTGTAAATTTTAGAAAATTAAGACATAATTTTGTGTTCAGAGCTATCAGATCTATTTTTAACCAAAATTTCTTCTTTAACTTCTTAAATAGAGCGTTAAGCTGCCAATTCGGTTTAATTTAAAATACCTAAATTTTAAACACTTGTCTTATGTCTCAGCCAGTCAAAACGATTGAAAGGAATAAAATTAAGTCAAATTTAACTAAGGATCTTTATTTTAACAACAAATTTCATTAAGCGTTGCTGTTTTACCTTATGTCGGCTTGCTTTCACTGAGACGGGGAAATATTTGGACCAAAACTACATTGACTTATTTTTCCTACGCTTTTTGAGAGGTGCCAATAAAACTTGATATTGCGGTAAATAAAGGTTCTTGAACGACATTGGTAATTGTTGGTTTACGCAATGCTCTCATTTTCCATGTGTGATTTGAATGCGGGTTAACTTTATGATGAAATCCAAAATTTCCAGCTCAAATCAACATCGAAAAATACCTCGGACCACATACACAGAAAAAAAGTGCATACATGGAATAAATTTTTTCGTAAACTACTCACTTTTTTCTCCCAAAACTAATTTATACATAGTAGGAACCATACTTGGGACTAGTTAATTGAATGGACCAATTAATTGACGACTTAATTGGCATTGCTAGATGTCAATGGTAATTAAATTTTTTGGCATTACTATTACTTAAAACAATGAAATTTTGTTTTAATTGGCGTTGATGAATGCCAATGCCTTTAACAGACAATTATAATTGATTAATCTAATTGTTTGCTACAATTGTCAACGAATAAATGTATTTCAAAATTTAGAAAAAAACCTTTATTTTATAAATACATATTCGGTATTTTAACAAGTATATATTATTAACAGGTGCGCCCCGGTAGGGTAGTTGGTAGCGTGCTGGCTTATCAGTGCGGGGGTCGTGGGTTCGATTCCCACCAGAGGCACTGGCCTGATGATTATTAATTAATAAAAAAAAATATTATTAACAGCTGATAAATCATGACCATGGCAGCCACTTTCATACAAATGCATGTTTGTAGTCAGTAGCCCAAAATCAATTTTGGGCATATTTTAATGCATATGTTGGCATTTTTTGTTGCATATTTAGCATATTTGCAACTTAATTGCATATTTTAGCATATTTAGTAAAAATTTAAATTAGGATTTTATTAAAAACAGACAAAAGAAAGCTTTTGAAACTCTTAACATAGCATCTAGTTGTCAGTTGTTAGACATTTATATTGAATCTCATTGTTAAACTAACGCTCTCGAGAAATTATTCGATTTTTAAAAATTCAAAAGTGGTAAGTGAATATTTTTTTGATTTTTAGTGCATATTATTGGATATTTAGTGCATGTTTTTTGTTTTTAGTGCATATTTCGATTTAAGTGCGTATTTTATGCGTATATTTTTTGCTTTTTACTGCATATTTTCGATTTTTTAGTGCATGGAATTCGCTGCCCTGATCATGACTAATCCGTTACCAAACAAGAATAAATAATGTATTATACGTGAGAAAACTTACATAAAATAGCGAATACTTTTAAAGGACTTAAATTTAAAATTTTTATCGTTTTTGTCAAAACAAAACTATTTTTATAAACAATTATTTTTTTGTCAATAACAATTGGTTGTTTTAGGCATTGGTGCCATTTCATTAAAAAAATTCATTGGAATGGTAATGAAATTTTTTGGCATTGACCACAAATAATGACAATTAAAAAAATTTCATTGGCATTGGCCAATGACTGTTTAGCAAGTTTTTATGAAAAACTTCCTAATTAATTGCTATTGATAATAAACACGTACAAAGACTTAATTTTTTTAAATAAGCTAGGAATCGAACCCCAACCCCCTCACTGATAAGCCAGCACGCTACCAACTAGCCTACCGGGGCGCACTCCCCAAAACATATTAACAAGCACCCGTCGTTAGTGTGAATTTTACACTTTTTCCATTGGAAAATGGTGTCAAATTGCCATAAACGACGGATGCGTGTTAAAATTCACAAAAAAAAAAAACTGTTCTCAAATTAAAATGTCTGTGCAAATGACCAAAAAAAAATCCCCGTATTTAGGGACAAAACCCGGATTAGCCCGCTGAATGTTTGCATTTTATACAAAATAGTTTATGGAAAAATATTTTCGCCTTTAGTTTTAACATTTATCGCGAATGGTAAGGGTAATGCTGTTCTCAGTAAGGGTAACGTTATTTTCTTTAATTTTGGTAACGGTATTTTAGGGGCAACAATGTTTCAGTTATTTCGCTAACGCTTTTTTGCGATAACGGTATTTAAGTTATTTCGGTGACGACATTGTAGTTATTTTGGTAACGATATTTTAAACACAGAGAATTCTCTGCATGATATCAATGATTTTTGCATTAGATATATGAAGTGTCACTGGAACTAGTCCATTGAAGCGTTTAATTAAATTAATGCAGTTTTTTATAAAATCTAATGAAAAATGTAATTTTATTTATTAAAAATTTCATACGAATAATGAAAAAGTTTAATTAAAAATTGTTTCATTAAAACTATCAAGCTTTTTCATACAGTTCAAGAAATTTCTCATTCACATTGTGAAATGAAGAAAAAACTAGTTTAGAGATTCTGTCTGTGAATATAACGGGTTTTCAGGTAACGGTATTTTAAGAATAACGGTATTTCAACGGTAACTTCATTTTATTAATAACGATAGTCATTTGAAAGTGTTTCGAATCTATAACGGTATTTGAGCGCTATTGCCTGCCATCAATGCGTTTGTTGTGAACATACTCTAAGTCTGGCAAGTCTGATCCAACAGCATTTGTAAAATTAATACTGCTGATGATGTCATTTTCAGTGCATCGTTAAAAAATGATATCAATGAATATTTATTAGAGATGTCACGAATAGAGATGTCACTTTACCAAATAACGAATATTCGGAATTTGGTTGAAACCGAATGTTCGTCCAATAAATCTTTTTTTCTTTTATTTTGTATATAGAAAAATTATCCAAATTCGGTATAAACAGCCATGCTCGGCAAAGAAAAATATTTTGGTTTAAACTCTATTTGCCAATTTTTTATCTAAAAATACTGGCTACCCTATTAAAACCGTTCTTATACAATCTTATCTTATATAATATTATATAAAACCATATATCTTAGTATGGATATATGTGATGACGCATATGATAACATATAATTTTATCTTTTATTTGGATTTTCGAACATTTTTGATATGGGCTCATATATATTAATATCTAAATATATACCGATTGATATTACTGTACATGTGGCATATATTAATTAGCAATATCAATTGCAAATGTTCTGCATTTCAAATCGAAACCCTTAATGGGCTTGACATTTTTTTTTTCATTTCAACTGAAATGCTAAATCAATAGTACGAACTCATGTGTAGTTTGAAAACTATAATAAATTTTATGTTTATCATAGTTTTGCCATGTTTAAAGGTTATATGCGATTTTTATAAGAAGATCTAATATTAATGTTCTTGAAATTGGAAGAAACCATAAAATTGGGTGATGACAAAATTCGGACAAGACTGTATCAAATCATTTCTAATTGCATAAACTAATCTAATATGATACTATTAGATGCAATTTGATACAATATAACCTGGTAATTTTTCGTATTAAATTTTTTTATAACTATGGGGTCATATTAAATTAGATAAAACTATACAAAATTCCACATCAGTTTTTTTTAATGGGTATGCATTCTGTAGGACGATCGACGATTGTCTTCCACCTTTCGAAGTTAAATTACGACCATATAACATACAAATTTTAAATAATGTTAATAATTTTCCATCACTCAGTTTAAGGTTTTCGTAAGTAACATCGTTTTTTTAAAGAATCTGTCCTCTGACCTTTTAGCAATTTTCATTTGACCGAAAAATTTTGTCGAATAGTATTAATGTTTGGTATTCGGCCGAATATAACGAATATTTATGACATCTCTAATATTTATCTAGTTTATGTCATCTCTATGATATTTGCAAGGCTGCCTACTCTACAATACAACAATTGGCTACACTGACAGAATTATCTTCACTTCAGTAATGAATTTTTGTATAGCTTTATTGAAAAATGTCACTGGAACTCTTTCATTGGAACTTTGCATAGAATCTATGAAACAGGTTACATTCAAGTCAATGTTTATGAAATGTTTGTAGAATTAATGAAAATATTCATAAAACTAATGAATTATTTCGACAATGAAGTGTTTATAAAATTTATGAAACAGTTTCATAAAATTTTAATTTAATATTAAGAAGTTTTTTCTAATTAATAAATCTCTTCATGAATGCATTGGAACTAGGGGTGCCGATCCCGAAAATCCCGGGATTTTTTAATTTGCTTATATTATTACTTTTTGATTATATAACCAGTTGCGGATGCAGAAAAAGGTTTTGATGGGGTGTGGGGGGGGGGGGGGGGGCGTTGGGAACTTAGAGTATTTTTAATTAATTTTTTAATCTTTTTTACATTTTTGTATTGAAAAATATAATTGGGGGAGGGGTATGCCCATTGCCCCCCTTGAAACCACCTGATATAACACACCCTGTTAAACAAAAAAAATTAAAAAAAAATACATAAAACGTTTATTTACCTTCCTAAATTATTAAAAACTATAATTCTGTTTGTATAATATTTCACAAAAGGAGTTAAATCTAATTTGAATCAATTAATTGGTTGAAATAAAATTTAATATCTAAATATTTAATATGTATTTAATGAATTCCCTTTTAAAAAAAAATTGGAATCATTTATTAATCTTCCGAAATGGCTAAATTTAAATACTTTTAAATTTACAAACTGATAAGTTCTAAGAATCTGTTTCTTTAGGATTATTATTAAATTTAGTTTTTATATCGCTAACTCATTAAAGACACGTCATAGATCCGCTGGACATTTTGATACCAAATTTTACAAATATAGAAATTTTTAAATTTGTTTGACTTAAAGCGCCCTCTATTGTATATATTTCCAAACAAAGTTGAATATTTGACAGAATATAAATCCTAGACTGCTAAAGGTATAATTTAATTATTTTAATTTTGTCTAAATTTGCGAACAAATCTTTATTAAAAAATATATGAAATTTAAAATTTTTTAATTCCGATTTTTAATTTATTTTGGAAAAATGTCGTGTTTTGACCATTTTTAAAAATTTTCATATTTCAATTCTGACATAATTTTTATAAGTTTGTTATAATTTTTATTAAAAATAAAAATTATGTTTTTTCGACCTTTAATTGTGCAATGAAAATGAAAATTATTCAAGTTCGAGGCCATATACTCTATATTTCTTCATTAGGATATTGTCCTAACAAATAATCTATAGAGTTTTTGTTTTCAAATTTATTATTTGACCCTTTCAGGAATGTGTTGATAGATCCATTCCGGGAATTTTTATATGTATTTTGTATTTTAATAAAATCATGCCATTATTTATGTTTTAAGTGAAAACGGAATGAATTTTGGAATATTTTAGATTTTTTAAATTTGAAAAATTCATAGTCCGATCTGTCAGTTTTTCAAAAATTACACAATTAATAAACAAATTTTTAGCAGTGAAATACATTTTCATATCGTCTCATCAACATAATATCAGAACTATATAATATAATATTAGGCTTTTCTATATTTTTAAATCATTTTTGAAAAAAGTCAAATCAAAAAATTAAAAAATTGATTTTTTCAAATAATTATTTGGCGACTCTGAACAACAACTTTCCTCTAGTTTTTCATGCATGGTTTTGAAATCGCTTAAGAAACTTTATCAATTAAAAAATAATAAAGCACTTTATAAAATATATTGAACACTTGAGAATTTAATCTTAAAACTAAAGTTTGAAATGTATGAAAATTAATGCAATTATAAAACTTTATGAAAATAAAAAAAAAAAATAAAAAATAAGTCTAAGAAATTATTTCAAAGCTCTAAAGAAAATTTTCTACAAAAAAATTCTATGAAATTCTTGCATTAATATCGTTGTTATGAATTAAATGTATTATATTTTAAGACGAACGTTAATTTGAATTTTACTTACATAACTTTTTAAAGTGCCAAGCTGTGAATTATTTTATATGGCAACCCCTTTTATTTTTGTTAAATTGTCTACTCTGGTGCAATATTCATTTTAAATATTACATTGATACTCGGTACAAAATGGTAATCGCTTGCATTTTTGAATTCAACAATTTATTCCGGAAAAGACGCCAAGTAGAATAGAATTAAGTAAGCATTATTACTTTATATTTATCAATTTAATATAAACTGTTAATCCTTTTAGATAATAAAACCACCCCACTCCATCGTATTGGACTTTATTTCAAATCACAATAAAGTTGCGTTTTATTATTTTTCTGAAACTAGTTACTGCCGTAACAAAATCAATTTCAAGTTGCCGCCGCAACAATCGTGATGAATAATTCTTACAGAGAAGTTGCTACAGTCCTAAAAAATTAAGAAAGTTTAGTATTTATTACAAAATCATGAAGTTTAATGTCTATGTGAATTTTCTATAAAGTGAAAAGAAATGTAGTGAATTGGCATTTCTTTTCACATTAAAAACCAATGAATGAAATGTCACAATTTTTCATTTATGAGTTTATTATGAAAATGAACTCCAGTCTCAGAGCTACACTTTAAAATTATTTAAATCGTGTATTGGAAAATTTTTAAAAGCATATTTTTTCGAAAAACGCTCAAAAACTAAAATTTTTTATAATAGGAGGAAATGAAAAACATTGCGAAAAAATAATATTGACGGTAATGTTTTTAAAATTTTTTTAAATTTTGATTGAAAAATTATAAATTTCTTTCCTTTTCTATAAAAACAATTTTAAGTCGTACACGCAGATATGAAAGCCTTTGAATGCTGAACTTCATTTTTCTTAAATTACACAAGCTTTTTTTTGTAATTTATTCAAGTTTATGCTATGTTAAATTGACATTGATGAACATTGATAAAAAACATGCTATGCAAAATTTACATTGATGAAATTCGGAAAATAAAGGTGCTTTCACAATTGTGGAGTACTCTAAGCTGTAGCAAACTTATATTTTTTCTCTTTCATTCTTATACAATTTTGTATTTCTCTTTTTATTCCACTCCAGAGTCAAACTGGTGGATCACTCTAAGCTGTAGTTACTTAGAAAAATAATTTTTTGTGTTTTCCTGTGTTGTTATTTTTTAACAACCTATCAAAATTAACGCATTTTGGTAGCAGTAATTTTATGCAGTTCGTCAGCTTACTATTGGTTTGACCCACTTATCATTTTTGAAAAAAAAAAATAGTTAGAAATGTATTATATATATTGATATTCTTTCTAATTCCGAGACCAGTTTCTCGATATCATGTCTAATATCTGAGATGTATGGAATCTATTTTTCATTATATCCGCAATTTTAACATTAAATAAATATTGGTCTGACGCATAGACAGACCACTGTTTGACAATTTTGTATACAAAAATAAAAAAAGAATTCTTCGTTATTGTTCTGCTGCTGCAACTGACATACAGAAGTTTAAAAATGTATTTCATTATTGTTTGGCTGCATGAACAAAACAACAAATGTATTTTTTGATATTTTTTAATTTCTTTAGCAAATTTAAAATGGTTAAAATTGTTTAAAACAGTCCGCATTTATTTTCTCTTGCTGTTTTTGTAGCTTTTTTCGTTACATCAAAACATATTTAAGTCTTAAAAAAAGCATATTTAACTTTACAGTTTTACGTAATTACATATTTAACTTCACAGACTTCTATTTTTTACACGATCTATCGGTGTTTGAAAATAAAAAAAATCATTTTATAACAAAGATTTTAATAAACTATTCATATACAAGCAATCGTCCCTATTATTTTTTCCAACACTGTAAGTACAAATTTATTTTTAACAAAGTCTAAAAAATTTAAAAAAAATGGCTTCTTGCCCTTAGATTCTTAAAAAATAAAACTAAGATCTAAGGCATGTTTCAATTAATCATCGAACGATGCTTGAAATAATCCTTAAGCACCGTTTACATTTTCACACATGTGTTTATACTTTACTTCACATAAGTATAGTAAAAAGTGTAATAAAAAAATATGTCTGTTAAAAAAGTATAAAAGAAAAATAGTTTGATTGTTCAGACTGTTATCGACACACGCAAAAAATGCATTTATACAGCTATTTTTTAATCAAATCTAATTTAAATCAATTTAAGTGGTTGAAATAAAATTTAATAACTAAATATTCAAAATGCAATGAATTTTCTTTGAAAGAAAAATTTAAATATTTTTAAACCTTCCGATATAAATTAAAATACTTTTGAATTAATAGACTGATAAGAATATTATTTTTTAAGATCATCAATAAACATAGGTGGTAACCGATGCGGGTATCGGTAAAAGTAACGCTATTTTCTTTTATTTCGCTAACGGTATTTTAGAGATAACTATATTTCAGTTATTTCGGTAACAGTTTTTTAGTGATAACGGTGTTTTACTTATTTCGCTAACGCTATTTTAGCGGTAACGGTATTTTAGTTATTTCGGTAACGTTATTTAAAGGATAACGGGTTTTCAGTTGTTTCGGTATCGGTATTTTAAGGGTAACGTTATTTTAGTTATTCGTGTAATGTCAATGCACACCGAAATTTTTAACCCCTTATGTCCGAATTCCAATGACTGACTAGTTTATGATGACAATTTGGGAATATATACATATATACATATTTCTTGCCAGATTATTTATTTAATGGTATTTTAAGGATAACGATATTACAATTATTTCGGTGTTTTAGCGATAACGGTATTTTAGTTATTTCGGTAACGGTATTTTAAGGGTATTGACATTTCAGTTATATCTGTAATGTTATTTTACGGATAACGGTATTTCAATTATTTCGGTAACGGTATTTTAGGGATAACTATAGTCAGTTGAAAGGGTTTTGAATAGAGAACGGTATTTTAGCAGTATTGCCTGCCATCAGTGTTAATTAAATTATTTTTTATATAGTAAACTTATTAAAGACATGTCATAGATCCGCTGGACATTTTTCAACCAAACTTGGCAGATATATGGAAAAATTCTTCATGAAGTAATTTGTGTAATTTATATTGGAAATATTTGAAAACAAAGGGGAAACTTTTACAGAATATAAATAATGGACGGTTGCAGATATTCAAAAATAAAATTTTGTACACTCATAATAATCTATAGGTAAAATACACGAAAACCGCTGTTCATTTTACGAAAATTTTGGTTATTTTAACATTACGAAAAAATTTGTAGAATATACAAATCACATTTCGTAAAGTTTTGTAAAAACTTTTTTTAAATAAAAATGTGGTGCATACCTTACGGGTTTATTTTAAAATTAAAAAAAAAAAAAATGTAATGGTGCCACACCAGAATCGAACTCACGATTTCAGTGACGTCCTGCTGTGTTGAAGTAGACCCCTCTACCATTTGCACCAAAGTAGCTGATGCAATACAACAAACTAAAAAGGAACTTAAGTCGAAAAAATTATGAAATTTTTATGAAAACTAGAAAAATATGCTACAAATATTTAATAAAAAGGTAAAATGGCAATTAAATATTTTTATTATGTTTATTGAACTAAATAAAATAATATAATTTTTTTATAAATATATCAAATAATATATTAAAAAATAAAATAAAAAAATAATAAAATAATAAAATAATAACAATAAAAAAGTTAAATAACAATTTCAAACTAATTGCATTTTATTATTAAATATTTTATCTTTTTAAATATTTGTTTTATTGAATTTCATACTAAACCCGGCAAATAAAGTGGAAGTAGTGTTTTCGGGTCCTCTTTAACTTGTTTTATGATCCTCTTTATTAAACAAAATACAAAATATCCATTTATATCAAAACACAAAAATAATAATAATGAAATAAAAAAATAAAACATAGAAATTTAAAAAACATTAATAAAAAAAAAAAAAAAATTTGTCCTGGCCAGGAGTTGAACTTGCATCCTTCTGACTGCAAATCCGACCTCTAACCACATCAACATCCATATGTAATATTTGTAACATTACAAATTTTTGTACAATGTACTAAAAAATATTACGAAATCATGTTTGTATTTTTTACGAAATTTGTAAATTTATATAATTTGTTTTATACAAAAGTTTTGTAATATAAACAAAATGTTTGTACATTCTACGAAAAAAAATTTACGAAAAATATATTTGTATTTTTAAGCATGGATTATTATGAGTGTATAAATTTGTTAACAAATCTAAATTAACCGCTTTTGATTTTTTTTTTGGAAAAATATCATGTATTTTGTTAATTTTTATTAATTGTCATATGGTAATCCTGACATTAAATTTTAATTTCATTAAAACCAGCCATTATTTATGTTTTGAATCAAAACGGAATAAATTATAGAATATTTTAGACTTTCTAAATTTAAGAAAAAATCATGGTCCGATCGATCAAATTATCAAAACTATGCACGACTGATGAACTAATTTTTAGCGGAGAAAACATTTTCATGT
Organism: Delia radicum; assembly: GCA_021234595.1. Taxonomy (NCBI): domain Eukaryota; kingdom Metazoa; phylum Arthropoda; class Insecta; order Diptera; family Anthomyiidae; genus Delia; species Delia radicum. The sequence continues at coordinate 103,268,866 of CM037853.1, read as the reverse complement.
TGTCTCATTAACATAACAATAAAAATATGTAAGATTAGGCTTTTCTATATTTTTAAATGATTTTTGGAAAAGTTTCCAGCAAACAATGTAAAAAATAGATTTTTTTAAATACTTATTTGACAACTCTGAACAAGAACTTTCCACAAGTTTTTATTCACGCTTGTAGTGAATACATTTAATTAGTTTAAGGTTTTTAAACAGCTTAATTATACTTATTAATTAAAAAATATAAAAGTTTAAAAATACTGTGTTGAAATCAGAACATTTTGTCAATAATAAGTTAATAGCTTTTGTTTGTAAGATGTAAATAGTAAAGTTTTCTATTGAATGATTTTATAGAGAATTTATATTAGGGGCCAAATCCACTTAAAATGAGATTTCGATAGATTTCGACTGATATATAATAAAAATTTGGGATTTCAAACAGATTTCACATACAAAATGAAATCACAATTTATAGTGTATTTACATTAGGGTCCAAATCCACTTAAAATGGGATTTCGATAGATTCCGACCGAAATCTAAAAAAATTTGGAATTTTAAACAGATTCCCCATACAAAATAAAATTCAAATTTGGTTGAGATTTCAGCGAAATCTAAACGAAATATAACTATTTGTGCAAAAAAATTAAAATACATCACTGTGATTTCCACGTGTTTGCAGAAAATTATGTAAACATTAATCAGCTGTTTATGAGATCAAATATAATGAAAAAATACATTTTTATAAATTTGAAACACTAAAAATTAACAAATTGAAAGGCTTTTAGTTTGTTTGTTTAAAAAAAAATATTGTTGTACAATCGAAATCTAATCAGTTGTGAAATTTGCAAATGTAAACGATTCTGATTTTGAATTTATATAATGTAAACTAAAAAATATAAAAAAAATATTTCCGAAATCCCAAAAAAAAAAATCCTGGATCCTGATAAATTCCAGGATCCCGAGATTTTTAAAAATCAGCCCCGTTCGGCACCGCTAATTACAACATAGTTTGCAAACCATATTGCATTTTTGGTGAAACGCAAACTAGTGCACACAGAAAAATGTAGCTATTTGCCAACTGAAATTGGTTTACTACGACCCAAATTCGGTTATTTCGAATTTCAGTAGGTTGATGCAACTAAACATTAGTTTTGACAACAAATTTCGGTTAATTCAACTAAATTTTAGTTGCAGCACCCAAAATATTGTGAAATCTAATGTAAATATCGTTGTACTAATTTAATTTATAAGTTGTTACTATTAAAATATACTTTTCGATTCGGTTGGCACTTTATTTCTCTGTGTGTGTGTGAACTATAAAAAAAAAACTGAAACAGGTTTTTACTTAAATTGGCTGCACTCATATTAATACATGCATAAAAATACGAAATTATTGTCAAAACTACAAAACATTTCGTAAAATGTAAAAATTTTTGTTTATTTTCCAAAAAATTTGGTTATTTTGACATTTTTTCGTAATTTTACGCATGGATTATTACGAGCGTATACGCTCGTAATAATCCATGCTTAAAAATACAAATATATTTTTCGTAAATTTTTTTTCGTAGAATGTACAAACATTTTGTTTATATTACAAAACTTTTGTATAAAACAAATTATATAAATTTACAAATTTCGTAAAAAATACAAACATGATTTCGTAATATTTTTTAGTACATTGTACAAAAACTTGTAATGTTACAAATATTACATATGGATGTTGATGTGGTTAGAGGTCGGATTTGCAGTCAGAAGGATGCAAGTTCAACTCCTGGCCAGGACAAATTTTTTTTTTTTTTTTTTTTTTTTAGTTTTTATATTTTTTTGTTTATTAATGTTTTTTAAATTTCTATGTTTTATTTTTTTATTTCATTATTACTATTTTTGTGTTTTGATATAAATGGATATTTTGTATTTTGTTTAATAAAGAGGATCATAAAACAAGTTAAAGAGGACCCGAAAACACTACTTCCACTTTATTTGCCGGGTTTAGTATGAAATTCAATAAAACAAATATTTAAAAAGATAAAATATTTAATAATAAAATGCAATTAGTTTGAAATTGTTATTTAACTTTTTTATTGTTATTATTTTATTATTTTTTTATTTTGTTTTTTAATATATTATTTGATATATTTATAAAAAAATTATATTATTTTATTTAGTTCAATAAACATAATAAAAATATTTAATTGCCATTTTACCTTTTTATTAAATATTTGTAGCATATTTTTCGAGTTTTCATAAAAATTTCATAATTTTTTCGACTTAAGTTCCTTTTTAGTTTGTTGTATTGCATCAGCTACTTTGGTGCAAATGGTAGAGGGGTCTACTTCAACACAGCAGGACGTCACTGAAATCGTGAGTTCGATTCTGGTGTGGCACCATTACATTTTTTTTTTTTTAATTTTAAAATAAACCCGTAAGGTATGCACCACATTTTTATTTAAAAAAAGTTTTTACAAAACTTTACGAAATGTGATTTGTATATTCTACAAATTTTTTCGTAATGTCAAAATAACCAAAACTTTCGTAAAATGAACAACGGTTTTCGTGTATTTTACCTATAGATCAGGGGTGCCCACGGCCTATGCGCTTGGTACTCAATTGTTTTTGTAAAAACACTTAGCTATAGGCTATGTGTTTTAATACACATATAGAGCGCTCAGCACTAGCAATACGAAATAAACAAACAACTTTGTCTTATTAGTTTTTTTGTCGTTCTTCACTGTATACACGCAAGCGCAAAGCAACAACACTTTCGTATGCTTTGCTGGTAAACATTGAAATATTTTTTTCTATTTTCTTTGTATGTATTGGTTTTTACAACAAAAAATATTGAATAAAAATTAGTTTTTCTTTAAATGTATTGGTGTTTGCTCTTCCATAAGGAACTTTTGGGCACTCCTGCTATAGATTATTATGAGTGTAAGGATTGAAATATTTCAATTTGACATTTAAATGACAAAAATCTCCGTACAAAAAACCTTAAGAATCAATTTTTTTACAGAATAATCCCTGGAAAAAGGATATGTTTGGACAAGTTTTATATACAGTTGGGCCGTTAAACATTTCAAAAGGTACTAATATTGTATACGTTGTATTTAGTTAATGCATAAAATTGCTTGAAAACCTAAGAAAACGACCATTTATGAAAATGGTCCAGCTCACGGGATCTCAATGCACGAAATATTTTGGGAATCATCATAAAACATCATCATTTAAATGGAGTTTTTTTTTTAACTGTCAACATAACATATTTCCTATTCAACTAGTTCAAAATTATTGTTTTGGAAAGGAAAATTGGAAACGAAACTGGTTCTAAAGATAAACACACAAACTAGTTCCGGAGTGACTCATTGGCACCAGTACTGTACCAATTGAATTGCACTTCAACTTAATTTAAAATAAAATTTTTTAATGTCTATTTGCAAACTCAGATTATATTTAAAAAAAAAATGTTGTAAACAAAACATAAATTTCAAAATCGCGTAAGTTTAAATAATATTTTCAAATAGTCCCAATATAGATTATTTTGCACTAGCATACAATTGGTTTAATATTACTGTTTTGAAAACCGCGGTTGTTTTTACTAGTCTGAAAACTAGTACTTTTTGGAACTATGAATTTCAACCATTTTCTACTGGGTACTGTTAAATTGAAAATAAAATGGACGTTTACAAAATAATTCAAAATTCTAAATCTTCGCCAGTTGTAGACAATTTTTTTGCGATTTTTGATCAGTTTTCTTTAGTGGACACAAATTTTTCATCTGGCAAGATAAGGTCCCTTTCGTTAATAATAATAATATGTAAAAATCGAAATATCAAGAAAATAATGTGTGTACGTACCCTTGTGAACAAAGTATGGCCTTTGAACTTTTAGAATGTAGGCGGCACTTATTTATGTATACATAAAATTTTATATTTTCTCAATTTAATAGAAGCCAATTTTATGAAAATATTTTATATACTACATATGTATATTTTCTGATATTTTTTTTTTTTCTTCTTTTAATTTGGCTTTTTTTTAACACATACTTTAAAGAATTATATTTTTTTTTTTTTGCAACTCAATATTATTAAACATAACCTCAAATATTAACACTTTTAACACGACAAGGGGTGCTCCTCAGACTTTTTTTCTTTACTTTTACAAACACATAAACACTAACAAATGATTGCTGTTTTTTTCTTACCGACATTTTACAAGACGACACTAAACTATAAAATATTTTTCATTTTAAAAAAAAACACATGTTTTATCACATTTGTTGCTTATATTTTTATAAACTTTTAATAATTACCATTAAATGTAACATTTTACATACATTTTCTGTAATATACTGCGAATTTTCCGATATCTTTTAGAATTTTTCTTAAATTTTCGCGCAAACGTTTTAAAGTAAGACACGCACGTGCTCGAAGACTAACTAGAACTAAGGAAGTGAGAACCATACAAATGATTTTCTAATAAGAATGAAAGAGAACAACAGTTAACTTTATTGTTAGAGTTGCCAACTTTTATGTTTTTTTAAATAACCAGAACACAGATTACACACAGATTTGAATCGGAAGTACAGAAGTCTAAAACGAGACGGCTATATCAATCCAACCTATATAGAGATTTAAGTTTCTATCTCACTCTTGGCATCACTTCATTAATAAACAATTATTGAAATATGACGTTTGTTTCACATCTTTGTTCTAATCTGTGAACTAGTATTTAAGTAGCGGAAACTGATTGGCATCACTGTTCCATGCGGTAAAGTACGTGGAATTAGGGTTGTCAGATATAGCGATTTCTCACCAAACGTGGCGATTTTCAAGCTCGTTTGGCAAATTAAGTGTTGAAATGGCGACGGGCGATTTTTCAAGTGAATGGATATTTTACACATAAAAAATCACTACCAATAAAATTTAAATATATGTATCAGAAACTTGGAAAATTTTACCAGAATTTAAATTGTTAAATTTTCTCATATTGCTTAAGAAATATCTGGTTAAACAAGTTCTTTTTTTGGTAACGATTTTTTATGTATAAGTAATTTGGGGATTTTTGAGAATATTTTCGGGGTATAAAATTAAAGTGGTGTAAAAAACGTCTTAGAAATTTTTTTTAACAAATTAAAAAAAAAATAAACTTTAAAAAAAAGGTATTTCTTAACAAACTATCTAAAACTACATTCACACTGAAGCCCAAATTACGCATTTTCATTTTTTTTTAAGTTTTCGACTGTCAATTTTCATACAAATGTTTTAATCGAAAACTTGAAAAAAACGAAAATATGTACTATTTTGGGGCTCAATATGAACGTAGTATAAGATTGCTAAAAATTACTCTCGAAAATAGTTAATTTTCTTAATTTCAATCCAAAAACTAAAAAAAGTATTATTTTTAATGTATACACGCAAATAAAATGGGTGTACACAAATACGTAAGTTTCAAGTTAGTTTTACATAGTTCTAGTAAAATATTTACAAGTTTTCGTAAAATATATACAAGCCTAGTAAAAAATTTCTAAAAAAAAATTCATATATTTTACAAGAAATTTGTAAAACTAACTTGAAACTTATGTAGTTGTATAATTACTAAACACTTCGATAATATTTCCTCAGTTTGTTTCTGCGTGTATATTTTGGGAACTTTTTGAATCCAAAATTTGCACTTAAAAATTGTTGACGATTTTTGGCGATTTTCATTACTCTGTTTGGCGAAAAACGGCTAAACAAAATCTGACAATCCTGCGTGGAATAGACTTATACTGAATTTACACTTCCACGAAATCTGGTTTAAAATCGAGTTAAATCCGGTTACAAATCACCCTTTCAACATTCTGTAAACAAAATAAATAAAATAACCACAAACTGAAAATTTTTACTAACGGAAAAAAGTGTTTCTTATTGGGGATGATTTGTGGAAGCACGATATTTCTTTTTGTTCCTCTGGTCACCATATCCATCTTGTTTGCACTATTTGTCTTCGACAGAAACCAAAATAAGTAACTGGATTATGAAGTATATATTTTTTTTTTTTTGATAAAAAAAGGTTCTTTTTTATTGTGTTTAACACAAAAATTTATCTACCAAAATAGGGGAAAACATAGTGTTGCATCGCTACAACCTAATTTTAAACATAATTTTTAACCACATTGTCACTACTAGTCATTTGCACACGATGCAAATATGCACAGACGGATATTTGCATTCTCACCATCGTGAGTTAATTAATATTTTCAAAATAGTAAGCTACCGTTATCGATTATCAACCGAATACTCGTAACATCTCTAATGATGGCTCTTTTTCACTTATTTCTTGCCCTTTTTACCTCTTACAAAGTTGGCATCACTGATTGACAGCTGCATTTACACATTTTGCACACCGGTCTTTTCCCGCTCATGAAATAAACCGAAAAACAGGTAAAAAAAAGAAAATACTGCAAAAACAGAAGAAATAGAAAATTTACGCAAAATAAGGATAACTAGAGAAATTTTTGGAATTAATTTTTCTAATCATTAAGAAACCAAACAGCAAACCAAACACACATTGCAAGAGAAAAAAAAATTGCAGCCCAAAAATAACGCGACTGCAGAGAAATCCCCACCGGCAAAAAACAAGCTACAGTTAAGACAAAAAAAAAACAAAGCGTGCTAAACAAAAAAAAGAGTATTAAAATATAAAATTACGGTGAGTAAGATTGAATAATGCGATAAAAAGTTTAAAAGAATTGTTAATTTTTTTTTTTATTTAAAGATAATTTGGAAAAAAAAACGCATTAAACTCATTTAAAATGCCACGCGTTGCTGTTAAAAGAAAACCAGATACCACCACTGAAGTGGACAACAACAATAAGGGAGAAGCTGAGATTATTAAATCCAAAATACATCGGCCCCAATTTCAATTGCCCTTGCCCGAAAGGCCATGTGTAGTTGGACGGGCTTTGGTATGTGGCCAGGGCGATATGGGCCAACTGGGCTTGGGGGAAGATGAAACCAAATTTGAACGCAAACGACCGGCTTTAATTGATAAAGTCGCTAATGTGGTCGATGTTAAGGCAGGCGGTATGCATAATTTGGTATTAACACACGATGGTCGCGTCTATTCATTTGGTTGCAATGATGAGGGAGCTTTGGGCAGAGATAGCAGTGAAGACGGTTCGGAATTTGAACCTCGTCCCATCGACTTGCCCGGTAAAGTATTAAAAATTTCGGCCGGAGATTCACATTCGGCTTGTTTATTAGAAGATGGTCGTGTTTATGCCTGGGGTTCATTCCGTGATTCACACGGTAATATGGGGTTGACTTTGGAGGGCAATAAAAGATTACCCATTGATGTGTTACCCGGTATATTATGCTGTGATATAGCTTCGGGATCTGATCATTTAGTTATCTTAACTTGTCAGGGCAAAGTCTATACCGTAGGATGTGGCGAACAGGGACAACTTGGTAGACTGTCGTTAAGAACTGCATCCGGTGAGGGAAGAAGAGGTAAAACCGATTTATTACGTCCCGGTTTAGTAACCGTTAAACGTGGTAAACCCATCGAACGTATATGGGCTACAAACTATTGTACTTTTCTGCGTGAATCCCAGACGGGAAATATTTGGGCATTTGGTTTAAATAACTACAAACAATTGGCGTATGCCAAAGACATGGAAACTATAATAAATCCTATTAATACTAAATTTGAAAATATAAAACAAATTGCTGGTGGACAACATCATACATTAGTTTTAAAAGAAGATGGTTCGGTTAATGTTATAGGACGCAAAGATTATGGACGTTTGGGTTTGGGTAATGTCAAAGATGATGTTACTACCTTACAAACTATTAATACACTCAAAGCTAAAAAGATTATAAGTATTTCATGTGGTGAAGCAGTATCATTTGCTCTTACCGAAGACGGTAAACTCTATGCATGGGGTATGGGTTCCAATAATCAATTGGGTACTGGCTCAGAAGATGATGCCTTAGAACCGGTATTAATTGTAAGTAAGCAGACCGAGGGAAAACGTATAATACGAGCAGCTAGTGGTGGACAACATAGTATATTTTTAGTAGAAGATGAAAATCAACCAGCTGCTGTAGAGGAAACAAAAGAAACAAAAACAGACGCGGCAACACAAGATAAGAAGAAAACCACAAAAGCTGTGGCAAAAGAAAAAGTGGTTAATGCCCAGTATAAAGAAAATGGTAAAGAAGTTATTGATAAATCTTTAGAAGAATCGGAAAATGCGGTAAAAATGGCAGAAGAACCCACTACAACTACAAATGGTGATAAAACACCGCCAAAAGAAGATGATACAAAATCGTCGGTAACGGAAGATGATAAAAAAGATGCAGATTCTACAACAGCTGCTACAGCACCACCACCAGCTAAAAAAGGACGTAAAAAAAAGTAAGATTAAAATTAAGAAACATCACAATTTGACTTAATATAAGAAAATAAACTAAAAAAAATTCTTACTTTAATTACTACTTTCAAAAAGAAAACAGTCTACACCATTTTCTATAAAAAGTTCAAAATATTACTTATCATTCTTTAAAAAAAAAAGTCCACTAAAATAATTACTTTACTAAAAATGTTATTTAAAATATTTTTATAACAACACGTTAACATTTAATTGATAATGGTGCACTCTATAATTTATTGATCACAATTTTTTAAATATTTAGTTATAAGCTTATTGTCCCAAAAAAAAAGAAACTGAATGCCTTTAAAAAAATTTGAATTTCTCCTATTCTGACTTTAAATTACCACCAACAAATTGTTGATAGTTTTCATTAACAAATTATAAAAACAAATTAATGGATCATTCAGACGCCATCCATCTCTGTTCACATTTCATATATACGCCATTTTCAATTATACTTTAGGAAATATCAATTATATTTCAGTCGTATCAATTGTATTTCACAGAAATTATCTATTGTATTTCAGATTAAACAATTGAATTTCAGAAATTATTAATTCTACTTCAGAAATTATCAATTGTATTTCAGAAACTATCAATTGTATTTCAGAAATTATCAATTTTAGTTCAGAAATTATCAATTGTATTTCAGAAATTATGAATCGTATTTCAGAAATTATAAATTGTATTTTAGAAATACTAATGAAAAACTTTTAATAATTTCTGAATTACAATTGATCATTTCTGAAATGCAATTGATAATTTCTGAACTACAATTGATAATTTCTGAAATACAATCGATAGTTTCTGAAATACACATGATAATTTCCGAAATACAATTGATAATTTCTGAACTACAATGGATAATTTCTGATATAAAATATATAGATATAGTTTCTGAAATACACATGATAATTTCCGAAATACAATTGATAATTTCCGAAATACAATTGTTAATTTCTGAACTACAATGGATATTTCGTGAAATACAATTGATAAAACCAAAATTCAATTGATAATTTCTGATATATAATTGATAAATCTGAAGTGAAATTGATAATTTCAGAAATACGTTTGAGAACTTCTGAAATACAATTGAAAATAGTGTATTATTTCCCATTATTGGTGATACGAATTGTTAAATTATTAGAAATTCTCTTTTGAAAATGACATTTCGTATCAATAATACTGGGAAATCGTATCAATGGTTGGATGAGCGATGAATAGCGAGTGAATCAAATTTAATTTTTTTTTTAAATTGAAAATATAATTCTCACCACCCTCCCATTTATGATTAATTTTTTAACTTGTATTTTGTGTGTTATGTTTTCTTTATTATTTTCCTTTATTTGTTAAGTTCATACTTAAATTTTTTGTTTCGTGTTTTAAGCGTGAAAAGAAACACTATTGAATTACGTTTTTGTTTTAAATTTCAAACTTTCAAAATATTGAAATAAAAAGTGTAATATCAATAAATAAATTTCTCTTAATTTTTAAGTTTATTTTCTCATTACTTTATTATATACACCGTTTCGTGTAGTTTTTTTGATTTGAACTAATAAAAAAAAAAAAAATATATAAATATATTTTAATTGTGTGTGGTTTTTTAATTGTTTAGCTCAAAAAAAAAGTAAGAAAACTATTATTCCCTAAATGCCCAGTGTAAAAAGCAGTGACGGTTCGAGAAGTGGTCAAAGGTGTGCTGCGATTTGTTTTAATTATTAACATTGCGTCTATAATTAGTTATTTCCAAGACTTTTCCACCTTCCTGTGATAGGCACAGATAAGATTTAATTAATTTCGTATAGTATGCAACTTAAATTCTATTTTTACGCGCACTTTGGTTCTTGTTCAGTTTTTTTTTTTAATTGATAAAAAATTTTAATTGCATATTTATCTATTTAAGAAAAATAGAAAATTAATTATCTCAAAGCGTTGTTTACGTGGGGAAGGCGATAGAGATAGGTCGTGGAAAAATATTTGTTATACAAGGTGGCGCAAAAATAACCTTCCGATGTTTTTTGGCTGTAATTTAAAAAAAAAATGAAAAACTTTGATTCTTCTTGTGGGTTATTTTTATTTGGTATTTTAATTTTTTTTACATCAAGTCGATAATATGATGTCATGTAAACGGCCGCCGCCACAGTTGATTGTCATTTGAGCCCTTTTTATGGCATTTATCATCACTTTGGCCAAAACTTCCGGCGATAGGTCCTCACATTCTTGACGGATATTGTCTTTAAGAGCTGCAAGAGTCTGAGGCTTGTTGACATAAACCCGCGACTTCAAAAAGCCCCACAAAAAGTCTGGAGCGGGTCAAATCAGGCGATCTTGCTGGCCAGTGCAAATCGCCAAAACGGGAGATTAGGCGCCCGGGAAATGCATCCTTCAGCATATCGGTTGTGGCACGTGCAGTGTGTGCCGTTGCACCGTCCTGTTGGAACCACATGTTTTCCAATCCCAATTCATCAAGTTGCGGCAAAAAGAACTCGTTGATCATTGCTCTGTAGCGCTCACCATTCACAGTAACCGTTTGGCCCGCGACGTCTTCGAAGAAAAAAGGTCCGATGACTCCTCCAGCGAAAACAGCACACCATACAGTGACTTTGAGCGGGTGTAATGGCTCTTCGTGGGTTACACGCGGATTTTCAGTGCCCCAGAAGCGTAAATTTTGCTTATTTACGTACCCGCTAAGATGGAAATGGGCCTCATCACTCATGATTATTTTTGATGAAAAATCATCTTCCTCTTGGTGGTGATTAAGGATGGCTTGAGCGTATGTTACACGCGATTGGCGGTCAGCAGCTAAGAGCTGATGCACCGTCTGGACTTTGTACGGAAACATCTTCAAATCTTGTACCAAAATTCGCTGTAAAGACCGTCGACTGATACCCATTTGCGTGGCACGTCGTCTGGTCGATGTCGACGGCGCTTCCATGACATCCTCGGCTACAGCAGCAATATTCTCTGCAGAACGGCTACTCCGGGGTCTGCCACGCCTGGCAGCATCTCGTGTTGTGCCAGTCTCTTCGAGACGAGCGGCTAAACGTCGCAGTGTTTCACCAGTAGGCGTTGGACGGCCAGGAAATCTGCGACGAAATTCACGTTGTGCCAAAGTCACCGACCGATTATTGGTCAAATAAATAGTCACCAATATTCCGCGTTCTGGAGCAGTGTAGCGTAACATTGTTTATTAACGTGTATTTCGCATGTGTTTACTACAAAAATGTCAAAACAGAACTGACATTAGGGGCCAATCGCAAAATTTATAGCATTTTCTGATAGGAGGATTACTTTTGCGCCACCTTGTAGACGTAATTTCAACATTTTGAAAAAGGCAGACCACTTCACGGACCGTCATTGATAAAAAGGCATTACCATATAAGTTGTTATATAAATAAATATTTGGTAATGACAAGTACTTGCAATTGTCATTACAAATGTCATTACTTTTATATGCTTACCAGTATGGACAAAAATAATGAGTAAAAATAAATATTCAAAAAAAAAGACAAAATTTGAAAAAAAAAGTTTTTTTTTAAAGATTTTTTATTGTAAAATGTGCCCACGCGGGGTTCGAACCTCGGCCATTATACCATCTGAGCTACCGCGACATTAGTGCTGGTAAAAGAATGAGCAGTGGGTATCGAGTATGGGTACTTAAAAGTAATGACTCGATATTTTCAGAGTTGTATTCTGGCCAGAAAAACAATATAAAAATTCGACTCTGCTTAAATAGTTATCATTAAAATACAACTCTGCTAGAAGAAAAAATCTAAGTTGAAAATTTTAAAGAAACATGTTGGAAAACTATAAAAAAAATACTAACAAATTTTAAAAAAGTTTAAAAATATTTTTTTGAAATATAAATTTTCAATAATAAATTTTCATAAATATTCTGTAAATGATTAAAGTGAATTTTAAATTTCATTAAAATTATCGAGGATCCAAATTAAAAATTTCGTATAAATACTCGACACGTTATATTTAATAGATAAAAACATAAATGGCAAAAGTGCACCCCTATGGAATAAAAAAAGAAAAAACCCGAAATTAAAAATTAGAGGCGCCCATACAAGTATGGGTACTCATATGAAAGTACATTTTCTCACGAATTCAAAAACGGTACAGTTTATCTGATTTATTAAACATGGCTCCAGCTAGAGTCATAATTTTAGTAAAATTTGGAAAAAATTTTAACTTTTTTTATGTGCAAGAATTGTGATTAAATGAAAGGAAATTAAAAAAAAATATAGTACTAGAGCCATTTTAGTAAACTTTTAACGTTTTAGGGCGGAGCGAAAAGTGGTAAAAAATAGATTATACATATGATGTTGTCGTCAGCGGCAATCGAACCCGGGACCATCTGCGTAACAGTCAAACGCGCTAACCATTACACCACAGCGCTTTCTATTAAGAAATAAGTTTTGTTAAAGTATGTAAACTGTTGTGAGTTATTTTTGAAACTTCGAGTGATGTACTGGTTTTGTAAGTCTTGTGGAATCCAAAAGTGCTTTATTTGACTTTTTGTTATTTAAGAATTTTTTGGCCATCCCTAAAGGGTCTAATACTTTATTTTATTCTATTTATGTAATTTCCCTTCATCTGAGCTCCAAATACAAAAGTTTAAAATTTGTTTACCATCCCCCGGGGTCTAAAATATATTAAAATAGCTCTAGTTTGGGCCACGCTTAATGGATACTATCATTGAGTACCCACGCTTCTATGTAAATACGCGTTTCCGTTTTTTTGGACCCAAGGGACCTATTTTTTTATTTCGGAGGTGGTCATGTATTTTGTTATTTTTTAAAGTGCACTTTAACCCATAAATGACAAAACGTCATAACTTTCCAGCTAACAAAAAATAAAAAATATGTTGTTATAAAGGGTCCGCCATCTAACGTTTTTTTTTTCAACTAGTGCTTATTTCGTGAATGGTAACACTTAGCTCATGTCTAATTTGACAGATAATAAGTTTTATCCTTCCGTTGAACGAATATGGTTGTGTATACGCTTGAACAACGCTGGGAAATATTGCGACATTACTTTGAAAATCATGGTAATGTTGCAGAATGTGTGCGAAAATTGCGAAGATCGCATTATCAGCCGCAGAGCTGATGTCGTTTATCCACCTCGGAGCTGCTATTTGACACCGTTGGACTATTATTTGTGGGGTACCGTCAAAGATAAGTGTCACGCCAAGAAGCCAGAGACAATTGACGCTTTAACGGACAATATTCGTGAAGCCATTGGTGAAATACAGCTGCACACAATCGATAATGTGCTTAAAAATTGGACCGATCGTGTAGGCTACTGCATGGCCAGCCGAGGTAGCCATTTCAATGAAATTATTTTCCATTATTAACCGGAAGGATTGTACTTTCAAATAAAAAAAGAAATTTGAGAAAATATTCAGTATTTTTTTTATAGCATTTTCAAAAAAAAAAAGTTATTTGGCGGACCCTTTATAAGAACCATTTATTTTGAAAGTGGTATGAGTCCATTTTCAAAAAAAAAAATGGATAATGATGTGGTATCATAGTAATCAATGACTTCTATTTTCTGCACAAAAAATTTTTGTTAAAATTTAAAAAATCCATAAAATTTTATTATAAACGTTGATCACCAGATTCCATATCTGCTCTTTAAATTTTTTCAGCACATACCATTTTCGCGAAAATCGCAATTTCGTTACTTTTAAAATTAATTTTTCCATTTTCCTAGGGAGGCTACATGGCGACCATCAATAAAATTTAATTTTTTTAAAGTTTTTGGACTATGGCCATAAAAACATTGTTTTATGGTAAACTAAAAGTGTGATACATAATTTTTAAGTAGTTTTAGGATGCTCCTTTCGAATATGTCTACATTTTTTTTTTGAAATAAACATAATTTTTACTGAAATTTAAATTTTTTTCCCACATTTAGGAATTTGCTTTAATTTAAAACCCCTTTTACATATCTAAAAATTTTAAATATATTCGTCTTCAGCGGCCTAAAATTTTATTTTTAGGGTCATTACTCTAAGCTTTAAAAAAGTTCACCCAGAAGATACTGATAAATTCGAAAAAATGAACAATTGCAAACTTAAGCTTAAAAAATATTTTAAAAAGCTATATCGGAACATGATTTTTTTAGAGGACAATATGAGCGTTCGGAAAACAATCTAAAATGCAGTCCCAACAGTTTATGTATGAGTACAATTTTCCTTTAAAGGATTTTTTTTTAACTATTTTTTGAGTACAAAGTATGCCTAATAGACGATCCACTTTTATAGAAAAAATTAAAAAAATATTAACATTACTTAAACCTACGTCATAAATGAGCATTGCTGTACAGAGACACTTCTAAGGGAAGTCTCCCGACGGGCTCTCTCCTATCTTAATGAAATTTGGATATGTGATAAAGAAAAAAAATATAAGGGTCAGGTACCCAATCGCACGTTTAAGGGTTAAAAGGTGGTGCCAAAATTAATACATTTTTGTGTGGAAAAAAAGTTTGATACCACACAATATTGACTATAAAGTGTGTTAGTGTTGCCATTTATTTAAAATATAGGTTAAAAAGCTCTTCGGAAAAAGTCGCATACAAGCCGAACAATAGCGAAGGTCGGAAAAAGCTTAGACAAAAAAAATACTTGAAAGTTATGGGACATCCCAGCAAACAATCCGGTTCGTTTGTGTACCGTTTTCGGTACAGCATATACGGATCCGAAGTCCGTTTCCGTACCGTTTTCCGGATCAGTATACGGACCGGAAAACGGAATAAAAGGAACATCGAATACGGATTCGAAACAGTATAAAGCACGCTAAAATGGACCGTTTTCGTACCGTCATGCTGATTATAAAACGGAGTGTACGAATTGAGTGTACGTTCAAAACGTACCGTAAACTGTCCGTCATTTATTTTAAAAACGGAGTGGACTCCGCTTTTAATAAACCGTATACGGTCCGTATTCGTACCGTTTTTTTTTTTAAATGGTCCATTTTTATTTTTTTTTTTTATTTATTTTATCTAAATGATTTCTCCTTTTTCCAATTTTAAACAAAAGTTTGGTTTTATTTTTAAATTTTTTCATTTATAAAGATATTAACAAAAATGGATTAACAATTACATTAAAAATAAACTAGAAAAACAAAATATGTATGTATTAATTAAAAATAAGAAAAAAATTAAATTATAAACAGTGGGTCTACTTTATTTGGAAAAATTGACTGAAATAGATTTGTTGTGTCCCTGCGGGATGATTTATAACTACGCATGTTGAGATTGCTTATTTTACTGATGCGTGAAATTTGGTTGCGTAAGAGTCTGTTGAAATTACTAGATTAAAAACTATTTAAGATTTGTCAACTTACCTGTATCAAGTTAATGTATCAAAGTTATTCCGTGGTTATTTCTATTTTATTATATTATTTTATTAATATTTAATTTTATTAATAAATAAAACTGTTTGATTTGTTTTAAACAAAACACACTCCGGTAATACCGGAAGAAAAACGATAACGGTTGTAACGGAGTTTTAACTGATGAAAATCGGTGTAGTCCGGTTAAACGGCACCGAAACGGATACAGCAAAACGGAGTTAAAACGGATAATTTTCGAAAATTTGAGTAATCCAATTTTACTGTACGTTAATGGTCCGTTTTCGTACAAGCTTCGACGGATACGTCAATTTCGGTCCGTTTTCGTACCGTCAATGCCGGATTCATGAATCCGTTTGTAACGGACAGTCCGTAAAGTTGTTTCTTGGGATGTTTCGTATACCGATTGTTAATGCGTCTCCAAAAGCTCTTTCATTTGGTACCCCAGTTGTTTAAAATGTTTCTGAAAGAATTCGAAATAAGCCGAAAAAACGAAAATGGGGTAATTTCTTACTTCACTTTTTAGAGAGATTTGGCTGGTAAAAAAAAAAAATACGTGTCCCTTATTTTTTTCCCCCTCATCATAAATCAAAATTTCATTAAGGTCGGAAAGAACCCATCCCCGTGTTAGTGAAACAATTGCAATATTAAGAAAAATGCAAATTTCAATATCGACTGAAAAGAAAAAAATTCTGGGGAGTGCTTAGCCAACTTTTTCAGAATAATAGGAAATCGCCTAAATCCTTTGGTGGATAATAGTCCTGATCTTGTAAAAACTTCTACATGTTAAAAACAATCTTTGCCCTCAGTTAGGAATAAATGGTAGCTCTCCAAAATCTGTCACTCTGTTTTTTTCAATAAATCGAAATTTCCCATTTTTCATTTTTGCACGTTTAGCGTCAATTGCAAATTTTTTTGACATTAACATATAACTCACAAATAAACAATTAAAATGAGATCAAATCGAATAGTGTTCCTTCAGAAATAAAGAAAATATGACAATACAAATCTCATCAGTTCTATGCGTGAAGATCTTAAAATTTTATATTTTTTTAAGCACAACTCCGAAGTTTGAAAAATAATTATGTAGTTGCAGTCCCAAGTACTAATATTATTGTGTGTAGGTATTAAATAGATCGTATTTTGGTATTTCAGAGTCATTTAAGTTTAAATTTTGTAGCTTTTCATAGATTTTTGGAGCTAAAAGTGATGTAGAAAGGAAATTCATACTCCGAGCCTTTTAGCATTTACACATTTTAATAACAATAGTAATAATTGTGATATCTATCATATGAGAAAGTTTTAAGCAACATTTTTCATCAACATGTTGCTGTTATTTTTTAGTGTAAAAGAAAATGTTTTAATTTGCCCGAGTTCGGTGTTTTGTTGCTGAGAGGCGTGGGAAGTGTAGTCTCTCTATTTGTATATACTCTTTGGTCATAAACCGTCTAGGTAATTAGGAGATCCATGTTCATCACAACTTCTTAAAAGAGGTGAAGGGGTCACTTGCAAGATCTGTAAAAATTCCTTTCAGTAGATTGCCACCATTATTTATATAAAATCAATTTTTTTAACGTGTGCTATGGCTTGTCTAAAAAGTCTGTATTTAGGTTAAAATTCCTTTTTTACTTAAAACATGAATTGAGGAGCATCTTTTCAAAACATGATTTTTCTACTTTTGACAAGTGATTTTTTTTTTTTTTTTGTTTGGTAGCATTGAATTGAAATCTCAGCGAAAATAAAATTTTGCGAAATCTCTATAATTACACCAGGAAAAAAAAAATTAAAATGTATGATTTCATCAAAAGTAGATTATTCCACTTCAAAATGACATTACCCATTTCAAATATACATTTTTGGAACAGAATATGATTAATCCAGGGGGGTTATTACGTAATTCGATTCGAAAATTTTTGTTCGAAATCGAAAATCTTGAAACTCTTGTAAAATGATATCCGTACTTAAAAGTCCAACTTTTTTTCAGTTTTCGCATTTACTAGATCATTGTCTACATATTTTCAATATTTTTACCCATTAAAAAGTACTAATAATTACTTTATTTTAAATGTGAAAATTCTGTTCGAATCGAATTTCTTTTCGAATCGAATTACGTAATAACCCCCCAGAAGTTTATCAAAAATAAATAGAAAATACTGTGCAATTTTTTTTAGTTTTATTTATTTAAAGATGAACCTAAGGTTATTTTAATTCAACATAAGATATCTGATACCTAATTAGTTTCAGCAAAAACAAGATTAATCCGCAGTGGTTTGAATCATGATTATTCCAATCAGCCCCGTCAAAACAAGATTATTCCATTTTGAATCTTGCATTTATTCCAAACATATTACTGCTAAATTTTTAAATCCTGTACAAAGCAATGACTAATCTTGTAGTCTATAATAATGCAAGAAATTTTCGGGTTAAATACATAGGGGCATACCTAAAAACCTATTTTCTCAATTTGTGCGAAAACACAAAAAGTGGAATAGTCATGTTTTGAAAAGATGCTCCTCAATTATTACATTAGTTTATCCTAATTTTGACTTACTGCAAAAAGCACTATCTTAATACTTATTTTCAAAAAAAAAAAATCAATTACAAAAAGCCCTAACTAAAATAACTTTCTGAGAAGTAGAACAAATAAAAAACAAACATAATTAAATTTATTACTTGTTTTGAAAAAGATGTGCATCAAAAAGTTGTTTGCATCTGAAGTTTTTTTTTTAGCTTTTATTCAGTTTTTTCATTCTCCTGTAAAGTAGCAAAAAGTCGAGATACGCCTTTTCAATATTAAGCCATCGAAACCGTTGGTCGTCCAGGGATATGCAATGTAAACTTATAGAAAACGTAATCGCACTACAGAAATCTGTTTTAAATAGCTTTTTAACTGCCGCAATATCTTCTACGGATTAATTGAAATACATATCGCACTTGATCAACAAGAGGGTATTAACTCAAAATTTTTAAAATATCACTTTTTTCAAGAAATCAACTAACAACATCAATATCTATCTATTGTAAAAATTTCAACGTATTCCGATTACTCTTTCATCTCGAAAACCACTTTTGAGACCATTTTCATGATAATGTAGTGATTACCTTTATTTCAACAAAAAGGTATTATTTCGAGTTAATACAAAAGTTCAAATAGAAATGAATCGTATATTTTCATAAAAAAGGTATTATTTTGATTTGAGCCTTTATTTATGTTAAAAATAATCAAACTGTTTTATTTATATTTGGTTGTATTTTGAGTTGATACTGTTTTGTTGATAAATTTTGTTTTATTCTATAAATTTAAATCGATAAAATTTCAAAAAATGGTATTAACTCAAAAAATTGATTTTTTTTTGCAATGAGTGGTAAAATTTAAAACAAAAACAATGTATATATATTTTCAAATGGAATTTGCTTATTATGATATGTTTGAATTTTTTTGACTCTACGGAAAATGTTAAAATTTTGAGTTAATACCCTCTTGTTGATCAAGTACGATATAGTTTGATAAATATTACCCTTGATTATGTATGTAAGGTGTTGACGTTTTAAGTACAAATCAAATTTTTCAAAATAAAAATGAATAAAATCTAAAATATTTTGATGAAATATACGTCTTATTTGACTGTTAAATATTGCAATAATAGTCGGGTTATAACGACTTTTTTGTAAAAGCGCCTACGCATTGCACAATTAGGGGGATTTATAAATAAATGAAAGCTATCTAAAAATCTAGACAATTACCCCCGTATTCATAACAATATTAAACAGCATTTCAAATACATTTTAGTTAAATTTTAAATTTTAGCCTTACAACTGTATGCATAAACGTATTTATTAATTTTTAATAATTTAATTTTTTTTTTAGGTTTAAAATAGGTATGAATACATTTATAATACATGCTGAATACAGTTTTGAGGCTTAAAATGTGTTTTAACTAAAATTTATTTGAAATCTGAATTAAGATTTTTTATTAATACGGTGTCTGACCCAGTTCCGGTATTTCTGTAACTTGAATTTAAACCTAGTTTACCAAATAAAAAATCGATTTTTTTTCAAAAAAAAAAAAAAAACACATTTATTTATAATTGTTTTTTTTTCTTTTTTTTTTAATTATTTATTACTTTTAGCCATTTTGTTATTATGGTGACTGTGTTTTTAAATAATCTTAATTTAAATAAATTACAGAATATTGAATTGATTTTATTATTTTTAGTAATTTAAACCCGCAAAACGAACACTTTATTTTGAAATGTTTTAAGTATTACAAATTCAAATATAAAAAAAAAAAAAAATAAAAACTATAAACTAAAACAAAAAGAAAATCTGCTAAAATTTTCAAAATTTTATGATTTTATTTTACAAATTGTAAAAAACAAAAAAAAAAACAAAATAAGAACTCTGAAAACAAAAAAATTTACAATAGCAATAGAAAAATTACATATAAACTACTTATTTACACGCAGCGATACATACAATAATTGAATAAAGTATTGAAATTAAAAATGATTGTTCAATACAATATAAACTAAATTTAATATAGATTTTTTTTTTTTCACACAAATTTAATTGTAACAATAAGTTCTTTTGTTTGTTTAACATAATACAAATTCACTTATTTACCATTTTGTTTTGCTAATTTCGTGTCAAAACTTATGATGAATCCCAATTTAATGTAGTCATAGTATATTCAGATTCTGTTACATGTACCAGAGCGTTTGTGGTTAAGGCCGAAGATGGGGATTCACGGGATATAGAACAAAAATAAAATGTTACAAAAACAATGCAAAAGAGCATTGTTAATGTTAAAATACAACGAGCAAATTTACGTGCGAATGCGACGAGACCAAGCAAATAACCGCCCCCTAAAACACCACCATCTTTTTTACAGTGCATATCAAAATTAAAATTACTTTCCATTAACATGCCAACATTATCATCATCATTCATCATAACACGACTTGCCATATAACCATCCGGACATTGGCACTGTTTAATCAATTTGTGTAGATTGGCCGTTTTAAAGTTTCGACATTTTGTGGTAGCAGCTGCAGCGGCATTAAGGAGACGTTGTTTGGTCAAATTGCATTTCGTAAGTAAATATTATAGATCAGCTTTCCCTTTGGCACAGGCGCCAAAATCAACATTATTAGCTGATTCTTCTTTGACAAAACATCCATCATCGCTGCACAATTGTAGTTTTAAAAGATAGATCACGGCTACCGAAAGTATCAGTAGGAAGACTAAGGTGACAATTTGTAAAATTTGTGTGTTCCTTAATTGTTTTTCCAATTTGCGTGTTTCATCTGAAACCTAAGAAGAATAGAAAACAAAAATGATGTTAATAACACAGCGCTACAAAATTTACCCCTAAAATCGAAAACAAGAGTACCGACTATTGATTCTAAATAAAGGGTGTCCCAAGAAGAGCGCAATTTTTAAATTTTAAATAAAACACAGATATTTAAAAAAAAATCGTGAAACTTTATTATATCGTAAAGTAGACAGAATGAGGTTATGTATGGAACAATATATCGTGTAGATGGCCGCCGCGGCTTTGCTGGCATGCACGCGATCTTTTAATGAAATTTTCAATGACCGTTTTGCATGAATGCTGCGGTATTTCATTAATGCAGCGTCCAATTTCCTCTTTTAAGGCTTGAGTCGTCGTCGGCTTATTCGCGTAAACCATCGACTTCAAAAAACCCCAAAGAAAAAAATCTAATGGTGTTAAATCGCACGATCTAGGCGGCCAATTCTGATCCCCAAAACGCGAAATAACACGACCGGGAAATGACTGATGCAGCAATTGAATTGTTTCTCTGGCTGTATGACATGTGGCGCCGTCTTGTTGGAACCACATGCCCTCCACATTCATTTCTTCAATTCTAGGCAAGAAAAAACTGGTTATCATTTCACGATACCGAACACCATTGACCATCCAATGATTCCTCCAGCCCAAAAACCACACCACACAGTGACAAGTTGAGGATGCATTTGCTTCTCGTGAATCACTCGAGGATTTTCCTCACCCCAAATGCGACAATTCTGCCTATTGACGAAGCCATCAAGATGAAAATGGGCCTCGTCACTGAAGATGATTTTATCGGCAAAATCAGCATTTTCCATTTCACCATTTTGGTAAAACTATTTCACAATGAGAATGCGTTGTTTATTCGTGTAGCGCACCATTTTTACTAACCTCGTACCTTCTACTAGCAAACAATAACAATTGTTCAAATGTCAAACAATAGGTCCATTCGTAGATGATAGATGCGTAAATTTTGGGCAAAATGAAAATTTTACTCTCAAAACTGGCTCTTGCACAAAAAAGTAAACGAACGGAAAAATTGCAAAAACTTGCAGGTTAATTCAAACATATGAGCGCTAAAAAGCTTAGTGTTGTAAAATATGTGTTATTTGGACTACCTAGTATATATTGTTTTTGGTACTTGATACATTGCATTTTAATAATTATAAATTCGTAGCAATTGTATTTATTAAATAAACTTTTGTGGAAGCTTTTAGACTTGTTTAGTTTGTACGTGACTTTTAATTTTGTTTTTAGTTAAATAACATACGAAAATACATGAATACTTGATTTTTGATATTCGGTACCCTGAATAATATGCAGTAAGAAGTATTCATATATTCATTAGCTTTACATCTCTAATATATTAATGTAAATAAAAACAATTAACACAGATTTTAGAAAACTGATAAATTGTTACTATAATAATTGTAACTGACTACTTTAATTTGTTTCAGGTTAAAAATAATTATTTTCAGTTTTTGCCGCATTTTTAATTCAGCTTTTAATCTTTTAAATGTTTTTATTACTAAATGTATGCTTATTTTTGTTTGTTTACTTAATTTAATCATATGTTTTTGTTTTCTACTGGATTTTACTGGCAAAAATTTGTCCAGTAAAAATTTGCAGGTTTTTTGCTGACAACTGTTACTTTACTCTCTTAGTAGATGCTCTCTTTTGCAAATTTATGTGTACGCGAACGCATTTCAGTAAAATCCAGTACAAATTTGTGCAAATTTTGGTGTAAACGAATGGACCTAATGACACTTCGAATGTTGCCAGATTTAAAAATTGCGTTCTTCTTGGGACACCCTTTATTTCGGGAACACTAATTTTAATAGCGTTTCCAGATTTTTTGCAAAATTGCATTAAAGTTTTGCATGTTCTAACAAAGTTTTATATCAGTGATGTTCTTTACGCATACTATTGCATTTATACTTGTGTGTGTAGCAGCGAAAAAACGAAGTTTATTCTACGGTACACTGATAATAAATTTCAATTGCAGAAAAAAGATTTTTTTTGAAAAAAGTGAATTTCATAAAAATATATTTTTTAATATATGAACCCCTTTGAAACTAAAAAATATATATTTTTTTCTATTTGGGCTTAAGCGGACAAGGGCTCCTGGGAACCACCATGGCTCAGAAACAGTTTAGCGTTGTATCATATTAGTGTGTGTACTCAAGTGAAAAAAATTTTGTTACAATTTAAAAAAATAGATTTTTTGCATAGAAAGAAAGCTACACTCATAGAAATAAAGCTGTACAAATGCGCTCATAGAAATTTTACAAAATTCGGGCTAAAATTAGCAGGGCATTTTAACTAATTTTTAGTAACTTTTTTTGCTATTTCTACAGACTTATTTCTATGAGTATAGCTTTCATTTCTATGACTGTACAAGAATTAATTTCAAATATAATTTTGGTACACTCCTAGAAATAAGTCTGTAGAAATAGCAAAAAAAAGGTACTAAAAATTAGATAAAAGTGACTCTGCAGAAAAAACCAGTTGAATTAAGAGATTTTTTAACTAAATATTTGCAGACTTAAAATATCAAACAAAAACTGTTGTGTTAACATTTTTTTTTTTGCTAAATTTAGCCCGAATTTTGTAAAATGCAAATAACAGGTTAAATTGTTAAACCAACTGAAATTTTTGCTAAATAATTGTAAATTTCTGATTTAATAACGGAAAATTTTTAATTGCATTAAAAAAAACTTAAAATTTTCAAAATGTTTATGATTTTATTTGGGTACAGATATTTAGTAATTAGTTTTGCTAATGTTAGCAGGTGTTTTTGTTACTTTGTTACTATTCATCAGGTTTATTTTTGCTATTTTAAGTCTACAAATATTTAGTTTAAAAATCTGTTAATTCAACTGGTTTTTTTCTGCGGGGTCATTTTTAACTAGTTTTTAGTTACTTTTTATGCTTTTTCTACAGACTTATTTCTATAAATAAAGATATTGCTGGGTCAATTAATATTTTTATTTAAAATACGAATATTTCACTGGTGTTTGTTTAGGGTTTTTAAATAAAAAAATAAATAAATAAAAATTTTTCACTTATAATTTTATTACAAATTAAGCATTGTGCATCGTCATCCATATTCTCTATAAAAAAAAAAAGTATTTTCCCATTCATCATCAAACATATTTCTACGTGTATTTTTATTTGTGTTCCGCAGCGTGGTGTTGCTTCAACAATGGTTCAACTACAATTGATTTGTTTTCTTTTAACTCAGTGAGAACAAAGCAAAAGCCGAATATGCACATCGAAAGCCATACGAAGATGTTTATAGTGTACGTGTGTTGACGCAGCGTAAGCAGCATTTTCTTCTGTAACCCCGTGTGGTTGGAAATTGAGAGGAAGCACATCACTGCTTTATTGAAATGATGTGAGTTGACAACATTAATGTACTCATTTTTTGTGATTGCATTCAAAAGCATGAAATAAGGCACTCAAAACCGTTCTCTGATACATATGTATTTGTATAAAGTTGGTAAAATTAAAATTTGTTAAAACTTTTGTCTTATTTGAAATTTAATAAAGAAGCCTTTACTATCAAGTATGTCTTAATATGGTCAAAAATAATTTCAACCTTATATTGATTATAATAATTTAAAATTACTTTTTTTGACAAAAACCCTTTTATAAAAGGGTTTTTGTCAAAAAAAGTAATTTTAAATTATTATAATTTTCGAACTAAAAGAATTTTTGAAATGAGGATTAGACGCATAAATGCGTCTTAATAAGGACAATAATAATAAACCATAAAAATGATTTTAGCTTAAGCCGATTTAAGCTATTTTTTTTGAAATAGACAAGACATATATAATATCATCAACACCCATCCCAAACTGCTCTAGCTAGGAACTTGAAACTTAGCATGTAGGATCCTCTAACGGCATAACCGCTCAATAAGACGGGGTTTTTGGAAATTCCTACGAGGGGCATTAAGGGGAAAGTCTCCCACTTGGCGGCCTGCCCAAACCGCATTGGCTAGAAAGCTGGAATTTTGAGTATGTGTTCCCTCGAGTATGTGGACCTTACTCACTGTACTAGTACTTTTAAGAATTTTGTCGTGGTAAAATAGGTGTTAAAAGAGGGGCAAAAGTCTCCCCATTGGCGGTCTGGCCAAACGGCTGAATTGAGGAACTTGAAATTTGGTACTTCCAAAAATCCTGCTTGAGCGGTATTAGGGGCATTAAGGGAAAAATTTCCAATTGGAGGCCTAGCCAAACCACTCCAAGCTAGGAACTTAAAATTTGGTAGTTGGGTTCGCTTTTCCGTAAAGACATCCGATTACGAGGATTTTTGGAAATTTCTTCATGGAGGGGCATGAAGGGGGAAATTCTTCCCCTTGGCGGCCAAAACAAAATGGGTTTACAATCCCAAGTAGACACCCGCTTAGATGGAATTTTTGAAAATTCTTACGGAGGGACTAAAAGGGGAAAATCTCCCCCTAAGTAAGTGGGTCCCTAATCCTAATCCCGCGTTTTTTAAATTCCAATTGGTGGCTTAGACAAACAGCTAAAGCGAGGAAATTGTAGTTAGACGTAGCTCTTCAAAAACCTAAACATGAAAATTTACCTTCTTGGAGAGCTGGCTAATACGAGGAATGGGAAAAGTTTTAAACCAAGGAACTTGAAATTTTGTATGTTGTTCCTAATAACGCTTAGAAATCCACTTAGAATTGGTTTTTAAAATTTTTTTCTGGAGGGACATGAAGAGTAAAATTCTTACCTCTTAACGTAATGGATTACCCATTAAAGCTAGGAATTTTAAGGTGTTTAGGTTTCTCCTATCTCGTATATAGCCACTTAGACGTCATTATTGGATATTCCTTCGGGAGAAACAGCGGAGGAGCATTTGACGGCATACATTATTTTTTTATAGAATTACATTTTAGTAAGTAATTCAGAGATAAGGCATTTTTGAAATTTTCGCGAGGATCTTTGTAAAAATTGAGGCTCAAAAGTCTTAATTTGGAATGTAGGCACCGGATAATTTGGAATGTAGGCACCCGATAATATGTACTGGGATTTGGAAATTTTCAAGGGAATAGACCGTTTTTACAGTTGTAGTTTTTACAGTTTTTCATATTAAATCAGTGCATTTGTTAAATTTACTATTTTTGTTTACTAAAATTGAAGGTTTCAATTCAAAAACTCAACAAAACTTTCATATTGTGGCAAAACAAATTAAATTTATATTTGAACATAGATTGTGATATTTTTTTCAATTAATTATTTATTTTCTCAGAATTAAATTGTTAAAAATAAATTAAATAAAATTAAAAATTGAACTGGGCCAGCAGGCAAATATTTAAAAGTTCAAAATATAAAACATAAAGTCGATTTTTTGAATAAAAGTTATAACGGTTACGTCCCTGATTTTGTTGTTGTTAATTTTTCTGTCCTCTTAATCTGTTAAATAATACTACAGTAAAACTCGCTTACGACGAACTCGGTTAAGACGAACCCTCGGTTAATACAAGCTAATTTAAAAGACCCGACGTATTGGCAACAATTTTCATATAAAATACATCTTTTAACACGAACTCGGTTAATACGAACCCTCGGTTATTACGAACTGTTTTAAGCAGTCCCAAAAACTCGTTTTCATACAAATTACTATGTTTAGTACACTCTTTATCCGTTTAATGGGATAGACCTAATACGAATTTCATATCCGTGGATGACTTTCTAGATATAGATGCTAATGTTTTGACGTCACATACTTTATCAGGTGAAGAAATATTGAAAATTGTTAATACTCCAGATGTTGAAAATTTGTCAAGTGATATATTCGAACAAAATCGTGTGCCGAAGAAGTTGACAATCATATTTTGGTAATAGAAAAACTTATAACGAATGAAATCGTTAATTCAGTCATTCAGAAAAAATAACAGATTTTTTTTTAAATGAAGAATTTTAATTGAATTTTTAGTTGTGAATGCATGAAATGCTAATTTTATTTTTTATTTATGTAAAAATCTTGTTTTTTTTTTAATAAATACATATTTTTTATCGCTAAAAAAAACCCGCTTAATACGAACCTCGCTTAAGACGAACTAATTTTTTTGGTCCCTCGGAGTTCGTCTTAACCGGGTTTTACTGTATTAAGTTTGTGCGCTTACGAAAAAATTTGTAAAAATTTGTAAGTTTTTACTGGAAGGTGTTCGTTTACACAAATACTCAGTAAAAAGAGAGAGTAAAGTGACATGTTGATACCAAAAAGCTTACAAGTTTTTACTGGATAAATTTTTGAAATTAACATTTGTAAGAAGAAAAAAAAAACATATGATTGAAAAATATGCTTGTATTTTTAGTAAACAGAAACAAATATTAAATTAGCTAGCTTTTCTAAAACTACGGGTTCTGATGAGATCTTTAACCAGATCGAAATACTAATATCAACCTAGCTAATATGTTTGATTTGCTTTATTTTTGTAAATATACGGAGGTTGAAAGCTCGTTATAAATTGAAAATAACATAAAAATAATCTCGATGTATATAAAAACAAAAAACTAATATAACTGTAAAAAATATTACTTGAGCCAGAGTAAATACTAAATTTTTTTTATATAAATAGAACATTTTTGGTCTTCAAAGTTTAGTAACGTCGTGATGCTTGTTAGGAAAAGACCCTAACCACGTGCTTGATTACTAAGAAGACAAGAATGGAGAAAAATTGATGATTAATAGGTTTTTTGTTAAAGTTCTGCCTATTATGGAGGCTCTAGCTTTTCTAAAACTTTAGGTTCTGATGAGATCTTTGGCCAGATGGAAATACTAGTATCAACCTAGCTAATATGTTTGATTTGCTTTATTTTTGTAAATATACGGAGGTTGAAACTCGTTATAAATTGAAAATAAATAAATTCTAATTGTTTATGGATTTAAAGTGAAAAATATTAAAGAATTAACTATGGAAGATGTTAAAAAACATTCTAAATTATTTCTGGTCGACTATTTCAATTAACTTTTATCTTTTCCATAACGACCAGTTGATTTTTTTTTACCATTTGGTATTTAAAAGCAGCTGTTTTATATATTTTACCAATTCTTACAAATTTTCCGTTCGTTTACTTTTCTGTAAATTTGTCTTACTCTCTGTAATTTTGTTTCCGAGTAATTTTTACTGGACTTTACTGGGAAAGTAATCGAACACACTTATTATTAAAGTAATTGTTTATAAAAACACTTTTAATAATTCAATTATTTTTAAAAAATTAATTTGTTTTTGTTTTAACTTTTGTTTTATCTTTTTAACTTAAAAGTTTTATTGATATTGCTTATGCTCTCTATGTGAAGTTTCGATTCAAAATTTGGATTTTTTAAGAAAGGTTTGATTGATAGCCCATGCTTTAGTTATTATCTTTTGACATTTATTGTGAACACTCTCTTAAACGATACACAAAACGTTTTAATGAACAAAAAAAAAAAAAAAAAAAAAATTTAATTCAAATACAAATTTTCGTCGATTTTACTTCATTGTCAAACAATTTTAAATGCTTTTAGAGTTTTTAAGACGACACCTTTTGAGCTGTTTTGAAAATTGTAATATAATTTTTTTATATAAATTGCCACAAGAATATGGTATATAGCCAAACAATGCCCAAAGAGTTGGCCTATAAGCTGATGTATTTAAAATTGGAATGTTTCACTTAGTTTTTTTATATAGCCCTAAAACCAGAAAAGTCCCTTGCTTTTTTTAATATTTATTATAAAACCTTTTTCTTTATAAAAAGCTCATTTACAATATAAAGAACAATTTTAATAAACTATATTAACATTTTAAAAACTTACCTTTACAGAACTTTCAACTTTCATATCTCCCGAACTACCATTATAACCGCCATTGCTAATCACAGCTGGACTACCGGAACCACCGCCATCTTTATAAAGGCAGCATAATCTATGCTGTTCAACGTTTGCTGCTTTAGTGCCCTGCTTCTTCCAGAAGTCAGCAATTTGTGATGTTTGTATGTCTACGGCCGGTAAGCACATAATTAAAAATTTATCTTTACCATTTTCAGATAAATTATGTTCTGGTTTCAAAAGAATATTAACTGAAATTGATTCGCCTGGATTTAAAATTCCACAACGTGGACGAACACGAAATTTTTCGGGAGATGTTGTTTGTATCTAGAAATAATCAAAAGAAATTATAAAACTTGTTTTGTAGATGTCTTTCATAATACCCATGACATGATTTTGCCATGCATACTACTTACTTTATATGTAACTGGAAATTGGTTTGAGCTCGCCAATTCCAGATTACTTTCTTTTGCATCACCACGTGTAAACTTTAGGAAATCTTGAGGTGAAACTCGCAACATATCGTCTTTAATTAAAATCAAAAAAAAAAAAAAAAATTAAACAAAAATTTTTAAACAAATAAGATAAATTTGTCAATTTATTGTTATGAAGTTTATATCAAAAATAGTAAGATTTTAAATGAAATCCGAGTCAAAAATCCAGTAGGTGGTAAATACATTTTCTAGCCAGGCGAATTTTTGCATTTCACACAAAATGTATGGAAAATATTTTCGGTTTTATTGTGAACATGCACTAAAGCCAAAAACTATCGACGGTGGCTTGATTT
The DNA here is from genome assembly GCA_021234595.1 of Delia radicum. Classification (NCBI taxonomy): domain Eukaryota; kingdom Metazoa; phylum Arthropoda; class Insecta; order Diptera; family Anthomyiidae; genus Delia; species Delia radicum. The sequence continues at coordinate 103,239,178 of CM037853.1, read as the reverse complement.
TTTGTTTAAAACACGATTTTTAACAAAAAATAAAAATTTTTCAATTAATGTTGTAATAGACGATCTCAAAGAAGATTCCGAAAAGCAAAAAACCTTTATTAAATATGAATTGAACATTTAAAATTTTAAAAAATTAGACTCTGAGTGCACAATTTTTGCAACTCCAAAAGCAGAATATAAATGCTAACGGCCTAAAAGATTTTTTTAAACGTGTGTACGAGGTTGCTGAAATATATTTTATCCATGATTGGCAAACATTAAATTTCGTTATAAGGGTAGTTGCCTACCACGCCCACATCAATACCTATATAAAAATTTTTAAATTTCGATTCCAATAGTGGCATGTGTCTTCTAACATCAGAGGGTTTATTTTGATATTATACCCACTCGAGAAAATCATATGGTGGCATATATACTAATTTGTTTGTAGTCAGTAGTCCAAAAATTTGACCAAATACTTTTCCGAATCAACGAATTTTCAACATAAATGCATATATTTGCATATTTTGCTAGAAACGAGTTTTTAGCTCAAAAATTGTCGTTTAAAATTGGACTATAGAGCATTTCCATTTTATTCCAACGACTAATTTTTCGGTGGCCTTCGATTTTTATAAAATTTGGTGAGTGTGTTTGCTAAAATTTGGTGAGTATGTTTTTTATTTCAAAAACTGTGGCAACCCTGTGGCTTTGAAATATCGAAAAATGAGGGGACCATCATTTAAAAGTCCATAACTTTTGTTGTGTAAAAGATATTGAAAAATTTCTTTTTGTATAAGATTAGTAAAAATGTAAAAGTTCAGAAATTTTATAAAAAAAACAATTTTAATTTTTTTAAAATATTTTATAAGAAAAAATCAAAAATTTTTTTTTTTTTTAAATCCATTTTTATCTTTTTTATATTTTTTATACAATTTTTATTTTTTTTTATACTTTATTTTATTTTTTTTATACTATTTTTATGCAAAAACATTTTATCATTATCTTTCACAACACAGTTATGGCCTCTTGAATGATGTCCCAACCCATAATTTTTTCAATAGCTTAAAGCTTCAGGGTTGCCACAGTTTTCAAAAAATAAAATTTTTTTTATAGATATGCCTTTACTGGCAAATATACTCACCAAATTTTCTCAACATCGGAGAACAACGATAAAATAAAATGGAAATGCTCTATATATAGTAGGGTGTCCCGTAAGAAAAAATGTTTAAGTAATGGCACACAAACGATGAGTATTAAAGTGATAAATAAGGAAAAAATAAATAAAACATATTTGGAATGTACTTTTTTTTAGGTCCGGAGTAGCGATTTAAGATTTCATAAATGGTACGTTTTGCTCAAAAAAAGTTGTCTTACTTTTTTGTCGAAAATAGGGTCAAAAGTTTCGTTATGTAGAGCTTATTATGGGAAAAAGATTGATAATTTTTTTTAAAATACTTCTGGTCTACCACAACATTTTTTAGTTTTCAGCAAGTTTATAACATTCTTTTTTCAATTTTTTTTATTAAAACACACATGTGGCACTTAACTACAGTCAACATTTCAAAAGAAAATAACTGAAAATTTTTTAAAGAATTTTTCAAATTTTGAATTTATAGAGCTGTGGAAGACCAAAAGTACTCTAAAAAAAATTATGAATATTTTTGCAATAATAAGCTCTACATAACGAAACTTTTGAGCACTTTTCGCCAAAAAACTAAACAACTTTTTTTTTATAGCAAAACGTACCATTTTTGAAATCTTTAATCACATGTCGGGACCTAAAAGTACCCACCAAAATTTGTTTCTTTATTTTTTCCGTATTTAGCTCTTTAATACTCATCGTTTGTGTGCTATTACTCAGTTTAAATAAAACGACCATTTGTGAAGTACAGAGTGGTCTTTATGAGCTATTTGGGTTGCCAGACACGTTCAGATTGTATTGATATGTTTACAAAAGTTGTTCAGCTTTACCGTGGCCACAATTTGCCAAATATTGTTTGTGAAAAATTAGGAGTCCCTGTAAGTTATGCTAAAAAAAATTTAGAAGAAGAATTTTTTTAAATATTTTTTCAAAAAAAAAAATGCAAGAAAAAATTATTTTTTTTTCTCATAGTGTCAATAAAATTTATTCAACGGATTGTTAGCCACATTATAGCCAAATATAGTTAAGCGGTATCACCAAGTTGGAATTAGCTGTTGGACAAAATTTGATGACATCTTTTTTCGTGGGGCCTACTGAATTTCAGAAACTTTACGAGGCCCATAATAAAAATTTAACACCAATATGGCTAAACCGAGTATAGGGGTTTACTACCCTTTGGTAGTAGAATCGAACCTATTCTGCCAAGTTAGTGCATTTTTCCAAAAAGTGTTATTTTACAAATAACATAACATAAATAGGGTGATAACTTTTTTTGGACAACATTGTCCACAGGGGTTTTCTAATGGCAAATATTGTATTAATGATAAAAAAAACTATTTCAGTTCAATTTGGTAAAAAAACCTTACGACTAAATGCCTTTAATATATATTTTTTTAAATTTTTTTTAATAACAATTTTTTTTTAAATATGGTCTAGCGTTTCCAAACGAGTTATACCGGAAAATGTAGAGGCTGTTATGGCGACGACGTTAGAGAGCCGTGCGAAATTGCCCAGACTTGAAAGCAAAAAAGACTTCAAACAGTAATTTTTATCTTTTCTTTTCTATTACTAAGTTAAATTAATTTTTTCATTTACATATGTTCTGACTAAATAAATTTCTAAAGAGAAAAAATAAATAAAATATTAAAAATAAATAAAATAAATAAAAAATAATAAAATAAAGTGCCAAAAATGGAGATTTTTTGAAATGTTTGTATGGGGAACCCCCCAGGGGAGTTCCAGGGGGGTGTGCCACGAGCATGGGTGGATCGGCCCTTCAAAGTTAGTGGGGGTCGGTCATACATTTGGACTCGATTGGGGCACTCTACATGGGTCAAAGTGGGATTTTTCAAAACTTGACCCTACGGGACAAAAGTCAACAGTTTCGGGGTAGTAGAATTCGTTTTAGAGGTATGGTTAATTCCGCAAAGTTTCTTATTTTGATCCCTAGAATACGATTTTCACTGAGCTTTGGGCGATTTTTTTGCCTCCCCACAAATCGACCCGGCCTAATATGTAAGTTAGCAAATTTGGAAGAAAACTATTCCATTGACTCGAAAACGGACTTTACTATTGAAACCAGCATGCCTTAATTATATAGATGTGATGGTCAGACGTTGAGGCATCAAAAAAAGTTTTTTTTTTAACTTTGTTTGATTCAAAACTTTAACGCGGTTGGTGCGTAACCTTTTTTAGCGATAGCGAAAAACTAAAAGCGCAGTTCTTAATATTTGTCCATGCCCTACACAATTTTGTCTGGGGAGATTTGATATTTGCAAAAAATGCAAAAAGTTATTACCCTAATGTACATATGTATATTAATGTGGCACCAGTTATTAATCGGAGTAGTCATTTGATCCTAAATATGGTTTTTGTTTTACTACACACCGCCTTCCCCTCAAAGGGAGTGACATTTAAAATAAAAACTTTTAATTTAGGAAATTCATCCACAGATTAGAAAATTTTGTATTGATTTTTTTTTTTTTGTTGCAAATTCAAAAATATATTTGAAGATTTGTCGAGTAGCTTAGCCTCAAATAGACTATCTAGACATGCCAAAACCTTTTCTAAATTTTCTCATTGAAATAAATGGAAAAAAAGACAAATAATTTGTTTAATACCTCCATGGATGGTAACCGATTCGCTGCGGGTATCGGTAAGGGTAACGCTATTTTCGTTTATTTCGGTAACGGCATTTTAGGGGTAAGGATATTTAAGTTATTTCGGTAACGGTTTTTTTTTAGCGATAACGGTATTTTAATTATTTCGGTAACGTATTTTAGGGATAACGGTATTTTAATTATTTCGGTTACGATATTTTAGTTTATTTCGTTAATGTTATTTTAGGCATAGGGGATTTTCAGTTATTTTTCGGTAACGGTATTTTAAGGATAAGGTTATTTAATTTATTCAGTTAATGTCAAGGTGCATAGATAATTTTAGCACCATTATGCCCGAATTCTAATGACTAGTTAGTTATGAGTAAGCTTTGGGAAAATATATATCTATTTAAATCATTTATTTTTTCTGATTTTGTCAGATTATTTCGGTAACGGTATTTTAGCGATAACGGTATTTTAATTATTTCGGTAAAGGTATTTTAGCGATAATGATATTTTAATTATTCGGTAACGGTATTTTAGGTATAGAGTCGGTTGAAAGGGTTTTGAATCGATAACGTTTTTTTAGCGTTAACGGTATTTTAATTATATCGTTAACGGTATTTTAGCGATAACGGTTTTTTAAGGATAACGATAGTCAGTTGAAAGGGTTTTGAATCGATAACGGTATTTTAGCGGTATTGCCTGCCATCCCTGTTAAATACTTACGATCTTGGGGTGTATATTGTTCTGGTATATCATGCATTTGTGTATGTTGTTGATCTTCTGCAGGCACTCGGGTAGGACTGCTATTGGCAAAATGGACCTGTAATTATGAAAATTAAATTTAGACTTTTATTTTTTGTTTTTCAAATTTAGATCTTTTGTCGGTGAATAGAAAATTAAGACTAAAATGATTCTTCTGCTGTATTACAAAATCATCTCAATAATTTCTTAAACTCTTCAAATACAATACATCACTTTTGCATTAAGGACCACTTGTGAAACACTAAAAAAAAGGACACTTATACCTAAAAGGATAATCGTCATACATATTTGTATTACAAGGTTTTTTTTTCAATACAAAAGTGTTACAACCTTATAAACGAATTTGTTTGCAAGCAGAAGTACTAATCAATATTTTATTACAATTTTATTGTCTTTCACGTTTTTTGTTTTTTTAATAGGATGAGACGTGGATGAGACAATCATTTTATAACACCCCTCTTAAAAATAATCCAAAATTGAAAACGCGTTTTAGAAGACAGTCTAATGAACTATTTAATATTAACCTACCCTGTATTTAGATAGATATTGTGCTTCTTTTATTAGGCGTTTTTGTTTTACATAAATATTATTATCAGAACATTTTAATTTTCTTTTTGCAATATTTGTACACTTTTTTTTGGTCTTTAAATTATTAAATTTATTTCAGTTTCTTTTACTTTGCCAGAGACCCAAGCCGACTCAAAATAATCGGCGGCGGCGGATTGGCAACAAATGGTCGGCGGCAGCTATAAGCCGGCTGAAGCCGATGTTTTTTAATAGTTCTTGCAAGATCATGTGCAAAAACTGCTTATACACAGAAAAAAATAACAAGATTATATTTTAAATATCAAACAAACAATATTCGGAATATTTTTACTATTCAGTAGAATACCGAATAATAGCACTTTTCTTCAAAATTGTTCAGTTAAAAAAGTTTGAAAAACAGCATTTTTATCAAAAAAAAAAAAAATACAGAAAATTTCTTTAAACCGTTAAACACGACTGTTTGTTTGTATTGGTTTGAGATGATTTTTCAACCTAAAAAAGTTTTATGATTCTGTTGAATTTTATCTATATCTAAAGCAGCTATGCCCACTCCATATGCCCGCGAGCGAAAACAGCTTTTTGTGCTTTCACATGTACACATAAAGAGCTTTGTGCTTTCACACATACGCGAAAACTACACCGATAAAATTGAATAGTCGCATAGTTAAAAAAATTCTTAGTTCATTTTAAATAAATTAATTTTAACTATCTTGATCATTAATAACTATTTGTTTTTTGTGTCAAAAATTTTTAATTGTCATAATAAATATAACGAATTTTCGTAAGCATAGAAAATTTGACTTTTGTTTTAAAAATTGTAAACTTTAAATTTAAATTTAAAATATTTTAATTGAAAAAACTTAAATTTTGATGAAATTATAAGTATAAAGTTTATACTTATCTTATACATCCATTGTTTATACTATAAACAATGGATGCAACATTTAAATGAGTATTTGTTACTACTAGTATGGTTAAATTATAAATCAACTAAGAAATATTTTGGGTGTAGTGATAAACAATAGGATGGGCCGAAATATACACATAAAGAGCTTTGTGTACGCGAAACCTAGTAATTAATCGGGTCAGCTAGAAAACATTTGTGCAATGCTTGCGTTTGGTTTTGTTTTTTTAACGACTGTTGATCAGTTGTCACGCAGACTTCATGCGAGAAGGTAGTACACGCAAATCAGAAAGTGAAGTACAGCACTCACTGCTCAAAATGTTTAATGAGGTTTGGGAAAATGATTTTTTGTTTACACAAAACAGCGTTGGCGAGCCAGTATGTTTGGTATGCCAACGCAATGTTAAGCGTATTCATAAATTTAATGTCGAAAGGCATTACAGGTCTCGCCATAAAGAATATTTCGATATTGTAGATGCGGAAAGAGAAATTTTAATTGCTAATTTAAAAAAAAAAACATTTGTTGCAGGAAACATTGTAAATAATGATGTTGAAAAAGCGTCTTTTATTGTTTCGCTTGCGTTATCAAAACGCTGTCGTCCTTTTGATGATGGCATTTTTTTTAAGGTGCTCGCTAAAGAAGTGCTGGGTTGTTTTGGAAGTAAGGGTAGAGATATGGCCCAAATTTTAGAAAAAGTACCATTATCAAGGAACACAATTACCCGTAGGACAGAACGAATTAGTTCGTATATTTTTTCCCTCACCAAGAACAGACTTAAAAATTGTAAATATTTCGCTCTATGTTCTACAAAAGTTCTACAAAAGCGGATATTTCGGCCCATCCTAATAAATAAAAGTAACAATAAAAGAGCTTTTACGCGTACCCAACACACTCGAACAAATCGCATACATTGACGTTGGGCATAGCTGATCTAAAGTACACCGCACTTTTATATGAAAATGTATGGAAGAACTATTCGGCAAATATGCGGTGTTCTGTTTAAACCGAGTAACTAATATTTGGTAAAATGTCGAATACACTAAAACAAAAAAAAAAAAAAAAAATTGTAAATAAATTTGGATTTAAAAAAATGTGTTTGAATTTACTAATGTGGTATTTTCTTAAGACGTTCGAACTAAACGAATGATAGATTTTGTTTTTGTATTACATATACATTAGGCGTTTTCATTCTTGGTGTTATATTTACTTCGTGTTATATTTACAACGATTTCTTTTTTAATGTATGGGAAATTTATAAATCAGCTGATTTTTAAAAATTTTAACTGCAAAATGCTTTCGTTTTAAACTGGATTTTTTGATATTTTTATTAATTTTTAAAATTTCCTAATAGTTAACACAAAATACATTTCTTTGATGGCTGAACAGTCAGCTGTTTTTTTTTTTTTATTGCTGATAAATTTATCACGTGTGTTTACCAAAGTTTTTTGTGTGGTATTTCGCCACGGTATAGTAAATTTTAGTGCAATGCATTTTGTTGTTGGTTCCGGTAAATTTTGATAAATTTATCAAACGTACACTATTAATCAGATCTACAAGGGTTATTTACTAACAAGAATGAATACCGCTATTGTTTTTCGTTCGTTTTTGTTTTGTATTTAGGAAATATGTTCACAAAAGAGATATATGAAATATGTCATACTATTATTTTTTATAATTGAAGCTTATAGGGTTGCCAGATTAATGACAAAAATCGGAATAGTTTTTACTAAAATATTAAAAACTTAATAAAAAAACGATGTTTCGCTCTTTGATTTACACAAATCTTTCAGCTAAGCTGGTTAATAAGTCGGCTAACAAATTTAAGCCGAGATCAGCCGCATTGTTCGGCGGCGGCTTGAGCTCTAAAAAAAAGTCGACGGCTGAACCAAGCCGGCCTAAACATGATTTTTTTTCATAAATTAAGTAAACTGAGATATTTAGTAATGGTACTTATTAATTTATTTTTAAATTCTACCCATTACATTTTGTTTAATCAACAAAATAACGTTATAAATCGTAGTTTCGGCGTTTTGGCGTTATTTTCACTTTAGTTCAAGATATTTTAAAATCAAACAGGTAAAATTGCAAAATAAAACCGATTATAAAAGAAGACACATGTCTTTAATTGAATCGCATTTTTTAAATTTTCATTTCACTCTTAAAGTTACTATTGTAACCAACTATCTTTATTATGAGAAGATATTGACTGCCAACCCTGATTGTATTGAAAAAATAATTTAATAAAAATATCGGCTAAGCTGGTTTGTACAGCTTACAAATATAAGACGAAACTATGCTCTTACTTCGGCGGCGGCTCGACTCCCAAAGAAAAGTCGGCTGCGGCGCTGAATCGAATTTGCGCCACTCGACTTGTTTCTCTGTACTTTACTTTACCAACATATGTGGTACAAAAGAAATTAGGCAGTATTTTGACATTTCTACTTGTGTTGCAAATTGAAAGTTTTGTGTGAAAGCTTTTGGTACAAAGCTTTTTATGGAGTTACCAGGTTTAATTATATATTAAAGGATTTTAAAAATACTAACTAGTAGCACAGAGTAAACAGACCCGATACAAGTGACAGTTTGTCAAAATTGTCTACACATTGCAATAAGAAGTACAATAATTTTGCACAAAATATGGCACCAGTCTTTTGTTCTGTTGTGGAGGGATAAAAAAATTGCACAATGCGGCCAACATACTATAAAATATTTTCCACGGTTTTTGGTTGCGCAATAAGAATTAAAACCTTTTTAATTTTTTTATAATACAACGTTCCAATATGATAATATTTTTCACAATAGCAAAAGGTGCTCAAGAATATTGCGCAGTGTATGTGATAACGGGTAAGAATGTTATTGTTTTAAAGGCACTGTATTGTGTATATATTTGTTTCATTCTAACACGATATTTTGAAGAGTTGCCATCTACAGTATTTTTAAGAAACTTTGTCAGTGCTGCCAGACTGTAAATTTGCGTGTCCTGTCTAGTAAGTCTATGTCCTCGGCTTGGAGGGAAAAAGTGTGGGCGGCGGCTGATAATCGGATAAAGGTTAAATTTTATAAGAATTTTGTATGTTACAGCATGTATAAAATTCAATTTTTTTCAAGAAGACAAAACACATGCAAGGACAGCTAAATTTATTTTTGGGTTACATACACTGTTGCCAACTTTTGTTCAAGAAACGTAGGTAAATTTGACCCAAAGAACGCTACACTCACAATATTATTACGTTTAAAACTACCAAAAATAAATATTAAATTAACTGAAAACACAATTAAAAAGGGACTACTGATTTTCCAATATATTGAACCCATTTTGATATTTATGTTTAAACATTGTTTAAATAACCGATACAAGTAGTAAAAACAACAGAACGTCTTTTAAAATAACTTTTAATATTTAACGGACAAAACGTAAAAACAACGATTTTTTGCCTTTGTTTTTGAAATTTAAAAGCTTTTTATTTTTGTTATTACAAAACAGAACACATGCAGAAACCAGTGTTTGATTTCTTTGTATATTTAATAGATTACATAGACCTTAAACTCTTTGACATAAGCTATCAGTGCACGTAAATTATGAGACTGTGTTGGACATACGTAGTATACAAATACAGAAAATATTTAAATGTGTATGAAAAAATGTGTTTGTTGTTAAAAGATGAATCAGGAAATTAAACAAAAAATTAAATCCTTAGGGAATTAAACAAAAAAGTTAATTCCCCAATACTACGTCTTCACTGAACGTGTTTTGGACGTGTTTTGAAACAAAACATGTTTTCCCATATATTTTATTTTCACAAAAACACGTAAGTTTAAACATAGTATAAGGGAATTAAATAAAAACAGAATGGATGTCTAAGGAATTTATGCCACACTCAAAATATTCTTACAGTAACTACATGCAGGTCATTCGGGCAGTAAACAGTAGTAGTTGTTTTAACAGCTATTGTAGTCATTTTTCTTTGAGAAAATGAAAAACGACTGAATTAGACAGTCATTTCAAAAATTAACTAACCAAAAATACTGTACTTTAGTAACAGTTGTTTTGAGTAGTTATTTTAGTATTTTAATAAACAACTGCCAAAACAGTAAATTTGCAGTAAACAGTTAATTTTTTTTACAATAGTTATTAAAAAATAGAAGATTATGTAGAGTTTTTAAAAATTCTCGTTTAGTTTATATTTGTTATTATTGATATGTTCATAGTTTGCGAATAATAACTAGAAAATTTTATTGTATCTCCAATGCATAAAAACGTCATAATTGGAATAACGTTTAGAATTTTTACTTTCCATTTTATATAGGACGTAGGAAATACGCATTTTTATTGTAATTAAAAGAAAAAAATATTTTTTTCATTAAAAAATATTTTTAAAATACCGAAAAAATAACTGTTAAAAACAGTAGTTTTTACAACTTATGTAGTCGTTTTATGTTCATTCTTTTTATTGCATTGTTGCTCGTTTTTATGGTTTATGCATTCATTTAAGGTTAGCTGGTTTTAACCGCTTCGATAGTAATTTTTACTACCATTGTAGTTGTTTTTATCAATAGTTAAAAATTATTACATGGTAGGTAATTTTTATGACAAATACAATCATCGCCTTTTTGACTACATTTGTAGTCATTTTAACTATCAGTTTTAGTAATTTCTTTAATTTCCTGAGCGTGGCATCATAATTTTCTAAAATGAATCGATACTCCAATTTTTAGTATAATATATAAATACCGGCCATATAAAATATTTGACAAATCGCGAAGTTTTCAAAAAACGGTTTGGTTTTGAGATTTTTGAAAATGTGAATCATAAATATTAGTTCCGGTTTTGACCTCGGTGATTTCAATTCAAAAACTTATGCATGAAATATTTACAAATTACAAACAATTGTAAAAAAAATTAGTTATAGTTTTATATATTTATTTATATAATGTAACTAAAACGCGGATGCGTTAAATAATTACTTTGTTACATCATAAAGCATTTTTTAGCAAACCGCATTTATTTTTCAGTTTTTTAAATGCTGTTTTTAAATGATTATAATCTAGAGACTGTGCCGTTTTTTTTATACCTTGTTTTGTACCACAACTTAGCGGTTTTGTTGATACCACAAATCATACGGTTTTCCCGCAATGTGCCTCGTAAAGGGATTAACTTCATTATATTCAGTTTTTTATAAAAAATTTTTTATATTTTAAATTTTTTTAACCTTAATACAAATGTTGGAACAAATTCAGTTTACCGACACCTCTCAGAATTTTTTGAAATTTTTTGACCTTGAAAATTTGACCCCACAGAGTCCAAAAAAAAAATTTTTTTGCGTCGCTCACGCCCCTTTTTCAGTGGGCGGGGCTCCAAAGTTTGAAATAAAATCCGAAATAACTTCAAAACTACTTATCTGATCTTAACTGGCGTCGTTGGAAAGGTCTTGAAAATATCTTTCCAATGAGGTATATAATTCAAACTTTCATTTCAAACTTTGGAGCCCCGCCCACTGAAAAGGGGGCGTGAGCGACGCAAAATTTGTTTTATTTCGACTCAGTGTAGTCTCTTCTATTAAAGGACAAAATTTCATTTATTTTGGTGAGGTTTCGGTAAACCGAATTTATGCCATTTTTTTTTTCGTTTTTTATTAAAATTTTTTATAGTTGAAAATAAAAATACATGTTTTGGACTTTGTACAGTTGAAAAATCTTTAAAATTTTTAATATAATTATTGCTTGATATAATTTTTATAAAAAAATAAAAATTATGTTTTTTAGACCTTTAATTGTGCAATGAAAATTATTCAAGTTCGAGGCCATATTCTATATTTCTTTATGTTAGAAATCAAAAAAAAAGAAAAAAACGCTTTGCAATTACTGTAGTTTTTCTCTGACATTACCAAGTTTTTATTTGAGTGCACAAAGCGATTTAAGAATTTGAAGTCAAGCTTTTATTTTTCAAGTAATGTGTAGATATTTACGAATAAAGATAACAAAAGAAGAATAAAAAAAAATAAAATTTTAAAACAAAAGATATTTCAACAATTATGATCACATACCCGTGGCATTTTGTGTGGTGATGTGAGGAAAATAATCTTGAAATGAAACTTCCGTATGTGATATAGAAAAAATAACGTTTTCCAACACTGTTTTGGTAATTTACTATGAATTTTTGTTTAGCCAGCACTTTAAACTTTCTTTTTAATTTCAACGATCACTTTCTACCAGGTCAACCGGCTAAAAATTCTTAATGAATTTTTAATACTTTTTTTTTATTTTTATTTTTTTTTTAATAATTTTAGTATTTTTTTTTAGATTCTTTTATACATTTTATTTTTTAATTTGTTAAAAAAGTAAGAGATGACGCTAAGGCCAACAAAAATAAACTAAAACATACACAATTTTTTTTTTTTTTATTAATATTCAAAAAAATGTATGGAATGGTTGTTGGACAAGAAGAAGAAGAAGAAGAGGAAGACGAGTAAAAGCAAGCAACAAACATTGAAATGGATTTTTGAATAGCTTTTGTTTTATTTTATTTTGTTTTTATATTTTTGTGTTGGCTAGCTTGCTTCTAGCTGTTAAATGAGGTAAACACGTCTGTCTGACAAAATTTGTTGTTTCTTTGACTGGCTGTTTGGCTGATCCCCTGCCCACCCCCCCTACCCACTTCCCAACTATTCCACAACCATAGCCCCAACAACAAAACACATACACACACTACAGTACAGTACAGCTGTTTTGTTGTAGTATTTATTTAATTCATTATTCTTCTATTGAAAGCGCCAACTACTAAATATTCAAAAACAATCATCATAAAATAAATGCAAATAAATATTGTCTGTATGCATACGAGGGTCTTCACGAAATATTTCGGCTAACTTTTTTCTACTTTAACCCTTATGTTTACACCAGGGCCTGGCCAGGCAATTTTTGTTTTTTTGTAGTGTATTTTTTATACTTCCTTAGAAGCTATAGTAATGATATACATACCATGATATTCTCAAGGATACATTTTAGAACAGTTTAGTTAATGTCCGACCGAACAGATCGGCCAAAAAACTATATTTTGTCGGTTTTTTGATATCTAGAGGCAATGATGACAAATTTTGGTATTGGAAACATGTTTGTTGAGCCGATTTAATTCGACTTTGTGTATAAAATTTTAGAGAAAAGCCGAAGTTTAGCTATAGAGTTAAAAGTTCGGCCGCCGAACTATTTTCAATTTGGCCGAACTTTCTGAGGCCGAACAGTGAATTCATCGCTTAACTACAGACTGTTCTTCAAATTTGACACTCAAAATAGCATCTAATCAGCCCAATCAGCATCTAATCAGCCTAATCAGCATCTAAATAGACCAAATGCATTTTCTGGCCGAACTGTTCGGTCGGACACTAAGTTTAGTGCACATTTAATTTTTTTTTTTTGCTGAGGGTTGTAAAGTTTAGGGTCATATCCGTAACACCTGGGTCTGGCCAGACCCATAACATTTTCTTAATATTTTAACAGGTATTGCAACATTTTCTTCCGAAATTTTGAAAAAAATTACTTACAATTTTTAAAACAAAGTAAAAGTGGCTTTTCAAAAATATTTTTATTTTTCAACTGAAAAAACTAAGTAGGCTGTCAATTGCAAGAATAATTTATTTGAACTAACAATGTGCATGAGCTGCAAAGAAAGAAAGAAATAGTGGTTGTGTATAGAAATAGTGGTTGTGTATAGTTTGTGTTTTGTTGATATTTAAAAAAAAAAATGGAAAGAAATAATGAAGGGATAGAAGAAGTTGACTTTGTCTATCAGTCGTATTCACACAAAATCTTTATATTAACTTATACGTTTTCATATAGTCGTCTAGTTCTGTACCGGGTCTGGCTAGACCCTGGTGTTATGAATGTGACAAATCAACTTGGTATAAACATAAGGGTTAAGCCTTTGACGATGAATGGTTGATATATGTAAGAGTTTTGGTTTTTGTTGTATTAGCTATACTTGGGATTTTTTCATTAGCATTAAAATTTCATAAGCATTAGTTCACTAATGCTAATGCCAACCAAATATCATTACCATTTAATTGTAATGAAATTTTGTGGCATTCTCATTTGTCCTACTAATGCAAATTAAATCACACTAATGCATAAAAAACTAATTATAATTGAGCACAAAAACCATTTGTTTACATAGGAACGGAACCAAAGAGTATATACAAAATAGAGAGACTATACTTCCCACACCTCTCAGCAACAAAATTCCGAACTCGGGCAAGCAAAAGAAAACATTTTTTTTACACTAAAAAATACATGTTGATACAAAATTGTTGCCTTAAACACTCACTTTTATTTAGCTTATATTTTGTTATTTTGTATTAAAATTTCATGTAATTTAATTTCATCTTGCTTATTTTATCGTTAACATTTTAAATAAATAAACATTTTATTAAATTATTAATCAAAAAAATGATACAAATTAATTTAGACTTTTAAACTTCTGCAACATGTTTACAATTGTTCGGTGCGAGTTTACGAACAAATAAAATGAGGGCAGATTGAGAGATCAAGTAAATTTGTAAGCTCGCTTTGGCTTCTTTATAAAAAATTCAAATAAAATAGATTTAAAAAAATAGCTTTAACTTCGGGTTTTTAAGGAATTTTTAAAACAAATACTTAAGACACCCTGTTGTTGGTTCATAAAAAATGAATTCCTCCGGATCTTTCGAGGACCTAGCCTATTAGTATTATTAGTGTGTATTAATACTTCTGTGAATGAAGAAATACCTCCGTTTCGTTGATACCGGCCATTTAAACTAAGCGAAACGTCGCAAAACGGGCATGTGTCATTCTATTATCAGAGTGATAAAATTTGCATTTTCATGTTTAATACAAAAATAATCTTTGCGGCTCTTTCCGGGCCTAGCCTATTTGTATTATCAGGGTGTATTAAAACTGTGAAGCAAAAATTTTGTCATATCTCGCTTAGTTTTGGAGATATCGGCCATTTAAAAAAAAAAACGTCATTTTATAAAATTGCTTGTATATCGAATTGCTTGCTAAGCTAGATATCGAAAAACGGACAACATTTTTACAAAACTTGACGTATGTAAAACGTACATATAATACAATTGTGTTAAGTGTTCCAATTCCACTCATTCCCCGTTTCATTACATATCGTTCCATTTTGCACCAACGTTCCATTCTATTATCAAAGTGTTTAAATTTCCATTTTCATGTAAGTATATCGGTAAAAAAATAATTAAGACGCGCTGTGGTTGTTTACCTTGCTTAGTTTCTTAGATATCGCTCATTTAAAAACAACGCCATTTTATAAAATTGCGTGTATCTCGAAAACTAAGCGAGCTATAGAAAAACGGGCAAAAATTTGCAAAACTTGTCTCACGTATCACACACCGATAATACAAATGTGTTTAGTGCTCCGATTCCACTCGGAGCACCGTTCCATTACACAATGTTCCATTTTGGACCAATGCTCCATTTAAATTTGTATTTTCTCGCACGCATACACTTAGGAAAAAATGTTCATCATATTGATGAAATTGTTTCATAATACGTTTGTCATCAATTATATTATATTATTATAATATGAAAACATCATAAATATGATGAAGAGTTTCATAAAAATAAAAATGAAAACATTTTTCAATTATTTTATGATTTGGAAAAGTGTGATTTTTTAATTTCTGAAGGTATTTTCCATAAGCTGATCAGGCCTAAATTATTACAATGTAAATAAAACAAGTCAATTACATTATTTACCCGACGTTTCGTCAATTTTTTGTTGACTTTTTCTAGGGGTTTCGTAATAACATGAATATTTTTCACATTAAAACATAATTAAATTTAACTAACGAACATAAAACATGAAACACAATATAAAACACAGCTTAAATTAATATTATTTTTCTTTTTTTAGAAAGAAAAAAAAAAATAAAATGGAAACGCATATTTCGCTCTTTAAGGCTCCGTCGCTTAGGGAAAGCGTGGTCTTAGAAGCCCAAAATTACACAGGTGTTATATTGAAGTCATCTTAGGGTTAATTTAGTACAGAATATATTTTTATGGATCTATCGAATGGTTTTAGCCAGGTTTGTAAAAAAGAATTCAAATACTTTTTGTTCAAATATATATGAAAACGCACAGGATCCTTGGATCTGAATGCGGCACCGTACGGGTTAATGTTGTTCAATATGTCCAACATTTTTGGCACTTAATCTAAAAAATCACGTTTCTTAAAATTCAAAAGTAGTAAGAAAATCTTTAACGTTTTTTGAAAATTGAAATAATTAAGTATGGGGTCACTTGGGGTCGCAGGTCCACATGGGTTAATAATGTTCGAAATATTTTTGTTTTTAACTTTAATGCTTATTAAATAAAACTATAAAAGTTACAAAAGTAGCTAATTTTTAAAATTAAAATATTTTATGGCAACAAATATGCCTTTTTATTACTAAAAAACACAATTTACCCAAAATCCGTAAAATTTAAATCGTTGCCCTACCCAAGTGTACTGGGGTATATTTTTAAATTTTTTTATTTTTAATCTCTTAGATGTTTTAAACAAGTTTAAGCAAAAAAATCTCAATTTTTTCGATTTTGTTGAAGAAATTTTTTTAAAATTTGAAATAGGAGATTTGAAAAACACCTCAAAAATGTTGTTCGTTTTTGACATCACCGTAGGACAGGTTAATGCCATCCAAAACAAAAAACTTCTGTTATGGCTCACAATTATGAGTGTATTAAATAATAAAATGATGTTTCAGTACTCAATTTTAAAAACGTTTAAAATTTGAGCTCGAATTTCTTGCTGAAGTGGTATTTGGCACATTAGTGGTCTGGGGCATTATTTATTACTGGTGTAATTCTTAACCGATTTTGGATTTTTATATCGTTTTGAATACATAATTTTATCTTAATCTCGATTAATTTATCATCTAGAGTAAAAACTATTGCAATATTGCAAAAAAACAGCAAAAACTAAAAAACTATCCCTTTTTTTCATATAAACGCATGTTTTGATCTTTAAGGCCCTATCGGGTAGGGAAGGCGTGGTCGTAGGGGCGTACAATTTCACAGTTATTTTCAAGACAAATACAAAAAAATTAGAGGGTAGCATCTCAACATTTGTAACATTTAACGTTAAGGGACACTCTACTATACATACATATTTTTTAATTGCATTGCCAAAAAATTCGAGAACAAAATGTTAAACATTACATTATTTGCTCAAAAGCGAAACAATTGTTTCTGCTATGTTTTATAGAAACGAAACGAAAAATAACAAAATATGATATGTACTACTTTTTTTTTGCAATAAGAAAAAGGAAACATAAAAATCTACATAAGATAGTCTTTAGCCTATCTACCTGCTGTATATTTGCTTGCAATTTGACCACATTAGATTATTAATCTCTATAAACATTTAATCTTTATTGAATTTAAATATTTTATTTTATCACAAGCCGGTGATAGCGCAAAATTTAAGTTATTTTAATCCACAATTTTGTTTTATGTATGAAAAACAGATACAAAAATCTTCCATGGTTGATTTTTTTTATATGTCTTACTAGAGTTGTACTTTTTAGTATCATTTTCCTCGTCACTACTACATCTTGACATGCCGCGACATCTATATCTCTGTGGTTGTCGTCCATTAGTAAAATAGTTCAAAACAGTTAATAAGTATAACTAAAATTTTAGCTGAAAACATAATTTTAGCAAAAAATTTGCTGAAAAATAGTATACCTGATTTACAAGACGTTTTGCTAACTTTTCTACTAACTTATTTTTTTGAGTGTGGTGCTCTGGCGTGATATAAAAATGAATATATATTAGGGCGGGTCGATTTGTAGGGAGGCAAAAAAATCGCTCAAAGTACAAGGAAAATCGTATTCTAGGGATCGAAATAAGAAACTTTGCCGAAGGAACCATACCTCTAAAACGAATTCTGATGTCCCGACTTTTGACCCGTAGGGTGAAATTTTGAAAAAGCCCACTTTGATACTTCAGAAAGAAGGAGGAATCTCTGCAAGATTATTGGAGCTACTTCTTCTCCGGGAGACGCGCTAGCAGATTAATGCATAAATCATCATTCTTCGTGACCGTTAAGGGGTTAAAATTTAAGTTGAAAGAGGGCATTTTTAGCCGTGTTTTTATAGCAAAATGTAAAAAACCTCGGGATAGGATATTTCAGAAAGTAGGAGGAGTCTTTCCAAGACTAGGGTCTCTATTTATTCTCCGGAAGACGCTCTAGCAGATGAATGTATAAATTATATTCGATTGGGTTGGATTCGATTGAGGCACTCTAAATGGGTCAAAGTGGGATTTTTCAAAATTTCACCCTACGGGTCAAAAGTCAGGACATCACAATTCGTTTCAGAGGTATGGTTCCTTCGGCAAAGTTTCTTATTTTGATCCCTAGAATACGATTTTCCTTGTACGTTGAGCGATTTTTAAATCGATCCGCCCTAATATATATATAGCTTGTGTACAAGCATTTTTTTTGTCAATAAAGCAAAAAACTGTTTTGTTCGTGTTAACTGGTTTGCAATTCATACAAATATGTGAACATTTTTAAAATAAAATATGAAAATGTTTTGTAGACATTCACTGTAATGAAAGTGTTTGTTAAAATAACTTTCGCAAATATTAACTTTTTTTTGCTGAATTTTGGTGCACATAGTTTTTAAGATTTTGGGTCGTCCTTTTTCTCTACACTGTCATATAAGTTTTGGGACATTTCGCGTTTTTCCCATGAACCGCACTTTCTTTTTTTTTTTTTTCATTTTTACACGAAATAATTGGTCAGATTTGTCTTTTTGCTTATGCACAAAAATGCTTTAATCGATTGCGAAATGGGATGAATAATTATGCAAAAATAGTAGAATATAGTAAAAATTGAGAAAAAAACGCAGATTTACTTGTTAATGCTGCTTATTTATAAAACAAATTTGATACCCAAATGTTGTTAAAGGTCTCATCAATATTTACCATAAAAAACTAAAATAAAATATATGATTTTTAAAATTTTATGTATAAAAACTGCGTTAAAATCTGGTCCAAAAGTCAAAAAACTGGGTACATCAATAAAATCAGCGAGGCAGAAATATTTAGGATCAATGGTCGGTACTCCTGTTTTCAGTTTTAAGGGACAATTTTGTAGCGCAGTGTTATTATTAATTAACCTAATTGATGTTTTCTTTAAAAAAATGTATTTTCCTTATTACCGAATATTATATTTCTACCTTTAAGCCATTGATTTTTGTGGTCTTTCAAAAATCAATTAACCTTTTACAACTGGTTATATACGCGTGTCTTAAAGTAACTGTCCTCTGTTGACCCAATTAAAACAAAATCCAAACGGATATTAATAGTTTGCGTGTTTTAATAAATAAACGTACAACAAACTGTTGGCAATAAAAACATATGTCTTAAATTGATATCATTATATATCCCAACAAAAAGATTTTCTTTCGAAGGATATGTTTTTCCTTGCTTACAAGATTATTCAATAAATCCTTATTTTGTTCTTAGATAATGAACAACTAAAACAAATGTAATACGATTACATTCAGTTTGCTTAAGGGGGGATTTTTTTTGCATATTTTTTTAGCTTAGATATTCAAAAATATTATCATAATAGAATTTTTCGTAATTCGAAATAGTTTGGGAGATACAGCAATTTTTGTGAAGCAAAATGAGGCATTTATTGGTACATAGGGTTTCTGAAGTTCTAGTGAACCGATTTTGATGATATAGGGCTTAATCGATGCAGAATAAACGTGGCTATCGTCCATGCTCAATCATCTGGAAAAAAATAGTTTACTATATGTTTTTTACACTAGACTAAAAAAAAATGGTCAAATGTTGATTTTAGATTTTCAAACCGCCGCCATTTTGATAAATACATTTTTTTTTATGATTGAGCATGGTACGATAAAGGCATTCATACTAACCAATTTCCCGTTCTGCTTTCGGATAACCCTGATTCCCGAAAAGCTGCGTACCAGCAACACACCTTTTTTGGTAGACCATAGTTTGGAAGCCGAGAATTTTTCAAACATACCTCTTACTGACAAATTATTAATTTTGTATTTTTCTTAATGAATTGTGCAAGCAATTACAAAAAGCAGAATACAAAAATCTTTTGCCGTTTTCTTTCCACAAATTTTTAAAAAAACAGCTAAAATGCAGCCGTCCAAACAAGAAGAACCCACTAATTGAGAATTCTTTAAATAAAAAAGTCTGTAATATTTAGAGAAACATCTGTTAATTTACAGAAAAATTAACTATTTTTATTTAAGCAAAACATGTCTGTAATTATTAGTAAAGTGAAAGTAGTAGGAAAAATTTGTAAATGTTACTAAAATATTGTAGAATTTTAGTAACAGAGATCGATTTGCTAAATTCTGCCAAACTGTTTACTAAAAATTAGTAAACTTTTTTTAAAACTAAAATCTATTTTAATTAAAATTATTTTTTTATTATTAATTGGGATTTTCTTTATTATTATAAAAATATACAACCTAAATAAAAAAAAAACTGCTTTAAAGTATGATAACGAAAATGTTAGCTAATTTTTTATTTTGGGTTGAAAAAATTGGTAAATTATTTTGCTAAAATCAGCAACGAAGCTTAGGAAAGGATTGTGTAATTTGTAAATAGAGAATAGGAAAAGAAAACTTTGTACTAAAAATTAGTACAAATCTGTAAATTGGGATATAAAGGGTCCGCCATCTAAAGTTTTTTTTTTTTAACTAGTGCTTATTTCGTAAATGGTAACACTTAGCTCATGTCTGATTTGACAGATAATTAGTTTTATCCTTCCGCTGAACGAATATGGTCCGTATGTTCGTTATCTTGGAAAAAAGTGAAAGAAACTGGCATCCTCATCGATAAACCAAAGCGTGAAAAGCCAAAAACGGTGCGTACACCCGAGAATATTGCTGCTGTGGCAGAAAGTGTGCGTGAAGCGCCATCAACATCAATTCACCGTCGTTCTCAACAATTGAACATTTCGGAGACATCATTAAGACGAATTTTGCATAAAGACCTTGGTATGACGCCATACAAAGTCCAATAGGTTCAGGAGTTCAAAAAAAAAAAGTTATTTGGCGGACCCTTTAGCGTATTTTACTAATTTTTTTAAAAACTTTTTTATTTGAGTATGTTTCTTAAAAAGCATGTGACTATGTTAAATGAGAATTACATGCATTTTTAAATTCAATGTTATAAAATACAGGCTACTTATAAAAAAACATTTGGTACACAGAAAAAATTATGGGCCAAAAGTATCTAATTAATCGATTGTATGGCAATTTAAACAATTTTTTTAATTGATTCAATTATAAAATTTATTGAATTTTCTAATATATCCATACAGTGTTGACAACATGTAAACAAAATTTTTAAAAATTTGGCAAACTATTTTTTTTTTTTTATTTTATTTAGATTAAATAATCAAACAAAGGTTTAAATATATCAATATATTATTTAATTTCTAAAAAAAAGAAAAAAAAAAATCACAAATGATTAACTTTTAATAAGTTGAATAGTTTACCGATTTTAAATACACGCAAAATCGTAGTTCTTTCACTAGAGTTTGCAACACTCTTTTTGTTGAGGTGTACGCACGAAAACTTAATTTAGTTTTGTGTTTTATCTGTGGTAATAAAAGTGCACATGTGGATTTAAATAAACCTTATCGAAAAAGGACAATTAAACTATTATTTTTGTAAATAATTAAATTTTCAATAAGTATAAGTGTCATTAAACTATCATTTTAAAGTTGTGTGTGATTTTTTAAGAAAGCAATTCAATTACAAGAAAAAGTTCAAGACAAGGCAAACAAAACAAAAATTTTGTCTTTAATTTTATTTGTTTTCTTATAATACGTTTTTATATTAAAAAGCTTTAATTTTATTATAAATAAAATGTCAATTTAATTTACAAACCTACATTTCTTTTTTTATTTAATTGGGGGCATATAACTAACTATAATTGTTTTCTTCTCAAGTTTCAATTAAAGTTTTAATCAATTTAACTAAACTTTTTAATTGAGGTTGTAAAGAAAAACAATAACTCTTTTAATTGATATTATTATTATTTTAATTGAAAGAGTTTTAATAAACTGTCTGCAAATTTTTTTAGTTAATACTATCATTTCAGTGGTACACTCAAAAAAATAAGTTAGTACAAAAGTTAGTAAAACGTCTTGTAAATCAGGTATACTATTTTTTAGCAAATTTCGTGTTTTCAGCTAAAATTTTTGTTATACTTATTCAGCACTTAACTGTTTTATACTAATGCTTTACTAATATACTAATGTTTTACTAATTAATTTTGCTAAAAAAAAATTGTGCTGATAAGCACATTAATAGTGTGGACGACAAGCAGATTGAAAGATATCCGCAGAATGAAGCAGATGTCGCGGCATGTCAAGATGTAGTAGAGAAGAGGAAAATGATACTAAAAAGTACAACTCTTATAAGACATATAAAAAAATCAACCATGGAAGACTTTTGTGTCTGTTTTTCATACATAAAACAAAATTGAGGATTAAAACAACTTAAATTTTGCGTTGTCACCGGCTTGTGAAAATAATTGTCTTTTAATTAAATAAAAGACAAAATAAATTTTTAAATTTAATATGTATTTCTAAACTAAATGTTTATAGATTTATAATCTAGTGTGGTCAAATTGCAAACAAACAAACATATTCAGACATGTAGACAGAGTAAAGCGAAATACAAAGACACACATCTTAGGTAGATTTTTATGGTTCCTTTTTCTTATTGCAAAAAAAGGGTTGTTTTTTTTCGTTTCGTTTGTTTTCCCTACGGGAAATGGACCAGTCACTGGTATGGCCACGTGACTAGAACTTTGTGTGTATGAACCTGTCATAGTTTCGGTTCTGTTATATGAAAGTGACCGGTACTTTTAACATGGGTTTGTCATAGAAGATGACAATTGCCACCTGTGGAGCACTGTGAGACGTGGCGATTAACTTGACCAAGGTAACCTATCACCGTACCGACTGAAATGAATATGCTACGGGACAAGTTAGAAGTAGGTAGTGTCAAAGTATGACCATTTTAGGACTTATGTGATATGCAACAGAACCAGTGGAAAAAAATTTATCACATGGCTGGTGTAGGTGTACGTATGATAGAACTGGCGAAAAATGTTTGAAGGAAAACTAGTAACATATTAAGAGCAGTGTGTTCTGTGATAGTTTTAGAGGAATATAGTTTTAGAGGAATAGTTTTGCGACGTACCACTGCACTGGTTTAAGGGGTGCATGTCGCCGGGCTTTCGAAAAATAATTAGCAATTAACCTGACACTTTTTATTCAGCGTGTGTCATATTATGTACGGGTTGCGAAATAGCCCATCCGGAACTAGTCACTGCACTTATCCAAAACAGTGTGTCATGTCACCTGTTGAAAAAACCTTCAAAAAGGCACAACAAAAATCAATTTTAAAATAAGTTTATTTCAGTGCTATATCCGATTTGTAGCAGTCAAGGGACTGAATCCTTTGGCACTAATTGCCATGTTTTCAGCAACTACTAAACCAGTTCAATGACCAGTAAGAACTTCAACTGCATCGGCCCTAGTTGCTTCAGTACACTATAATGTTATGCTACGTTTTCTCCAGTTACATGATATACCTGATACCAACTTGTCAATGTTTTGTCACCATTACTATAGTCACGTGATTAGTCATTTCACACAAATTAACACTTTTTGGTACACCACAATTTCGGTTTCGCCAGTTTCGTGACGTGCCACCCAATCATATATCACAAAATCGTCACTTTGGATCAATCGACCCTTCATTTCCCGCAGGGTTTGTTTATTTTTTCGTTTCGTTTCTATAATTATCTTCGGCAGTTGCGTCCTTTAAAAGAAAGCATCATTTAGGCAACCATTGATGTAATATATTTTTATCAATGTGGGAAAATGAAAATTTTTATATTTCGTAATTATTGTAAATTATTTTTAAAAGAATCACAAAAATATGTTTTATGATTTTCAGCAAATATATTAAATTATTAAAAATTAAATTACAATTTTTTTACAATTTTTTTGCGTTTTTTTAGTCTACTAAAATTCAGCAAAAAATTTATTAATTTTTAGCAAGGCTTTTTTATTTCTGATCTACTAAGTGTTAGCAAAACTTTTGCTGAATCTACTAATTTTGTTGCTAAAAATCAGCTCGCTGATTTTCAGCAAAAGATTTTGCAGACATTAGCAATTTTTTTGCTAGCACCCTCCTGACTAAAATTTTGCTGACTCAGCAAAAATTTTTGCTGACTTTACAAACTTTTTTTTTGAGTGTAGGTGCAAAATCAATTAAAATATTAATTGACTCAATAAAATTTTTAATTAAAACCCGTTTTTAGTTTTTTCTGTGATATGACAACAGCTTTTGGTCCAAATGTTTTTTGCTTTTAGAGAAGGTATATAATATTGATTGATCACTTTTTAATCAAATAAATTAATATTTCAAATAAAGAGCTATCAATTCTTATTTTAATTCGCGATTTTCGTTGTTGGCGGAATTTCAGAAATAAAAGTTATTAAATTGGCGGTTTTCGTGACCCAGTTGGCCAATCCTCATCGATGAAATTGTCTTCAACAATTTCTTTAAGACATTTTAGAGTTTGTCTCTAACGACAATTGTCGCCGAAATTGTCTTAAACAACGATGTAACAGAAATCTTCGTTAATGATTAGTAGGATAAATAAAATCATTTTTCAACCAAACTTTCTAGATATATAGAACCCTGATTAATTAAGAAATGTTTGCAGTTTTGTTATGCCTTAAAGCGCTCTCTAGTGGAAAAATTTACAGAAAATGATGAAACTTTGATTGCTTATATTTCTTAGACGGTTGAAGATATTTTAAAAATTTTAATTTCAAAAATTATATACAATCGGTAAACTAATTTCAAGCAGAGATATACATATTCATATATATTCATATAAAATATAAGGTTTTTTTATATTTCTAAATGATTTTTGTAAAAAGTTCCATCAAAAAAGGTCAAAAATTGATTTTTTAAAATAATTATTTGGCAACTCTGTATAACAATTTTTTACGATTTTTTTTAATCACGATTGTTGTCAAGATTTTAAATAATTTAAGATTTTTTACAGAAAAAAAATAAATATAGCCGTTTAAAAGTATTGGGTCGAAAAAGGAACACTATGACAAAAAAGAATTAATAATAAAATAAAATGAAGATGCAAATGTGAACCCTTAATTTATGGTCTTATTGATTTTGGAATACATTTAAAAGACATAATCAAAAAAAGTCCTCAAAAAAGGCTTCAAAATGAGTTTTTTCGAAATCAGAAATTACACAAAAGACGCCACAATCTACACAGAAAACACAATTTAGCAATTTGCCAACTGAAATTCGGTTACTACGACTGAAATCGGTTGGTATTACTGAATATTGGGTTTCACAACGAAATTTGGTTAATACAACTGAATTTTAGTTGCAACACCTAAACTATTTAGAAATCACATTTGAGTATGGTTGTACTAACCGAATTTATAGGTTAGAGGCACCAAAATACACTTTTTAATTCGGTTGGCACTTTATTTTTCTGTGTGTATGAAAAAATTTGGATTAATTTTTTTGACTCAAAAAAAAAGACACCAATCCATTGTTGACAACTCATTCTTGAGTCCAGAAATAAGGCTCTTTTGGCTGAACTACTTTCATTTTAAATAATATTTTTTGAGCCCGTATGCTCGCTGGGAATATAAAAAATTATGTAAATAATAAAAAGAATAAAACAATTTTGCCCCCATTTATAAGAACCTCGCTTATAATGAACTTACTTGTCCGGCCCATTAGGGTTCGTTTTTGCCGTGTTTTATTGTATATGGATTGTCGTAGGTCTAATAACTAATAAATGTTACTAAACATTATTGTCAATAATATTAAGGTGTAGCTTTAAGGACACAAATAACCAAAACAATGTTGGTATTAAATTAAATGTTAATAGAATAAGGAGTTTATATTTCCTTGTTGACGTTCCAACATTAAATAGTTAAAGAATTAACCCTCTAACCGGCCTAAACTTTTTTGGAATGAAATTTATACCATGTGTTCGTCACGAAAAATAGACAATAATTACTTATAACTACACTCTAAAAAATGCTTGTAAATTTACACTATAAAATATGTAAAACCTTATGTAACATTAAACAATATGCTTAAATTTACACATATGCCGAACATATACACAAAATATAATAAAACGCAGTTTTTATTTATAATTACACATTTTCTGTCTAATATTAAATAAATAAATATATTAGACATAATGTGTGTAAATTTACGAACATTTATAAGCAATAATTTATATGTCAAATAAATATTTTCAAATTAATAGATATTGAAAGCTTTGGAAAAATCAGCTAATTAAATTTTTACTTATTTTTCTATTATTTTAATTTTTTTAGATGTTTCGCTTTTTTCGCTTTTTTTTGCTGTTTTTATTTTACTAATATTTAGCAAAAACATTCTGCTAATTTTACTGCTTTTTCTACAACGTCATTTTACTGAAAAAAGATAGTTAAGTGATCTAAAAACCCTAAAATTATTAAACTTGTCAGAAAGTCGCGAATAAAAAAATTGTACAAAATAGTTATTCAGAGTTGCTAAATAGCACTGTTCAACAAAATCAAATTTTTTCCAAAATTACAAGGTCCGACCTATAAATTTTGATAGAAGAGACAAAAATAAAAAGACACGTGTATCGGCGTTTTGAAAGTTTACATCTGGGTTTCATTTAAGGGGGAGGTAAAGTTCCCCCAAATGCAAATTTTGTATTGTCAATCGGCATAGAAAATCGAGTAAAGCTTACGTTTAAAGTATATGGTGTGTTCACCAAAATGTAAAATGTTACGGAGAACATTTTTTTAAAAAAAAGCAAAAAAATCCATTAAAACAGGGATTTAAGGAGTTAAAATGTTAAAATTTTACTATAAGTCCCTGAATGCACCAAATAGTAAAATTTCACGGCGAATATTTTACATTTTAAATTTATTGTAAAATAAAATTATTGTTTAAGAGCAATTCCATATGAAAACGATCAAAATTGGCAAAAACTTTATTTTTCAATTTTCCCATGAAAATTAAATTTTCCGATTTTCCACAGAAGCTCCTAAATTTTCCAGCTAATTTTATTTTTTTTGGATTCCTCATAATTTTTGCTTTAAGAATCAGCAATACTCCTTGTTTGGACAGGAGAAGAGCATTTAAGAGACCACCTTGTTCTCATTGTTTTTATATTTTTTATAATTGAATTATTTTTTATTTAACAAGAAAAATTAGAAAAATTTTATTTTTCAATTAAAGCCTGATTCAATACCTTTCCAACGAGCTATCACTCGTTGCGATCGCTTTAGTAGTTTTTTTTAAAACAACTTTCAATGAGGTCCCTTATGAAGAATTCTTCAATTTTGTCACATGACAGTGGTGCACACCACCACTAAACCAGTCACTATAAAAAAAAAAAAAAAATATGTAGGTACATTATTTTTTGCTGGGCAATCGATTGAGACTATTTATTTTAAAATCGGAGAGGGGTCGTCCAAAAGGTGATCGCTTTCATATGGAATAGCTCTTAAATAAAAAATATTCTTTTGAAGTTTAAACATTGCTAAATAAAGAATTTGTAGATTTTAGTGCATTTAAAAGTTAAATTAATTATGCTTAAATTTCCTTTCAAAACTATTTTTTTTTACACCCGAGTTCAAAAAATTTACAAAACAATGAAAACTTTTCATTTAAATTTTACTCCCTTTCAGTGTAAATTCACACATTATGCACAAACTTACTCATTATGTGTGTACTTTTTTTCGTTTACTGTAGTGTGGTTTACACAGCGTGCTGCACATGGTCTATTCGGTCGAATATTATCCAATAATGAATGCTGGGTCTCAAAATGGGTGATGGTGTTGCGAATAGTACGCTCAGTAGGCCGATTATGTTGACCATAAGTTGAGCGAAGTGCACGAAACACATTCCTCACAGAACGCGAATTTTCGTAATAAAGTTGAACGATTTGTAAACGTTGTTCAGGCGTAAGTCTTTCCATTATGAAATGACAAACAATACTAAACAAAAATAACATGACAGCATGACACGACTCACACGTGATCTGTCAAAAAGAGGCTATTGAAAAAAGTATGTCTACTTGGATCACCCATTATAATTCAAAATTAATTATATATAAAAAAGTTAAGTTTTAATTGATCTTCTTTTATTTAATGATTTTTCTTTAAAAGAGCTTATGATCTTTTATTATATAATTGAAGGGCTTATTGCCAAAACTTGATAAGCCACATATACAGTTTTATGGATTTTCGCTGCTTTCTAAGCATCCATTGATTAATATTTGACACGTACCTAGAGAATAAACGTACTGCAAAAGTAATATTTTTTGCATTTTTTAACATTTAATAGGCGAAAACAAACCAAAAATAAAATGTGGCTTATAAAGTTTTTGCAATAAGCTCTTCAATTATTAATTATAATTATTTATTTTCAATATTTCGTCTCCACTTTGGGTAACTTCTTCAGGGAACAATGATTATAATTTGATTGATAAAATTTTGTTAAAAATAAAAATTTTGTTAAAAAATAAAAATATCTCAAAAAAAAAAAAAATATAAATAAAAATAAAAATATCACAGAAAACAAAAATAACTTTATCAATATTTAAAATCTTTACTAAAACATTGAAATAAAATATATAATAATATATTATTCAACATCATAATAATTATCCTAGTTTTTATTAACCAAATGTCTGTAATTTTGAGCAATATTTGCTATGTCCGTCTTATAGTTAATGCGTTGTGTAAATGCCAAATATCATGTTTCCGATGATGAGTCCAGTCGCTAAAGTTACTTTTTTAAGTAAAGTAAAATATAAGAAAATACCGAACATACGACGGCAATATGAAATTTGTTAAGCTTAGCTCCGAATTGTAAAAGCGAGTGTTCAGCATATTTCAAATCTGATACAATAAATGGGTACTCTTTTCATACATAGATCGGAAAATATTTTACAAATATAGGTTATAATTTTGCGAAAACGATTCTCGTTACACTTTGAAAAAGTCGATTTTAAATCACAAAAGTCAACAATTTTTTTAAATTTCGTACCAAAAAGATATTTCAAATAAAACTCAAAATTTTGTGATGTGAGCAAGATTATTCAAGTTCAAGATCATTTGTTTTTTGTTAAACAAAAAACCGTGCAACGATATTTATTAATCAAAAAATTCTTCATCCGCAACTTAATGCAGATTTTAATCCACTGACAGGTCCTTACATGTTTCATGTAGCGTCACCTACAATCATCAGAGAACCAATGTGGACGGGGTAGAAGATTTACCCAAAGCTATAATTTTCTGATGACAAAAGATGAACACTTTACCCGTAGTGTTTTTTAAACTTCATGAGAAGTTTAAAAAACAAAGCACGGAAGCATCCAACTAATTCAAAAAATTAAAACCTTTTTTTCTTTAACTAACAAATATCGTTGTTTGTGTAGTTTTTAAGATAAAAATTTTGTTTTAAATTTAAAAAAAAATATTCGAATGTATGTGTTTGAGTTCATTGTAAAAACCTGGTTTTAAATAACACAGTTCAACAAAATCAAAAAAATTTGATGCATCGGCGTTGTGACCTATTGTACAAATATGGCCATAGATTTTCAAAGTTAGCTATAGTTAAAGAAATATTAGCAAAACACTTTTTTTTTTATAAAATAATACAAAATTGAAAATAATAACGCAACTTTTTTTTGCAAAATTCAATCAACATGAATTTTATCATTTAATTTGGTATTTTACACGCTTTGAAAGGTGCGATAATATTCTCTATTTAATCTATTTAAAGTTGAATTTTATAATTTTTTACGATTTCGTTAATAAAATATTTAAAACGAAATTAAGACTCAAGACTTTAATACGTAACTTTAGTGAACATTACATGTCCCATAGTTTATGAAAAAAACTCGTGTACTTTCTCTTTTAGTTTAAGATAAAAATTGTTAAGACTACAAAAAATGTATACATTTTTATGCCATAAAAATATGGAGTCTATCACAAATCTCAATTAATAAAATTTATATAAAAACATTCAAATATGATTAAAACATGTTTTCTAAGCAATGTCAACCAAGTTTCAGTACATCGAAGTGTGTTTTCTTAAAAACTAACGTTTTTAAGTGATGCATGTTGAAAAAATTTTTTTTTTTATTTTCCCCATAGTAAATACTAGGGTATTTAATCGATTAAATTTTACTCGATTAATGGATAAATTGTGATCAAACAATTGTTCGAGTAATTGAAAATAGCCAATTTCGAGTTACGAATAACTCGAACAACTTTGGTCGATTAATCGAGTTAACTGAGTAAATTAAAAACAATTTTTATTTCAGTTCATTTCGTAATTTTTTTAAATATTTATTTTTTATGAAATATAAAAGTAATGGGTTACCGTTTTAACTTACATACTATATGTGTTTTGTAGGGGTAGAACTGTTTTACATGGCACCACGATGTGGGAAATACTGTACTGATAAAAAAAAAACATTTTTTGGGTCTTTTCGGAAAAACAATTTTCCGAAAACCGAGTCCAATTCTTAAAAATATCTCCTTTTTAGCAATTTCTTAAGATAATTTTAAATATCTTTTAACAATTACATACATTATTATATTCAAATAAATGTAAGTTTATGCAGATATCAGATCTGCAAAAAAAAATTTTTTGTCAAAAGGTCCATTTTCCAGAAAATAATCAAAATTGTTAAAAAATTTAATTACTCAGCAAAAAAAAAAAAAATTGCAACAATCGCAAAATGATAAGGTTGTGTTAAAATTTGTTGCAAAGTCAACTTCTGGTGTTAAGCCTAAAATGGCCCTTTAAAAGTTTTATTGCAATTGGATCTATACTTAATTAATTAATTTAAAAATTATTTATTTCACAAAAAAATTTAAATCGAACACAAATCTGTATTTAAAACTTTAACGCATTTGGTGCGACAACTTTTTTAACGACCGTTAAAAAGTAATATAATATTTCTTTATAATACCCTAAGGCAGACAGACTGATGTGTCATATTATTTTGATATTAGCAAAAACTGCTGAATGTTATATCCCTATTTTTCTCTAAGCAGAAAAAAAACTCTTTAAAAAGTAAAACGCCACAATTATATACTATTGTAGATTGTAGAATATCTTTTTAATTTTAGTTCAATATTAACTACCAGGAGCACGTGGTTGAATGGATCTTGGGTACCGGAGGTTGGTGCACAGGTCTGGTTCACGGATAGCTCGAAACAGTCGAACATGGATACGGGGGCGGGTGTCGTCGGACCCGGATTTCAGCGTGCTCTGCCCATGGGCAAATATCCCTCCGTTTTTCAGGCTGAAGTCTTCGCTATCTGTATCTGTGTGGAAGAGTGTCTGCGGAGGAGGACACGGGGGGCCACGATCTACATTCTATCTGACAGCCAAGCGGCACTTGGTGCCTTGAGGGCTCAAGATGTGTCGCCTGGTCTGCTTAAGGAATGTATCGACTCTCTAAATCGTCTAGGACTTAACAACTCCTTGACACTGGGCTGGGTTCCAGGCCATGAGGGGCATGAGGGCAACGAACGGGCTGACTGTTTAGCCAACTGCTGAGCTCGTCGACAATTCATTGGCCCGGAACCCTTCTGTGGCGTACCCAATGGGTATGTCAGAGAGAGGCTCAGAAGATGGAGGGAGACGGAGTTTGGGGCCTAATGGGCCAGATCGCCTGGACAGCGACAGGCGAGGCTGTTTATATCTCCCTCTGGGGAGAGATCGCGGAAACTCTTGTCTATGACGAGGGGCGAACTAAGGACCGTAACGCGTTACCTCACAGGACACTGTGGCCTTAGGTATCAATTGTACAAGATGGGACGATCATCTACGGATACGTGCAGGTTTTGTGAATTGGAACCCGAGACCTCTGAGCATGTTCTCTGCAAATGTCCGAGGCTGTCCGACAGGAGGGTGCGTTATTTTGGTGATCGAATAGTGACGCCATCGGACGTTTGTAACTGTTCACCTGGTAGGATAATTGGCTTCGTAGGGAGCCTGAACCTATAGGGTGTATTCGCTGGCAGCACAAAATACCAATTTCTGGTCGCGGTGCATAGTGCCACTATAATCTAATCTAATCTAATCTACCAGGTTAAAAATCAGTATATATGCATCCATTCATTCTCATATATGAAGTGATTCGAGGTCATACATGTCCATACACCAGCATATACACTCAGGGAACTTCTGCTTTCATACAGTTTCTTTATTTTTAATGTAAATGTCAGTCATTTGTACAATAAATTTAATTTTTTACTAACCTTGTAGTTTATTGAAAAAACAAACCACATCAAATGACTGTTTTATGATTTTACATTAATTTTTTGCAGTTGTTTTTTGTTATTTAAAAAATAAAAAAGTAAATGTTTGTTTCACTACAATTGCTAGTAATTTTTTTAACATTAAAAACAAATGACTAATGTAATGGCTCAATTAGTCTTGCCGTTCCGTGCCGTGACGAATCAGCTGTTTCGTTCATGGTTTATGTGAGGTGCTTTTTTGAAAAACGCACTATCCATAAACCAAAAACAAAACAGCTGATTCGTTACGGCACGGAACGGCAAAACTAATTGAGCCTTTAGTTGAATTTAATGAAATGTTAGTCGTCCTTTCTTCAAGTGAAATTTCATTTGTTTTTGACTACAATTATGTCATCTTTACCTACATAATATCCTAAGTGTAGTATTCATATACATATGTTAATAAGTATGTAGTATATATATTTAATATATAAATATTACCTCAATTTTCGTTAATGTACACATATTACTGTGTATGGAAATGTATAGACATGTATGATTATATAAGTAAATATTACCTCAATTTTCGTTAATGCACACAGATGAACATTTATGATTCCTCATATTAACATATAAGAATAATTTATGAACACATATGAATCATGTATGGATGCATGTAGACATGTATGAAGCATGTGTGTTCATGTACGGATCCATATATATCGATTGTCAACAGGGTTACGTATTTTTTTAATTTTGATAAAAAAAATTTCGAAACTTCTGATTTTTGTATTTATTTTGTGTACTTTTAAGGAAAAATTAATAAAATACATTTATTGAATTTATTTGAGTTACTCGAGTAATTTTAAAAATTTACTCGATTATTCATGTAAGTGAAAAACCTAAAAGTAGAGTTACTCGTTAACTCGAACAAAAGCAAACCCGAGTAATTTGAATACACTAGTAAATACGAAAAAAAAAAAATGTCGATATGAAAGCGATGGTTCTTTTGCAGAAATAAATTAAGTGGAATATAAATTAACATCATGTGCTCAAATTTTGCAAAATTAGATTAAGGGATTTTATAATATTCACAAATGAGAAAAATAAGTTAAGTTTTCACTTTAAATGCAAGGATATCCTACATCCTTCACCCAATCGCAGTTAATTGATATAGTTTTTGATGCTCCAAGTCCAGACTTTAAAGTCATGTTAAAAGTTTTTGTAGTTTATTCAAGTATGTGAATTAATAACAAATTTTTAAGAAAAAAACTAGATTTTTGGTATAATTTAAATTCGGTGTTCATATTGGTGATCTGCGTTCTAAAATCTATGACAATTGATAAGTCGCATGTCCAATGCATTTTTAGTTTTTAACAGTGTGATTTGCATATTACGGATAAAGCAAACATTTTGTTTTCAAAAAGTCAGCGCGTTGTAGCGAAAACAGACCAGTGCCTCTGGTGGGAATCGAATGCACGACCCCCGCACTGATAAGCCAGCACGCTACCAACTAGCCTACCGGGGTGCACAACCTTAAATGAAAATGTTTGCTTATATATTACAAACGAAAAGAAGTTTTCGTAAAAATAACGAAAACTTGTTTTTATCCTCCATGTATTTTTTGATAAAATTAATAGACAATTTCCATCGTTTCGTAATAGATAAACAAGCCGTAATTTATTAACAAATTAAAAACATACATTTTTTGTTTTAAAATCTGTCTATGGAGATCTAATGTATGCTTCTTAATATCTTTTAATTTAACGATTTTTGGATAATTATGTATATAATTGTATCTAATTATATCAAATGAAGTATAATTGGATGCAATCAGATTGGGGCAAAACTCGGATGAAATTGGATACATATTTATTAAATTATATGTAATTAAATCTAATTATATCCATTTTTTTTGGGATCAAATTATATCACATTGTATGTGAGGAAAATATCTCCCCATATATAATTTTAGATACACTTTTTTACTCGGGATGTTTTAACTTTGATAGTTCGAACTGAATATTCGTCCATTGTATTCGTCTAACACTGGACGGTCATCATTGTTATAGTAAAGTCTCGACAAACTAACAGCAAATAAAGTAATTTCAGAAGAGATTTCGAAACTTAAAAATTAAATATCTCTTTATTTCCAACTAATCCATTAAAACGAATTATATGTACCACTGGATTTTACTAACCAAACTGAAATTAACGTGGGTTTTGGTGTGCCTATTTCACGTACTTAATTGTCTAGCCTAGTCCTGTGGGAGGTGCACACAGAGAAAAATTTAACTATTTGCCAACTGAAATTCGGTTACTACTCATCAAATTCGGTCAGTCGGTTGGCACAACTTAAAATTAGTTTTCACAACAAAGTTCGGTTAATTCAACTGAATTTTAGTTGCAACACCTAAAATTTTCACAAATCTAATGTAAATATCGTTGTACAAACTGAATTTAGATGTTGTTATTATTAAAATACACTTTTCAATTTGGTTTTCACTTTATTTCTCTGTGTGTACCTTTTATTTGAAAAAGCTAGTTCTGCGGCAGTCTGCATAAATTCAGCGTATGATATTTATCTACACTCAGAGAAAAAAGTTGCATCATATCGATGAAGTTTTCATAGATATGATGAAGAGTTTCATAAAAATGTATGTCAAATGTTTCATACATCTTCATCATTTCATACAAAAGTTTCATAAACCAAGTGCACATATTATTTGTTTCCTATCAATTGAAATAAAGAATTTTAATTTGAAATTAAGAAAATGTAATTTGTTATTTTCTGTTTTAGATTTTCTGTTTAAAATTGAGAAACTATCATAAGATGAATTAAAAGTCAGAATTTCAATCTGTCAGTCTGTCAGTCTGTCAGAAATTCAATCTTAATTTATTTTTTCTGAATTTTAATAAAAGTGAATATCAGTTGATATTTTCTGTGAATATCAGTTGATTATTTTTAAAACCCAAATATATTGGGTTTTAATAATAATTAGTGTCCGAACGAAGACTTCTTACAATAAACGATATTTGCTAATATTTTTGGTATTTGGAGACAATGTGAATAAATTTTGATATTGAAAACATATTTGTTGAGCCGAAGTTTAGCTGTAAAGTTAAATAATCGGCAGCCAAAGTTTTTTCGATTTAGCCGATTTTGCGGCGACCGTTTATTGAATTCATTGCTTAACTAGGGACTTTTCTTTATATTTGACACACAAAATCGTTTCTAGTAACCTCAATAAACATTTTTCCATTTGTCAAATTATTCCATATTCCTTTACAATACCGACAAAAACATTTTCCGGCCGAAGTCTTCGTTAGGATACTAAAAATAAATTTTCGTCATTGGTTTGTGTGCTACCAAAGAACATTTTTAATTTCATAAAAATTTAACATTCATGAAACATTTAATGAAAAGCTATAAAACTTATTAATATTTCTGAAACATTTCATTAATATGATGAAGCGTGTCTTCAATTAGAACTTTTATAAAACAGCTTCATCATATTTATGAAGTGTTACATTGGACGAAAGTCAATAAAGTTTTTCATTCAATTAATGAAGTATTTCATAAAAATGATGAAGCATTTCCTTTGAGTGCAGGTTTAGAACTTTAAAACTCAAAGTTACTTACCTTTTTATCCGGAACATTATTATTGTGATCATCACTCGAAGTTAGCGCCGTACCATTGGTTAATTTTGGAACATTACCGGTTTTTGCTGGACTTCTGTTTTCAGGCACAAAACAAAATTGATAATCATCATTACCACCCCAAGAGCTTAAAGCATTGTCCTTATCAATATATTGATTCAGATCTTTCTTCTTAATAACTTTTAAAATTTCAACAGCTTTTTCTGGTAAAATAGCTCTAACAATTTTAAAAGCCGCTAAAAACAAAATAAAATTCAATGTTAATGGGTGTAAAATTTAAAATTTTGACAAATAACTCCCTTCTTAACATACCATTCAATACCCAAGCCATTTCGAATACTAAAATATAATTTAAACAATTTGGATAGTATTGCTTAAATGTTTCTATAATCATTTTGATAAACTCCAAATCCATATTCGATAAACCCGTACCATCCATATCAAAAAATACGGTACATTTTTCCATATGTGTCTCACGATGTATACGTTCAATCCAATAGATCAATACCTTAAGTACTTCTCTCATATCTTTGGCTCCCTTAACGTGTAATTTTGTCTTAAATATCAATAGGGGTTTGCCGTCCTTATCTTTATTACGTGAGAAGATGACACCGTCTTGTAAATAATCTATTCTAACGTTTGATTCATTCAAATCATTAGCCCCATATTGCTGACGCCATATGCAAGTGCTCCATAGTTTATCGAAGGATACATTGATATCCAGATCATACATTTCCAAAAAGCGTGTACACCAGAGATCTTCATTACGCACACGATCAATGTCGACCGGATGAAAATGAACTGTAATATAAATGGGGAAAGGTACATATGAATTATTTATTTTGAAAGTGGTATGAGTCCCTTTATGTTAAAAATACGATATAAAGGGATTTAATTTAAACGTTTTTGAAAATTTTGTAAAATTTTTTTTGCAAATTTTGTACAATTTTTTTATACACATCTTATCAGGGAACTTTAAATTTATTTATACTTAAACAAAAATTAAATATTAATTACGAATATTCATGTTTTTCAGTATTTCGGTCGGTTTTTGGTTTTATTCGAATAATTCGGCATCTTAGAATATTTGTTAAGCTAAAAATTGCAGAGAAATATAATTTTTTTTTATTAATTTAAGGGGTTCTCTCTATTTTTAATGCTAGCAAGTATAAAATACTGAGAAGACAAATTTGCTTTGTTACTTTTTTTGCCTTTTTGATGCATTCTTTACCCATATTTGCTTTTTTGGGGTTTTCCGATTTTGAGCTTAAACAAATGTTTTGAATGCATGTGTTTGATATTATTTTAAAATTTATATTTTATGTATTTTTTATGGTACAGATAAAGCAAAACCCTTTCTCTAACTTAAAAATGATTTTAACAAAAAATCACATTTGGAAAATTTTGATAGTAAGGCTGATTGACTTTACCTATTTTTGACTACTTTGATAATAACCGTGAAACCACCCAACAATTTCGATTAAATTAATAACTCCTTAAATTTTTTTGTAATATTTATGAACAATTTCATTTTTAATTTCCACATTTGATCCAAATTGGATGTCCAGTACTACATTGATTTTCTGATAAAGTTCGGTTACGCGAACAGAAATATGTAAACCCCTGTAGATAAATCTGCATTGCATTAGCAGATGAAGACATTTTTTATATAAGCATGGCAATGTTTTTTTTCTGTTAAAATTTTTTAATGATATTGAACTCGAATAATCTTGCGTCATAATTTATGATAAAAGATCGAAAAATAAACTTTTTCAGTCCTACTATCTTCTTTTCGATCTTTTTTAAATACCCGATTAAAAAAATTGATATGGAGCTTTATGTAGTCATATCAATTTCTATTTGACGCTATATGCAATTTTATTAAATTTCATCCGAAATATGGGCCCATATGTTTGTATCTGTTTAGATCTAATCTGATGCAATCAGATAAATGTTCAGTACAATTTTATCCAAATTATAGCCAGATGGAATTGTATTAGATTGTTCAGTTTTGTATATAATTGCATAAGTTTATATCTACAAATGAATATAATTATATAAAAACCAGATATTATTGTATCAGGATTTTTACCTGATTTAATAGTATATTATTGTATATGCACTGATATAGCATTATATAATTAAATCCGAGTTTTAGTCTGGTAAAATTGCACTAAATGTTATATTTTTGTATATGATTGTATGAAAATATATTAAGAAACATATTACTTTTTTGGGGTTTTCCAAAAAGTTCCCGCCTAAGCTTCTTTTAAGTTTCAATACACATTAGGGGTCCCAAAGGTGGACAATTGAGATCTTATTAAATCTGATCGAATCTGAGGATATCTGGGCATTGTTATTTTGAATTGTCCGGTTTGAGATCATAATTTAATGTTATTATTGCAAATAGAAAACACTGAAAAAAAATCTTGTGAGGATCACCGCTAGAGGGAGTGCCGCCATTTTGACCTAAGCGACTAGGTCGGTCACCTTCAGCCTCATTCTAATCCACCACTCACATGAAACTCGAAGTTTGATCACGTATATATATCAAGCAACCAAAGTAAATCGGTGATGTTAATTGATTACCCGAACAACATGAGTTATTTTCGTCTATTCTTACAAGTTTAGCCAACATCTTTAAATCTTAAAGGTTTTTATTTGGCAGGATTGTCAGTCCAACTGCTAATGTTACCATTTATGGGAACGAATGGGAAAAAGTACGTTATAGTTAGTTTTGATAGTTCAAATTAAGGAAACACTTTGTAATTTAAAAATGTATTATGAAATTAATTTTAATGAAATCCTATTATTTTTTTAAACGAAATAAAAAATTTAGTTGAAGCATATCACATCCCTTCTCGTTTTTATAATTGTGTGTCAATCCAATATTTTGAAAAGAATTATAGCCTTTCTGGAAAAAAGGATATAGTACGAGTCCTTGCCGCTATTAATAAGAAAACTGGCACAAAGATTTCTAATTCCATTTCAAGAATAAAAACCAATTTTCTAAACATTGCAAGGAGAATTAGGAGCTTTTATTAAAAATTTACAAAATTCGAAATAACCCGAGTAAAAACTTTTACATATAATCATTAGGCATATAACTTTTGTCATTTTTTGCAAATATCAAAATTTAACAGGCAAGGCTGAATAGTCCATGGAAAAATATGAATAATATAGTTTTTACTTTTTCGCGATCGTTAAAAAAGGTTCCGCACCAAATGAAGTTTGGAATTAGAATTTTTTTGATGGTTCTATTTAAAATAATTTTTCTGATTTTAGTTACTCTTTGTTAAACTTAAAATTTATTTCTTGTAACACCTAGTTTGTACTTTGCTTTTATTAATATTTTTATGTTGTTTTAAAATTGTTAAAAAAAAGATTTATAGCATTTTGTTTTTAAAAATATTCATAATAAATACCACTTTAAAAAAAATTTATATGTAGCTGTATGTAGTCATATCAATTTCTAAGTGATGTGCTATGCATTTTTATAAAATTTTATCCGAAATGTGAGCCCCTATAATTGCGTCAATATGTATGGGTTTAGATCTAATCTGCTGCAACTAGATAAATGTCGAATAAAATTTTATCCGAATTATGGCCCGATAGAATTGTATTATATTGTATCAGTTTTCATCCAATTATATAATTTTATATATAAACTGATACAATTAAATGCAATTATATAAAAATAAGATATGTTTGTATCCGGATGTGTACTCGATATAATTGTGTATTATTTCATCATAACCGTATAAGGTTGTATGAAAACTGATACTTCTAATTAATTATAATTTGATCCGAGTTTAGTCCAATAAAACCGCACCAAATGTTACATTTTTGTATGTAATTACATACAAATATACACAATTGCATCCAAATGTATATTCATAATATCGTATCCGTTAAGTCAATAAAAAAATATTAAAAAACATAATACATATTACTTTTGTACGGTTTTCACAAAAGTTCCCGCATAAACCTTTTTTAAGTTTTATCAAAAATCGATTTGCTGCATTAATTTTTTAATATACATTTCACCACAAAAAATTCTATTAAACCTAAGTTCGCTACTTTGGTGGATAAAATTTACTCTGTGGAACTTTTATAAAATAGATTTCTCATAATATATTCAGCATTGCCAAACTTTTAAGCCCTATATTGGCAGAAAATCAAAAAAAAAAAAAATTTAAATTCAATACAAAAGCCAACTTCAAACGCGGGTAGCAACTGTAAATACCCTCCAAATTTTTTTAGTTTTTACGAAAAATAAGCTAAAAACACGGACAGATGTAATTATATGTGTCGTCGTATTTAAAAAATTTTGCATAAAAAAAATTTATGTATAAAAATACATAAATTTATGCATTTGCATATAATAGCATGCAGGAACATATATTTTTGTATAAAATAATGCATGATTATATGTAAACGTTTTTACTCGGGTAGATGAATTTCACTAAAAACTTTTTTAATTACTATCGAAAAGCTGTATTTTCTATATTTTTAGATATGAACTGATCTGGCATCACAAATGACATATCTTGTCATATATGTTCAGATCTGACAACAGATCTGACTACATTTAATCGCATCTAATGAGATTCAATCATATAGTTAGATCTAATCAGATCACATCTTTTTTACACGGGTTATTTCGAATATTTTGTATGGTACGAAATTTAAAACCTAGTCGACTTTTGTGATTTAAAATCGACTGTTTTCTTTTTTATTAATGCCATTTGTTTTAATTTATAAAATTTAAAAGTAAAATATTTGAAATTTTTGTTGGTAGGATCCTTGTATGTTACAATGTTAGGAAATTGAGTAAAAATTTTGCTTAATTTATCAAATACATCACCCGAAAGAACCGGTTATTTAAACCGGTATTGGATTAAAAAAACCGAATCCCGGTTTTACCAAAATACGTTCTTAAGCATTCGAAAACCAGGTTTTCGAATAGGTCGAATATTTGACAACTCTAATAATATATTAAAATTTTTCTTTGGTCAAGTACCTCATCTATGTTTGGAAATAATTTTGCAAATTTCGTTCACTCACTAATTTCCCCGTTTCTCTGGAACAAATTTTTAAAAAAATTTTGAGTTAATCCAATCTTCAAATGTATTCGGTTTCTTGTTGATGTAAGGATGAAAATGTAACTTAGGAGAAAAAAATCGAATACGCATAACTTTGCTGCATAACTTTTTTTCCGCGATTTAAGAAAATGGATATTCTTATGTTTCATATTCTTATATTCTTACATCAACTAGAAACTCACACACAAAAACATAAAAACTCATTTCAATCACGAAAACCACCGATTCGATAACTTTAATTGCCGATTCAATAACTTTAATTTCATTTGGATAAAGTGCTGTTGTCATAAAAAATGTTTTTTTATAGCTTTGATTTTATAACAATGAATTTAAACTTGCATGTAATTCTCGTTTAGTTAGCAGATTTATTTATACTTAATGTCAACATATCACAGAGAAATTATTTTTTTCCTTTTTATTGAAACGTAGGGAGTAAGGGAAACATTTTTTTTGATTGTTTTTACAGCAATTAGCAGTCTTGTTGAAAGCAGGGTATTTTTTTTAATAATGTTTAATTTAAATTTAATTTTTTGTTAAAAAAACTTAATAAAGTAAGAAACCTAATTAGAATTAATAAAAATTAATAAAATGGATTTAAAATATTTATTACTAATACATGAACATTTATAAAAAACAACTACTTACTTAAATATTACAAAAACAATAACAATATGTTTTAAGCGATAATATAATAAAGTGTCAAGCAAGTTCCGAATTTGAGCAAATACTTAATTGATTCAATTA
This sequence comes from Delia radicum, assembly GCA_021234595.1. Taxonomy (NCBI): domain Eukaryota; kingdom Metazoa; phylum Arthropoda; class Insecta; order Diptera; family Anthomyiidae; genus Delia; species Delia radicum. The sequence goes on along the minus strand of CM037853.1, from coordinate 103,197,328 downwards.
ATTTTTAATTGACGGCTTTTAAAATTTTCAACAAATTGATTAAATTGAAAAAAGTAGGGAAATATTTTTCTCTGTGCACACAAAAAAAAACCCATTTCAATCCCGAAAACCAGCGATTCAATAACTTTAATTGCTGAAATTCAGCCAACAACGCTGTGGTGTAATGGTTAGCGCGTTGGTTACACAGATGTCCCGGGTTCGATTCCCGGTGACGGCAACATCAATTTAGAAAAATAATACGTATGAGTTTCCTATCCTCATATGCATCGCAGCTCCCACCTTCGGTGTTCCCATAGCACTTAATCCTACCGAAGTAAAATAATGAATCAGGGCTATGAACCAAAAAGCTTCAATAAGTTCGCCAAATCTCCATCAGTTGGCGAGCAACAACTGTTCTGAGACTTATCATCTCGCGCAATTACAGTGTTGCCATGTCTGAAGCCCTTCATCTTTCACCGCCTTTCATCTCTCCACTATCCCCTTTCCAAAGAAAGCAACACATTAATACATAGAAAGAATTTCCTGAGTGTTGCTTCTCTTTAAAAAAAAAAAAAGAAGTAAATTAATTTTCAAATAAATTATAATTCATTTGATTAAAAAGTGATCAATATTGTTTACCTCCTCAAAAAACAATTCGATAAAGTATTGTTGCCATACCAAATTTTTTTTTATAGCTTGGATATTATAACAATGAATTTAAACCGGCATGTAGTTCTCATTTAGTTAGCAGATTTATTTATACTTATGTGAACAAATTCACACAGAAATTAGTTAGTTTTTTCTATTGAAACGTAGAGAGTATGGAAACTTTTTTTTTGGATTTTTTTTTTGAAAACATTAGCCCTTTTGTTACAAATAGAGTATTTTATTTTAAAAAATTTTGTATTTATTTTTTAGCATTTTTTTGTTTAAAAAAATCTAAACATTTTTATTAAAAAAATTTAACTTCAACAATTACGTTATCAATTTTATGATAATGTTTTAGAATAATTTAATATTTGCATTTGAACCACTGAAATGAAATCATTTAACTTTATAAAGTAATGAGAATTAATAAAATCTAATTAAATTTTATTTAAAATATTTATTACTAATACATAAATATTTATAAAAAACAACTACAACCCTGTAAAAACATATTTTTGTGAATTTCCGTTATATGATATTAGCTCTAATCTGATACCAATTAGATCTTATTTGATGAAGTTAGATACAGTTTAATACAATTGTATCCGAATTTAAAATGTATAAAATTATATATAATGTAATACACTTACATCCAATGAAATACAATTATATGCAAATACATGCAATTCCATATGGCATATGGTATCATATATAGACACCCAGCAAAATAAACTGGAAGTAGTGCTTTAAGAACCTCTTTAACTTGACTTCCGAAGCATTAGCATGCGCACATTTTTCACTTTAATAGAAGTTATTGTTATCAACTGCCAAAAATTTTAAATTAAAGTTATTTTAAACAGCATTTGCATCACCATATAAATTAATTGGTATCTAAATTAATAACATCATTAGAAGTACTTTTTTATAAGTTCATATATATATTTTTTTTATATGGAGGTTGAGGTGGTAAGTGGTTGGATTTGCAATCAAAAGGTTGCAAGTTCAATTCCGGGCCGGGGTGATAATTTTTTTTTATTTTTTTTTTTATTATTTTTTAGTTCTAATTTATTTTTTTAGTATGTTTTATATAATTTAGTTTTTTCTGAGTATTTTAAGAGAATTGAGTAATTTAAAAACAACCAAATAATTAACATCTTGACTTTAATCATAAAAAAGTTTTTTTTAGAACATTGTTATCCAGAGTGGACAAATAATTATTTAATAAAAATCTATTTTCTGTCTTTGCGATGGAACTTTTTGTAAAACTTATTTAAATAAATAAAAAAAAGTAAGGTTTTATATTTTTTATTGTTTTATTGATACGAAAATGCAAAGATGTATTTCACTGCTAAAAATTAGTTTATCGAATTTTTCATATTTGTTTCAAGATATACTTTTTAGGTGTGCCTTGAAACGTGTGCAATATTCAAAAAAATAAGGTAAAAAAAATTGATTTTAGCTTCAAAAATCTATTTAAAAATTATTGTTTCGGATAGCAAAAAATTAGCAAAAACGAAAAATATCGCAGCCAAATTTTGGAAGCTAGTTTATTAATAATAATAATTAATTAGTAAATTAAGTAATTAATAACTTTTACTTAATTTAAATATATCACTTTAATATACCTATAGAGTTTTTACCGACCTCTTTCTCCAAATCTTTAGAAAAAAATACGGGAAACAATAAAAGATCTTACGTTCCAAGGCTCGCTCGTTTCATTGCACGCCACTTTTCCCTACCTGTAGTTAAACTACTTCTCCAATATTTTTTTTTTCATTGTCTGGTATATTTTATATTATAAAAGACACTTCTCGTCAAATTAATTATTAAAAAAATATTTTAAAATATGCAATGAATTCAAAATTGTTAAATGAGCATTTTTATTATTTCTTAATATTTTTTTTAACCTCATCAAAAATTAAAAATATTTTATATCTCAGTGATACGAAATCACATAATAAAAATGTTTTAAAAATAATTATTTTATTTTATATATTTGTGTAGCATATTTTTCTTGTTTTCATAAAAAATATATCAATATTTTCAACTTAAGTTCGTTTTAAGTTTGTTGTACTGCATAAGTAACTTTGGTGCAAATGGTAGAGCGGTCTACTTTAATACAGCAGATCGTAACTCAGATTCGTGTGTTCAATACTCGCTGGTAGCACCAAAAGATTTTTTTTTTTAATATTTACAGAAACATACATCCCTAAAGTATGCTGTACATTTTTATTAAATAAAAATAAAAAATATATATTTGAAAAAGACCTTCCATGAACTATTGAAAAATAGCATCCATGCACTGTTTAAAATGCTATTAAAAAAGTTATATATTCACTCCATCCGCCCAATGACACGACAATGTTAGATGTGGTGTTTTTACTACTTCTTCCTCAGCTCTTATTTTGCTGGGTATATATGTAATAGAGTGGCCATAGTGGAAATTTTTTTGAAAAGTTCAATTTTTCGCACTGAAAAATGTGAGGTTGGGGATAAAAATAATTATGCATATTTAAAAATTTTTTTTTTTTTCAGTTCCGAGTACCTCCGGGTTGAGCCCAAACATTTATTACATTACCCATTCATCACTATTTTTGTTCCTGTTTATATTTGAATAACAACAAAATCTGACTGTTTGTTCCCATCTGAATTTCTTCGATACCTATAATAATTACCTTTCCAACGAGCCGCAATAGTCTGCAGATAAACTGCGGATAAACTTGCCCTGAATACCCTAAACCAAAGTTCCAAAAATAGATGAATTTTTTAATTTTTTTTATTGATGATAATATTATACTAATGAAGATTTTTTCGTGGGATGTAGTGCTCCACAATTTGAAGCAAATACTGCTTATCCTCTTCGTCGTATGTCAATGCCCGATTGAAATCTGTAATAAGTTTTATTGCTCTTTCTGCAGGATCATTTTCAACAGTTAAGTGTTGGCATATTCGTTTTGCGGTGCAATATTCTTCTTGATCCTTCCAAATTGATGGATCCAATTCAAAAAATGTCACATCGATTTGTAAACGATGGAAAAAAACGCTTGGTGCGAGGAGTGACGAAAGAACTTACATCCTTATTTTCAAACGACTTCACTTGTTCCAGCGTTAAGTTTAATCTTTTCGGAATAACTTCGTCATTTTCGTCATCATGATGCCAAGAGCTACAACCATTTTCCGTTTCACTTCAATAGATATCATTTCATCGAAAAATCTAAGAGCAACCGCCTCTTCGGATAAATACCATAAATGGTTTTTGATTTTTGACAATAAGGCATTTGAAACATTTAGATCGAAATATGAAATAGCGTCTTTAATGAATTCCAAATCTTGGCGCGGTGCAGATACAGCGTTAACGCATCCGAACCAATAAGAAACATAAATACGCGTCAAGAAAATGAAAAAGTTTCGAATGTTTTTCAGTTCGGAGGATGTCATCTTGAATTGTTCGCGAAGCAAAAAAATCTTGTAGCAGTATATAGCTTTGGACATAAACCTTGCATGACTTGGTGCGCCAGGCAAACGCAACTGCGCAAATAAGTATATACCCAACCAACTCAAATAGCTGGTGCGTATTTTTGTTTGGGTGCCTGTCACACTTATACTTATGAGTATGAGTATTTTGCCATGAGTACAATAAGTACTTATTATACTTATGAGTATAAAATACCATAGGAAAAAAATATTAAAAACTTTAAATAGCGATATCGAAACTAAGCAAGATAGGGCAAAACGGAGCAAATTTTTGGTCCTGTGAACCCCCAGAGTATTGCCAACTATCATCACATGAACTGGCCCAGATGGGTCCAAACTTTGAATCTAAAAAAATTGGCATTCCCGAAAATTTAAAAATGCACATATCTCGTTAGAATACGACCGCCAAATACCCAAAAGCCCTCCGATTAATAGTTTAATAATTATACAGTTTTTATAATTCTCAAGATCCTATAAGGCCCCTTAATTCCAGTATCTTGAAAACTTGCCAAGAGCTCCAAAAATGCTTTTGGATTTTTTTGTCGTGTAGGCAGTATTTAGCGAGATATATGCATTTTTAAATTTTCGGAAATTCCATTTTTTAGATTCAAAGTTTGGATCCATTTGGGTCCATACATGCGAAGAGGGGCGACAATACTATGGGGACCAAAAGTCCGTTGTGCTCTATCTTGCTTAGTTTTCGGGATATCGCCATCTTAAGTTGTTTTGTAAGTGGTTAATAAATACTTATCACTTATCAACTATCCATACTTGTAGTTGTTTCACTTGCAGTTGGTATGAATATGTTGGTTATGAGAATGGTTTAAATTAAAACATCCCAATGGACCACAAAATAAGTAAAGTATAACAGTACTTTAGAATAAGCTTTTTTTAAAAAAAATACTAAAGCCTTTTTCAACCGTGTTTGAGAAAGTAGTATTCTTTACAACGTGCTGACAACATGTCGCTGCAGCAAAGTCCCGTTAAATTCTGTATGTACGTCGTTGATTACTTTGCATTGTCATTGTCAATTTTGATCGAAGATAGTGCGGTTGTCATAATTTGATAAATAAAAAATAATAACAATAAGTGAAAAAAAGTAATTGTCCTAAATTTGTCTGACTATCTTACCTTGAAAAAAAAAATTCTAGGTAAGAGTCACAAAAATGGAAGACAGTCACAAAAATTTCTGAAAATCGGGGCGATAATAAAAAAATTTACAAAAGTAGGCATAAGCTAATTCTACAATTGGTAGCATAAGCTTGTTCTAAATTTGTAAGCATAAGCTAATTCTACAATTGTTGACATAAGCTTATTCTAAAATTAGCGGCATAAGCTTATTTAAATATTATTTCAGTAATATTATCACGAGGGTTCCGTTTTGATTTTTCTACAATAAAATTAAAGCGTTTTTCAATACTTTCTAAAGTCTTTTTAAAGCTTAACGCTTATGCTTGCAAGCTTAATATAATATTTTTCTAAAGGGTTTTGGTCCATTGGGATGTCTTATTCATACATTTTTTAACACTAATACTTAAAGAGTACTCATTATAATAATTTTGTCATTCTCTGGTCGCTAATAGCACAAAGTTTTTAGAAAGGGTGATCAATGGGTAATATAATAAATCTTTGGGCTCAACCCGGAGGTATACGGAACTAAAAAAAAAAAATTTTAAATATGCATAATTATTGTTATCCCCAACCTCATATTTTTCAGTGCGAAAACTTTTGGATTTAACATTTTTTAATTTTTCCATATAACGCTATGGCCAGTCTAATATGTAACTATATATTTTTACATATTGCACTACATGAAGTGTATTATAAAGAAAGATATAATTATATATTTGAGATATACTTTTATATGAATGTATATTTTGTAATATGCTGTTATAAAAAATTGTATAAAGTTATATATAAATATATCAAAACCTGTTTACTTGTACATATTTTGAGCGATAGTACAAATTTGTTTGTACTATTTTGAGCGATAGTACAAACAAATTTAAATTTCTCAATTTATTTATTGATCACAACCCAATACAAAGATTAAATCTTATATTAAAGTACTGGATCATAAGAGTTGGTATTCAAATCTTATTAAAAATAACTAAAGTAATAATAATAACTTAATTATAACATTTAAAAATAAAAAATAATTTGTATTTATAATGTGAAAAATTGTTATGCTTGTTTAAAATATTCAAAGATTAAAGTTTTGAATTGCGTTGCAATGCTGATTCTTTGCAAATGCAAGTGTAACTGATTCCAAATGCGAATGGTATTGATATAAAAGTATTCTGTCATACAGATATTTTGGTTGGCAGGTGTATATTTTGGTTGAGGTATATTAATGATCAGCATTGTAGCAAGGACTCGAAGAAGCTTGTTTGGCATAGTGTGTTATTCTATCAAAACGTCTAATACCATATATGTATCGTGTTATGCTATTAAAAGCTACTTTAAGCTTACACACAAAGAAAAATTTTGCTGTTTGCCATCTGAAATTCGGTTACTTCGTCTCGGCTATTACGAATTTCAGTCGGTTGGTACAATTCAACATTAGTTTTCACAACAAAGTTCGGTTAATTCAACTGAATTTTAGTTGCAACACCTAACATAAATACACTTTTCAATTCGGTTGGCACTTTATTTCTCTGTGTGTACGAATACTGGTAGAATCACAGTTTGTAAACAGCTCATAACCATATAAAAGAATTTGTACTAAATATGTTTTAGCTAAAATCATTCTGATTTGAAGAGGTATAAACCACTGAGTGCACCACAAGTTTCTTAACATCCCATATAATTTTACCGTAGCGATATGTATATGGTCACTCCAGTCTAAGTGATTGTTAAATATTACTCCAAGATTCTTGGTAGCAGTTACAGTGTCAATTTTTGATCCATTTAATAGCAAATCTGGAATTAATGGTATGGGCAGTGGTTTTTTTAGTTATCAGCAAACGTTTTAATTTGTTTTGATTAAGACACAGTCCGTTTGAAGTTGCCCAGTTATAAATGTTTATCAAATTCTTATTAATTTTCTAGACACATCCATTAATTTTGAAGAGTTTACAGCTAATGTAAAGTTGGGCTCTATGAAACAAGACTCCAATGAAATAAGTCCCCAAACCAAAAATGAAATAAGGCCCCAAAAATTTCTAATAAAAAAAATTGGGGTCTTATTTCATTTTTTGGGGCTTTATTTCATTTTTTTTTTTGGGACTTTATTTCATAATGAAATAAGGCCCCAATATGAGAAATGAAATAAGTCCCCAAATAATACTTTTGGGGTATTATTTAATTTTCTTAAAAATCAAAATTTTTAAGTAATATAAGCAAATAACCGTTATAATTACTGCATGAATTATCAAGGTATTAATGTAAATAGTTATTAGCCATTAGTAAGTGAGATTATACCGTGTTTCTTTTATGTCGCACGCAGAAAAAAACTTTATTTCGCGAAGCCGCCTGCCGCGTTCTACGGAGGAAAAAAACCCCTAAGACCGGCCGAAGGCCGCCACCCAGAAGAACTTGTTTTTAAAATCAGATGTCGAATCCGTTGAAATCTTATATTTTTAAGACATCAAGTAATTTGTAAAAACAAGTTTTTCTGTGTGGCGGCCTTCGGCTGCTCTAAGGGTTTTTTCCTCAGTAGAACGCGGCAGGCGGCCTTCGCGAAATAAAGTTTTTTCTGCGTGCGATTATACGATTTATAAATTTAGTTTTATTTTGTGATATACTACTAAAAAATATTAAAAAAAAACTGTATTGATATACTAAATATTATTAATCTTTTTATTTTAAAATCGCGCGATTTTTTTTTTAGCCTTTTTACTATGTATTAATTAGGAATAAAGAAATATTTTAAAGTAATATATAATTTTTTTTTTTTTTAATTGGGGCCTTATTTCATTTTCGAAATGGGGCTCTACTGCATTATGAAATAAAGCCTCAAAATTGCGGTGTTATTTCATTTTATTTTGGGGTTTCGTTTCATTTGGTTGGGGATTTATTTCATTTTTTTTGGGGTATTGCTTCATAATGAAATAAAGCCCCAAAAATGGGGCGTTATTTCATTTTTGGTTTGGGGACTTATTTAATTGGGGTCTTGTTTCATAGAGCCGTAAAGTTGTACGTCATCAGCATACATGTATACATTACAATGCTCCAATTTAGTTGGAAGGTCGTTAGCATAAACAGAATACAGCAAAGGCCCCAAAATAGAGCCTTGCGGTACACCTATTGTTAATACGATACTGCCCGATATCCTATTTGCATAAAAAATGGACTGTGACCTATTTGATATGACGACATTAATTTGATAGCTGTTGACGAATTTGAGCAATTATTTAATTGATTCAATAAATTTTGAATTCGCAGCTTTTCAAATTTTCATCAAATTGATTGAATTGAAAAAAGTAGGGAAATAAAGGGTCAGCCATCTAACGTTTTTTTTTCAACTAGTGCTTATTTCGTGAATGGTAACACTTAGCTCATGTCTGATTTGACAGATAATTAGTTTTATCCTTCCGCTGAACGAATATGGTCCGTATGTTCGTTATCTTGTGAAAAAAGTGAAAGAAACTGGCATCCTCATCGATAAACCAAAGCGTGAAAAGCCAAAAACAGTGTGTACACCCGAGAATATTGCTGCTGTGGCAGAAATATCAATTCACCGTCGTTCTCAACAATTGAATATTTCGGAGACATCATTGAGACGAATTTTGCATAAAGACCTTGGTATGACGCCATACAAAGTCCAATTGGTTCAGGAGTTAAAAAAAAAAGTTATTTAGCGGACCCTTTAGTTGTTTCTGTGTATCGATGAAACACGTAGCGTTAACCGTTAAAAAGAAATAGACGATTATATACGACTACTTTCGTGAAATTTCCGAATATTTGTCATATTTTGAAACGCGATATTTCAAGATCAGCTGGGACTAGCTATCCTAAATTTGGGCGATGTTATAGTTATATGACTTACAATTTCTAAACCAAGTTTGTTTGAAATCGAAAATGGTGGAGGAAATCGAGTGGTTGATGTTATATGTTTTCAGTCTATTTATTTTAGTAAAAATGTTTACCGATTTTTGTAAGTCGGTTTAGTTACCGTACATTTTATTACATTTTTCACTACTATCACTTTACTAAAACTTACTGACACGTTTTGCTAGAATTAGCTTAAAGGTCTGCTGGCCGAAACTTAGTTAACTTTCCTGTTACAATAACAGATTTTGATGCAACTTTTACTGATTTTTTTTCGAGTGTAAACATTTTAAAATCTATAGTTTAAAGTTCATTTATTTGTTACAATCGTTACTAATTGCAAACGATTCAGTATTACTGTTTACTTTTAACAATTATACTCAAATTTATAGAATAAACAAAAATCTCTCATAAATAATGAACTTTATTTCCAATGAACTTAAACTCTGGAGTGTAATTGTGAAAAAAAACAATTGCTTTTTTTTTGCAATATTAATTATCTTTTACATGACAAGTTGTTTTTATTAACAAAGATGGTTGAGAAATCAAGAGGGAGTAAAGGTGAAGTAGCTTCTACCAGAGTTGCCAAATAAAAATATTATGCTTAATATTAAAAAATAATTTCACAATAAAATGTTAAATTCTTGAAGTTAATTTTTTGTTTTTTTTTTTATGCGAATAAAAATCTGACCTTCAAGAATCAGCAGTTTACAATTTTTAAGCAAATATTTCTGTTGATTATGGCAGAATATTCTGTTATTTTCATTCAACTAAATTTAACGTATATGTTAGGATTTCCCTTATTTCATTTATTACACCCAGTTTTATTGCAAATCGTTCCAAATGGAAGAAATCGATTTTTTTCTGGAACACGTTAACCCGTCCCGAATTTTGGCAAAATTGAATTCTTAATATTCATCAGAGTTTGCATATTCAATATTTATCAATTGTATATATTTCGGGCATGTTGATTATAATGGCGTACTTGATTTCCGCAAAAATTACTTTAAAGTTTGACATAACTTCGTGCTGTTTTTTATATACAAAAAGTTTCCAAATGCAATAAATCTGATTTCTTTCTATTGAAATCTAAGGACAAGACTAGTATTGATATTTATGGTATATATTTGATTCCCAAAGCCGAAAATCAAAACCGCTCTTAAGCATATTTTCTAATTTTTCCGGTTTTCGAGAACTCTATTGCTAAATAATTATTAGAGCTAATCAAAAGTTCACACAGTGAAAAAGTGACATTTACACCATTTTTCAAATACTGTTACCAAAACTAAATTCCGTTAAACGGCACAAAACCCCTATAGAAAAAACTGCGAAAGTTTAAAAATCGGAAAGTTTTGGTTTCCCTTGTAAACCACAATACAACTTTTCACCAGCAAAACTAAATTAATTTTTCAGTGAATGTATCTAACAAGCCTATTGAGTCCATTATGTATTCGTTTGGATCTGAAAGTTAAAAACTATGAGCAAAAAAATAAAATTAATAAAAATACTTATGTAAACTACTTTTGGTGAAGACATTTCAACGGGAAACTGTGCTTTTTAGTATAATTAACCTAGCCCTGTCCATCGTTCCTCTCAATTCATAAATCCTTGAGAAATAAGAAACATCTAAAGTTTGAGACGCATCTAAAGTCTGTTTCAACAGGTGTTGACAATTTTTTAATTATGTCATATATCTCAAAATTTTGTTTTAAAAATGTTTGATATTTGATTTTATTTTAAATATTTTGTGTAGTACGGATAAAGCAAAAACTTTATTTAAAAATAAAAAGTCGATTTTAACAAAAATATACATTTAGTACAAGAAGATAGTAAGGCTGAAAAAGTTTATTTTACAACCTTTTATCATAAATTATGACGCAAGATTATTCGAGTTCAAAATCATTATAAATTTTAACAAAAAGCAATGCAATATTATTATAACTATGTCTTTATCAGCTAATTCAGTTCTTTACATTTATCTCCGAACTTTCTCAGGAAATCAATCTAGTACGGGACACCCAATTTGGATCACAGTTATTATTAGATTAGTCAAAAAAAGTTTAATTCAACCAGCCTTACTATCAACATTTTTTATTAATGTGAATTATTGTTAAAACCATTTTTATTTTAGAGAAAGTGTTTTGCTTTATCAGTACCGTATAAAATACTTAAAATATAAATTTTAAAATAATGTCAAACAGATGTATTCAAAACATTTGTTTAAGCTCAAAAACGGAAAACCCAAAAAATGCAAATATGGGTAAAAAAAGCACCAAAAAAATGCACAAAGCAAATTTGTTTTTTCAGTATTTTATATTTGAGAGTATTTATAATTGAGAGAAATAGTTTTTAAAAATGGAAAAATAGTTTTTTCGGACTTCCACGAATTTTCGAAAGGGCCGATTTATTCGCTACCAAAAAAAGCGGCTTCTCGAATAATTCAAAAACCGCCCTTTTTCTTTATTACATATCCAAATTTCATCCCGATCGGATTGAACCCATTAACGGACCCTCTCTCCTAGTGAGAGAATTGTCTGCATGCGATTTATGAATGTATGAAGTTGCACTGGAACTCGTCCATTGAACTTTTCATTAAACTAATGCAAGTTTTCGTAAAATATTATGAAAAATTTAATTTTATTTATAAAAAGTTTCATACACTCAATAAAAAAGTTTCATAAAAAAACTGGTTTCATAAAATATATGAAGGTTTTTATTATTTTACGCAAATTTTCGTTAATTTTTCTTGCTGGAAGAAAAATATACATATACTAGTTTTTCAATGGTGAAAACATTCTTAGAAGTTTTTTTTTCCTAAAACCATCATAAATATATGGCAACCCTATTGCTGTAGGTATATTACATTGATATTAATTGAACTTACCCGCTGGCGGATTTTTTTCATATTTATCTATAAACATGTTACGCAGCTCATCCACTTGCTGTTTTGTAGGTGTTATAGTTTTAATTCCCATGTTTTTCTTATTTAATTTCAATTGCAGTCAAATATTAAAAAAAAATTCTCAAAATTAACCGTTATAATTTTCTTTTACTTTCACTCAAACCGTTAAACGTTTGTGAACCCCTAAAATAGCGTGTTAGCTAAAATTTTGAATTAAAATTAAATCAAAATTGATTTAAAAATTAATATTATTAAGAACTCAATGGCTACTGATCAGTTATCGAATTAGGTTTTCGTTAATAAATTCTTATCATTATCGTTATATTTTAAGTACCCGATAACGTTTTTCACTTGTTGTGTTTTATTTTAAATGCGTCCAATCGAACTTAACAAAAAAAGTGAACTAAAGAAAATAATATCAATAAAAGTAAACGGCAAAAAATCTTTTTTTTTTTAAACATCGACAAACGTGTAGTAATCGTGGAGAGAGAGTTAAATGATAAGATCCTCTATTAAAAAAAGCTCATTTTAATTGAAAAACTGAGTTATTTATTTGTTATTTGAATGCAAATCGGCGCAAACGTCAACAACCATAACTTTCGATAAAAAGTGGATCATACGTAGTCATATACTCATTGTACGTTCTAGGGTCGTTGTTATGCATCAATCGTGTTTGGAATTCTAATAAGTTGTCCACATTGTGAGTGGCCGGTCATACTTAATAAATATTACAATATATGAAGTAGAGCCACGAAAGAATTCATTCTTTAATTTAAATTTTTATATTTACAACGGAAAAATTGTTCGGTTCTGTTTCACCTCTCTGACAAGGAAGCAACGTTAATAAGACTTGTTTCCATACAAAAATATAATAATTCTTGAACCCAGATTTCAACCCTTTAAAGGAGGGATTGGGCCGCTAACAAAATTCGTGTATTTCATTAAGAAATTGTTGTAATTTTTTTGCCTTAAATCACCTCACAGTGGGATATATCTCAACATTTTTGGAACTAATTCGGCCATTTCTTACTTAGTGGTCCGATTGCAATGAAATTTGAAACAAGCATAAATGGCGTAATATCGAGTTTAATTTGATGTTGAATCTCCCAGACCTTCTGGGGAGGCAATGTGACCCACCAAACTAGGGCACTTTTTGCATAACAAGTTTAGAGGGCTCGCCAATTTTTTGTTTCTAATCCAATTAAAATGAACATATTTGTAATCCGTTAGTAGTGACTAACAAAAAAAAAAATGCTTACTTGTGTTGGTTATCTCCTATAATTATCGAGATATTCCAGTTTGAAAATGGGAAATTCCAAATTTGGTCCGACTCAGGTCAAGTTTTTTGCGAATAGTGACACTAAATCTATTTTTTTGTTTAAAATATTAGTTATTTAACCAAATAAATTGTTGATAAATAAAAAAAATTAATGCAATATATTGTTCCACTCAAAAACTACATTAACTTTACCCATTTTACACTGCCATTGCTTTAAAGCAACACCTAATTTTAATGTCCGATAATTTTGAATAGGAGGGAGATATGATAAAGCAGTAATAACACATATGAAAATTTGAGGTCTTTACTATACATATAACAAAAAAAAAATAGGGTTGCCATATAATACAATTTTTTCATTTTTTGTAGAACTTTTTTGAAAAGTTATTAATTTATAGAAAAAAGAACAATGGTTTTAAAGATATATGTTGATTTGTTTAAGAACGTATTGTAACCTTTTTTAATGAGAAAAATTTATTTTGCAGTATGTACTTTTATTTGTAAAATTAACAGATCAGATCAGATCAAGAAATTTTCGATCTTGCAAAGTCTTTAATATTCAGAAAATAATTTCAATTTATTTTTTTATTGTAAACATTAAACATATATTTTTAATGTAAACATTATTTTCTTTCAACAGACCAACAAATTTTAAAAATTGATTAGCTAATATTGCCATATTACAATTTTGAAAATTGTCTAAAAGCAACAATATTTTTCAAAAATTCTCAAGAATCGTGAAAACCCGATAGATCAAATTGTGTATTACGGTTTAATAGATATTTGCTTTAACAACAAATAAAAATTATAATTTAAAAACAATCTTAATCCGTTAAGTATATACAAAGCGTCAGAAAAAGCTTATTGACATACCATTACATATTTCTCACAAAGTTTGTCAAAAAATTCCCACGGTATCGATAAATGGTATAAAATGGGTTAAAGTAATAATTAAAAAATAAAAAATCGCAAAAACAAATTATTGCGATTTTTTTTCCCCTGAAAAGCGCCAACATTCTTTTGACTCCAGATAAATATTTTCTTTCAAAACATATAAAGTATGCAAGCTAATCCGAAATATTTGATTTGTAAATACCCTAAAAAAAATGTAGTTACGTCACCAAAATTTTAGTCTGGACGGTGTTTGCAAAAAAAGTGCAAATGTCAGCAAAATCCTTCGCTGAAAATCAGCGAGCTGACTTTTAGCAGGAAAATTAGTAGATTCAGCAAAAGTTTAGCTTAAGTATTGCAAAAAAGCTCAAAAAATTTGTTAAAAAATTATTATTTATTTTCTGCAAATCATGAACAAATTTTACCGATTCTTTTAAAAATAATTTACAATACGTTACAAAACATAAAAATTTTCATACTCCCACATTGGCTACATTAATTAATTTAATATCTAAACAAATATATAAATAACACAGTTCAACAAAATCAGAGAAATTTGATGTATCGGGGTTGTGGCCTATCATTTCTATAAAACTTTTGGACGCAATTGACGAATATGGCCTTAGATTTTTAAAGTTAGCTCTAGTTACAGAAATATTTGCAAAACAATTTTTTTTTTCAGGAAATTTTAATTTTTTCATAAAATTTTTATAAAATAATACAAAATTGAAAATAATAACACAACTTTTTTCCAACATTCAAATAGTATCAACTATAATAAAAGATTTGATTTGAATTAAATTTGTTTATAAACAAATATTTAATTGAATCAATTAATATTTTATTGGGGATTTTTGAATTTTATTCATCGTCTTCTTAGACAGTGTGCAATTAATACTATAATTAATATGCACATATTTTTCAATTGTTTGAGATAGGCGTGGTAGAGAAGATTAAGCATACTTTTCTAAAAATCATAACTACATTGTAATTTTTTTTATTGAATTAGACTGCACAGTTTCTGGTAACACAACCTTCATCAGTAATCCTTTTTGACAATACTGTAATTATTTGTTTTGGTTTTTATTGTTTGATTGCATCTATATGAAAAGTTTATTTATTAAATGCAATCCTGACCGTGGCTTTAACCTGCTTTCTTTGCCACATGCACTTCGCACTACACTTTAGACAGAGGCTCTAACCAATTGATCTAAAGTATGGTCGATTTTTGCTGTGGCTTAAAACCAGTTTCAATTACACGGGGTCGATTTTACATTTAATTGTAATTGCAGAAGATAGCAAAGACAAACACCACAACAATTCACAATTGTTAGAAAATCATATGTAATCTAATTTCCACTATTTCCCACATTTTGTGAGTTGGCGCAACTATGATGTATTTTTTGTACATACGGTAGTTTTGGCTATTCATGTAGTTAGGGAAGAGTTGCCAGGGAGCAAATCGTTGATATATTTAATTGCACACTGTCTTCTTAGACAGTGTGCAATTAATACTATAATTAATATGCACATATTTTTCAATTGTATGAGATAGGCGTGGTAGAATTGTTGTGGTGTTTGTCTTAGCTATCTTCTGCAATTACAATTAAATGTAAATACATACAAAATTATTTTGAAAAAGAATGTCAAACATTTTGAACTTCAGATTCCATTTTCGGAAAATTTTGATATGAAAGCTATAGTTATTTCGCTGAAATTAATTAATTGGGATTTTAAGGGATTTCATAATATTCACATATAAGAAAAATAACTGAATTGCAAGGATATTCCACATGCTTCACCCAATCGCAGTTAATTTATATGGTTTTAGTGCTCAAAGATCATACTTTAAAGCCATATTAAAAGTTATTCGTAGTTTATGCAGGTATATGAATTAATAATAAATTTTGAACAAAAAACTAGTTTTTTGGTAAAAGTTAAAATCGCGAATATTTCTGAAAATGGAGCTAATATTAAAATTTGGTGTTCTCATTCGTAATTTACGTTCTAAAATCTATCAGAATTGATAAGTCGCATAACCGTTGCATTTTTAGTGTTTAATATTGTAATTATATATAACATAAACAAAATTATCTTTGAACTACTTACATCAATGGTTGTCTAAATGATGCCATCTTCTAAAGGAAGAAAATATTGTAGATAATTTTAGAAACGTAACGAAAATATAATACAAAATATGACATATAACCCTTTTTTGCAACCCTTTTTTGCAATAAGAAAAAGGAAACATAAAAAACTACCTAAGATATGTGTCCTCGTCTTTCGATTTATGCTGTCTACCGGAACGTATATTTGTTTGCAATTTAACCACATTACATTATTAATCTCTATTAACAATTAGTTTGCAAATACACATTTAATTTATATTAAATTTAAATATTTTATTTTGTCTTTTATTTAATTATTAGACAATTCATTTCACAAGTTGGTGACAACACAACATTTAAGTTGTTATAATCCACAATTTAGGTTTATGTATGAAAAACAGATACAAAATCTTCCATGGTTAATTTTTGTATATGTCTTACAAGAGTTGTGCTTTTTAGTATCATTTTCCTTGTCGCTACAATACATATTGACATGCCGCGACATCTACTACAGTTTTTTTTTTTTTTTGTAAAATAAATTAGTAAAACATTAGTAAAATATTAGTAAAATATTAGTAAATAATTAGTTCAAAACAGTTGAGTGCTTAATAAGTAAAACCAAAATTTTAGCTGAAAACATAATTTTAGCAAAAAAATTGCTGAAAACAGTATTCCTGATTTACAAGAGGTTTGACTAACTTTTCTACTAACTTATTTTTTTGAGTGCACTTTTCCCTCCAGCCGCTTCTAAAGTTGCCACATTTTTGAGGCAAATATCAACTTTAACCCACTCTTCACAATTTTCACTCCACCAATGGCAAAATTTCGAAAATTGTTCGTAAAAGTACATTAAAAAAAGTTTTTAAAGTCAGCAACATTTTTGCTGGGAGGATCCTTGCAATCAAACTGCTAATATAAGCAAAAAAATTACCAAATTTAGTAAAAATTTTGGTGAATTTAGCAAATTTTTTGCTGATAAAATGGTGCTGACTTTACAGACTTTTTTTTGAGTGCATATAAAATATATCTGGATTGGAATTTAAAATTCTGGGTAAGAATTTAAGGAGGTGTTTGCTGAAATTAAGAAATTTTTCATATTATTCTGTTAAAATTTTTTTAAATGAATGTTAGGGAATTTATTCTTTTAACTACTGCATACGAGTAAACAATTGTACAAAACTATTGTCGCCAATACGTTATCATATTTTCTACAATGCAATGTAGAAAAAGTACATGCCGTAATTATTTTATTATACTCTTTATAAAATTCTACATGTTGATTAATTTGTTCTCAGAGCCACAAGTTAGTACTACGAGTAAGTATATACCCAGAAAACAATTTGAAACTTTTCCAATTTAAAATAATTTTACTAGATAATTACGGATTTTTTAGTGAGAAATATGGGTGATCATAATAATATAATATTTTTACTCTAATCTCAAAATAAAAAAATCTTTGTGAAAAATTCAAACAAAACTTATTTATGAATAGAGTGTCCATTAGGGTGCTTCTTAAGAAAAACGCCGACCCTGGGTTAGATTTAGATTCATAAAAAATCTCTGGTTTTCTTTAAGTTTTCGAAACAAATTTAGGGGTCGCCAATAGAATTTTTCCCTTTTTACTACCGCGTATTTTCATAAAAATTACATATTGTATTCCATTTAAACCCAGGTACTAGAAAAAAAATCTACTCAGTTTTTATTAGATTGTTAACCCTTAACCACACTTGGATAAAAAGAGGTTTACAATTTTGCATTAAAACACACACAGAGAAATAAAGTGCCAACCGAATTGAAAAGTGTATTTTAATGATAACAACTTATAAATTCAGTTAGTACAACGATATTTAAATTCGGTTTCAGAATATTTTGGGTGTTGAAACTAAAATTCAGTTAAATTAACCGAACTTTGTTGTGAAAACTAATGTTAAGTTGTGCCAACTGACTGAAATTCGTAATAATCGATTTTAAGTCGAATTAACTGAATTTCAGTTGGCAAGCTGAAATTTTCTCTGTGTGCACCAATTACTTATGAAATAAAAAAAAAAATTAAAAAATTGTAAATATTTGAATATAGTTTGGTGTTTTTTAGAGACTTCATAGAAATTAATAAAATAATGTAGGTATCCCTTAATTCAGTTATCATGTGGGGCGATTTAATTTTGGCGGATTCGGAGAAAAATCAATATTTTAGTTAAAAGAAAAATAAAAAATCACCATTACTTAATGTTACTTAATTTGTTGACTGACTGTTACTCACAAGTTTTTTTTCCACAAAATCTTAAACAAGAAGGGCACTAAAGAGCGCAGACACTCATACAAAAGCGACTGATTTTCTTATAGTTGTAATATGGCTGTAGTTAGAGAGAGGAATATGATAATAATTACTTTATTATGCTGCAATCATAATCAAGAGCATAATATGATAACCGAAAACAGAGAGATTTTTACTATTATATAATTAAAGCAACCATATTATTTGTAAACTTTAATTGCTACAATAATATTTTAATTGAACCAACCAATTAAATTATGGCTGTAGGAAACATAGTTTTGTAACCGCAATCATATTGCAACTATATTTTTTTCTCTGCGTGTACCCATACCGATCAAAAATAGTAGGATCCAAACGCGTTCTCAATTAAGCATTTTCATCAATGAATTTAAAATTGGTTTGACAAAGGGAGGAAGCATTCCTATTTTAATCTTTCGATTATCATTACCCCAAACTATTTTTTTTAAAGATATCTTGGCATACGCTAAAAGATAGAAGTTATACTTACTCAGCAATTGACTGTTTTGAACTAATGTCTCACTAATATTTTACTAATGTTTTACTAATTTAGTTTGCTAAACAATTTGTGCTGATAAGCACATTAATATTGTCCGAATATCTTCAGAGGACCAATGTAAAAGGGGTAGAAGATTTTCCCAAATTATAGTTTTTGAAGGAAAAATATCAACGCTTTACCCGTATTGTTTTATTTACTTGATGAGAAGTAAAAAACAAAATTGGAAGAATTAAACTTATTCGCATTAAAAATAAAACACTTTTAACTAATAAACATTGTTCGTGTACAGGCTAGAAACTCTACACCCAAAAAAATAAGTTAGTAGAAAAGTTAGTAAAACGTCTTGTAAATCAGGTATACTATTTTTTAGCAAAATTTTTTGCTAAAATCGTGTTTTCAGCTAAAATTTTTGTTATACCTATTCAGCACTTAACTGTTTTATACTAATGCTTTACTAATATACTAATGTTTTACTAATTAATTTTGCTAAAAAAATATTGTGCTGATAAGCACATTAATAGTGTGGACGACAACCAGATTGAAAGATATACGCAGAATGAAGTAGATGTCGCGGCATGTCAAAATGTAGTAGAGAAGAGGAAAATGATACTAAAAAGTACAACTCTAATAAGACATATAAAAAAATCAACCATGGAAGTTTCTGTATCTCTTTTTCATACATAAAACAAAATTGAGGATTAAAATAACTTAAATTTTGCGTTGTCACCGGCTTGTGAAAATAATTGTCTATTAATTAAATAAAAGACAAAATAAAATATTTATTTATTTAAACTAAATGTTTATATGTGTGGTCAAATTGCAAACAAACATATACAGAAATGTGGACAGAGTAAAGTGAAAGACAAAGACACACATCTTAGGTAGATTTTTATGGTTCCTTTTTCTTATTGCAAAAAGGGTTGTTTTTTTCGTTTCGTTTGTTTTTGTTTATTTTTTCGTTTCTATAATTATCTTCGGCAGTCATTTAGACAACCATTGATGTAAGTAATTGAAAGACAATTTTTGTTATGTTATATATATTTATTTCTATATATTTTCAGCTATTAAATTAATTCATGTCGTCAATGTGGAAAAATGAAACTTTTTATATTTCGTAATTATTGTAAATTATTTTTAAAAGAATCACAAATATATGTTTTATGATTTTCAGCAAATAAATTAACTAAATTACAATTTTACTACAAATTTTTTGCGTTTTTTTCAGTCTACTAAAACTCAGCAAAAAATTTATTAATTTTTACCAAGGCTTTTGTATTTCTAATCTACTAAGTGTTAGCAAAACTTTTGCTGAATCTACAAATTTTGTTGCTAAAAATCAGCTCGCTGATTTTCAGCAAAAGATTTTGCTGACATTAGCAACTTTTTTGCAAGCATCCTCCTGACTAAAATTTTGCTGACTCAGCAAAATTTTTTGCAGACTTTACAAACTTTTTTTTTTTGAGTGTAGCCATAATACAGATTTTCGGTGACGCGAAATAAAACATAAGAACCTGTCAGTAGATAAAGTCTGCGTTAAATTAGCGGATGAAAACATTTTTTAATAACAAAAAACGAATGATCTTGAACTTGAATAATCTTGCTAACATCATAATTTATAATAAAAGATCGAAAAATAAACCTTTGGTTTTTATTTTTTTAAAAATTTAAAAGTAACACGTTATTTTTTTACTTTTATTTCTGTTTGAAAAATTGTTTGACTATTATTTTTATAAGCAAAACTAACAGTTATTATTTTTCTTTTATTTATGTTTTTTTTTTGAGCAAAAATAAAAGTTAATCTTTTTTAATAATGCATTAAAATAATTTATTTTTTATTTTTGAAAAGCTCATAAAAAACGCATCAAAATGTGAAGAATACATAGAAAAATAAACCTTAATTGCCATAAATTTAAAAGCAAGAAGAGAAAAAAGGTTGCTTAAAAATATAAAAATCAAAAAATAACTTTTATTTTTGTTCAAAAAAAAAAGTCAAAAAATTATGTTTTTATTTGATAAAGGTCGCAATATAACTTTTTGCATCTGACTTTTATGATAAAGGAATAATAATAAAGGAATAATTATGGTTTCGGTTAATTCGTATCTTTTATTTTCTCTCTACTTCGTCTAGACAAGGTCGGACATCTATATTACGTCTTTTTATTTGTTCTCCGTTCTATGGATGTTCTTATTAGCACAATTTTGGTAGTAACAAAAACTAGTTCAAAATTTGTTTTTTAGTAAAACCGTTTAACTATTTTTTTTGCTGGAAACTGAATTTCAGCAAAATATAAAACAAAATACAAAATTAGAACTTATATAAAATCTTAACCCATTAAGGCGCGATAGCCCGTTAATGAGTTAGCTTTAGTACTATATTTCTCCGAAAGGGGGGAGCAGTAAAGCGCCCGAAATAGCATATAATTTATTATTGGTCCTCCACGAAGTTTCGTCAAAAAATCTTCAGCGGTTTAAATTCGGCCGTCAATGGGTTAAAATACAATTTTTTTAAATATAAATAATATACTTTATTTAAAATGTTTATGTGGCTCAAACTGCAAATCCGAAAGATGCAATTGTAGTATAGTATTTTTTATTTATTTCATTGTTCTGATTTACTCTCATTGTCTGAATTATCAGTAGGTCATGTGAGAAACATTATTGAAATCGATACCATGTAGCTGAATAGTTTAAACGAGTACTGCATAACCATAGTACGAAATCAATTTGGTTACATGGAAATACCAAGCTGTAAGTCTACTTCTAACACTATTCAACCTATTCGGCTCAGAGACCATATTGGTCCAAGTGGATCGTGTGCTATAAAAGCTACATCAATCCCTTGTCGAAACACGTCACACTCTGGAAAATCAGTTAAAATAAAAAAAATTGTATTTTGGTAGCTACAACCAATAAATTCGGTTAGCGCAACCATATCCAAATGTGATTTCTTAACATTTTCAGTTGTGTTAACCAAATTTTGTTATGAAATCCAATATTCAGTTGTACCAACCGCTTTTAGTCATAGTAACCGAATTTTAGTTGGCAAATGGCAACATTTTTCTCTGTGCGTACTTTTGGCACAATTTGTTTTATCCATTTTTAGAAATTTTAGTTATAGGTTTACTTTTGGATACATGTTTCCCTCTTCTGAGTTGTTTTGAATATTGATTTATATTTTTTTAATAATAGTTGCCACAAGAAAATGATATATATATGAAAAATACCTAAGCGGTTGGCCTATAAGCTGATGTATTTCGATTTGGAATATTCAACTTAGTTTTTTTATATAGGCCAAATACCAGATGTAGATCCACATTAGGATGCATTCCCTTATATATTTTTATTATAATCCCAGCGAAAAATAACATATATTTGGTAAGCAGTAACTACATTTGTTTGCTTCCATACTAAAGGGTTGGTAACACTTTTTTAACTGGCTGCCATTTTGTTAGCTGTCAAGTGATTTGTGTATAGTTTGGTATGGCATTTCAACATAAATAGACTGACGCCTGAACAACGCTTCCAAATTGTGTAAATTTATTTTGAAAATCATGGTTCTGTTAGAAATACGTATCGCGCACTACGTCCATTTTACGGTCAACATAATCATCCATCACATTTATTCACAATGGACCGTATTGGTCTCCGAGTGGAGATGTGCCCTTGGGCACATAATTCTTCTTCTTAACCTAACCTAATCATCCATCAGAGCAATTAATTCGATTAACTATGAAACTTTTTCGCACCACGTTTACTCTAAATATAATATGAATCTACAGAGACGTCGTACAGTGCGTACAGAAGAAGTCATTGCTGCTGTAGAGCGTAGCGTAGAGGAATACCCCAATCAGTCTATCCGCCATCGTTCACAAGAATTGGATATGTGTCCATCCAATTTATGGAAGATTTTGCGGAAAGATCTTGGTTTGCGTGGTTACAAAATCCAACTCGTGCAATAATTGAAGCCACACGATCACCTAGCAAGTCGTAGATTCGGTGAATGGGCCCAAAACAAGATTGCCGTTGAATTCGACCACATAGTTTCGAACCGTGAATTGGCCTCCAAGATCGTGCGACTTAACGCCGCTGGACTATTTTCTGTGGGGATATGTGAAGTCGCTAGTCTACGCCGATAAGCCCGAAACGATTGACCACTTGTAGAACAACATTCGCAGCGTTACGTACGGCCACAAATGTTGGAAAAGGTCATCGAAAATTGGACCTCCAGATGATAATATTTGAATATAAAATTTATTCAATTTCATTATTAGATTTTTTTTAATGTTAAATAGGTTTTATTTAAAAGTATTAAACAAAAGGTTGAGATTTGAAAAATAAATACATTTTATAAAATAATGGATTTTTTAAATAAAATAGAATTTGATTTTTAAATTAATTTTTAATAAAAATTAAATATATTGTTGAATTTTATACTAGTTGTGTAATAAATTTAATATTTTTAAATCGTGAGTTATAAATTTCTATTCAAATCTTTAAATTAATAAAACGTTATTGCAATTATTTTCTTTTAATGAAAAATAAATTCTTTTTAATTGCAAAATTAATGATCGAAAAACAATTTTAAATATTTAACAAATAAACGTAAAATTAATTATAATAAAATAGAATTTGATTTTTCAAAAGTGACATTTTACATTTAATGTTTAACTAATGTTTTATATTGTTTAAATTGTTTTTTTTTTTTTTTTTATAAAAATTTTAATATTTTTTAATGTAAATTCTAGTGTAAAATTGATTTTTCTTATAATTTGTATTTATTATAAAAACTCTTTATTGTATTCTATATTTTATATCAATGTGAATTTAATTCATTTTGCAACAAAACATTTAAAATTGGAAAAAAAAAACTTAAGCTTTTATTTAATCAAACCAAATTAAAAAAAATCGAGGCCTCAGTTTCACAATATCAAGTTAGCTACTAATTGGGATTTGAAGTGACACTTGTTATTGTTTCGCATATAAAGTATGAATTTTAACTGTTGGTTAATTTTAACTGAACAAAAATTACAAAAATATCTATTTTAATCAAAAATATTTTTACATTTCTTTTTTTTTATTTTAACTAAACATTATTTGCTTGATTTAAAAATAAAATTAGACACTTTGAAATGTTTTAGTTTAAAATGTTTCAAATTTATTTAATTTAATAATTTTCCAAATCTTCTTAATAATTCTCTTCTTTTTTAAGCAATAATTTAAACAATTTATATTTTTTTGAGTTTTAATCATTTTCGATTTATATTTCAAAAGTGTGTACTCGACTACGTACGAGAAAACCGTGGCGGTCATATGCCAGAAGTCATATTTAAATTATAGTGCTAAAATATTATCATTTCTGTGTGCTTTCCTAAATGCCTTCTTTGAAGCTGTGAATAATGCATACACTGAAGCAGTAAATAATGCATACCATGAAGCACTAATGTTGTCAATACACAATAAAAAGCGATTTTCATTGCCAACGAAGGCATGCATTTTATAGGATCCCAAAGGATCCTATTCGAATCTATTTTAATATTTGATGTTTTTAAGGTGAAAGTCAAAACTATAATAATTATATTTTAAACCTACATTCACATTGAACCCCAAAATACGTATTTTTGCTTTTATCAAGTTTTCGACTGTCAAATCCGATACAAACTTTAAATTGAAAACTTAAAAAAAAAAAACGAAAAAACGTATTTTGGGGTTTAATATGATCGTATAAAATAGTATAAAATAACAATTTACAGGTGTTAAAAAAATAGTGAAGTGCATGTAGGGAGTTATTGTTATGTAGGGAGTTATTGTTATTTATTGCTTCTAGAGACGTATTGCTTAAAAGAGACATACCAAGTGCGACATCGAGAACAAAAATCATATCTTCTGGATTTGCTTTGGAAGGGCTCGAAGGTTAAATAATGCCTTACAGAACTGCTTCTTGATAAGCACTATTTTTTGCTGTGGCATGAGCTTGTCAAAATTAAAATAAATATATATTTTATTGCGTTTTTGTAAAAAAATAACTTTTACTTGGAAATAATGTTTCCGTTTTAATACTATTTTTAATTTTAAAAATATGTTTCGTTATATTTGAACTCAAAGCTTCATGGATAAAAGCTCAAAAGCTAGTACTTGAATGAAAGCTCATAATTATAAAGCTTTTAATATTCACAACAATTTTCACAGCATTTTCACTTTTTACTGATGGCATATGATTTAGTCTGTTAAGGAATCTTATTGTTTTGGGAAATATTTTTTCTTCGCTACACGAAAACAACGCGTTGGTACACAAATAATATATTTTTTTACTAAAAAAATTATTATAAATGTTCCTCAAAGTGTTTAAATAGTAAATTACATTAAAATCATGAAATTTGCAGAACATTTAACGGCTCATATAACTCCAGAATGGAGAAAACAATATATAAATTATGAGGTAAAAAAAAAAGAAAAACTATGTGAAAATTCTTATCAAGTGAAAGTGAATATAATGTAGATACTAAAAAAGAAAAAAAGTACTTATTTTCAGAAAATATATACAAAAATTTGGTGACGTCATGGAAACACATGTTGAAAAAAGCTTACAAAAGGGAAATTTTGAACAGTGCGAGGCGCAGGTTCAATCAGACAACATGTGTTTTTGCGGCATTATTAACGGTAAACATAAACAAATAAATGCTAGAACGTGCTTCTTAGTTTGTTTACAAACAAACATTTAACAGGTGTTTGAGAGAGTTTCGAATAGAGTAGTACATATTTAAAGAGGGAGGCAAAATTTAAGTTTATAAAAAGTGCTTCATTTTGCTTAGAAGATTATTAAAAGAAGTTTTAAAGCTGTTATCAAAGATAACGAAAATTTAATGTAGTTTCTTAAAAATTTGGACGATTTTAGAAATTCACTAAAAAATTAATATATTGTCACATCTGAGTTTTACTTGCAACATCATATCTGAATTTAGTTGTACTAATCCACTCCAGCAAATCTTTGGTAATGGGTGCGATAAAGTAATGCATTACCTTGTAATGTGTACTCCTTACCTGTATCATTATTTTCCAACAAGAAGTAATGAGCTACCGATAATTGAACACTCATGGATTACCTCATTACATAAAATAATGACTTACCGAGCATCAATTACATAATGCATGAATTATAAACGTTAAGTAATTATTAATATATATTTTTGAAAATTTATTTATAGATTCATTACTTTGTGATTTTTTGTAAGCATGAGTGTAAGGTGTATGATTTTGATATAACGAACGAAAACACGAAGCACAACAACTCATTTACATTTAAAGCAATAAAATATTATATTTATCGTTAGCTCAGTTGGTAGAGTTCTCGTCTAACTAATTATTAAATACCAGAGACCCCAGGTTCGAATCCCAGCATGACCACGTAATTTATTTAATAAAAAAAAAAAAATTATTTATTTAATTAAAAAGAAATATCTTTTAAAAAAAATTTTTATGCATTTTTTTATGAAAATCTATTTATAGACACATTACTTTTTCACACCATGTAACCATATAAGTAACCAGTTACTTTACCCTCTACAAGGTTATGAGTCCACCCATTACTTTTAGGCTCATCGACTGTAAAATTCATCAGTGAAGTAAGGTGTAATATAATGCGTGAAGCCCTATGGCGATACATTACACATTACTTTACCCATTATTTGTTAATGTGTGGTTTTGCTGGGTACTTTCATTATTAGGCAAAAATCATATATAGGCAATAAACGATGCTTTTTTTATACAAAACAACAGGCAAATTTTACAACAGTTTTTTACTTTAAAAATATATACACACAGAGAAATAAAGTGCCAACCGAATTGATAAGTGTATTTTAATGGCGATAACTTATAAATTCAGTTAGTACAACGATATTAACATTAGATTTCTGAATGTTTTGGGTGTTGGAACTAAAATTTAGTTGAATTAACCGAACTTTGTTGTGAACACTAATGTTCAGTTGTACCAAACAACTGAAATTCGGAAAAACCAAATTTGAGTCCTAATAACCATATTTCAGTTGGCAAATAGCTAAATTTTTTTCTGTGTGTATATTTTTCACGAAACGTCCTTTTTTAGGTAATCAGAATAAGGATTTCACCTTTGACCTTTGACTTTAATTAATACAACATTTTTTCTTCTAAAACATCCCAAATACATTAATCAATCAGTAATAATTTACTTTAGTTATAAAACAACATGCTCATTGTTATTTTTACTAGGAATATAGATGAATATATTGTTTGCACTTTCCCTAGTTAATGCAAACACCGAGATGGAGGATTTCCAAAAAATTTAATCTTTTGTATACCAAATTCGGTACACCGGACTTTAATGCTTTCACTTGTTTGCTCTAAATCTGTAGACATTTTAAATCTTGTTAAAAGTTTGTAGGTGTGTATGGTAAATAATTCTCTTTCTCTGGCAGGAAAATTGTATCGATTTTGCTGTTTTATTGCTGGCTTTTTCGGAAATTCTTCCTTTTATAGATTTTCATCTTTAGTAGTTGCTGAATTAATTCTATCGTCGAATAAAGCACACATTTTTCATTTGCATATTAACAAATTTTTAAATGCTTGTTGCATTTATATTAGAAAAATTTATAATGGATTTAATTTCCTAGCTACTGGATGCAACAAAAACATATATTTACTCGTATTAAAGTTTTTGTTTGGCTTTTGACTGGTATTGAAGTTTTATGAAAAACTTCTTAAAAATATATAGTTGTGGAGACAAAGCAAATAGTAGTAAAGGGGTGTTCCACTTTACAGGCCTACTACACATTAATTTTTAATTCTTAAATTGTGCTATTCCTAATATAAATTAAAAAATCCCAATTTCAAATTTAACTTTCTCAATATCAATTGGCAAATCTCAGTTTCATTTTGAATATTCTTAATTTTAAATAGAACATCTCATTATCATTTAGAATTTCGCCAATTTTAAAAGTAAAATCTTAATATTATTTGGAACTTTCGCAATTTAAAATAAAAATTACAATTTCGGTAGGATTTTTCTGAATTTTATATGTACGTTAAATCACAATTTCCTTTGAAATTTTCTCGATTTCATTTGAAAAATCCCAATTTAACGTGAACTTTTTTCAATGTCACCAGAACATTTTGTAGTACTCTGTGGAGCTCCGAAGGCGGCTTCGCTAGTAAAGTTTTCTGCTTAGAAGATTCCGATTTGAATTTCGTGGGCGTTGTGGTATAATGGTTAGCGCGTTGGACTGTTATACAGATGGTCCCGGGTTCGATTCCAGGTGACGACAACATCAATTTAGAAAAATAATATGTATGAGTTTTCTATCACTTATATGTATCGCGCGCCCACCTTCGGTGTTCCCATAGCAATTAACCCCACCGAAGTAAAATAATGAATCAGGGCTATGAAACAAAAAGCTTCAATAAATTCGCCAACTCTACATCAGGTGGCGAGCAACAACTGTTCTAAGACTTATCTACTCACGCAATTACAGTGCTGCCATGTTTGAAGCCCTTCATCTTTCACCACCGTACATCTCTCCACTATCTCCTTTCCAAAGAATTAATAGAATTAATAACTAATAGGAAGAATTTCCTGAGTGTTGCTTCTCTTTTAAAAAAAAAAAAAACAAAAAAATAATCTCTAAACTGAAAATGGGAATAAAGATTTTGTAACCCATTATCTTCACATCAAAGGATTATGATAATTTTGCAATCTGTATTAATCGGAATTCTCTTTTATTGCAATTATTTATTCCTATATCCAGCATAAGGTTTATGTTTATCGGCGAAATGCCTACGAGTCAAAATTTATGTCCGGTAAATTATCTCAAAATATCTTAAACCTTCGACGGTCACAGGGTGGTTTTTGTCACTTCAAATTATCTTTGTGGCAGATAGAGAAAATGTGCCCAAAGGTAGATTTGCAGAGTTTGGGTGGGGCAATTAAATGTAGTGGGCTTTACGGGTTCTCACTTGCCGGCTTAAATTCCTCAAGCATACCAAGTGAAATGAATTGTATGTAGGGAGTCTAGAAAGCTTTTGTCGCATAAATATTATTTAGTCGTTGATCACGTAAATCAAAAAAATGAAAATTACAGCGGCCGAAAATATGGTCGTGAATGGATTAAGTTCTTAATTACTGTTTTGATTGGCCTTGTGTAAAAATAATGAGATACGTGTTTAAATCGAGTTAATTTTAAGACACGGATAATTTCAAATATTTTAATTTAAAAAACAAAATGTGAAAATGGGAAATATTAGTTATATTAATGAAACGCTTTATAAATATAATGATCTATTACATTAAAAACAAAACTATATGAATGTTTTCATTAATATAATAATAATAATTTTAAGTGAAGTAATAAAACATTTTTTTATTTTGCTGTTTTTTTCTTTTATAGGAAATGAAAGCTATGCTTTATGCGGCCGTCGAACAGGCACCCTCAGCTGAACTAGTAGATCCGGAAGTATTATCTCGTTATTTTGCTAAATTTGATGAACAATTCTTTCACTATTGCGATAAAGAATTAGCCAAAATTAATACCTTCTATTCGGAAAAAATGGCTGAAGCTACTAGGAAATATGGCAACCTACGTAGTGAGTTAACGGAAACATTAGAAATGGGTCAAGTGAAAAAACAACCAGCTTGGAAGTCTAAAACACCGTTAGGCAGGAAAAATGTACCAGCACGTAAACTGCAAGATCTTAAATTGGCATTTAGTGAATTTTATTTGGGTTTGATTCTATTACAAAACTATCAGAATCTTAATTTTACCGGATTTCGTAAGATATTGAAAAAACATGATAAACTATTAAATGTGGATTGTGGAGCAAATTGGCGTAAGGATCATGTCGAGAGTGCCCACTTTCATGTCAATAAAGATATTGACAGACTTATACAAGAAACGGAAACTGCATTTACTCATGACATCGAGGGTGGTGATCGTCAAAAAGCAATGAAGAGATTAAGGGTACCGCCGTTAGGTGAACAACAAAGTCCATGGACTACTTTTAAAGTTGGTCTATTTTCGGGAGCATTTGTTGTCCTCCTGATAACCGTTATTTTGTCGGCCATTTTTTATGGTTTTGGAGAAGATTGGCGTGTTGGAATACGCATGTTTCGAGGACCATTTTTGATTATCGAATGTCTCTTCTTGTGGGGTGTTAATGTCTATGGTTGGCGTTCTTCGGGTGTTAATCATGTTCTAATTTTCGAATTAGATCCACGAAATCATTTATCTGAACAAAATATTATGGAAGTCGCTACGGTGTTTGGTGTCCTATGGGCCATTTCGGTACTCTTCTATATATATTGCGATCCCTTGGGCATACCACAATATGCTCCACCTATATTTCTATATACTATAATGGTGGCATTTTTATTTAATCCTACGAAAACATTTTATCATGAGGCCCGTTACTGGTCGATACGCGTTTTGAGTCGTGTTGTTATGGCACCATTTTGTTTTGTAAATTTTGCTGATTTCTGGTTGGCCGATCAATTGAATAGTATTGTACCAGCATTTTTGGATATACCTTTTGTAATATGTTTCTTTGGAAAGAATCCATCATGGCATAAAATGGGAGTATGTAAGTAATAATTTTAGTTCAATGTTTTCTATCCCGATGGATTCTATCCAGTCTTAATGAAATTCAGATATGTGATAGAGCAGAAGAAAAAATAAGGGACACGTAATTTTTTTTAACCGGCCTTATCTCATATTTATTTTTTGATTTTCGGTTTATTTCAAATTGTCCCAGAGAAATTTTAGACAAATGGGGTACGAAATGAAAGAGTTTTTAAAGACGCATTACTAGTGTATAGAACATGTTCGATAACTTTCTAGATGTATTTTCGTTATTTAAAAAAATGAGTTTTAAGTGACATTAAAACTGATTTTTTTGAACAGAATTATTGTTGGTTTAAGCTCAAAATTATGTTTATTAAGGCCTATTTAATTTAATCGAAGGAGTTTTGTAGATGTTTTCGATATTCGTTACTGTTTGTCTTTTATTCGACTTTTCCAGAAGAGCTTTCTTCACCTATGTTATAAATATTTCAAATAAATTGGCAACCCTAAGCTACTATATATTTAATATGGGTACCAACATTTTAGCTTTTCGAGTACTTCATCGATGCGTTTAAATAAATCTGAATTTCTCAGATTTCAGACCTCACAAATAATTTAATATATATGTCTTTTAAACCTTGAACGTTTGATTGGGCAGCTAAAAAAAATTTGTGTCCCTTTTTTGCTCCTCTATTACATATACATATTTCCTTAAGTTTGGAGAATACCCATCGGGAGACTCTCCTTGTAAGAAATTATCTGCGTAATATTATTGAATTTTCACATAAAGGAAATGGAACTCGTCCATTGTAACGTTTCCTTAATACAAGTTTTTCATAAAATTTTATGAAATATATCATTTCATTTAAAATAATAAAATAATAAAACAGTTTCACTAAAATTATGAAGCTTTTCATTAACTTCATTTTTGCAATTTTCAAAACATTTTAATGAAATTTTGTTTAAGTTTTTAAAGATTTGAAAATGAAAATTATTCAAGTTCGAGGCCATACTCTATATTTCTTCATTAGGATATTGTCATAACAAATAATCTATAGAGTTTTTTGTTTTCAAATTTAATATTTGACCCTTTCAGGAATGTGTTGATAGATCTATTTCGGGAATTTTCTAGGTTCCCATCATCAGAACACGTTTTGAAAGCGGTAACAATCCCATGCCAAACATCAAACAATCATATGAACTAGTTTACTCACTACATGAGAACTAATATTCATATGAGTTTAAAGTTAAAGATTATAACCATTGATCAAAAAATAAATTGAAAACTTGTTTGATGTGCAAGGTCCACCTCTGGTGGATATTCAATACACGTTTTTTGTTTTTCTCTCCTTTTTATATTTTGTTTAGTTTGTAAACAAAACAGGGAAAGTAAACTAGGCAGTACTTTGCCTTTTATACAAGTTTGTTATAATTTTTATTAAAAATAAAAATTATGTTTTTATCGACCTTTAATTGTGCAATGAAAATGAAAATTATTCAAAAAACTCTATAGATTATTTGTTAGGACAATATCCTAATGAAGAAATATAGAGTATGGCCTCGAACTTGAATAATTTTCATTTTCATTGCACAATTAAAGGTCGATAAAAACATAATTTTTATTTATAATAAAAATTATAACAAACTTTTTTAAAGATTTTTAACTGAAAATGCTTAATTAAGCAGATTTTATTTTAGACCGAATGCCAAATCGTATACATGATTTTGAAGAGATTTTGTGTTCAATCAATGAAATTCATGTGGAATTCGTCCATTGAAACATTTCATTAAGTTAATGCAAGTTTTCACGAAATTTTGTAAAAAAAATTTTATTTTATTTATGAAAAGTTTCTTACAGGCAATGAAAAAGTTTCATTAAAAAACTAATTTATAAAAAATATAAATTTTCGCTGATTTACTGAAAATTTCATTATTTTCGTCCATCGAAATTCTCTCTGTGTAGAGGGCTATCCCTAAGTTTGAAGCTGTCCACACTTAAAGTAACTGTTCGCTTAATGAAATAATTTTAAACATATTTTTTTTTAAATGTTTTATAAATTAGTATTTTTTATTTTCATTATTAATTAATAACACTATGCAACAAAAAAAGACTTTTTGAAAAACACAAGATCTTGGCTATATAAGTTCGATTCTACTACCAAAAGGTAGTAAAACCCTATACTCGGTTTGTCCAGATTGGTGACCAATTCCTTTTTATGGGCCTCTAAAGTTTCTGAAAAGCAGTGGGACCCTCAAGATATGGTATCATTAGTTTTTACCCTAAATCTTAATAAGACTTGGTGCTACGGCTTAACTATATTTGGCAATAATGTGGCTAACAGTCCACTGAACAAATTCTTTCAACATTTTATGCCAAAAAAAATATTTTTTTCCTGGAGTTTTTTTGAAAAAACATAGGAAAAAAATATGTTTTTTCACTTTTTCCAGTATTACTTACAGGGACTGTTAAATTTTTCCTAACAATATTTGGCAAAAGTGTAGCCAAGGCAACGCCGAACAACTCTTCTGAACATACCAATACAATCTGAACGTGTTTAGGCACTCTAAACAGCTCATAAAGACCACTCTGCACCTTAAAAATTGTCGTTTTTGACTAAAAAAATCCACAAAAAGCCCCCGCAGTTGCCTCTAGATGGATAAAATGTAAGACCGACCCCCATTAAACTTTTATTTGGATTTCTGTTTTTTACAAGAAAAATATTTTTTTTGTACGAACTTATGGTTTTTGTTTTTTAATTTATATTTTATTATTTAAAATTTTTTTTGTACATGTATATTAGGGCTATACGTTTTTAAATTTTTTGCAAATATCAAACTTGGCATAGCACAGTCGCATAGACCATGAAAAACTATGAAGACAAATGTTTTTACTTTTTCGCGAATGTCAAAAAAGTACACGCACCAATCGCGATAAAATTTGGAATTATTATTTTTGAAAACTGCAATCAAAAAATTACAAAATATTGCTGTTTAATGTATGCTTTCACTAAAGACGAACCCCAAACTAAAATTTAGGGGGCGGTAAGGTATCCACTACCTCAATACAAATATTTTTGCAAAATTTAAGTATAAATATATTTATTTATTTGTTTTTCTTTAACTTTTTGCACACGTGTTATTCCGATTACTGAAGTTTTTGAATGAATTTTCGAGATAAAACTGTAATTTAAGAAATTATCTAGGTAAAAAATATCGCCCCTCTAAAAAAATTATACCTGATCCAAAACTTTAATTGATACATGTTGCATAGTTAAGGAAAACGCAAATTGTAATGCTATTGTTCGCGATCGCAGGAACGATAAAACTTAAAAATATTGAAATCAGCAGCACAAGAAATGTAACAATAACAATTAAAGTAAAAAACAACTTTAACTCGGCTGTGCCGAATCCTTATACCCCAAATATGTAAAAAAATTAAAAAAAAATTGCAGGAGTTTTCGGAGGTGTGGGGGGTTGTAGGTAGTCGGTGAGTTATGTTGGGGCACCTTCCCCACGCGATAAATGTTTACAAAATCATTTATTATGCTTTTTGCACTTAAGTAATACAATTTAATTATTATTTGAATTCATTCTTATATCCACGCCCATAAAAAGGGGCGGGCCAAATAGCATTTTAAAATCCTCTGGGCCTACATGCAGGACCTTGAACTAACTTTGACATAAAAAATGTTTCATTTGTTTAACAAAAATACAAAAAAAACGTGTAAAAAAATTGCAATAAAAGTATAGTTTAGCCAAAAACACACATTTTAATGTAAACGTTGGTCTTTATGAGCTATTTAGAGTGCCTAAACATGTTCAGATTGTGTTGGTATGTTCAGAAGAGTTGTTCGGCGTTACCTTGGCTACACTTTATTGTTAGTAAAAATTTAACAGTCCCTGTAAGTAATACTGGAAAAAGTGAAAAAACATATTTTTTTCCTATGTTTTTTCAAAAAACTCTAGGAAAAAAATATTTTTTTGGCATAAAATGTTGAAAGAATTTGTTCAGTGGACTGTTAGCCACATTATTGCCAAATATAGTTAAGCCGTAGCACCAAGTCTTATTAAGATTTAGGGCAAAAACTAATGATACCATATTTTGAGGGTCCCACTGCTTTTCAGAAACTTTAGAGGCCCATAAAAAGGAATTGGTCACCAATCTGGACAAACCGAGTATAGGGTTTTACTATCTTTTAGTAGTACAATCGAACCTATATAGTCAAGTTCTTGTGTTTTTTCACTGGTGCACAGTGTAATCATATAATTACAAATTATATACTATTACCCTAACCGAGCACTAGCTACTATGGCTTTCGGCGCATTGTAGCGAAAATAGACCAGTGCCTCTGGTGGGAATCGAACTCACGACCCCCGCACTGATAAGCCAGCACGCCACCAACTAGCCTACCGGGGCGCACTGTTTTATAAATATAAAAAAAATTTTCATTAATATAATAACAGGGCAAGGAATTTCATGCAACTGAAAAAGGAAAATAGGCGCTTGAAATATGCATTTAAATCGAAATATGCGCTAAAACCCAAATAATATGCACTAAAAATTAAATAAATATGCACGTACAATTTATGGATTTTTTAAAATCGTTTTTTTACTCGAGCTTGGTGGTTTAAAAATGAAATCAAATATAAATGTCTTTCAATTGAAAACTAGATGCCATGTTCAGGGTTACACATATTTTTTAATTAAAACTGAATTTTAATTTTTACAAAATATGAAATTAAATTGAAAACATACAACAAAAAATGCCAAAATATGCCATAAAATATGCGTTTATAGGAAAATATACAAAAACATGCATTTATAACAAAATATGCAACAATAAATCGATGCCATTTTGTTGAAAATTCTTTGATTCAGAAAAGTATTTGGTAAAAATCTATTTTAGGCTACTGACTACAAACATGTATTTGCATGAATTTCCTTGCCCTAATAATAACACATATCATTAATATAATGAATTAGTTCATTAATATAATGAATTAGTTTATTACTATAATGACGTTTTCCATTGTATTTATGAACTATTTAATTATAATTATAAAATATTTGAAATATATTTAATAAATTGCTTTATTAACTGAAATATAATGAATTATTTCAAAAATATAATAAAACAATTTATTAATATAATGAAACAGTTCATTTATATAATGAAACAATTGAAATGGTTCATTAATCTAACGAAATATTTCATTGAAACAATTAAAAAGTCTCAATTTTGCTTTATCATAATAACGGTTATGCTTTGAGTGTAAAATAAATGTTCGGTATATGGTATAACTTATTCGGTCTGGACTCATAAACTTTATGATTTTTCTAACTTTTTAGTTTCTTTATACATTTAAAAATCTTAAACGTAATCTGTTTTTAAAAGTTTTATCTTTACATTCTTTTATTAATTTATATTTGCAGATGGAGGCAGTTTTTGTATTGAAGATATTTCCATTATACGTCCTATAGTCGCCATTCTACCAGCCTATTTTCGTTTTGCTCAATGTATTCGTCGTTTCCGTGATACCAAAGAATCATTTCCTCATTTAGTAAATGCTGCTAAATATGCTACATCATTTTTTGTTGTAATTTTTTCCTATAAATTTCAAACAACAAATAGTAAGTATTGTCAAACTTAATGTACCGTGTTTAAGGCAGGGAAGGATGTTAAGAAGGATATGAGAATAGAAGTTGTATAGAATTTTGTTTATAAGAAATTGTGGTTACTAATTGTACATAAATATTTTGAAACACTACACTTAAAACATTATGCAGGTAAAAATCGCTGCAAATGTATTTTAAAACAAATGAAATTTCATTTGAAGACAGGAAATTAAACTACAAATAAGTCAAAATAATTTATTTTTGTTTTTGTATACTGACACAGGGTCACACAATTAGATTCATTTAGATTCATATTTCCAATTGCATATTACTGCAAGAGAACTTTTTTTTTTAATTTTATTAACAAAAATTAATTACGTTTACTTGGTATATCATTTTTTTTAATAATAACAAAACGACTGCATAAAAGGAAGGAGTTCTTAATAATTATATTTGAATTATTTTTTAATAACTTACAGAAGCAGTTAGATATATTTCTTCTACAAATTAATCTTTTTTTCACTTGAAAATAAAAAACTGAAATACTTCTCAAGCAACTAACAAATCTTGACTCCAGAAGTGCTCTGAGTGTACAAAAGGTCTGCGCAGCGGTTCGATGAAACATGTATATTAGGGTATCTAGGAAAATGCTGTTTTTACGAATTCGCACTCAAACGATGCGTATTGGAGGGGCTAAATACGAAAAATATAATGATCATTTTTTAGAGGGCACTTTTATGTTCCGACCCGCGTTTTAAGATATCAAAAATAGCATGCTTTGTTCAAAAGCAGTTGCCTTACATTTTATTGAAATAGAATAGGACTTAAAAGTTTCGTTATGTAGAACATATTATGATAAAAATATTTATACATTTTTTTTTAAAACAGTTTTGGCTCACCGCAACTTTTTTGGTACATACTAACTAAGTATTTTCTTATATTTCCAATTAAAACACTGAAATAACAATTTAGTACCTTTTTTTGAAATGTTGACCTAAGTTAAGTGGCATTTAAGACTTTTTGTGAAAAAAAATCAAAATAAATACAATTATATACCCAAGTAAAACATAGGGCTAAATGAATTTATATTAAATTATATATAAATTAGATATGGCGATGGTATCAAATTTGATGCGAAAAATTATAACATATAATTGTATCTAAAATACATCAAATGCGATACAATCGTACCGAATTATATTGAACTCTATGCAATTAGATACAAATTTGTATAATTTGATTTATATTAAATACAATTTCATCCGAATTTTGTCCCCATACAAATTTTTTGAGTATTATATATAATTGTATCGAATTAGATATAATTTAGTATTATTCTATAAGAGTTGATAAAAACAGTTTATAGGTTTCAATTTGAAAAACAATTATATGTAATTTGAAAAGACTATTTTTAATTATACCTTGTTTGTGTGATAAATAGAGATGTCTCAAATATTCGATTCAAATACCGAATATTTGCCGAATAATTCTTATATTAATTTTCATATAAATTTGGAATAAAACTACACTGTTTTTTATATATATACGAAACTAAACTGAACTGTAATATTTTTAGGTGGAAAAATCATCTATAATATAAGCAGCCGTCTCTGAGATATTAAAGAGAAAAGTTTTCTGAGAAACTAGATTTTTCTAAATTTTTTAGATGAAAAATACAGGTTTTTAAGATATTTTCTGTTAACCGACTAATTCTGCCCAATAGTGATATTATTCGCTATTCGGCCGAATGGTCAAAACATGCAAAATATGCCGAATAGCGAATAGTAACCGAATATTCGAGGCATCTCTGGTAATAACGTATGTAGTTGTTAAACTTACTTTGTGTTGAATACGTTGTTGACAAATATTATTTTTAGTCTTTTTATGAAGATGAACCTATGACGCAAAAAAAAAAAATCAGGGCTCTATTTTAAAAATTTAACTCCGAAGGGTTTAATAACGTAATATTTTTCTGTTTTGTAGACATATTTATGTTTCTCAGATTTTTTGATTATAATTTTTTTTTTTAAAGATCGCTTTTTACATAAATTGTTCGATTTATTGGAGCCAGCTTCCGATGAAGCTAAAGTCGTTCTTGTGAACTAAAGTCAAAATTTTTTATGTTAATTCAGAAATGTTATCTCAGTAAATGACATAATTAATATATCTAAAATCTCTTAGAAAATAATGTTTATATGGCATTGAAAGTGTCTTTATAATGGACCATTAGGGTGGTCCTTATTTTTCAACTTGCGATTTTTGGGGCTGCCCCCCTCTTAAAATATTTGTTTGGGTACAAAAATTCACCATGCAAAAAATTAGAGTTCTAGCATAACGAGAAGATGCCCGCATCGCCCTTGAAAATCGGGCCCCTTGGAAAAATGGGCATAATTTAAAAAAAAATTACAAATTTTTTTTCTTCAAAATTAAAAAATATAAAATAATTTTTGTGTTGGGTTTAATCATAACTACTCAGATAATAAATATTACTTTCCCAGAAAATCGCTAACTTACCCTAACTTTGTGTCAAAAAATTAATAAATATTTTGGAGGTACCTCAAAGTGACTTTTTTGCATTTTTGAAAATTTTATTCAACAAAAATCAAAAACCTGGTGTTTGCTGTCAAGTATTTTATTAAACACATCTCAAGTATTAAATAAGCCAAGTATTACGGATATCCGTTGGCAAAAATTTTTGTTAAAGCATTTTGATTCTAGCGGATTTCAACGTTTTTTTAAATTTGTATAGACTTTTTTTTTAATAAGATTTTTGTAATATTTCATCAATGTTATTGTGTATGCTATTTTATATAATTGTAATAACTTTATTATAAAGTATAATTTTTCGTGTTCATAGTTAACCTGTGTTTTCATGGGGTCACAATTGACCCTCGTATTTTAAAGAGTCAAAAATCACAAAGATGACAAAATAAATTTTTGTTTATGTTTCTAATTGTAATTTATTTACATTTTAAAATTAATTAAAATTAATTATTTAGTATAAATTTAGATACTTGTATTCATATTAAAATTGATTATTTTGTTAATATTCAGGAGTATTTTCTAAAAACGTATTTTTAATTTAATAGTGTAAATTTATTTCCCTCAAAATTATTATTATGGAAAAGTTGTAAGTTCTAATTTTTACTAAATTGACCTACTCGAAGCTAGAAACGGTTAACGAATTTTTTTTAGAATAAATATAAATTGAATTATTTATTTTATTTATAAATTTTGCCACAAAGCTGCATTTTTCTTACGTGGGTTATATTTAACCCATGCTAACCTAACATGGGTTAACTATCAACAGAAAATATAGTATTTTAAAATAAAGTTATTACAATCATATAAAAAGGCATATACAAAAATATTGATGAAATATTATTAAAACCTTGTTTTAAAGTAAAAATGTATAAAAATAAAAAAAACCTTGAAATCCCCGAGAATCAAAATGCCCTAAAAAAAAATTTGACAACGGATATCCGTAATACCTGGCTTATTTAATACTTGAAATGTGCTTAATGAAATAGTTGACAGAAAACACTAGGTTTTTGATTTTTGTTGAATAAAATTTTCAAAAATGCAAAAAAAGTCACTTTGAGGTACCCCCAAAATATTTATTAATTTTTTGACACAAAGTTAGGGTAAGTTAGCGATTTTCTGGGAAAGTAATATTTTTTATCTGAGTTGTTATGATTAAACCCAACACAAAAATTATTTTATATTTTTTAAATTTTGAAGAAAAAAAATTTGTAATTTTTTTTTAAATTATGCCCATTTTTCCAAGGGGCCCGATTTTCAAGGGCGATGCGGGACATCTCTCCGTTATGCTAGAACTCTAATTTTTTGCATGGTGAATTTTTGTACCCAAACAAATATTTTAAGAGGGGGGTACAGTCAAAAGAAAGACAACCCTAATGGACCATATACCAAATTGAAAAGTGTATTGTAATGGTAACAACTTATAAATTCACTTAGTACAACGATATTTATATTAGATTTCTGAATATTTTAGGTGTTGCAAACAAAATTCAGTTAAATTAACCGAACTTCGAAGGGTTGTGGGGTAATGACTAGCGCGTTGGACTTTTACACATATGTTCCCGGGTTCGATCCCCGGCGGCGACAACATCAATTTAGAAAAATAAAATGTATGAGTTTTCTATCTCTTATACATATCGCCCATAATGAATCAGGGCAATGAACCAAAAAAAGCTTCAATAAGTTCGTCAACTCTCCATTAGGTGGCGAGCAACAACTGGTCTAAGATTTATCATCTCGCACAATTAAAGTGTTGCCATGTCTGAAGCCCTTCATCTTTCCCCACCTTTAATCTCTCCACTATCCCCTTTCCAAAGAAAGTAACACATTAATAAATAGGAAGAATTTCCTGAGTGTTGCTTCTCTTTATAAAAAAAAAACTAATGTTCAGTTGTACCAACCGACTGAAATTCGTAATAACAGAACTTGAGTCATAGTAGCTGAATTTCTGTTGGCAAATAGCTGATTTTTTCTCTGTGCATGAGTAAGTTTCTATATAATTTATATGGAACAATATATGGCTTCATCAAAAATTATAAAAACAATCCCAAGTAAAAACGTTTACATATTATTAACATGAATAATAAGATACAACACAAATCAAAATTATATATAATAAGTAGGGAAAGTTTTTTTTTGCATTTGCCAACAACTGCAGCATTTGCCATTTTTTTTCAATTATTTTCCAGAAATGTCATTTTTGCTGTACCTTACCATTTTCTACCTTCTTGCAATATTTTTTAGATTTTTTTTTTCGATAAAAATTCCTTTTTTACCCTTTTTACCTTAAAATTGCCAGATTGTACGTTTATACGTTTAAATTTTGAGGCTGTCGATTCACTTATTGCAAATTGTGAAGCAGTATTTCTTAAGGTAAGTTTAACATTTAAAGCCTAGTTTTTGGGATGTCAGTTAAACTTCGTTTAGCTAAACCGACAACGAATTTTGTCGACCATTTCCAATTTTATTAACAAACATTTGCCGGAACAACTTTTTCTAGTTCAGAATATCGCCCTTTACTGAAATAAAGCAAAATAAACAAAATACCAATAGCAGTATTCTAGTTACAAACTGCGTTAAACTAAGATAAAAGATAATCTAAATGCTAAAAACTCGTCATAAGTGTAGTGTTATCTAGTTTATAATTTGATATGTTTTTAGGCTCCATCTCATCTCGCCAAAATTCGTTACAATCAATATATCCGAATTTAAGTAAACCTTGGATTAAAGCTGAAAATATTGTTATGTTAATTATTGTTGTATAAATAAATATGCTCAGTGTCGATGATGCAGAGTCTATACGCAATGCAAAATTAATATTTAATAAACCTGGAATGAAATCTGATTTAGCTTATATAAAAAGTAATTTCGAATGTCTTTGTTTAAGCATCACCAACTTGGAAACAAAAGAAATTATTTAAAAACCTTAATAAAGTTTTCAATTGAAGTAGTGGCCTACAAACTTTGACTAAAATAAAAAAAATAACTTTTTAATAAGAATGAAAAGGATTCATACAATGAAAACTAATCCCCTTCGGAATTACATGCTTCCAAATATGATGCAGTTACATCTACAGATGTGGAACTCGTATTTTCAGTAAAGTGAACTGTTTTATGTGACATAAATAGATCGTTTATTTTTGATAACTTGAAAAAACGAATGATTGTACTATGCAATCAGAATTTAATAAAGGAAATATGAATAAAACTTTAATATTTAAATTCTTATTTTTTACACATTTTATTATGCTATTTTGCCATTGCTGGTGCTATTTTTAATGGTTTTTCGTGCTATTTACCCTGCCATTTTTAACTTTTTTCGTGCAAAAAAAAAAAAAACTTGCCCTGATAATAACATATAGTGTAATATTCGAAAAAGTTTATTTTATTTTAGATAACACGATATCTTGACCTAGAAAAGAAAAATTAGATCCTATTTTGGATAAAACTATATATTGCCGCATTTAGAGTCTGATGGCTATATATTAGATTGACCCGAATAAGAAAAATTTGCGAATTTCGTCACGTATTTAAACGATAGGTATTATTAAGCTGTTTGTGGATAAAAACCAAACATTTTTTGAGTGTACATACTTTTAGTTGCTACCAGCGGCCTTCGTAGAGTATTTTTAAAATGTTTGTACAAAGAAGAGTTTAAAAGTTTGGCAATGCTGAGCATATTATGGGAAAAACATTTATAAAATTTTTATAGATTAATTTTGGTCCACCACAGCAGCATTAGTTTCAAACAAGTAATTTTATTTATTTAAACTGAAAGATGTTGTGGAACAAAATTACACTATGAACAATGATAAATTTAAAGGGAAATGGATGAAAATTTGTATTACTCCTAGCTTCACCATACGCCCATGATAAGGACATCCCTATCTAAAATTGTACTTTGGTTAGGACCAGAGCCTCGGAATTTTTTTCGAAAAATATTTTTTTTTTAAAGAGACAATATTTTCGTTTCACGGAGTATCCACAAATGTTCTTAATATATATGGACCAAGGCTGGTAAAGCTTCAGCGACCCTTTTGAACAAAGAGCCCAAAATTAAAATGTAATGACACAAATGAAAGACCAAATTTTATTATAATATTTCACATCAATGTAGCATTGTTTTTGGCTTGAATAAAAATTGTGTGTAAATATGCGTCTAAACCAGTTACCCTGTTAAATTTGAAGAATATGACATACTTTGTAAGAGTATAAATAAAACTGTAGATACACCTATTTGGTACATTAATTAAGAATTGTAAAAATTAACAAAAAATACTGGTTTTGAGCCAAAAAAAAAAAAAACAGGAATACATTTTGTTAAATGTAATTAATTTATCTGTTGAGCGAACAGATATATAATTGTCCTTAACCTGTTTTTCGAAAAGTATAAGTTTTGTATTTCAATTTTTTCAATTTGTATTAAAATTGCTTTACGAAAAATAAGCTTTGAGAAAAATGCGAATGAAAATTAAAAAAATACATACAATGTGAATGAAGTTTTTGAGTTCAAAAGACAATTATTTTGGAACTACTTGGAATATTGAAATTTAAATATAATATTTTTGTGAAAAAATGCTATCACTTTATGCAAAAACTTTTTCGATATCTTAAAGGCAAACATTTAATTATTTTAAGGGGTTGTTTTTAACACTCTATCCTCTTCATCTCCGAATTCCTAACTATCCCTTCTCAGTGCACATGTTTCTATAGCTGCATATAAAATTTAATATTTCGACGATCAAGTAATCGATCAGACTGCATTTTAAACCCCTTTGATTTCCGTTTTTATAAAATTTTTCAAAAACCAAATTTTTACTGAAATGTTTTAAGTTTCAGATTTAGCGTAACATTTTGATTAAGATGAGCACTTCTTAAACATTCTAAATCCCGGTAATACCATGTTTTCAGTGGAAAATTCAATAAGTGCATTTTCAGTGTATTAGCCCACATCACAAAAAACCTATATTTCAACTTCTTAGCCAATGGTCGTAAAATGGGACTCTTTACTCGTTTCTACGTCTTCCAGTAATATATTAAAGATCCCATTTTAGTGAAGGTCTACATTTGTAAGTAAGTACCATGATCATGAAAATTAATATAACATGAAATTTGTTATATGTATTCTTCAAATTTTTACAAACTTTCAGTTTTTTAGATTTTTTTAAAATTATACTTAATATATACTTGTACTTTTTGTGGAATACGTACTTTTTTAAAAAAGATATATCCGTTGGTAAAAAGTATTTTTTGGAAAAACTACTTTGATTTTGAACTTTTTGAAAAATTACTTTTTAGAATAGTATGTAGTTTTTTTGGAAAAAGCGTTATTTTTTTGTTGGAAAAAGGCGTTTTTATGAAAAATCTGCTTTTTGGAAAAATTCCTTTAGTTAAAATAATACTTTTTTTGAAAAAGGTACTTTTTTTAAATAATACTTATTTTGAAAAAGGTACTTTTTTTAAAAAAGGACTTTTTTCGGAAAAATACGTATATTTTTTTTGAAAGAGTATTTTTTTTTTTGGCAAAAGTACTATTTTTGGGTAAAAGTATCAGAAAGATGTGAAAAATTTTCAAGGACGAAATCAGGATATGGGGATATCAAACTTAACAATGGGAATATTTGTCCAAACATTCATGCTAACCTTTACTATTCAACCAACAAAACCTGTCCGTCACTTTAACAAATTGATTAGTAAATGTATTTTTTGCAGTTTAACTATT
Organism: Delia radicum; assembly: GCA_021234595.1. NCBI lineage: Eukaryota > Metazoa > Arthropoda > Insecta > Diptera > Anthomyiidae > Delia > Delia radicum. The sequence continues at coordinate 103,152,801 of CM037853.1, read as the reverse complement.
TAATGTAGTGTTATTTTGACGAAATATCGTCAAATATATCAACCAAAATTTGTTATGTTAACAAATATATTAATTCAAATTGAATAATTATTTTGTTGTTTTAGCAATGCATTTTATTCAATTTAACAATGCGCTTTATTTAATCTATTCGTATTTTGTCGTTTTTTTTTTGTAAAGAGAAGCAACACTCAGGAAATTCTTCCTATTAATTAATGTGTTGCTTTCTTTGGAAAGGGGATAGTGGAGAGATGAAAGGTGGTGAAAGATGAAGGGCTTCAAACATGGCAACACTGTAATTACGCGAGATGATAAGTCTTAGAACAGTTGTTGGTCGCCACCTGATGTAGAGTTGGCGAATTTATTGAAGCTTTTTGTTTCATAGCCCTGATTCAATTTTTTACTTCGGTGGGGTTATGTAAAATTAAAAATTAACGCAGCACCCAAACCCAAATTTTTAAAATATGTGAAACATTAAATTTACAAAACACATTAATTTTTTTAAATAATAATTAATTACATTTTCTTTCTTCACTATATATATATATATATATATTTTATTTCTTCACTTATATAAATAAATAGTGTAGTAAAAATTTACAATTTTCATTAAACGTTGTGAAATTACATAAATTTATTTAAAAATATTTAATAAGTACACACTTAACGATCCACTATAATTCACTGAGTTCAATAATTCACCCATTTAACATTAATTTATTAATTTTGCCAACTTTCACAAATGGCTCTCACACGCTAATGACACCATAGGACTAAAAGCGCGCCAAATTATTTTCTACAGCTAAAAAACTTCATCAAATTAACATATTTTGATCAAATTAATTTTACTGCCTTTTTTTATAAATTGTTCTTGAATTAACAAATGAAATTTTGTTATTTAAATAACAAAAATATGTCAAATGACAAATGCTTCGTAAAGCGATAAAATTTGTTGGTTTTACAAAAGTTCACATCAATTTCAATTTCAATAAAATAATTGTTGTTTTAACAATGAAATTTGTTAAAAGGTAACAAAAATTTTATGTTGATTTCACTTACGACTTTTGGTTAGTGAAAAATTTCATTAAAACTCGTCCAAGAAAATTCTTTCAATGTAGGAATAATATTCTTAAAGGCTAAGTCTTGTAAACACCTTTTCCCGCTTGGACAAAGTAGTTTTGAAGATTTATAATTATTAAAGTTGTTTGTGTTTGGAACCACTGTGCCCTACAAGAAAAAGTTTATCGTATAATTGTCAAACTTGCAGTATTTTTGGTCCTATATGATGCGAATAAAAATGGAACAAGTTCTGTAATTTTTGCAAAAAGTGGGCAATATAGGCGTGGTTAAATATTGACAAATTTTACGCTTAATTTTAGTATATTATTTATTATAATTTAAATGAATTCATAAAATGCTAAAAAATTTTACTATCGGAAATTTAATTTAATGTTGAAGCTCAGAACTAGTTTTGAATTTTTAGTGTAATAAAAAACACAGTTTATATAAAATCGGCAACATTTTTTTCTTAGTTTTTATGTTTTCCAGAAAATTTAATCATATAACTCGAATTAGTTTCGGTGAAAATATTAGTTGAATATTTTAGGTTTAATCTTCATGACGTGTAAGGAATTTTATTATATGTATTACTTATTACTCATACGCCTATGTACCATCTGTACATAATGCTAAGTTGAACCTTAATTCAAATTTATGTATAAATTGTTTATAAATGTTTATTATACATTTATAAGGAATTTCTACGTGTTGGCTGTAAATATGATATAATTGACATCTCAAGGAAAGAAAAATAGTTCTATGTATTTATTAAACTTGTTAAAACGAGAACATTGGTAATATTATCATTAACATTCAATTTATTATAAATGTAATGTGGTTATAACTAGTGCATACATATACATATTAAAGTTCGTCAGAAAAAAATATAAAATTTCTGTGTTTTTGTGATATCATCACTTTTTAAAATGTTTTTGCATCAATACAAAAATAAAATCAGGACCCCGTTTCCGAAAAGCTCGAATAGTTAACGAGTAGCTCGACTTCATCGAGTAGTGAACTTTTTGTTCGTTTGAACTTATGTAAAAAGGTAAATAAATAAAGGGTCCGCCAAATAACTTTTTTTTTTGAACTCCTGAACCAATTGGACTTTGTATGGTCTTTATGCAAAATTCGTCTCAATGATGTGTCCGAAATGTTCAATTGTTGAGAACGACGGTGAATTGATGTTGATGGCGCTTCACGCACACTTTCTGCCACAGCAGCAATATTCTCGGGTGTACGCACTGTTTTTGGCTTTTCACGCTTTGGTTTATCGATGAGGATGCCAGTTTCTTTCACTTTTTTTCACAAGATAACGAACCTACGGACCATATTCGTTCAGCGGAAGGATAAAACTAATTATCTGTCAAATCAGACATGAGCTAAGTGTAACCATTCACGAAATAAGCACTAGTTGAAAAAAAAAAACGTTAGATGGCGGACCCTTTATTAAAGATAAGTGTGAAAAACTTGATCGGGTCACAAAAAATTTTTTTGTTAAAATTTAGCACTTTTATGAATTGACTATATTCATAAATTTTAAGGTGTTTTAATAAAAATTGAACAGTCAACGAACACCTACTGGAAAAAAAACTCGACCATTTGGAAAAAAACTCGAAAAAATTGTAGAATTATGCTATTTTTTTAAGTTTGATGCCGTTTTATAAAAAAAAAATTTAAAAAAACTTGCTACAAACTTCTATATTTTTAGTGTCATAACACAAATTTTATGGTATTTCACAGAAATAAAAATATTATTGTTCAATTATGCCTTGAAATTTCTTAATGATATTACTTGGAATTTTTTTCGTAGATTCAATGAAGAATTTCATTATATACCACAAATTTTATTAATATTAAAAAATTTTTCATAAATTTTTTTTCATAATTAATTTCATAATTTTTTAAAAAAAAATGTAGTCGATCTCATTGATTATCTCTTCACAAATTTAATGAATATTTTCTTTAGAGATATTAAATTATTTCAGACTTAACTTTTTTATTTTTTCATAAAATTTCATAATTTTATTAATTTTCATACATTTCAAACTTTAGTTTTAACATTTATGTAATTCTCAGATGTTCAACATATTTTATAAAGTGTTTTATTATTTCAATGTAGCCCTTTACGAATTTTTGACATCAATATTATTGTTTAAAAAAAAAACTTTATTTCAAGGCACTTTAATTCAAGAAAACTTCTTAATATTAAAAAATTTTATGAAACTGTTTCATAAATTCTTTAAACGAATCATTGTCGAAATGGTTTATAAGTTTTATGAAGATTTTCATTAATTCTAATGAAACCTGTTTCATAGATTCAATAAAAAGCTTCAATGGACGAGTTCCAGTGACAATTTTCATTAAAGCTTTGAAGAAATTCATTCCTGAAGAGAAGATAATTCTCTCAGTGTGTGGTTATCTTAAAGTTATTTTTTCTGTGATTTTACATTTTAAGTATTAACTGACCGTTAAATGCTATAATTCAATTAAAAAAAAAACATTATTTTCTGTATAACAATTTAAATATTTAACTTTCTTTGAAAGTACGAAACTTAAGTGATTAAATGTTTAGCTCAATGCATAATTGGATCAAATTACTGCGTATGTGCTAACACACTACCTTAAGGTTATGAATGTGTTAGAGAGCTCTTAAAATAAGTTCTCCGAAAAGCTGAAATTTGTCCGAATTAACCCATTTTTGGGGAAGTTATAACAAATGCAAAAACTAAACATATGAATACTTATTGCCAGTATGAAACACAAATTGTTAGGGTAGTATATTTGTTTAAAATGAAGGGAAATTTTCGCTAAATAATTTCAGATTGCTGACTTCGGAAGGTCATATTTTAAATCGCTTTAAAAAAATATATATAAAATTCTCTACAAATTTCACATTTTTATGATTTTTTTGTCTACTAATATTTATTTAGTAAGTTTTTTTTGCGATTTTTAGCACATAAATTTTTTGTACTTTAAATTAACTAAAATGTATCCCTAATATAACTAAATATTTCATGAGATTCAACAGATTTATTTTTGTTATTTTTATATTATTAATATTTAGCTACTTTCTGCAGATTTTTCTGCAGCGTCATTTTTAACTAATTTTTAGTAGTTTCAGAAAAAAAAACGTTTACTAGTTTTTTTCTATTAGTGTAGTATGTATGATGGTTAGCAACTACTTGATTGGTACGGAGTACCGATTTTGTTTCATTTTGCTCTATTTCGCTTAGTTTCAGAGACATAGCCTATTTTATGGTTATAAAATAAAATTATGAGATAATAACTGCATCTACAAGTGCTAGCGAGGATGCAGGGGGAGGGAACATTTTTCAATACAAAAATGCTAAAAAGATTAGACACTTTAATCAAAAATACTCTAACTTCCCTCCCCAAATCCTTTTTCCGAATCCGAGCCTGTACAAGTGAGACAGATAGCGGAGACACAAAAACATTAAGTTTTGAAAACATTTTTCTTTAAATTAACTTGCAAACTTATACATTTTAGAATTGAAATCTAAAACTAAATATTAGATTGAAAATAAGTTCAAATACTGATGAAATTTGAGATAAAATGAGATAACTATATTAACTGATTAAAACGATAACAAGAACAAAAAAAATTAGTTCAACTGAATTGGTATCGGTTTCACAGACCTTTGTACTAACTTTTTTTGTATGCGTGTAAGACTACCCTATGGGGAATGGAATCGGTCCCTTCGTGCCAGAGACCGGTCCTCTGCTAAACCCTACCCTATGTAAACAACTGGCAACTTTATCATGGGCTTGTCATAGGAGTGGGTCATTTGTCCTGCTTTAAACCACATAGCGGCATGCCACAGGACTAACCAAAGATGGGCATACAGTTGGGCATAAAAATAAACGAAAACTAAACCGTTTCCAATGGGTAAAATTCTGGCCAACTCGCTTTTTCTAGTTAATAAGCATTCTGGTTAAGTGGTATGTCCTCCCTTTACCAGTCACAGGATTGGTAATTTTATGACAATTGACACTGCTTAACCCACTTCAGTATTAAATTATACCAGTCCTGTTATAAGTCCATTTTTAACCAGTCACTTTTAGGTCAATTGACTCCTCATTCCCCATAGGGTAGTTTACCAGGTTTTTTGCACATATTTCAAATCAACGTTTTTTTTTAAACATTTTTAAACAATAAGTACATATTTTCTAAAAAATACTTCGGACAAAAGTAAAGTTTTTTTTTAAACTTTATCCCACTCTATATGGAAAAAGCGGATTTAAAAAAAGTTGTATTTGAATGTGATTAGGTTGTTGCGGATAAACTAATGGTGTTTTTAATTAGGATTTAATCTGTTTTATTGTTATTTTTAGGCAATTGAATGAAACATAATTATGTTATTTTTATATTTTTTTATTACAATATTAATATTTTATGTTTCAGTTGAATATGCGACATCGAAGGACAATCCGTGGTTTTATTGTTGGATTATCGCTGCCATTGTATCGTCGTGTTATGCATACACGTGGGACATTAAATTTGATTGGGGTTTATTTGATGCCAAAGCGGGTGATAATACCTTTTTAAGAGAAGAAATTGTTTACTCATCAACGGTAAGTGAACCAACCATTCCAATCCAACATTTTGTGCTAATAGCCCCAAGACTTTTATTACAGTTGATAAAGTTAAGTTAGGACACCTTATATTTAATAACCAGGGCAACCAGAACTATGCTGTATCATATTTTTTCATGTGCGCCGTATTGAAAAATTTATGAGAATTTTTTTATCCTTTTCAGAACAATTAAGAGCATATTTTTTATAAAAAAGTCCTATTTTTGAGTATATTTTTGCACTTTTTAGAACGAAAGCATATTTTTAGAGCATATTTCATATTTCGTTTTTTTTTAAATTTTTCGTTATCGAAAAATGTTTTATTTCAATAAAAAAAATTTACCAAAAAATTTTTTTCCATATTTTCTGGGGTTTGCAAACCGATTGCATACCGAATGTACCAATTTAGGTAAATTTAATCTTTTATCTCCTTTTTATTAGCAAGTGAAATAAAATTCACATAAGTTATTCCAACTGTACTGAAAAATAAGTCTTAAAATACGATTTTTAAAAGAAAAATGTGTTTTAAGGGCATATAAATATTTATTTAAAATATTTAGGGAATTTTCTTGGGCATAAAATCGATTTTTTAGAGCATATTTCTAGTTGCCCTGGTTATAACAATAATTGTATATTATTATGAAGTCATTTTTAGAGTTGGACAATCATTCATTAAGTTTAAAACCTACACTTACAAGGGAGATATCCAGACGCTGACCCTCAGATCTCAGATTCTGTTTCTAGGTGAGGTTTTGCTTCGCACGAACGCAAAAGAATAACAAAATACATAAAATAGAAAATCAAAATACATGTCCCCTAATGTTATAATTTTTTTTTGGGAAAAAGTTACAGGACACCTTATGAATAAAAATGTTCATTTTCTTAAGTCAATTCGAACAAAAACCTTTAGCACCGAAACCAATTTCTAAAAGCCTTTTTTAATTAAATAATTATTTTAAAAAGTATATTACGATGTGTTTGAGTGTGTTGGAATGGATGGACATTTTTTTATTGATGATAGTTATAAGTACGGAACAAAAAACTATGTAATTTTAAGTTAAATGTGACATTTCTTTATTTATTTATTTATTTATTTAAGTCTATGGATACAATATCCTTACAGACTAGCATATAAAAATTAAGATATTTAAAATAAATTATTTAACAAAATTTTAAATTGGGAGTGAGAAACACTTATGTCTAACTTCCCTGTCGGAAACTGAGTTAACTTTAAATTAACTTTAAGCTAACTATTTCGCAACTATTACTGACTGACACTTGGATTACTTTTCAATGAAAGCAACTAACTATTTTAACATTGCGATGTCCTAAGCGGTAGTCAGTTGGCCGACTCTGCATTACTTTCCAACTAACTTCAAGCTAACTTTCTAAACGTTAGCTTTCAGTTAACTTTTTGTAGCTAGCTGTAACCTAACTGCTTTTCCCTTGGCTATAAGTAGGTTTTTTTTAATTAACTGTAAGTTAGTTAGAATTAAGTCAACTAAAAGTTAACTGTTTCACGTTAGCTGAAAACTAACTTTTTGTAGCGAGCTACATAATAAAAAAAATAATTTATTCAAAATGTTTTGATGTAATTTTTGAAAAATAATAATTTATTTAAAACTTCACTTTTGTTTACATATTTACATAAATATAATAAAATATTATTTTGATTTTTTTAAGGCAAATTACATATCTATGGAAAATTAAAAGAATTATTTTCAAAAAATTACATAAAAATTCACTATTATGTACATTTGTATGTACATACACTTATAGAAATAAACCTGTACGAATAGCAAAAAAAGCTACTAAAAATTTTTTAAAACTGATGTTGCAGAAAAAACTGCAAAAAAATTATATATTAAAAAAAAACTTCAATACCACGCGCGAGAATGTTTACTAATCAAAAGTCTAAGCTGTTAGCTTAAGTCGACGGCGTCAACTGCTAGGCGGCGACAGTGGCCGGTAGCTGCATGAAACTGAATGAAGCCGATATTTAATAAGAACATACATAAAATAATTTTTAAATATATTTTAAAACATAAAACATTTAAAATTAAATAAATTAAAATAAAATATGTATGTCCTTATTTCACAAAAATATTTTACATTCATACATATATGTATATAAGCGAAAATACTTTTCAACAATGAGGTTACTTTATTCTGACGGCTCAGCCGACGTTACTTACTGAATAAAACCTCCTTTGAGCGCTTTACTACTAATCAACTTTGGACTCTTTCAAAATAAAAATTTTCAAAAGAAGGGAAAAACCAAATAAAGAACACAAAGCGTACAACAACTAACCAAAACCAAAAAATTTACTGTGCAGAATATACACTTTGGTTAACGGAAAATTTGCATTGCGTAGTAGATAGCTTAAAATTAGTTCATAAAAGTTAACTTAAAGTTGGCTATTTTTGTAGTCAGCTACTCATTGTCCGACAGGGTTATTACAATAAATATTAAATAATCTCATAGATCTATTTAGTGGTTCGTTTAATACATATTCAGTTAAGTGTATATCAATATGAAAAAATTTACTTATATTTCTAAAACTTCTTGGTGGAACATATATTGAAATTAACTCTAATAGCTCAGGAGAATCAATAACACCACAAATAATACCATGTAAAAAAGTTAAACTTGCAATAATACGACGAGTTTCCAGAGTTTTTAAAGAAATAAACTCACACTTATCTGCGTAAGAAGGGGTAGAAAAAGAAGGAATGTTAAAATGATTTCTAAAAAAATTTTAAAAGTTTTCAATCAAAACTTCACTGCGCATAGTGAGATATATCACTAAATTATTGGAAATAATTCGGCCATATCTTACTTAGTATTCCGATTGCAATTAAATTTTTAACAAGCATAAGTGACGCAATATCGATCTTAAGTTTTAATTTTGAACCTTCCAAGCCCGCCGGGTGCTGCAATATGACCACCCACAATAGGGAATATACTTTAGCGTATACAATTTTCAAAAAATTATTATATTTGTAATCTGCTAGTAAAGATTAACAAAAAACATGCTTACATGTAACCCACACATGTAAGCATATTTTTCTCTAACAGTTCCCGAGATATTCCCATTTGAAAATGAGAAATTCAAAATTTTGTTTAACTCAGGTCCAGCTTTTTGCGAATAGCGCAACAAAAAAGCACTTGTCACTTTTTTCATCGTTAAAAGAAAATTTTCTGATTTTTTTTTTTTTAAAGTTCTAGAATTTAATCAATTTACACGTGATTAATTTTAATAAATATGAAAAAAAGTTGGTAGTAAACACTAAATTTAAGCAATTCATAAAGTTTTTTATTGTAAAGTGTCACAATTTAAACATTTCTCGACCAAAATATACGATTTCGGTTAACTGTATAGGCTTTTTCATTGAACTTTTGGATGTATTAAACAAAAATGGCTAAAAAGCACTAAATGCACCAACGAAATACTGCAAAAACACCAACTTAGTGCTTTTTTACAATTTGGCACCGGCAAATGGGACTCTTCATTTCCGAATTTTGGGTAATAGAAAAGCACTAAAAATAGTGCTAAAAGCACATTTAAAACGTAGCAATACAGTTCGAGTTTGGTCTTATTCTTATACATCATATTTGAATGTGTGAATAATAATAAATTTTTTAAAAACAATATTACAAACAATTTTGCAGGTGCACTGTCAAAACACATACTTTGCAAACAAAATCAAAATAGTGTTTTCCTAGTACAATATTAGGTGTACTTTTGGTAATTTTTAACACAGTGGGCTTAACAAAAATATCAGTTGTTTGCCAGTACAATTTTTTTTGGGTATGGTTGGCAAGTTCTACCTGGGTAGTTATACAAATTAATGCAGTAACTCTTTTGATCACAATGCGGCACGGCACGGGTTAACGTTGTTCAATTTGTACAAATATTCTTCAAATATTGTATTATAAGGTTTTAAATCACGTTTCTTAAAATTAAATAGTAGTAAGCAAAGCTTTGAATTTTTTTGAAAATGTGATATATATAAGACTGGGGTCATTTGGGGCCGCTGATCCACATGGGTTACTTATTAATTATTGCAAATGTAGTTAATTTTCGATTTTAAATATTTTATGAAAACAAATCAACTTTGTTATAACCAAAAAAAAAAAAACACAATTTCCTCGAAATCCGTAAAAATAAAATCGTTGCCCTACTCAAGTGTAACGGGGGATATTTTTAAAAAATTTTATTTTCATTCTCTAAGATGTTTTTAAACAAGATCCTGGAGTGAAAATCTCAATTTTTTCCGTTTTTTTCGAAGAAAATGGTTTATAATTTGAAATTGGAGACTTGAAAAACACCCGAAAAATTGTGTACGTTTTTGACATCACCTTAGGACAGGTTAACCACATCCAAAAATAAAAAACTTCTTCCATATCTCACAACTTTGAGTCTTTTTGTGATCGAATTTCTCGGTTGGACATACAAAAAATTTAACGTAGTCATATGCTTTTTACTAATTTTTTGAGCTCGTTTTCTAGCAGGTCTTTTAAATTAAATAAAAAAAATTGTTTGTTTTAAATTCAGAAATAAATACTTTAAAAATTGTTAAAAATAAATTAAATATCAATTATGGGGTACAATCATTAAAAGGGAATTTGTTAGGTGTCCAAACTAATTTTCAATTAAATTTTTTCAATAATTTAAATTATTATATTAACACAATTTCAAAAAACATTGTGAAATATTTTTAAATTTGCTTTAAACAATCATTTTGTCGGAACTCCTCGCGGAATAGATATCGAGCGAACCCAATAAAATAGATATCGAAGGCTTTGAAAAAGTCAGTGCTTATTTAACCTATTAACGTCCAAATAAAATCTGCTGAAGAGAATTCAGTAAAAATGTATTTATATGTTAAGCAAATGTGTCAAATAGACTAAAGTGAAATCAAAATTGAGAAAAGTTGAAAAGTATTCTTGTGAATAGTCAAGGAGAAAAAGTTAAAAACTTGATTCAAGACGTTTAGTTAGTCCATGAACAAATAATAAATATTAATAATGCATATCATATCACAATTATCTAAAAAATTTAAAATTAAAAATCAAACACGGAATTATAGGTCAAAAAAACCCCATTTTTTATTTTTTTAAATAATAATTATAACAGACTTTATTAAAACTTTTATTTTACCAAAAATTTTGTCAAAATTTAATTTTTTCATTTGCTGTCAAATTATGTGAATTTAAATTAAAAAAAAACGTGTGATTAGAAAAAACTTTTGTTTCTTGATTTCTAAATTTAGTTGCTGTCAGAAAATAATTTTACAAAAATTATTGGACAAATGGTTAAACAGAAAAGCGCAAAAATCGAAGTGTCCTCATATGGGGACAGTGGCGTTAATGGGTTAATCACAGTTTTACTTTTTTCTATTATTTTCATTTTTTAGATTAGATTTGTATGTAACAAAAGGCACAAACAAAATAATAAAGACAAATAAAATACAGATAAAACTCTGTATTTTATTTATCTTATAAATACAGAGCTGTATTTTAGTTGTCTTATTATTTATAATACAAAAACGTAACTAAAAGTTAGTAGATCCTACAGATTTTATTTGCTGTTTTCATTTTACTAATATTTAGCAAAAATATTCTGCTAATTTCACTGCTTTTTCCCAACGTCATTTTGAACTAATTTTTAGTAACTTTTTCTGCTATTTTTACAGACTTATTTGTGTTATTGTTTTGCGGTTATTTTGAAACCAAGCCGGAAGATCGCCAAATTACAGCCAGAAAAACTTTGTTGAACTGGTTACCTCTGAATCTATTAAAGAACAGCTTATTTTACCACCGGTTGCATGGAACCAGTTCTAGAACATGTTCCTTGGAGTCAAAATGTAAGGCTTCGCTGTCCTAGAACCAGTTCAAGAACCGGTTCTGAAGCAACCTGTTCTTGTTTGGATTTAAAGAACCTATTGCTAATGGGATACAAAATAATCGGTTGTAGAATATAAACTAGAACCTATTATGATACAATATAAGTTGTTCTGCAACTAGTTATTTCGATTTTACTATTTTGCTTTGCAATTTAAAAAATTTTCTAACCCTACTATATGGCTCTTAGAAAAAGAAAAGTTTACATTCCATTTTTTCTTTAACATTCTAATTTCAAAAAAATCTGTTTTATTAATTTGGATTATTATAAGGTGTAATGCAATTATAGGAAGCTTTAAGAGTTTTCATGAATAATAAATCAATTAATCAAAATTCTGAAATATCGTTTTCCCATTTTTACAAGCATTTTGAAATGAATACCCGGTTTCTCAAACAGTTGGTTTTTTTTGAAACACTAGTAAGAAAAAGTCTGTAAATTATGTTTTTAAACATATTATGCTAAATTTCAAGCATTGTGCGTATTTTTACATAAAACGTTAAACACTCAATAGCAGTTCGTCTAGCGGCGACCGTCTTGTAGAAACACAATCTTAAACCGTATTACCCTGTTGCTAATTAGGTGTGCCGAATGGGACTTATTTTTTATAAATTCCTGGATTCGGTATATTCAAAAATACGATCCTGGGATCCCGGGATTTATCGGAATTTCTAGACTATTTTTTTTATATATTTTATTCATATAAAACATTCAAATAAAATAATTTATTAGAAAATTTTATAGTATGAAAAACAAACAAATACTTTTAACTCATTATTGACCAAGTGTTCCTTTTCAGCCCAGTATTTTTAAATGGTTATATTTTTTAATTGATAAGTATAATTAAGCGGTTTAAAAACCTTAAACTAAATTAACATATTCACTACAAGCGTGAATAAAAACTTGTGAAAGATTATTGTTGCCAAATAATTATTTGAAAAAATCTATATTTTACATTTTTTAATGGGACCTTTTTCAAAAATTATTCAAAAATATAGAAAAGCCTAATATTACACATTTTTGATTGTTATGTTGATGAGACAATATGAAAATATTTTCTCCGCTAAAAGTTAGTTCATCAATCGTGCATAATTCTTGATAATCTGACCGTTTGGACCATGCATTTTTTCAATTCAGAAAAAATTAAAAAAAATATTAAAATAAATATTCTAAAATGCTAAATTACTGAAATACTTTTACAAATTATAATGTCAGTGTTACCATATAACAATTAAAAAAAAATGGTCGAAATACACGATGTTTTTTTAAACCGGTTAATTTACAAAATTAAAATTTCATATACATCCGTAAAAAGATTTGTTCAGAAATTTATAAAAAATTTAAGTGTTTTAAATATCTTCAACCGTCGCTTATTTATATTCTGTAAAAGTTTCAACTTTGTTTGCAAATATTTCCAATAGAGGTCGTTTTAATGGATAAAAATACACCAATGACTTAATCTCCGAAGTTTGTTTAAAAAATGTGTAGATTTGTTCGATAATTTTTTCTTCAATTATTTATATTGTTGTATTGGTCAATAACACCGGTTTAATAATACCGGGTTTTCAGAAGTTACTCGCCTATAAAAAGATTTTTATAAATAAAAATTTGATAAGAAAATATATTACAAATAGGTTTTTTAAATTAAATAAATGGTCACGCCGGGATTCTAGCCTGGGGTAGGTGGTTGTTAACAAATAATTAGTCGACAACTCTACCAACTGATATATCGATACATATAATATTTGATTGCTTCAAATCTAAATGAATTGTTGTGTTTCGTGTTTTCGTTCGTGATGTCGAAAATATACACCTTACCCTCATGCTTACAAAAAGTCAAAAAGATTATTAGATTAGATTATATGGCACTATGCACCGCGACCAACTTAGGTCTTTTGTGCTGCCTAAAGTTGCCCTAAAGATTCAAGCTACCTATAAAGCCAATAATCCTATTAGGCAAAATCTTCATAATGTCCGAAGGGGAGACAAAGCGATTGCCAAGAAACTTGGCACGCCTTTCACATAGCCTCGGACATTCGCAAAGAACATGCTCTGATGTCTCAGCTACCAGTTCGCAAAACCTACACTCATCCGTGTCCGAAAGACCCCTTTTGCGCAGGTGGTATCTGAGATTGCAGTGTCCAGTCAGGTAAGACACCAGGGTTCTCAAGTCACCCCTCCCGAGGGACAAGAGTCTCCTCGATTCTGCACTGGAAAAATAAATTAATCTCTTAGCCTGTCGTTGGCCAAGAGAGTTTTCCCAATAGAGAGAGAATTCTGACTCCCTCCACGACCCGAGCTTCTCCCTAACATACCCCAAAGGTATACCACAGAATGGTTCAGGGCCAATAAAGGGCCTTCGGGCCCCGAAATTAGCAAGACAATCTGCCCTCTCGTTGCCCTCATGCCCCTCGTGACCAGGAACCCACCCTAAGGTAAGCGAGTTGCGCCTGCCAAGTCGGTTAAGAGCCAGAATGCATTCCATGACCAGACCAGATGACACCTCATAGGACATTAAAGCCCTTAATGCCGCCTGACTGTCGGAAAGAATGTAGATGCGAGATCTAATAGTGCCCCTTCGTAGACACTCCTCCGCGCAGACACAGATAGCAAAAATCTCTGCCTGAAAAATGGAGGGGTATCTACCCATGGGTAAGGCCCGTTGGAAACCTGGTCCATAGACACCCGCACCAGTGTCACCATTCGCATGCTTTGAGCCATCTGTGAACCATATCTGAGAACCCCGCTCTGGCTCCCAGGATCTGTTGGTCCACATGGCCCTGTCGAACAGCATCACTTTAAAGTTCCTATCAAAGATGTACTCCGGTGACCTCCTATCCGTAACCTTTGTAACCGGGTCATCAATTAGGATTCTAGCGATCCTCATGTGACCCCTTAGATCACCTCCCCTCATGTCACCGAATTCTCTAAGTCTGGAGGATCCTATGCAGGCAGCCTCCATTACAGAAATATGCAATGGTGGTATCCCCAGCATAACCCCCATGGCATCCGTCGGGCAGGTTCCGCCTGCCCCCGTTATGCCAATACACATAAGACGGTAGATCCTCTTGAGAGCATCCCTTGCCCCTACCTGTTCAACCTTTGGCCACCATGCCAGGGCAGCATAGGTGATCATAGGTTTAACAATGGTGTTAAACGACCAGTAGACCATCTGCGGCCTTAGACCCCATGTCTTACCAAAAAGCCTTTGGCAGGCATAATATGCCCTTGTGGCCTTCTTGGAGACATAGTCAAGATGTTCATTCCAGGTAAGGGATCTGTCAAGAGTCACGCCGAGGTACTTAACACTACTGGAAAGCCCACCGTGGCCCCATCAAGGACAGGCATTGTCAGGTTAAGTTTCCTCCTATTCGTAAATGGTACCAGGATTGTCTTCGACGGGTTGACAGACAAGCCCTTTTCCGGGCACCAAGAAAGAGTATAGTTCAGAGCCTGCTGCATACGTTCGAATATGGTCCTATCATCAAATCCCACTACAGAAATGACAAGATCATCCGCGTATCCATAAGTCCTGAAACCCAGGTCGTTCAAACCTTCGAGTAGTTCATCAATGACCAGCGTCCAGAGTAACGGCGACAAAACACCCCCCTGTGGACAGCCCCTAGTCACCTTTACGGTCCTACTAGTAGTCCCTATGCCGAACGTGAGCGTAGCATCTCCAAAGTCCACTTGATGATAATTGGAGAGATGTCCTTTCTAACCATGGACACCCTAATTGCCTCGTCGGACGTGTTGTCAAAGGCGCCCTGTATATCAATAAAGGCACAAAGGGCAATATTCTTTGCCTCTAGTGCCCGTTCTATTGTAGTGACAACATGATGGACAGCAGTCTCGGTAGATTTACCTCGTTGATACGCAAACTATAATTTGTGTATCGGCTTTCGCCTTAGGTAAGTATCCCTAATGTACTGGTCCAAGACTTTCTCCATTGCTTTAAGGAGAAACGAACTCAGGCTAATTGGTCTAAAGGATTTGGGCAGTTGTTCAGACTTCTTCCCCGCCTTCGGTATAAAGACCACTCTAACCTCCCTCCACGGCGTCGGTAAATGACCGAATAACAGACTAGAAGTCAAAAAGTAATGTGTCTATAAATAGATTTTCAAAAAGATATCTTAATTATTATTTTACGTTTAAAAGTGATGCAGTATATAATTGATGATCGGTAAGTCATTATTTCATGTTTTGATGTAATGCAGGTAACGGGTATCGCTACAGGGTAATCAGTGAGTGTTCAATTATCTTTAACTCATTACTGTATGTTTCAAAATAATGTTGAAAGTAAGGAGTATACATTATAATGTTATACCAACAATTAGTAACTCATTACTTTATGTTTCGAAATATTCTTGAAGGTAAGGAGTATCAATGCATTATGAAATACATTCTCACTAATTTTTCGCAATTTTTCTGCAAGGATCCTTACAGCAAACATTTTGCTGACTCAACTAATGTTTTTAAGTGTGTGAGTTTGGTATTTCCAATGGACGAAGTAATTTCATTAAAGTTTCGAAGCAATGCAAGTGTAAGGAGTTTAACTTATTAGCAGTTAACATATTCCGTAATACGAATCTATTGCCGAAGTTTTGCTGGGTATTTGTTATTATTGATATATTCATTGTTTGCAAAATAATAATTAGAAAATTTCATTGTATTCCCAATGCTTAAAAACTGGAGTACTGTTTGAAATTTTGGCTTGACATTTTAAACTATAATCGAAAGAAAAAATTGTTTTTCTTATTAACATATACTTTTAAACACCGACAAAAAATAACTGTTAAAAGCAGTAGTTTTTACCAACTTTTTCAGATGTTTAAAAAATGTTGTATTCAAAAAGTTTCTGTTATTTATACAACATTGTTAGCTATTTTTGCTGCATTTGTTAGATGTTTTTTCAACAATTAAAAATATTAAAATTTTTAGTTTTTTAATTGCTATTACTCTTGTCACCATTGTTTTAACTGTCAATTTCAGTAGATTCTACAGAAATTATTTTTTGAGTGTATAAATATATTTGTGTATCTTTGTTGAACTCCAAATTTATTTCTGTTACACGTTCTTTTTTATATTTACAGTGGTTTTATTATTTTGGCATAGTCGAAGATTTAATACTGCGTTTCGCTTGGACAGTGTCGATGAGTTTAATTGAAGCTGGCTACATGGAGGGTGATGTTATGGTAACATTGCTGAGCCCTTTAGAAGTATTCCGTCGTTTTATTTGGAATTATTTTCGGCTTGAAAATGAGCATTTAAATAATTGTGGCAAATTTCGTGCGGTGCGTGATATTTCCGTAGCGCCAATGGATTGTTCGGATCAGGTAAGTGTGTTGGTGTTTGTTTTTTCGTTTTGGTTTTATATAAACAAATGGGTGGCACTTAATTCTTCTAAAGTAAATAATATTGTATTGAAGAAACAATTCTTCAAGATGATTAAGAAAATGTTCGGTAATATTACCTTACAACGGGTTTTTGGGCTATTGGAAAAAAAAAATAATTAAGAATGAAGCTACATGTATTTTTTTAGGTGCGTAATCTCAAGTTTAGGGGTTAGGCAAATTAGGTATCAAATGGAAGATCCCAGTGTAGAAACGGTAATGACACTTCGTTATTGTTCCTTCTGCCAGTAATGACACCAGCTTACTCTGTGCATTACTTTAACACAAATAATAAGGACATACTAATAACTAGTTAATTTTCCAATTATTTTAATACAAAAAATAATGCGTTACCCATAAGAACTTATTTGTATCATTATTTTGAAAATAAAGTAATTATCTCAAAATTAACTAATTATTTTTGATTTTTTGTAAGCTGGAAAGTAATGACATTTTGTGCAAACAAGTCATCTATGTTTTTATCTGTCATGTCTAAAATGTCGCGATAGCTCTGATGGTAGAGCGGTTGACTGGCATCATAAAGGCCGGCCACAGTGGGGAAAATTAGACTCCATTTCTTTATATTCCATTGTTTTATAATTCTGCTATAAAAACTAACATACTTACATGAGTTGGTTGTCTCTAACAGTTCCCGAGATATTCCCATTTGAAAATGTGAAGTTCCAAATTTGATCTGACTCAAGTCCAGTCTTTTGCGAAATGCAAGAACTGCCAATGCATCCCGAAAAATGCACTATTTGTTGTGGATTATAGGCCGGTGGCATCATTAGACCTTACTTTTACCGTGCGATGATTAAAATTTTTTTTCTCCAAAATGGAAAAGCTGGACTTGGGTGACATCTGGTTTCAACAAGACGGTACTACATGCCACACAGCACGCGAAATAATGGCCCAATTTAGAGGCGAGTTTGGTGAACAGTTTATTTCACGTTTCTGGCCGGTCAATTGGCCGCCTAGATCGTGCGATTTAACGCCTTTAGACTATTTTTTGCGGGACTATGTTAAGGCTCATGTCTATAGGGACAAGCAACGGTTGAAGCACTGGGAATTTATTCGTGAGATACCGGCCGATATGTTGTAGAGAGTATGCCAAAGCTAATAAACCATTTGAGGAGTAGTAGCGGTCAATTTTTACATGAAATCATCTTTAAACATTGAATTCTATAGATCGTTCTACCGACTCAAATAAAGATTTCATACATTTCTCTAAATTTTATGTGTTTTTTTTTTAATCAAATCCGAAAGCTCTTACAAAATCACCCTTTAATTCTTAGTAGCTTTTCTGCTATTTTTACAGGTTTATTTCTATGAGTGTGTAAATATAAAAACTGCGATATTTCTAAAACTATAAAAAAGTTGAGTTTCAAAGGGATTTTTTTTGACGTTTTTTATTGCAAATTTTAGTTTTTACAATAAACTAGGAGTTGCATATATCGGGGCGTCGCATTCAACGAGGTGGCACTGTATTTTATAGTCAAATCTTTAACTTACTTTTTCCAATTAAAGTAGAACAATTTATTAAAAACGAACATATTTTTATTAAATCTTAGTAGTGAACAAACAATAATTTAATTCAAAATAATGTGCACTTTCCATTTGATTTTGTATTAATATAATTTCCTTTTTTATTCACTTTTTCTCCCAAGACTACCATTTTGCGTATGATGGATGAGGAAGACGGCGTTGTAAATAGACGTGGAAAAACAAAAATACCCAGGAAAAAAGGCGAACAACGTATACTTTTACAAGCTGAATCTGTTGAAGATTTATGTTCATAAAATAAGGACTAAAAAAAAAAACAACAACTACAACAAAAATAAACAATTTAAATCATCCGTATTGCAGTAGAATAATAACAATAATACCCTTAATAAAGCAATATGATCCTTTTATTGCTTGGAAATGGCAAAAGAGTCAAATATCCTTTAATGCTTTTAACTATAAATTATTTGCTAAATTTAAAGGATGTATAACATTTATTAGATCTATGTACTACACCTACTAAAACGGAATGGTATACAAACATACGATACATATCTGTTAATTACACGGTTTGACATAAAAAAAAATGAATAAGGTTCTGACCATTAATTCTTAGGAGTGAATTCGAAAAAAACCCAACACACATTTTCATTTACAACTGCTTTTGTGTACGACACTGAACTTTTTTTCTTGTCAAATTACCTTTAACTCTTTGACGATTTTTACTTTCTGCCATTTTAGGAAAACCTGCACGACGATTTTAACAAAACTTGTTGTGATCGACAATAGACAGATGTGGCTTATTAGCAATACCTATGACTCATTTCATATAAAATCATCAAAAAATATCAAAATTTTGACCTCTACCCGCTTACATGTTAACCAAATTATTAACAAAAATTGTAACTGGACATTCAGTAATCGGGTCTAAAAGGTATAAAAAAAAATCTGCCAAATTTCTTGCTCCCCTAACTATTTTCTACTATATATTACGTAAATTTTTTATGTGTGCGTAAATGAAACATTAATACACATCAAGTGTGTAATTTTGCACAAAATGAGTTTGTGTATAATAAGTTATTACAATCACAAATTTTGTGCGCCAAATTCGAACATAATATTAAAACAAATGTGCTTAATACAATTCTACATTTTGTGATTATATTTACGCGCTATGAGTTATATTATAGGCATAGTCTCATTCCATATAAAACCATCAAAATATATCCAATTTTCGATGTCTACCCTTTCAATTTTAACCACACTTGTAATGGAAGGTAAGTGTCATATAAATATCGAACAAGTTTTAGGTTGTCATCTCTAACGGTTGTGGAAATATCTCATTTTATAATATAAAAAATCGAAAATTTAACAAAAGTAGTCGTACTTAATCGCCCATATGGTTTTAACTGTTAAAGCTTACGTGATTCATTAATACCCTATTTGAAAGCTTTTAAAATGAAGGTAAACTGAATTTATTTTTTAAAATTCGCAATTTAAACCGCTGTATTAAAATACATATTGTTTTTTTTAAATTTTCCAAAAAAGAAATGTTAATTATAATTTATTTCACTATGCTGTTGCCAAATTAACTTAAAGTTATGGATAAACATCTAAAAAAGATACTAAATATAGTAGAAAAAAAGATTTATATAAAAAAAATATTTTTAAAAAAAAAAATTTTAGTTTTGCAAAAGTGGTTAAACATAATTGCACATATCGTTTTAACGGTTCAAGCTAATTGATATATTATTTTAGAGGTACTTTAATTGTGGTTTTATTGGTTATTAAAAATAACAATTTTTGTATTTTTAATACAAAAATTAAAACATTTTTGAACAATAAGCATACCACGACACTTTTCAACAAACACTGTTTGTTGGGATATATGTTGTTATTACAAATTGTAACACAACAAACACACATCCATTTACTGACATATAAAGTATATCGACATGTAAAATTGTTGTTTTTCAAATAGTTTGATTATATAATTAGAGTTACCAGATCAGGCAGTCATCATATTGTTTTTTTTTTGTCTGTTGCTTGTAATGTCTCGGTTTGAGTTAAGCCAATTAACTTTTTTTTATTGCAGACAACTGAAGATTTGGGTGATGCCAATGAAACAATTGTGTTTTCCATAATGAAAATGATTAAACTTTTTGATAAGCAACAAATAAAATCTAATAAGACAATATCTTATTAAATTTTTAGACTTGAGGTAGAATAAAATATAGAAAGTCCGAAAAAAACAATTTTTGTATTTTTAATACAAAACGTAAAACATTTCTAAAAATAATTCACTTCTCGACGGTAAAATTATTTTCTTTTAAGATCGTTATCTCAAACCGATGTATATCAAAAAACTAGTTTTCTAAAATATATAAAAACTTTATTTTATTTAAAAATTATTCTTCTATACACACAGGGAACAGATTTGTTGTTATAAGCGAATTTGTCGCCAACCGAATCTACACAGTAAACATTTTTCGTGTTTTTACAAGCAGGGAAAAACAAATGCGCTGATGTAAGTGCTAACTATAACATTATACTGAGAAGTAGCAAAAGAAACGAATAATTTTCGTATAAAAATAAACAAACAAAAATTTGAGCTCACTGTTTTCCCTTACACGGATTCAGGCTGTAAGCAGCAATTCCCTTACAAGGATGCAGGTTGTAATGTAGAAAGTTTCATATCGTGGATTATAAACGATCTGTACCAGTTTTCTCGAGTGATTTCCGATTGTGTTTGGTGTTTTCGAGTATGTTATAAAAAACAAGTAGTGCATTTGTTTCTGAAGAGCTAGCATGATTATAATAATATGTCTAATATTTTATCAACAAAAATTTAATATCTGTAGAAAGTTTGATATAATTTTTATTAAAAATAAAAATTATGTTTTTTTCGCCTGAAAATGAAATGAAAATGAAAATTATTCAAGTTCGAGGCCATACTCTATATTTCTTTATTAGGATATTGTCCTAACAAATAATCTATAGAGTTTTTTGTTTTCAAATTTACTATTTGACCATTTCAGGAATGTGTTGATAGATCTATTTCGGCAATTTTCTAGGTTCCCATCATCAGAACACGTTTTGAAAGCGGTAACAATTCCATGCCAAACATCAAACATTCATATAAATTAGTTTACTCACTACATGAGAACTAATATATGAGCTTGAAGTTAAAGATTAACAAGGTTATGTACAAGGTCCACCTCTGGTGGATATTAAATACACGTTTTTTGTTTTTCTCTCCTTTTTATATTTTGTTTAGTTTATAAACCACACGGGGGGAGTAAACTAGACTGTACTTTGTCTTTTATACAAGTTTGATATAATTTTTATTAAAAATAAAAATTATGGTTTTTTCGACCTTTAATTGTGCAATGAAAATGAAAATTATTCAAGTTTGAGGCCATACTTTTTCTTTATTAGGATATTGTCCAAACAATTAATCTATAGAGTTTTTGTTTTCAAATTTATTATTTGACCCTAGAAGAATTTTATGTAAAATACATTCTATAATATTCATATTATTATTTTTAATTGTAATAATGTAGACATGAAATATGATTTTATTGAAAGCCAAGAAATCACAGCATTTTATAAACGCTTAAAATCGCTCTTATTTTGTCCAAAAGTAATGCTTACAAGTGGGAAACAAACCTGCTTGCAGGTAAGCAGCGTTTTTTTTTATTGGATAGGTAATCCACATGTACTATCCATTCTTCGGTTACAGCTACTTTTTTAAAATTTTCGAATATGTTTCATATTTTGAAATGCGATACTTCAAGATCCGCTGGCAATAGCTGTCCTACATTTGGGCGAGGTTATGGTTATATGATGTACATCTTCTATTCCAAGTTTGGTTGAAATCAGAAGGGATGGAGGAAGTCGAAAGGTTGATTTTATATGTTATTGTAGTCAAATAGTCTCAGAGAATTACAAGTTCAACTTACAGACAAAAAATTAGTTTTTTTATGATTTTTTTACGTTTTTATTTTTAGTTTTTGTAATGTTAAAAAATTCTTTTAAGTTTTTTACAAAAACGGTTATTATTTTTGGATTAGGCATAACTTAAAGCAAAATACAAAATTAAAACTTAAGCAAGATCTTAACCCATTAAGGAACACCATTCCATTAATGATTTGGCTTTAGTGCTATATTTCTCCGATAGGGGGAACAGTAAAGCGCCAAAGGCAGCACAAAATTAAAATAGTCATAAGGCCCAAGTCTCCACGAAGTTTCGTCAGAAAGTCTTCAGCGGTTTAAGTTCGACCGTCTAAGGGTTAAGAAAGTTGTCAGATTATGTGTGCAAAATATTAAAGCGATCGGCTCATTATATCGCTTTCAAATGGAATCTGAGCAAAAAGTGAGTTATAATTTTTTTTTGCAGACCATTTTCAAAAAAAGTGACAGTATTGGAAACTTGTTTTGTGGTCTTCATCAATAATTTAAAAATAATCTTAATATGATTTGATTGTTCTGAGTTCTGGACATTTAAACATTTTTTTTTTGTAAAAATGCAACTTTTTTTTGCCTTTACTTTTTGTTTAGAGACCATTTCTGAACAAAGTAATGAACCAAAAAAATTCACTTTTAAAAATAAAAAGTTACAAGTGATAATCTGTGTCAGGAATTATTCGATCTTACTCCTTTTATAATTCGGGAATGCTGATTGTAATGTCGTACTTTATTTTTCGATCTATGGTACAGTCTTTCTGCATAATTATTTTAAAGTTTTAAGCATCTTCATGATATTTTTTATTTACAAAAATTTGCATATGCAATAAATCTTATGTCTTCCGTTGAAATCTAAGAACAAGACCACTATTAATATTTATGGTACATATTTGATTCTCAAAGCTTAAAATTAAACTCGCCGTTAGGCGTCTATTTAAATTTTTTCAGTTTGCGCAAATTCTATCGCTAACTAACCCAACAAAAAATAACATGGATTTGGTAAGCAGTAACTACATTTGTATGCTTCCAAAATAGCGCTTCACCGCCTTGCATACTATAAAGCAATTGGGGAAGGCATTCTCTCGTGCTTCCCAGAATGCATTCGTTGAAGCAGTGAATAATGCTTAAAATGAAGCAATAAAGTATGCATATCATGAAGCACTAATGTTGTCAACATACAAAAAGCGATTCTTAGTGCCTAAGAAGGCATGAATTTAATGCTTCTAAGAGCACATGAAAGAAGCGCTTTAAAAGAGACATACCCAGTGGGACATCGCGAACAAAATCATGCCTTCTTTATTTGCTTTATAAGCGCTTCGTTATCAAATAATGCCTTCCGGAAGCGCTTCTCGGTAAGCACTATTTTTTGCTGGGAATGAATCTAGCTAATCATATGTTCACGGAGTGGAAAGAGTCATTTAAGAGTAGTTATATTAAACTAGTAAGAAAAAAATGATTTTATCGATGTGTTTTGTAAGCAAAATTCGCGATTTGGCAAACATTTTACTTGGCACCATAACTTTCCAGGATAACCATTTCAAAAGTATGATTCCAAATTTTCAGCTAAAAATATAAAATATCAATATATCAATACCAATGTCCTAATGAACATATTTAAACAAAGATATTAAAGTCTTACTTCATTATCGACTTTTTTTTATATTTTTATAAAAATATGTACACTGTAGTGTACAAGGGTAATGAAAGGGTTAAAAGTGATTATTTACGGCAAACTAAGTAAACTTCAATAAAAATATGCAATAAAAGCATAAAATATAAAAATATGCACTTAAAGCAAAATAAGTAAAAAAAATATACAATAACAAACTTTATAGCAAAATATGCAAAAATATGCACTAACAAATCGATACCATTTTAATGCAAACTCTTTGATTCGCAAAGATATTTTGTTAACCCTATTCTCAGACTTAAGGAAAAAAAAACATGCAATTGCATAAAGAACGTCCCTGATCATAGATAAAATTTTAAAACCTTTCACGATTTAAGCATGCGACTATTTTTTATTATGTATTTAGGCCTCCTAAACCCGAAAAAACGCATTAAAGTTTTTTGTTTTTATGGAGTACACACACAGAACCGAATTTTGGTTGCTTCTACCGACATTTACAGTTAGTTATACCTTATATATTAGTATAATGTAAAATAGTTAGTACGTCCGACCAAATTTGTTCAATAATTATTATTGAAATAAAAATAGCACTATTTAATTTAATTTATTTATTTCTTAATGTTCAGTGCAAAAAATAAATTTATCAGTGGGTTTTTATCCATCTCAGTGTCTCTCCATCTGCCGTCTTTTTTTTTTGTTCGAAAACTCGCACCGAGCAAATGAAAACATGTTGCAGAAACTTTAAAGTTTAAATTAATTTTATCATGTTGTTGAATAATAATTTAATAAAATGTATATTTATTTATTTAAAATTTTAACGATAAAATAAGCAATATACAATTAAAATGCATTACATTTTAATAGAAAATAACAAAATATTAAGCAAACATTTTTTTATCAACATGTTGCAATTATTTTTTAGTGTAATAAAATGTTTTCATATCCTTGCCCGAGTTTGGTATTCTGTTGCTGAGAGGCGTGGGAAGTGTAGTCTCTCTATTTGAATATACTCTTTGATCTTATATGAAAGCACTGAATTACTGGAGTAGTTACGATTAATATACATAGTTCAAATTAAATACAATTACAAATTTAAATACTAATACAAAATTAAAATTAAAATTAAAATAATTGTAATATACACAAATGGTTCTAACAAGAAAGTTAATAAAATTTAAATAAAAAAAATAAAAATAAAACATAAATGCAATAAAATGTTTTTTTTTATATATTTTTTTTAAATATTTTGGACAAAAACAGGTAAAAGTATAATTATTTGTAATAATGAAATATAAATTTTTTATTTTTAATTTATAACCTCCGTATAATTTATAATTTCAACCTCCGTATATTTACAAAAATAAAGCTAATCAAACATATTAGCTAGGTTGATATTAGTATTTCGATTTAGCTCAAGATCTCATCAGAACACGAAGTTTAAGAAAAGCTAGAGCCTCCAGAATAGGCAGAGCTTTAACAAAATATCTATTAATCATAAATTTTGCTCCATTCTTGTCTTCTTAGTAATCAAACACGTGGCTAGGATGTTTCTGTAACAAACATCATGACGTTACTAAACTTTGAAGACCAAAAATGTTTCATTTATATACATTTTTTACTTTGGCCACAGAAAAAACTAAAAACGGGTTTCAATTAAAAATTTAATTGAATTAGTTAATATTTTAATTAATTTTGCACCTACCACTGAAATGATAGTATTAACTAAAAAAATTTGCAGACAGTTTATTAAAACTCTTTCAATTAAAATAATAATAATATCAATTAAAAGAGTTATTGTTTTTCTTTACAACCTCAATTAAAAAATTTAGTTAAATTGATTAAAACTTTAATTGAAACTTGAGAAGAAAACAATGGTAGTTTTAATTGAAAACTCGTATTTTTTATTTTTGTTCTGTGCCCCCCATTAAATAAAAAAAGAAATGTAGGTTTGTAAATTAAATTGACATTTTATTTATAATAAAATTAAAGCTTTTTAATATAAAAATGTATTATAAGAAAACCAATAAAAGTAAAGACAAAATTTTTGTTTTGCTTGTCTGTCTTGAACTTTTTCTTGTAATTGAATTGCTTTCTTAAAAAAATCACACATAACTTTAAAATGATAGTTTAATGACACTTATTCTTATTAAAAATTTAATTATTTTCAAAAATAATAGTTTAATTGTCCTTTTTCGATAAGGTTTATTTAAATCCACATGTGCACTTTCATTACCACAGATAAAACACGAAACTAAATTAAGTTTTCGTGCGTACACGAATATCTCAACAAAAAGAGTGTTGCAAACTCTAGTGAAATAACTACGATTTTGCGTGTATTTGAAATCGGTAAACTATTCAACTTATTAAAAGTTAATCATTTGCGATTTTTTTTTTTTTATTTACAAATTAAGTATATATTGATATAATCAAACATTTGTTTGATTATTTAATAAAATAAAATAAAAAAAAAACAGTTTGCCAAATTTTTAAAAATTTT
This sequence comes from Delia radicum, assembly GCA_021234595.1. NCBI lineage: Eukaryota > Metazoa > Arthropoda > Insecta > Diptera > Anthomyiidae > Delia > Delia radicum. The sequence continues at coordinate 103,126,254 of CM037853.1, read as the reverse complement.
GTTTACATGTTGTCAACACTGTATGGATATATTAGAAAATTCAATATTTTTTTTAATTGAATCAATTAAAAAAATTGTTTAAATTGCCATTGATATTCAAACAATCGATTAATTAGATATTTTTGGCCCATCATTTTTTCTGTGGCTCAATTAATATTTTTTACAGTGTTATATTTTTGTTTTGTTTTTATATACATCGAGAATATTTGTATGTTATTTTTAATTTATAATGAGCTTTCAGCTTCCGTATATTTACAAAAATAAAGCAAATCAAAAATAATAGCTAGGTTGAATTGCGCTGCGGACTACCTGTAAATGATGGAGAAAATAATTCCAAATACCAATGGTATAAATAAAAAAATGTTGATCCGAAAATACGATATCCTCTTTCTGATCTAAAGGATATAATTTGATCATACAAATATTGTGGTTGACTTGTACAAGGTGGCGCAAAAATAAAAAAAAAATGAAAAACTTTGATTCTTCTTGTGGATTATTTTTATTTGGTATTTTAATTTTTTTTACATCAAGTCGAGAATATGATGTCATGTAAATGGCCGCCGCCACAGTTGATTGTCATTTGAGCCCTTTTTATGGCATTTTCCATCACTTTGGCCAAAACTTCCGGCGATAGGTCCTCACATTCTTGACGGATATTGTCTTTAAGATCTGCAAGAGTCTGAGGCTTGTTGACATAAACCCGCGACTTCAAAAAGCCCCACAAAAAGAAGTCTGGAGCGGTCAAATCAGGCGATCTTGCTGGCCAGTGCAAATCGCCAAAACGGGAGATTAGGCGCCCGGGAAATGCATCCTTCAGCATATCGGTTGTGGCACGTGCAGTGTGTGCCGTTGCACCGTCCTGTTGGAACCACATGTTTTCCAATCCCAATTCATCAAGTTGCGGCAAAAAGAACTCGTTGATCATTGCTCTGTAGCGCTCACCATTCACAGTAACCGTTTGGCCCGCGACGTCTTCGAAGAAAAAAGGTCCGATGACTCCTCCAGCGAAAACAGCACACCATACAGTGACTTTGAGCGGGTGTAATGGCTCTTCGTGGGTTACACGCGGATTTTCAGTGCCCCAGAAGCGTAAATTTTGCTTATTTACGTACCCGCTAAGATGGAAATGGGCCTCATCACTCATGATTATTTTTGATGAAAAATAATAGTCAAATAAATAGTCACCAATATTCCGCGTTCTGGAGCAGTATAGCGTAACATTGTTTATTAACGTGTATTTCGCATGTGTTTACTACACAAATGTCAAAACAGAACTGACATTAGGGGCCAATCGCAAAATTTATAGCATTTTCTGTTAGGAGGATTACTTTTGCGCCACCTTGTATATATTATTTTATGGAGGTAAATTAGCGAACTCCACTCAAAAAAAAAAAAACTTAGTAAAGTCAGCAAAAAATTTTTCTGAGTCAGCAAAATGTTAGTCAGAAGGGTGCTTGCAAAAAAATTGCTAATGTCAGTAAAATCGTTTGCTAACTGATTTTTAGCTGCAAAATTTGTAAACTAATAATATAAGTAGACTTAAAAAAAACACAAAAAAAAATTTGTAGAAAAATTATACTTTAGTTAATTTATTTTGCTGAAAACCTTAAAACTGTTTTTGTTATTCTTTTAAAAGAAATTTACAATAAGTTAAAAAATTTAAAAATGTTCATAATCCCACATTGACGACACGAATTAATTTAATATCTGCAAATATATATAAATAATTTTATATAACATAAGCAAATTATTTTTCAACTAATTACATCCATGGTTGTATAAATGCTGAAATCTTCCTAGAAACGAAATAAAAAAATAAGAAATGTACAACCCTTTTTTGCAATAAGAAAAAACAACATGCAAAATTACGTAAGATGTGTAGCCTTGTGTTTCGCTTTATTCTGTCTACATGAACGTATATTTGTTTGCAATTTGACCACACTTCATTAATAGTCACTATTATCATGTAGTTTAATCTTTATTAAATTTAAATAGTTTATTTTGTTTTTAATTTAAATAATAGATAATTACTTTGAAAAGCCGGTGACAACACAAAATTTAAGTTTTTTTTAATCCGCAATTTATATGTATACGATACATATTGTTGAAGTCTTTTTGTTTCATTATGTATGAAAAACAGATACAAAAATCTTCTACGGTTGATTTTTTATATGTCCTACAAGAGTTGTGCTTTTTAGTATAATTTTCCTCGTCTCTACTACATCTTGACATGCTGCGACATCTACTTCATTCTGCGTGTATCTTTCAATCTGGTTGTCGTCCACACTTTTAATGTGCTTATCAGCACAATTTTTTTTAGCGAAATAAATTAGTAAAACATTAGAAAAATATTTTTAAAACGTTAATTTAAAACAGTTAAGTGCTGAATAAGTATAACTAAAATTTTTAGCTAAAAACACAAATTTGCCGAAACATAGTGTACTTGATTTATAACACGTTTTACAAACTTTTGTTCTAACTTATTTTTTTTGAGTGTACGTTTAGAACCTCTATAGTTGAAAACATCTTGCGATTTATCTTGTTTGAAATTGAAATTGGTAAATTGAAATTGGCCATGCTTAGAGAAAACATTGGAACTTTTGACAACAAATTCGTGGAAAGCATATCAAGTAGAGAACTTGAACGACTTGGTAAGTGTGTTGGTATATTGTTTATTTTGACAGCATACTTCAATTCATCAATAAAAGTTGAATCAATCAAGGAGTTGCAATTGAAATCATCAGATATTAGAATATTCGACTACCAAACAGCAATATTAGGCAACTCCAAGAAGAACGTTTCAAAATTTGTGTTTTTATCTTTTCGAAGCAATAATTTTTCATGATTGTCATACATTTCCAAAAAGAGGTACTCAATATTTCCCCTACACATTATTCATCCCATATATCGCAACACCGCCGCCATTTTGATCCTTTTCCCCCTTTTTCGTGACGATCTTCTCTAAATAGCCTTTATCCACTAAAGGGTAGCACGAATGTCTTCCAAGACATTCGCAAGACATTTTTTTATGCAACAAAATTTTTTTTTTACTCTAATAATATTAATTTTGCTTCAATTTAATTTTTTAAACTTTGAGAATTTATGTGTATGATGCTTAGACCATTTTTCAACTTAGTAAATATTCTGATTGTGGCCCTTTGTTCCGAATAGGAACCACAGGACATAATATACATATATATATATAAATATTCTGATTATATTCTGATTATATTTGGAAATCATCCTTAAATTATATAAAAGCGTAATTTTAATTTTATTAAGGATGTAAAATAAATGGTAAAGTTTATATACATGTAGTTTTTTTTTAAGAAATATGAGCTTATAAATAGGAATACAATTATTTGATTATTCACACTAACAATATAATTGTGATTAGTTTCCGAACGAAATAAACCATAAATGTCAATTTTTTTTTTATTTACATAACTACACACAGGGAAAATATTAGTTAGAAAATTGTTGTATTTAACATGATTTTACAATAATAGCATAAATTTTATTAAGATTGCAAAATATTTATTATATTAACAAATCGTTGTCCTCAGTAACTAAAAATTTGAAGTTTCAACGAAATTTATATGTTTGCACTAATCAATTCTATGTTCCTAACCAATTCAGACAAAAATATTTTCTTTTCAAATATTTTGATAGTGGCAACTGCTTCAAAAATGCAAAAAAGCTAATTTTTCCCAAATAATTAGACACTGCGATTACATGCTTGTTGCAATAATCAAATTTATATAACTAATTTTTACTAATGCTCTACTGAATAATATCTACTGAATCTTAGTTATATTTACCGATTTTAAAATAAAGTTTAAGGTTTTGTGATGATTTTTCAGTTGTTGTCATACCCATAATATCAAGACCATACCTAAAAGAAAATAAATTTGAATTAGTTGTCAAAAAAAAAAAAAAAAAAATACAAACATATTCGAAATAAAATTTATTTTAAAATATGTATAAGAAGATTTTGTTTTAAGCAGTTACACGTTGTAAATTAACGGCATAAGTTAAAATGGCGGTATATTATATGCAATAAGCGGTCTTATACATGAAATCGACGTAGAAGTAATAGGGGTAAGTTTGTTTAAACAAATTTAAATGTATTTTAAATCAAGTGTTTTTTTTAAAGAAAAACTTTCAGCCGTAAATTTACCTTTAATAGGGATGCTGTGGCCGATACGTTTCAGTAAAAATATCATGGATCCAAGCAAAAAGAAAAACCTCGACAAAATTAAAGAGTTTTGGTAATTTGTTTTGAAACCTAAAAGAAAGTGTTGTTTAGTAAGTTTAAAGTTCGCTTCTTTGCAGTATGCATTACTATATTATTCCATATGTGTAAGCTATGCATCACTGGGTTACTGAAGGAACAGGTATACACTTTTTAACCACCTATTATTTGAACTAAACCTTTAATTCCTCTCTCATTAAGTTTCATAATGCCAGTTGTTTTTCTCGTGGTCTATGGTGATACCCTTGCAGAGTATGTCTAATTGCTTACCATAATGGATGAAGCCTATATTTAAGTTATGCGGTTATTTTGTAAAAGTAGCAAGTTTTATGTGTTTTTTTTTTAATTATAACCAATTTTGTTAAGGCATACGTGTATATAAAATCACAAACGTTTTGGAAAGATTTGTAAAACTCGGATAGAAACCTAAATTGTTAGGGCAGCTTAAACATTATGTATTATTCTTAGTTTTTTTAAAATTATCGAACTTTTAGATGCTTTAGAACGCGCACTACACCGAACTAAGAAAAAACTTACTACAGCATATATATCACAGAACGTTGAAATGTGCTTACTTTCAATAAAATCCAAACAGATTCATTACAAACAACTATAATCTAATTGAAATTTTTGGAATGACTCATATAAAACTTTAACTGTTAAAATATCTTTAACCGTGTAAGTTTCAACTTTGGTTGATAATATTTCCACTAAAGGGCCCTTTAAAAAGATTACAAACATGTTTTAACGAATCCCATTAAAATGTATCTCTTAGTAAACTTGCAGATTCGTACGCTATTTTTTCAGGGAAATCTCTGAAGTTATGCGTTATAAAAAGAATAACACTTTAAGGAATTTTTTTTAACATGTAAATGCTATTAGACTTTAGTTATATATCTGTAATACCTTAGCTTCTAACTATTTTTTCTATATTTTATTTACTTATTTCAAGTTTTCCTCAAATAAAAATATAAAAAAAAATTATTATAATTGAATGGAAACGGTGTATCATTTTAATTAATTTGATAGGTTCTACAAAATAATTTCGACTGGTCCAACAATCATAATTTTCTGATTCGGTAGGTACGGTTAAAAGTTTCAGCTAGTCTAATAGAAATTCAGTTACAACAACTAGATCAGCAACAATATTTTAACATAGTACACATGACTACAAAAATTCGGTTGGCAAAAAATTCGGTTGTAGCAATGAAACTGTTTTCTGTGTGTAATATTTACATAAACATGTAAATAATATTAAATAAAATTACATAATGTCCCGTTAGTTACTAACTGGGACTTTAACTGACACATTTGCTGTTGTTTCCCATATAAATTTCCAATTTAACTGTTTGTTAAATTTTAACTGGACATTCAGTAATCGGGCCTAAGTTGCCGATTCTGAGGATATTTTGTTATAGAAAACTCATCCAATTCCGATGATTTTTTCTTATAGAAAACTACTTGTATTCCTAGGCTATTTTCCTTGATTAAAATCTTCAGATTCTGTTCACTTTTTTAGAAAAATGTCCTTAAAATTTTTATTAGATCATAGGTTTATAAAATAAAAAGTTATTAGAATATAATTGTTTCCTAGAACAAAATTTCTCAGAATCAGAAAGTCCACAATTTTTTTATTAATTAATAATCATATAATTACAATTTATATACTATTACCCTAACCACTAGCACTAGCGATTATGGTCTTCGGCGCGTTGTAGCGAAAACAGACCAGTGCCTCTGGTGGGAATCGAACCCACGACCCCCGCACTGATAAGCCAGCACGCTACCAACTAGCCTACCGGGGCGCTCAGGTTTAACCAATTACACACTGCTACAAAAAAAAACTTTTTGTCAGAACTTGAAAACCGACCTAGTGGGGGTTGTAGGCCTAGGTGAGGACATACAAAAACCGTTTTCAAAAATTTTGAAACACCCTCAAAATTTTGAGTTATTTTCAAAAAACTGTTTTAGGGTAGGTCGTAGCACTTCAGTACCTCTAACTCACACATTTTTTGACCGATTTCAAAATTTTAAACAGTTTTGGAAAGACAAAGAATTAGGCTTTCATGAAATGTATTCATTAAATATATATTCCAAGACATTAGGTAAGTGTTTAGCAAAAGTTTCTCTTTTTTTTATTTTTTTTTCCAAATTTTTCAAATTCAACAAGAGTTATTTTAATTTTTTTTTTATGAAAACCTATCTTTTTTTGCACTGTATTTTAAAGACAATTTTATATAGAAAAAAACGAGATATTATTTGTTAAAATCGGTTTCTATTTGCAAAAGTTACTAAACTTTTTCTAAAGTAAAATGTTAAGATTGCAGACTTTTCTTCTGGTAAACCACTTGACTTACAAAAACGCTTGTTTAATTTTTTTTTTATTCATATGGTTTGCGCTGGGGGAGAAAATGATAAAAACAGGTGTTAATGAAAAGTTGAATAACTTTTACAATTTTCATCCGATTTGAAAAATTAAAACCATGTTTTGTTAAGAACTAAATTTTCTTTATACGTTGGTATAAATTTTTATAAGCTTTCATATTAAAATAAGCAATGAAAAGCTACTAAAATCAAAAAAGTTTATAATTTTCGTTTTTTTTTTGTAGATATTCTTAACAAAAACAATACTTATAACTTACAAATGTATAAGAAATGCACGTCATTTTAAAGCCTAATCAGTTTTCTTTTCAAAGCCGTTAAAAAAATGTAAATCGGACAAAAACTGACTGAGTAACAGGTCGATAAGTTGACGAACATCACTTGAAACGGTTTTTTAGAATAACTTCTGAATTTGAGGGTGTTTCTGAAATTTTTTGACACAATTTGTAATGTACTCAACAAGACCTATAACCCACGCTAGGTTGTTTTCCAAGTTTTTTTTCATTGTAGCACCGTGTTATTAAAGTATTGCGGAATAAATTTGGTTGTATTACAAAATCATTGATAATTAGAATACTTTAACAGTTTTGATTAAGATAATTATATAATCGGTATCGAATTTTTAGCTTAGTAAATGATTTTTTATATTTCCAATCGATTTCAAACTAATTTATTCTCTGTGTATACATATATGTAAGTAAGTATATGTGACTCCATATACCTAAAGACTATTATATGCACGAATATATTAACTCAATTTTTTATTTTATTTAAATAGGAAAAAATATATTAAAATTACGTACAAATTTTTTATTTATATGATATACCCAGCAAAAACACACCTTACCAAATAATGAGTCTAGTAATCTAAACTGGAAGGTTTGAATTTATTACCCTTTTTATTATAATTCTAACTTTTTTTAAATGAAATGTCCACAAATTCTAAGAGTTGATGGAAATAAAAAAGTCCATGGAATCTTATATTTTTGCTGTAAAACAAAGTCCATAAAATGAAATGCCCACAAATTCTAAGAGTTGATGGACATAAAAAAGTCCATAGAATCTTATATTTTTGCTGTAAAACAAAGTCCATACATAGAACCTAAATTCTGTGAAGTAAATCTGTAAGTATTTCATTGGGAAAAGTTCTCATAATATCGTGACATTTCTATAAAGAAAGTGCGAAGAATTGGAAAATAACTAAGCCTCAAGGATACTTTTAACCGTCCTTAAATATATTTGTATTACACACGATTCACACTATTATTGGGGTGTATACAGGTACGTAGCTAGGGGGGGGGGCAAGGGGGCAAGGGGGCTAGGAGGCTCTAGCTTTTCTAAAACTTCGGGTTCTGATGAGATCTTTAGCCAGATCGAAATACTAGTATCAACCTAGCTAATATATTTGATTTGCTTTATTTTTGTAAATATACGGAGGAGCTCGTTATAAATTTAAAATAACATAAAAATAATCTCGATGTATATAAAAACAAAAAACTAATATAACTGTCAAAAATATTAACAATTTACCAAATCAAAAATTAGTTACAAAAATTGTATTTATGTAATTAATTATAAATACAAAAATAAAAATAGTTTGTAAATCAACAAAGAAGGCTATTTCGGATAAACAACTTTTATACAAAAATTTTAATAATAGAATTGTTTAGTTTCGCGCGCCTAATAGGGGTGTAAAAAAACGATTAGTAGCACTTTTAATGTATTTAAATACAAACTGACGACTTCCCGATGAAAAAAGTTTCTGTATAGTCATATCCCTATGGGGAATGGGACCGGTCCTGCGTGTGCCACAGTATCGGTCCCTTCGTGCCATAAACCGGTCCTCTACAAAACCCTACCTTATCCTGCGGGAAATGAAGGGTCGATTGATCAAAATGAGCAATCGCGTGATATGTCATTGAGTTGCACGTCATAGAACTGGTGAAATTTAAATTTTGGTGTACCAAAAAGTGTTAATTTAAGTGAAACAACCAATTATGTGACTCTAGAAATGGTGACAAAACATTGACTGGATGTTACGAGATATATCATGTAACTAGAGAAAAAGGGACATAACTTCAAAGAGTGCTGAAGCAACTAGTGATATTGCAGTAGAAGTTGTAACTGGTCACTGAAATGGTGCAAAACCGTAATCAGTGGAAGACTATGTGGCAGTTAGTACCAAATTATGCAGTCCCTTGACTGCTGCAAAGTGGACATAACACTGAAGAAGTTTTATCGGTACCGACTTTAGTGCAGTAGAAATGAAGACGTACCACTGCACTGGTTCAAAAGAACTGAGTATGGAACTTCCATTTAAATGGCGATTTGCTAGCAAACGTTTCGCTTTTATTTTAATTAATTTTCCTAATTCCATACTGCTTCCAATACTGCTTCGTAAGATGCATATGCATTGAAAGATCATAATAGAATATCAAATTTCATTGATTGTGTGCATCGCTTTTTAATTTGATGTCAAAAAAGTAATGAAATAAGAAACATGTTTTAGTCACTTTCTTATTATTTTAGGGAATTTTTATTAAAATTTGTTAAAACTTTTATAAAAATTTGTTTTTGTAACGGAAATGTATTTTTAAATTATTAAAAGTAAAATTTATATTTGTCATAATTTTTTATGAAAAGAAAAAGCTCTCAGTGGAAGTGATGAATTCATGACATTTATGATTTGTTAAAATTGTTTATGATAAGAATAAGCGCTGAGTGGAAACCATGGAAAAAAACAAGAGTAAAAAACACATAAATTAAAAAATACACGATAATTGATTTATGGGGACATATGATACCTCATTAGAAAGATATTTGAAAGAACTTTCATATGATATAAATTAGGCTATCAATGAAATGCATGTAAATTTTTGTATTTAAATTACAACTGAACCCGGGTGAATTCTTAGTTTGAAAATTTAAATTGATAATGTATATGTATAGTCCTTTGAAAAAAAGAGGTCAGTTCAATTTAAGTACCTGTCCCGTGACCGGTGAAACCGGACTGGTTTAAAACTACATATCTCGTGACATATCACGTTACTGGTAAAAAAGAACCGGTTTAGAAAGACCTACCAAGTAACTGGTTACAGTAGGATTGAACTGAAAGTAGTTAGCCAGTCCCCTGTCCTGAAACCGGTGCAAAAATACCATTTAAAAAGGACAAACCGCGTGAGCTGTCCCGTGACTGATGCAAACAGACCGATTACAAATTGCATATAGCGAAAGTTGTGAATTTATGTATAACTGACCAGTATATAGTATGAGGAAGTAAAATTGTCTAAAATAGTGACCTATTCTGTTAAGTTAGTTGTGTGACCTGTTTTTTGTGTTAGTCCTGTGACGTATCACAAAGCGTAATTTACCCCCTCTTAGCACAAGCCCATATTAAAGTGACTGGTCGCTGTCATATAAAAGTGTCGGTCCGGGGACCGGTTCTTGTGAACCAGCCACATGACGTGTCCATTGATAGGTCCGTTTCCTACGGGGAACGTAATAATACTATAGTTTATACTTAAACTATAGTGTTATACTTTTCCAAATTTAAATTATCAAGAAATTTATCATTAAAGTTGTTTCCTTTTGATGGGAAAAAAATAAAAATGAATGTAAAATAAATTTGTTTTTGTGCCTTTTGGGATATTGTTAGAGCAGGTTCAGTGACATACCATTTGTGGTAAGTTAAGTGACTGGTTCCAGAGGGAACAATTAGAAACTCATCAGTAACATGACGCACGGTGAATAAAAAGGGACAGTTTGCTCGGTAAATATTTTTAACATGTCAGGTGACATGCCCCCTATTGAAAAAAGAGTGATACGTAACACAATCACTCCATTCGAACTGCCCCTGGGCCAGACCACATTGCGATCAATATGTGACTAGTTACTCACAAAAAATTGTTCACCAGTTCCATGACAATTTTCTTAGTCCCGTCATGTGATAACAACTTTATAACTAGTCATGTTGCACATCACACAAATACTAATGTGGTCCCACATTAACACTACCACCTTTTAACTGGCCTTGCGACATATTCTTTACAGTTAGTACGGTGATGGGTTACATCATTTAAGTTATTCACCCTGTCACAAGTTTCCCCAAAGGTAGCAATTGGCCACCTCCTATGACATGCCCATGTTAAAAGTACCGGTCCCTCCCATATAGAAGTCCCAACCCGGGAACCGGTTCATGCACACCAAGAACTAGTCACGTGACCATACCAGTGACTGGACCATTTCCCGCAGGGTATGTACACAACTGGCAACTTTAACATTGGCTTGTCATAGGAGGGGGTCATTTGTCCTGCTTTAAAGCACATAGTGGCATGCCACAGGACTAACCAAAGATGGGCATACCACAAGACTGTCCCAAAGGCTCACGTCGGAGGAAAATTTTGCACAACGTTATATAAAAAAATCTAAAACCAATGTGAGTGGGATAGAGCAAGGGGACGTGGTAACTCTCATACAATACAAACCTTGAGATTGTACGGAAGATTTTAAACACATTTGGGTTTGTATGGGAGGTACCACGCCCTTTTTCCCTTTTATTAAATGCTGCATAAATACTTTTCATACGGCTAGTTTATTATAATATTGTTAATAAGCATTCTGGTTAAGTGGTATGTTCTCCCTTTACCAGTCACAGGATTGGTAATTTTAGGACAATTGACACTGCTTAACCCACTTCAGTATTAAATTATACCAGTCCTGTGATAAGTCCTTCTTTAACCAGCCACTTTTAGGTCAATTTACTCCTCATTCCCCATAGGGATACAACTTGATATGTGTGGCAATATATTACGAGATATGTCCATATCTTGTACTTAGTTCATGAAATTTTTTTAATATTGTGCAGTAAATCATTATATATCATTGGATCGTATGTTATATATTAGCATATCTTGTATATCTGATCATATGAAATAGCTATAGATCTATACATGACCATATATTCTACGATATATGATTATATGTCAGTGTATATGGTACAATTAATCAAAAATAATTCTTTCAATTTTCTATATAATTATATATGGCAAACCATATCATTATATATAAATATATATAGTATACTTTAATGGAAAATATTCTATAATTTTTATATATTTTATAATAGCACCGTTTATAATTAGAACATAAATGAGTTTCAAAATTAACTGCAAAAAACATGAAAACCTACGGTTTTTTGTTTTGTAATGATTAATAATATTTTTTTATTAAAGTACTAAAAAAAATATTTAATAGGTTTAAAAAATAAACAACAATTATTAGGTTTTAAACCAACGAACATATGGAAACAGTTTTTTAGAGGTTTGTTTTTAATGCATATGTTTTAATATATATAAACAAAAATTTGTGTTAATTATACAAAACTTATGCAGAGAATACATTAAACAACACAAATTAATTTTTAAATTTAATTAATAGTACTGATATCTAAATCATTTTAATTTTTTAATTAAAAAACTTATTCGATAAAATTGTATCAAATGATATATAATTTGATCATATTTGATACACCGATTTTTCGGATCCACATATATGAGATTAGATCCAAATATATATCAGAGATTATATCCAAATAATACGTTATATTTTCGAATTGAAACTTCGTAATCATGTTACACCATACGTTAAAAAATTCCTTGGTTGCGATTTCGAGAACTTTATTGGTATGAGAACATTGATATATTTTTACAAGTTAATCATAACAGGCTTTCCTAACTATATTGTACAAAATTTCCATTTCTCGCATTCTATAAGAAATCCTCAAATAATATTCCCCCGCATTCATACTGGCTTTTTTGATCGCTCATTTAATGTAAGATTAATACGATTGTGGAATGCTTTACCCAGAGACTTAAAGTGTTTTTCATATTCGCCTCAGGTCTTTAGGCGAAAGCTTGAAGAACATGCCAAAACTCATAACTTAATTTAATCTTTTTCACTTTTTATTTATTTATTTATTTTTTTTTGTAACGATTAAACTGAATCCACTAATTATTTGTTTATGGAAATAATAATTTAAGCATTATCTGTATTTTTTCTTAAAATTTTAGTTATATATTGAATTATTTTTATCTTGAAGGTATATTTTATATATATATATATTTTATTTTTTATGTTGTTGTTACTGTAGTAGCCTTCTGTATATGGCCCTAAGGGCTCGGTTAAATAAAATGAAGAAATAAAAAAAAAAAAAAAAAAAGATCAGCTTATGTATGCCATTTTTTGGATCAGATCAGATTATATGTGATGTGATGTTTAGTTATATGTGATTCTATATATAATCATATATGATTATATCGAAACTTTTTTCGTCGGGTTATAGAAGTTGAAAAAATTAAAAGAGTTAACACTTAACATGCCCCATATCAAATTTTGTATGGGTATTCGTAACACATATAGAAAAAAAACAAGCCTAATATATTTAAGGGCCATTTCCGTCTCATGTTGGCGCTTGTTTGCAAAGAGGGGTTTGTAAAAGTTTTAAATATTCGTAAGTATGTTTTAAATATGTGTCGAGTAGGGAATTCCCGGGAATTTTACCGATTTTTCACTTCGCAACTCCCGGGACTTTTGAGCGGGTTTCCCGGGAATTTAGAAAAATACTAAAACAATCATATTTTCTTAATTAAAAATCTATAAAAGCCAAACAAATTAAATCATTTTACATATTTTACCTTTTTATGTCATACACTGAACCAAAAACAGCTCTGAAATAAACTGAATCCCATGTTAAATTGATGAATGTGTGATGATTTAGTAAATGTATTTTTTGACGTTTGGCTATTTGATGTAGTGTTATTTTGACGAAATATCGTCAAATATATTAACAAAAATTTGTTATTTTGTATATTTTATTCAATTCAACAATGCGCTTTATTTAATCTATTCGTATTTTGTCGATTTATTATTAATTCTTAATTTTATATTTCTTTATCTTTTATATTTTATAAATTTACATTTTTAATAATATGCGTCTTTAGTTAGTAAAGGGTCCGCCATCTAACGTATTTTTTCAACTAGTGCTTATTTCGTGAATGGTAACACTTAGCTCATGTCTGATTTGACATATAATTAGTTTTATCCTTCCGCTGAACGAATATGGTTGAGTACACGCTTGAACAACGCTGGGAAATATTGCGACATTACTTTGAAAATCATGGTAATGTTGCAGAATGTGTGCGAAAGTTTGCCAAAAAAATCATCTTTTCAGATGAAGCTGATTTTGATCTTGACGGGTATGTAAACAAGCAAAATTGTCGCAATTTGGGGCACAGAAAACCCGCACGCATACATTGAAAAGCCGATACACCCAAAACGATTCACTGTTTGGTGCGGATTTTGGTCCAGAGGCATAATTGGGCCATTTTCTTCGAAAATGAGCAAGGAGTGGCCGTTGCGTCAACGGCGATCGTTATCGGGCCATGTTGAACGAATTTTCGTTCACAAAAATTGAAGAGGAGGATATTGGCAACATTTGGTTTCAACAGGACGGCGCTACGTGCCACACAGCCGAAGCTACACTCGATGTTTTGCGCCCTGTTTTTTAAGATCGCATTATCAGCCGCAGAGCTGATGTCGTTTGGCCACCTCGGAGCTGCGATTTGACACCGTTGGACTATTATTTGTGGAGTGCCGACAAAGATAAGTGTTACGCCAACAAGCCAGAGACAATTGACGCTTTAAAGGACAATATTCGTGAAGCCATTGGTGAAATACAGCTGCACACAATCGATAACGTGCTTAAAAATCGGACCGATCGTGTAGGCTACTGCATGGCCAGCCGAGGCAGCCATTTGAATGAAATTATTTTTCATTATTAACCGGAAGGATTGTACTTTCAAATAAAAAAAGAAATTTGAGAAAATATTCAGTAGTTTTTTTTTTTATATCATTTTCAAAAAAAAATGTTATTTGGCGGACCCTTTATATGAAATAAATAAAAACTTGATAAAACATAAAAATAATAATAAATAATAAATTTAAAAATTATAAAGTAGTACGTATCCAAACCCCAGATGAAACATCTACAAAACACCTTAATTTATTTAATATTTAAAATAATAATAAATTATATTTTTTATATTTATATAATTAGTTTTTGTCACTATTACAAATGATCACTTATATAAGAAAATAAAGTAATGAGTGTAATAAAAGTTTACAATTTACATAAAACAGTATAAAATTACATAAATTTATTTAAAAATAATTATTATAGACAAACTTTAGAATATAATATAATTCACAGAGTTTAATAATTCGCAATTCTTTTGTAAAAACCCATGTCACATTATTTTTTAGTTTTTCCAACTTTTACAAATGGCTCTCACATGCTAATACGAGTAATGACGCCACAAGACTAAAAGCGCAATAAATTTACTGCCTTTTTTTTTATAAATTTTTGTGGAATTAACAAATAAAATTTTTTAAGTTAGTCTCTTTACAGGAAGAAGAAGAAGAAAAAATTTTTATTCAAAAATTTTACGGACAGTCTCTTTACAGGAAGAAGAAAACATTTTTATTGAAAAATTTTACGGACACAATTGATACACCAGACTGCCGCAGTTTCGTCCCCCTCCTGGGACTCGTCAGTGGTTAATTTATGTGTCAATTGAACAAAGCATTTTATATTGTTAATATGCTCTATATGAAAAACTTTTTTTTTTTTTACTTTTTTGGTGTCGTACTGGTATTCGAACTCACTGCCTTAGCATCAAGCTTTGCATCGTAATCTCACCTCTTAACGAGTTGAGCCACGGTCGACACATCGATGACTGTGGCTAAGTGGAGTTTTGTCACACTACGTACACACAAGTATTGTTTCGATCAGAAAAAGTAAAAAAAAAAGTTTTTCATATAGAGCAAATTAACAATATAAAATACTTTGTTCAATTGACACATAAATTGACCACTGACGAGTCCCAGGAGGGGGACGAAACTGCGGCAGTCTGGTTTATCCCTCGTGTCCGTAAAATTTTTCAATAAAAATGTGTTCTTCTTCTTCTTCCTGTAAAGAGACTAACTGAAGTAATATTCTACAGTAATTAATTAAAAATTAATTACGATTGTCATTATCTGACGGTTGCAAAACACTTTGTAACATAGATTTTTTTTTATTTAAACAAGAAAAAAATTGTCAAAACGACAATTGCTTGCAAAGCAATAAAATTTGTTGGTTTTACAAAAATTAACATCAATTTGAATAAAATAATTGTCGTTTTAAAAATGAAGTTTGTCAAAAGTTAACAAAAATGTTATGTTTATTTCACTTACGACTTTTGGTTCAGTGTATTTTGTTCAAATTCAATGATCAATCTAGACTTAAATACATAAAGCACATTGAAATAAAATATTTTATTCCACTATATAAAATCAAATTTTTAAAAAAGGAACATTAAGAGTCGTTTTTAGTAAAAAAACATTAAAAACATTTCTAAATTAACATTGATCGATAAATTTAAATATATTTTTTTTCGTAATACTACACC
The DNA here is from genome assembly GCA_021234595.1 of Delia radicum. Taxonomy (NCBI): domain Eukaryota; kingdom Metazoa; phylum Arthropoda; class Insecta; order Diptera; family Anthomyiidae; genus Delia; species Delia radicum. The sequence continues at coordinate 103,110,111 of CM037853.1, read as the reverse complement.
CAGGGAACTTCTGCTTTAAAAATACGTTGTTGTTTGGGTTGTAATACAGTTGCTTTATATTTAATGTAAATGTCAGTCATTTGTAGAACAAATTAAAATATTTACTAACTTTGTAGTTCATTTAAAAAAAAACAACCCACATCAAATGAATGTTTTATGATTTTACATTCATTTCTTACAGTTGTTTTTTTGTTATTTAAAAAAATAAAATAAAGTAAATTTTTGTTTATTTTTTACTACCATGTGGTTCATTTTTACTACAATTGTTAGTCATTTTTTGAACATTAAAAAACAAATGGCAATGTTAGTTGAACTTACTGTAATGTAAGTCGTCCTTTTTTTAAGTGAAATTTCATTTGTTTTCAACTACAATTGCGGTGGTCTTTACCTACATAGTATTCTAAGTGTTTGAACGTGTTTTGAAAAAAACATGTTTGTACATGTTTTCCCATACATTTTTTTTCACCAAAACACATGTTTTGCTCAAAACACATAGTATAAGAAAAACGGGCTTTCACTTTTAAGATCTTAATAAATATTTATTTCAGAAATCCCTATAATTCCCGGAATATGCAAAAAAAAAATCCCGATTCTCGGGAGTTGAAAAATGTCGGGAATTTGAGAAATATGTTTTAAAAAGTTTTTACTAAGGAAATACGTTTATTTGTTAATAAGAAAAATTTCCCGGTATTGCCGGTAATTATCGGGATATAAACGATTTTCCCGGGAATCCGGGGAAATGAAAAAGTCCGGGAATTCCCAACCCTAGTCAAAACCGAAAACTTTGGTTGCTGTAACCAGACTTGTCAGTTTAGGGGATTTATCCTCAAATTGGGGATTTTTTTTTCAAATTGGGGATACAATTTTTGGTTTGGGGATCTGGGGATTCGATGGGGATTTCATTTCATTTCTAGAACAATGGGTAGAACTAAAATACCACTTTTCCATTATTGCTACAGCAGAGGCCGAGAAAACAGCACAAATTATTTACGACCTAATGTGCAATGAAGAGATAAGGCTATACTTAGTATTTATGAAACCTATTTTAGGTGAAATAAATAGGCTGAACTTAGATTTTCAAAATGACAAAATGGATGCTGGAAGCGTTTATGAGAAATTACATAGAAGTCTTCTTTCCCTAGCTGCAAGAATTTTAAAACCATCAATAATTGCTGGGTTAAGAGATGTAGAAGAAGTATTGAAAATACTTGAAATTATGGAAAAGGATTCGGCATATCTACCGTTAGAAGCAATGGATTTGGGATACGATTTCGAAGAGGAAGTAAAAGCTCAGCCTCAGTCTTCGTCGTTAAAAATTAAAAACACATGTTTCTTATATCTAAAAAGTTTGCTGTTGCAAATGCTAAAACGTTTTCCGCCAAACTTGAATTTTTTCAAAATATATAAACAATTTTCCCCAAATGTATGTTGTAACTCAATTGGTCAACCAAGCTTTAGTTCCATTATGAAAATTTTACAGCCTGTAGTAGAGACCAATGTCTCAACAGACGAATATGAATCACAGTGGCGAAAAATGCCATTTGTAAAATGGAAAGATTTCTTTGGTGATGACATCACAAATAATATAAGCATATTTTGGATTAAAGTTTATTTGTATGAAGATGCAGCTGGTTCAAAACAGTTTAAAGAACTTGCTGAGCTGGTATTAAATATGCTTTGTGTACCAACAAGCAATGCTTGCGTAGAACGTGTTTTTTCCGTCATGAAGACCATAAAAACTAAAATTCGAAATAAAATTCAATATGAATTATTAGAACCTCTTTTAAGATTAAATACACACTTCAAAAACAATTATAATTGCTGTGAATCGTTAGATCCATCTCCTGAAATGGTGAAACTTTTTAATACAAAAAATATGTACAGAAAAATTGAAGAAGGAAATGAATTAGAAGATTTTGATTCTGAAGTTTATGTGGCACTAAAAGACATCGACATTTGAAACACAAAATTACAATTACTTTTTTTATTTTATTATTTAAATGAATTCAATGTTTGTATATCCAGAATATGTTCAAAAACTAAATATATAAAGCAAAAATTAATTTGGGAATTTTTTGGGGATGAAAAAAATAATTTGGGGATTTTTGGGGATGACAATTCAACTTTTGGGGATGCGACCCAAAAAAAAACTGGCAACCCTGGCTGTAACTGAACCATTTTGTTTGTGATAAATGCGCGAACCTGTTTTGTGGCTGGATATTCATAGGAACTACATGGCGTATGAGTGATAAGAGTATTAAATAATATTAATTATACGCATCCAGTTAATACGTAACAATGTCTGATGAAATAAATGGTAAACAATGAAATCCATTAAAAATATATTGATGGAACTATTCATTAATCACGAATTCTATCGCACCCTTTGTTCAAATAACCTTTTTGACTTTTTCATGCAATTTGTACAAATGCCTTCTTTTGTGAAATTTAAAGTTTATAACATATCTTAACAGTCTCACAAGTTCATATAATAACACTCTGCTACAAAAAAAAATTGCAATCACTTTAAAAGTGACCTAGTGTAGGTTGTTAGTCTCGGTGAGTACATTACGAAACCGGTTTTAGAAGTTTCAATATACCACCAAATTTTCGAGATAACAGTAAAAGTGTATTTTTGGCGACTGTCGAATTCAAACATTTATAACTCAGTCATTTTTCAACCGATTTTGAATTTTTAAACGGATTTGAAAAGAAAATTACCTCGTCTTTACAAATATATACTTTTCTTATATTATTAATACACTCACAATATTTTTTCTGTAAAGACTACTGAATATACACATTAAATTAACTGAAAATCAGTTAAAAATAGGACTACTTACTTTTCGCTTAAAACAATTGTATTTTCAACTGTTGAATATTAATTGACAAAATGCATAAAAACTATAGATTGTTTTCGTTTATTTCAATACTCAATATAATATAACAACTTTTTGTTTTAAAAAGAAAATTTTAATTGACTTTTTTAACTATTACGGAAAGTCAGTTTTTGTTTATTTTTTTGTTGAATAACAGACAGAACGTTAAAAAATATATTTCTTTAGTAATTTAACTGTATATTCTATTGAAACAACTTTACCGTTTAAACTTTTAAATAACTGTTGATTTTTTATGGAAAAGTTTTTTTGAGTGTATAAATATGAAGAGATTTTCTTCATAACCACTAAAATTTTCAGTTTTTTAAAACTTTTAAAACTTTTGCGAGGGTTTTTTCGAATCTTCTTTTATGGCAACAAAGTTCCTTAAGTAGATTTTTTGCTGATTAAAATGAGACTTCACTTGTTAAAATCGGTTGAAAATTTACAAAGTTATGGTACGTTATTCCTAACACTGAAAACTCGACATTATGATTGAATGAAAAAAGCAGTAATACGACAGCAAACAAGATTTTTTTTTAATTTATTTTATTTTTTGCTCATAGATCCAAACCAATACAAAATGGATTCCCTACACTCGGATGATATATTCAGCGAAAAAATAATTTTCATATCGCTGCTTGGTAAAAAGTTTTATGGTGGTTTACAAGTGAAACCAACATTTTTGGATTTTTAAACTTTCGCAATTATTTCCACAGAATTTTTGCGTCGTTTAATGGAATTGCGTTTTGATTTGAAAGCAGTACTTGAAAAATGGAGTAATTTTATACAATTTGCGGTATACCAAGTTATTGTCAGCGCAGAGGGATACGAACATCACAAACGTTTATGGAATCGGTGTACATTTTTTGAAAATTTATATTTTCTACTTCTCACCGGGATTTATCGCGATCCCTGGATTTTCGCGATTCCGAGATTTTTCAGGATTTCGGGACGAATTTATTTATATTTTTTAGTTCATATATAACATTCAAATAAATTAATTCAATAGAAAATTTTACTACACAAAATGTTATTAATGTCATACAAAAGAAAAAAAGTATGAAATTCGTCTTATACATTTTTATACATTTTTAAATATTTTTTTTTTCGTAATTCAATTCATATTGCAATGAAGTTACGATTTTAAATTCAGCAAACGCCATACTTGGTTGTGACCGCTAAACGGTCATGACTTCCTCTTGTTACGTTTGCAATGTAAGAAGAAGCGCAGGTTTGATTCCAACAGCAGCAGGTTGTTGAAAAAATTATCATATAGAGACAATCTGACAATTATAAGACACAAATAATAATACAATTTAAATGGAAAATCACTGATGACGCCTGTCCATAAAAAAAAGGAAGAAACTAGTCTAGTCTGATTTAAAAATTAATAGCGTTTATAATTTTTAGAGAAAAACGTTTATTCTTCTTCTTAACCTCTAAGTTTAACAAATTTAATTTGCATAATAAATATATTTTTGCTTAAATAGTAATAAAATAAATATATATATTGGCCGTTTCACCGAAGACCGCCCAAAAAAAGGGAATTTTTTGTACTTGGGTCTTCCGATTTCAATTAAATTTTGCATTCATAAACTCTTTTGAGAATCTTAAATATTGGTTTTTTTTACTTTTTTAAATTTCGAGAAATCCATTGTTTTATGCGCGATTTACTTTTGTTGAAAGAAGAGAAATATGCAATTAGTGTGTTAGTTTGAATATTCGTGTTTTCATTAATCTTTTCATTGCATTATCATGCCGTTTAAATGTCTCTGTTATAAAAACTATATATTTAAATTTTAAGTTTTCTTCTGTACCTGAGAGATAAACAAATCTACTAAAATATTATGTTTTAAAAATTTAAGTTTTAACCCCTTAAACTCCATGTTTCTTTCTATAAAAATATGTGATATTTGATTTGAAAACGTGGGCTTAAAAATTAAATTTTTCAAAACAGAACATTTTAGTAGATTCTTTTATCTCTCACGAACAGAAAAATTAAATGTATAGTTTTTAAACCAAGGACATTTAAATTGGTTCCTGAACACTACATTTTAAAATTTGATCCTAATAAATCTGAAAATAAGAAAAGGGTCGGTCCAAAAGCAACGTTGATATGCATCAGCTCGACTCCTTCCGATTTGCATAAAACTTCCCAGCGAAAAAAGGGTGGAAAAAGATGTAGTAAAATCATCACATATACGGATTCAGATGTAGTGCAAATTGAGGTGAAATACGCATGATTTTAACATGGGGTTGTCATAGGACGGAGGTAATGCAAATTCCTCAAACTTCATTTTATTAAAAGTACTATATGTAAAGTTATGAAAGATTGTATTTGTGGGTGTCCTTTTTCATAGAACTACATTTGTTATTTTAAATTAGTGGTTAAGGTGTAATGCCAAGTCACATCTTATTTACCGAGTGATAATATGAATCTGTACACTGATAGGATTTTCCTTCATACTATTAATGAATGTCTTTCATTAACTTGGATTCATTGGTTGAATGAAACATTTTCATTAAATTAATGAAAAATTCATTGACTGAATGAAATTTTCATTAACTGTATTTGTTTGATCCTTAAAATATGCAATCATTTTTACATAAATATTTTTTTACAGCAAACAATAAGTTCCATAAAATTTCCACTGGAGGCGCTTCAACTATTGAAAAAAAAATATTTTCCTACAAAAGTCTAAATAAGCACATCCTTTTCCATAAAATTTCCACTGGAGGCGCTTCAACTATTGAAAAAAAATATTGTCCTACAAAAGTCTAAATAAGCACGTCCTTTTGGTTTTGTAATTTAGGTCAATTGGTAAGGCGGTGCTGTTTGTATGGTGATGGTTGCGGGTTCAAGTCGTGCTCAGGGAGATAAAAAAAAAAAAACGGAAAAATAAATATAAGATAATAAAAAAGAAAAAATTAACACAAAATTAATATGAAACAAGAAAAAAAATATTTTTTTCAATTATTATTTGATTTGGGGACTTTTTAATGAAAAATTCATTGTATTAATGAAGGATTTCATTAATACAATGAACAAAATTCTATCAGTGCAGTAGTGCTTAAAAGGTTATAATTAAAAAAAAAAAACTTTTAAACAGCTTTCCAGCTTTAAAAACAAAGCGAAATAATAGTTTTTCGTTGAACTGAAGAGAAAGAAAACTATTGTTAAGTCTAATATTTTGTAATCATTTTTTTCGAATTTAAATGTCAGAAAACACTAACTCCCGGTTCCATTCGAGTATGTCAAATACCGAATTGTAACCGAACATTCGTAACATTTCTACTAGTTAGCCTTGTATATGATGACATTATATGCTAAGTTTAGGAACTGATCTAAAAGACCAGCATTAGATCAGAAAAATCAGTAGTAGTAGCTACTTTGTGTGTAATGAAAATGTTGTTTATTTGGAAATACTTCGCATTTTTTGTGCTGGGTTGGTATATGTAATCTCCTAATAAGGATGACAAAATAATTTGTTTATTTTTTTAAATTCGTTGCTCGAGTTGGCATTTTTTTTAAATTTATAAATATACATACTGTTCAAATAATCGTAATTATTGTAGGCGTAGTCTGATTTTAAAAATTAAAGTCTCATTTCAAAGCTTATTTTGTCTGCTCTGAGATATGTGATGCTTTTATTTATAAGTTTTTGAAAAAGAATAAAAATTCTTAAAAATTTCAATAGATTCAACCAAATCATTTGATTGGCTATAAATACGGTTGCTACTACCGAAAACTTTAACAAAATTTATTAATTTGAAAAAAAAAAAACAAATAATGTCAAAATAAATTTAAAATACAGTGATTTATTAACTCATTAAAAAAGTCGACAGTGCGCGAAATAACCAAATCATACAAAATGAATATCTATTTTTTCCCCTTGTTAGTAATAATTATAAAGACATTGCCATATAAAAAGATTTTGCATGATGAGTGCAATAATTGTTATTTGTGGAATTATATCATCCGTAGAAAGAAATTACCAAAGCATACAAATAAATTTTTTTTTTAAATTATAACAATTAATGAAAATATCGTTAAGAACGGGTAATTTATGTTATGTTATACCCCATTTCCCCATAACTAAAGATTTTATTTACCGCCATAATGGAAAATTTGGCGGTCACAGCTTTTTCCTTCCTAATCCAATACATTTTAGTTCTTGAGAAATTTTTCGTGTTCAAACTGCATTTGGGCAATTCCAGAGAAATGAGTGAAAAATGCAAAGTGCTCAGAACTTTTTATTTGTTTTCAATAATAAAGCTTAATAGTCTATACTTTATTAATGCAGAAGCATTTTTATTTTTTCTCATTTCTTGGCGAAATATACAACTGCAAAAAAACTTTTTTTCTGAGCCTTTTTGCGGTTTATATACATTTTTTTTATGTGTTTTAAGAGTATTTAAAGTTATATTAATTTTGTTTTTTATAATTTAGAAATTTCCTACTAACAATTACCTTACCTCAAAAAATATTGTTCTCAAAGATGACTTATCGTTTTATCAATGTGCAAAGACCAACGTTGATGGACATTTTTTTTCTGAGCCTTTTTGATATTTATATCAATTTTTTGTTATGTGTTTTAAGAGCGATTAAAGTAATATTATTTTTGTTTTTGTAGTTTTATCAACAAATATTGTTCTCAAAGAAGCTTTATCGTTCAATGTACAAGGAACAACATTGATGAAGTTAAGCTTTTTCATATATCGGCAGAACAAATTGAGGGTTCTTCACCTGAACTGGCTGAAATGTGTCAGAATGTTCCAATTATTAAAGGGACTTAAAGCCTGCATTGGTTTTCGTATTTAGACAGCGAAAGCATTGAGGTTACTCGGACCTCTTATTCATTAAAATCTATAATTAAAATTAACTGAGAAAATCCAACTTTATTAACTATTATATATCCTAAAGTACCCAACTGAGAATATGGAACTCTATTTCGATTTCATTTTTGTTATTATTATTATCTTCACTTGAAGTTAACTTTTTGTAATGTTTTTTTTTAAGGTTTTTTAATTAAAGTTGAATTATTATTATTAACAAATTTAGTGTGTTTTGTTCTCTTGGAAAAAATTGTCACGTCCGTCTTGTCGCGTCCGTATTTGTACTTTACCCTATTTAAAAAAATTAAAATAAAATTTTCATATTTCATAAATCTACACATAAAAGATGTTCTTTCACCGTAATTTCCACATTCACAAAAACATTTTTTTTTACAAATTTCGCTGACTTATGTATATTTCTATAAGTCCATAAAATAACTTCCATATTTGTCGCGTCCGTTTCTCGCTGATATTTGCTTATATCTTTTTGCTACATTATTGATTCTGCCAAATGTTTTTCCTCAAATTTTGTACTCTTCCTAACTTCATTCCTTTATTTTTTTTAGCTCAACTAAAAGTGTGTGAATATCGCGTCCGTCGCCCAGGAACTGCCCATATGCCTCTCAAAAGGCTTAAAATCTACTATATTTTCCATCATTGTTTGGCACTGCAAAGCTTCTGTTTATATTTTAAATCAAAAAATTTTCTATTTAAAAATTAATTTTTTTATAATATCATTGAGGCTCTCGGTGTTATCCAGTAAAAATAAATGGAAATGAGACTACCTCTGACAACCCCTACGTCTGAACTTTTAAGTTCATTTAGTAAATTAGTCACTAATTCCTGCACTTAATTTCATCATATACAGAAATAGAAAATTTAAAAAAAATGATTAAAACTTTTTTGCGATTCTTACCAATTTTCGATTTTTTGCACATAAAACTTTTTTGATACTCCAACTTAAGCTTATTATATGCTAAAAACTATAATTTTAACCAATTTTAAATAAAAAAAATGGGAAAAACAAATCTTGGGCATAATGAATGTTACGATGATATATTAAGATGACTTTTTATTTAGCTTAATGTAATTCTTTAACTTTAAAATATATTGGAATCGTTGTAAACACTCTTGTAGGTCTTTAATATTTATATGCAACATAAAGACCTTTGATCTTGCTGGATATATTTCATATTTTAATAGTACTTATTTTATCCTTAGGACTCAAATGGTAAACAGAGCGGATTTTTGCATTTATAATCAATTTTGCGCTAACGATTTTCAATCATGTATAAACACCAGTTTTTATTAAGGGGTATGATTCCAGCAGACTCTGTTTTGGTGCTTTTTTTTTTGTTTGTTTGACCTCTATGCTTTGGTTTTTTCGTTTCACACAGAAAGTTTTTTGAAAAATCCACGGAAAAGAGAAAAAGAAATTTTAATTTTGTATGCTTTGGTTCTTTCGCAAACTGTATAATATTTTCAGTTTTTATTGAATAAAATAGTAGGAATATCGGAAAAAATCTTTTTTCTTAAGAACATATTGTTTCTCCAATCTGATTTTTTTTATATGTTTTAGAGGCTGTTTAGAGGATCAATCTGCAAAACAAAAAATATATACATTTTAAGATATTTGCGAAACAAGGACATTTTTAAGTTTTTTTTTATCCTTTTTTAAAAACGTATAAATTAAAGTTTCATATATCTTAGTTTAGACATAATATATATATAATATAATATATTCATTTTTAAAATCGGACTTCGCGTTCAATAATTACGACCATTTGAACAGTACGTATTTAAAAAAAAACTTTAGGCAGCTATAAAACGCGAACAACAACGAATTTTAAAAAAGAGAACAAATAGTTGAGTCACACTTGCGAGGAGAATACATATACCAAGTTTCATGCAAATCGGAAAGAGTGAAGTTAAAAAAGTCGTATATTCATCAATAGAATGATGAATGTAAAAATGATATAAGTAGGGTTTGGGGTTCGGGAATTCCCTGGATTTCCCGGGAAAAGTTTGGCGGGAATTCCCGGCAAAAAAAATGTTTTTCCCGGGAAAACGGGAATTTAAAAAAAATATTTTTTTTTTAAAGTTGTGTGTTTATACAACATATTTTTTTTATTTTTAGTCATAAAAAATATTTCGAATACCAAAACTAAAACTTTTTTCTTAAAAACTCTTTTTTGTTAAAACAAAATTGTTTTTTATATTTTATTTTATATTGTGGCCACCATATCATAAAGAAGCTCAATTAATTCTAAAACGTCAGAACTAGATGGAATAGCATGGTTGGAATGATAGAATCTTTTTTTGAAAACAAAAAATTCCATCAAAAAAACTTTAATAGATTTTAGTTCCACAGACTTATGGATTAAAGAACACATTCCTCTTTTAGAAGTTTTGGTTAAAGTTTTAAATCCAATTTAAATCCCTAAGTCGACGTGATTCTAATCTTTTAATTGCAGATGTCATAATGAATACGCTATACGAGCAGATTTTATCTACCAATTCTTCACTTTCCCGAAAGATGGTTTACACAATTAAAACCAAACTTAATGATCGTCGTGACAATAATATGTTATCATTAATTAATTATTTAAAGGACTGTGAATATATTAAAAACTGTTCAAATACATTTAGTTTAAAAATATTCGCCGAACAAATGTATAAACGCCTGTTTGGGCAATGTGATAATGAAGTATCATCTAGTAGTGATGACGACGTTTCCGAAGTACAAGTTGATAAAACTTTTAAAAATAAATTAAATAATGCAATTAACAATGCGAAAGCTATACCCAAAATATCAGCAGGAAAAACTAAAAATATTTTCAAAAATGAGTTGGCTCTTTTTGAAACTTCTAACCACCGTACCAAAAATTTGGATAAACTGTATAATGTTCTACTAACAATAAAGCCAACATCAGTGGAAAGCGAACGTGTTTTCTCAGTTGCTGGAAATCTTGCAACAAAGATTCGAAACAGAATGTCAAATGATTTGTTAAATGCATTGATAATTTTAAAAGCTCGTTGTTTGAAAACCTAATGTTTTTACATCACTGTATATATCTTTAATACTAAGTGATATCAAATTTATGAAATTTAATTTTATATATTTTTTTTTTTAGTTTTAATTCTCAACAGACTGAATTTGTGTATTTTTAATTTGTTTTTGTTTAATAAACCATAACATTTTTACCAAAAATGTATCTTGTAAGTAGTTAAAAAAAAAAAATCATAAAAAAATTCGCGGGATTCCCGGGAAACACATTTTTTCATTTCCGTTTCCCGGGAAATAAAAAAGTCCGGGAAATCCCAAACCCTAGATATAAGTAAAAATGGTATAAGCTATTAAACGTAAATATGTAACTTTGCGACAAAAACTACAAATTGTTTTTTTAAATCAAAAGTGGCCAAATTTTAGAAAAATGTATTTTAAATATAATTGCATAAAAAGTGCATATCTTTTTGAAGCTGGATAAAAGAAGAGGAGTGTACCATTCCAATGCATTTTAAATGATAATGATACAAAATAGTTTAAAGAAAATACGAAATTTAAAACTTACGCACTTTTTGAATATTTTTTATTTTTCAAAAAAGAAAATCTCGAAAAAATCTTTGTTTTTTCGAATTTCGAGAGAATAAAAACGACAATCTTTAAGTGGCTTCATAGAGTGTGTGCGTGCAAACTATAATTTAAATCTAAAGAAATAAGGTCAGATTTTGGCTGATCAATCCTGGAATGGCTGATATATAAAAATTTTAAATGTTTGCATAAATAAATATTATCTTATTTCTCTGCTTACGTGCGCATAATTGTTTGTACAGAAAATGTTTAATAGCCAACAATTTTTTCTTTGAAAATAGATCAATTCACACTGTTGTTGGGGTATTATTATACGAGTATGCCAGAGTGAGGGACGGAAGGTTAAAATCAAACTACGGTTGATGGTTTTTCTGCTTTGTCGTATATTTATTTTTTTTTTTTTTTTTTGCCTGCAAAATTTTCCCAGAAAAGTAAGTAGTTTATTGTTTGGGGGTGCTGTAACATGGAAGTATAAAAATTGAGTAAAGCTTTAGTCCTTAAAATTCTTTATTAAGTAGAGTATTTTGTTTTTAGTCTTGTCAAAGAATGGCAATGTGTGTAGGGCCGTTTGGTTGGTTGATTTATTGAATGAATTTATTTACATTCAATACGGTAAAGTTTTATTATAACGAATGCCGAAAATAGCAAATAACTTTCGGATATTTGCAGAAAAAAATTAGTAATATAAGTGATTTCTTTTGCTAAAAATTAATTAAATTTATGTAAAACTAAAACTGTGAACTTTACAAAATTTTAATTATATTCGAGTTGAATTTTAGTTAAATGAAAATATCAATTTACCCTGCTAATATTAGCAAAAACTTCTACTAAATATTAGTAGATACAAAAACTGTAATATCAAAAAAAAAAATCATATATTTAAATTAAATTTAGTAGAATGCTAATAACAGTATATTTTGCTAAAATCAACAGAAAGTTTTGCAAAAAAAATGTGGATTACTGATTTTAGAAGAGCAAATCGCATTAAGGGCAGATCGCATTAAAAAGAATTTAAAAAAAAAAATCTTTAAATATTTTAAAGTTTTTTTATGATAGAAGTTTGATATAATTTTTATTAAAAATAAAAATTATGTTTTTTTCTACCTTTAATTGTGCAATGAAAATGAAAATTATTCAAGTTCGAGGATTAGATTATTAGATTATTTGTTAGGACAATATCCTAATAAAGAAATATAGAGTATGGCCTCGAACTTGAATAATTTTCTAGAGTTATATTAGTTTTTTGTTTTTATATACATCGAGATTATTTTTATGTTATTTTCAATTTATAGCGAGCTTTCAACCTCCGTATATTTACAAAAATAAAGCAAATCAAACATATTAGCTAGGTTGATACTAGTATTTCGATTTGGCTAAAGATCTCATCAGAACCCGAAGTTTTAGAAAAGTTAGAGCCTCCATAATAGACAGAACTTTAACAAAAAACCTATTAATAATCAATTTTGCTCCATTCTTGTCTTCTTAGTAATCAAGCACGTGGTTAGGTCTTTTCCTAACAAGCATCATGACGTTACTAAACTTTGAAGACCAAAAATATTTGAAGATTCAACAGATTTTGGATAAGCCGTTTTTTTCTATTTTTCCGGTTTTTTTAAATCGGCTTTTCAAAGTATAAAGTTAAGGCCTCATTAGTTGTTACTTTCTGTTGCCGTTTTGTGTCGTTCTGTTCTGTAGGTAATATTTTGTAATTACTTTTTCTGTGAGAGGAATCAGCTGTTTTAAAAAGTAAAAGAAACTCAAACCAAAAACATTCAAATCAGGGATGATAAATGCGATTTTAAAATAGTACCAACCTGCATATAAAATAGTACTTTTTCGGCATCCAAAGTATAAAAAATTTAAATATAAATTAACAAACAACAAGTGCATGCATAAATTTGGTTTTACCAATTTTTATCTCTTTACCCTCCAAAATGAAAAATTACAAACAAAACAAAAAAAATATATTAAAAAAAAAATATGTAAGAGGCGAAAACAAAATTTTGAGGTGAAAAACTTTTTTGGATGTAAAAAAAATAAATTGTGTGGTGAAAAACATTTTTGAGGTAACAAAACTATTTTTGAGGTGAAAAAAAATTTTTTGTGGAGAAAAAAAAAATTGCGCTGAATTTTAAATATTATTCACCTCTTAGCGTTTGGTGGAAAAATATGACGTTATATTTTATACACCAGAGACTACAATGAATTCTAATAATATACAGTGCATTATATACCAATTTGTATTTAAAACTTAGAGGTACTTTCACATTGTCACTCATTACTTTTGAACCGCTGGACCGATTTTGCTCATTTTCAATACCAAACTTTTCGGAAAAATGTACATAAAGCTATGTAAAAACGAGCAGTGCGTACTAAGAAAATTAGCCCATATTAATATAAAAAATTATTAAAATTCTGAGATTTTTTCTTAAATTCACCAAATTTTTAATATTTTTTGAATGTGCTATTAATATCTTGCTGTATTGAATTACGTTTAATTTAATCCTTGTGATTGGTTGCAAACAAATTTGTTCGTGAACTCATTCGATTGCAAAAACACCCTGCTAATAGTCAATTTCACATTTTTATAAGATTTTTATTATTTACTTTTTTGAAAATCAAAATTAGTTAATAACCCTTAGTGATTGAATTCAATAATTAGTTTAATCGATTACTAAAACTCTAATATAATCATCTGTAATCATCCGCACTCAGTGAATTCGTGTGATTGAATTCACAGCGTTTGGTTCCAAATTAATTCATTGTTCATACGGGACTCCAAATCGAATTAATAATTATTGAATTTTAAAGGGACCAAGAAATTCATACATAGAAAAATTTGTACATCTGAGCTTCAAATAGTACCATAAAAAGTACTATAGTACCAACTTTATCATCCCTGATTCAAATATTGATAAAAAGATTTCACAACAAACCAATACATACGCACTTTATGCTGTCACTTAACGTTGAATTCTATTTTCAATAGATTTGTCCGCAACATAACAGAACGAAAAAGTGAAAACTAACTACACATACAGACTTCCAATTGAACAGAAACAAAACAGCTGATTCGTAACAGAACAGAACGTACAAACTAATTCTGCCTTTATTCGAGTATAAAGTATAAAATCCTGTGATGACAAGTTAGCTTTTGTGCTTTTGTTTTTGATTTTAAGATTTAAAAAAACTTTTTCTTCCTATTATTGAGCTTTTGTTTTCTGACTTAATTTTTTTTTTTACTCGTAAAATATTAGTTTTTTTTAACATTAAAGTTTTTTAAAAAAGGAGCTTTTTCCAAGTTTTTTTATTTTGTTTTATTCTTATGATGTTTTTTATCTTTAAATACATACATCAAATATTTTTTTTTTTTATATTTTCTAATAATGACTGTAAATGCTGTAAAAGATTTCGGTAAAAAAATGTTTCCTACCAGGTAACCCACCAGTTGAAAGGGATTGAAAATCGTTCATTGTTTAAATGATTTTAATGAACAATTTAGTTTTTAATTTCACACTTCCACATTTAATCCAACTCGTTAGGTGTTCCCATAGACGACCCTACATTAGAGCGACTCAAGTTGTATGGAAGCGAAATTCGTGCAAGATGTACCCCCTTTAAAATGAACATTGGTATTTTTTATGATGACATATAAAATATTTCGGCTCTAGCTTTGACCTTTCGTGAGCTGGACCATTTTGAAAAAGGGTTAATTTTTGCATGTTTTGTTAATTTAAGAATCTGTTTCTTTTGAAACAAAAAGTCGTGGATCATTTTTTTTTTCTTTAGTCCTATTTTCATCCATACTTGATCTGCTATAATATTAGAGTTACCACAAAATTGCATTTATATATATTCCAGAGCACCGTGTAAAATGCATCTAATTTGCAAAAATCTAAATTATTTGCATACAAAGATGATGAACTTGGCAAAAGAAAAAAATTGATACCCATATTGCACTATTTAAATCGAAGAGTTACCACTCCATTGCATTTTTGTCAAAACGCGAACTAGCACGAATTTCAAAAAAAGCTGAAACCCGTATTTAATTAAATCGACTAAAGATTAAAATATGTTAATTTGGCATTTTTATTACAAACAACCCCAAACAAAAAATTCAAAAACCGTTTTTTTTACACAATATCCTTAAAAAAGGACATGGATGATCGTCCTTGGACAAATTATATATAAAGTTGGACGCGCCTTAAAAAAAACCTTTCTTATGACACCCATATTGTATATGTTGGTAAGGAAACAGATTCTCAAATTAACAAAACATGCAAAAATAGACCCATTTTCAAAATGCTCCAGCTCACGAGAGGTCAAAGCTGGAGCCGAAATGTTTTAAATGTCATCTTAAAAAAGTCCAAGGTTCACTTTTTTTGGTGAGTCGCTCTACCCTACATATTAATCAAATATACTTCTACTACTTTAAATTTTTTTTAAATAAATTTAGGCGAAAGGGTGTTAGACCGCTATCTTCGATTTTAAGCCCTCAATGAATCGCAAGACGTAGGGCTTATTGTAAAAACTTAATAAGCCATATTTTAATTGTAATTCTTTTGCCTTTAAAGTTTTGTTTTAATGTAGAAAGTAGAATTTTTGCAGGACTTTACTACACTCTAGATACCTGTTATAAATCTGTAAGCGAGACTTTTATAAAATATTCATCAAAATATGACCTGAAAACAGCTAAAACCAGCAATAAAAAAATCGCGTCTTATCAGTTATTGTTTTTTTTTTTTTATTATTGAATTCTTTACTTAACTATCGACTTTTATTTAAATTTTGCACTCAAAATTGCATCTAATACCCCCAGTAAACATTTTAACATTTGTCATATTTGTCCATAATGTTTTCAAATACTGAATACCAACAAAAAGCATTTTCTGGCCGAAGTCTTCGGTCGGACACTAATCATTTTCATAAAACATTAAACAATATTCTGAACTAAATAAACCCATAGATGCTCTTGGTGTCAAAGTGACCCTTAGTTGAAAAGTATTAGCATAACACTTTATATAAGGTGGCGCAAAAATAACCTTCCGATGTTTTTTTTTATTATGTATTTATTATGTATAGCATTTTCTGATAGGAGGATTACTTTTGCGCCACCTTATATTATAAAGAATTTTCAACTAAAGCAAATATTGACAACACGAGCATTTTAAAGTTAATTTAGTTCAAAATATGTTTTTCATGTATTAAAGGAAAGGCTTTGGCTAGTTATGTAAAACAAAAAATAGTTTAAGTATTTAATTGATTATTAGTATTACCGACCTTTTTAGTAAATATTTGTTAAGATTTTTAGAAATATCTAAATTGGGCTTCTGAGGTCATTTGTTTTCAAAATAAATAAAAGACTATTTATTCATTTTTCATCCAACGTTTCGTTGGATATTCCCAACATCCTCAGGGGTAATTTTATTAATCTGGCAACATTATGAGAAAATACAGAAAATAACAATAAGTTATTAATAAGTTAATAACAAATATCAAAACACCTGATACATTTTTCTAGAGCTATTTTACTTACATACATATAGTCTTTTTAACCTTCCATCACATAGTGCGGAGGGTATATTCACTTTGTCAAATGTCTGCAACTCTTTTTTTTTTTTGTCAAATTTTAAACATTTAATTCACAATATATTTTGCATATACACAACATAAAACATAAAATTAATTTAAAACAAATGTAAAAAATAAGTTAAAGTAAGTATCACAGTTTTTTAGAGTATTTTACTGTGATATTGTTCAAATGTATATAAAGTTACGCAGTATCTCCTTTAATCTCAATGCGGCACGGCACGGGTTAACGTTGTTCAATTTGTCCAAAAGTTTTAGCGCAGAAGCTTCACATATTGTATCATAATATTTTGAATCACATTTCTGAAAGTTCAATAATATTAAGCAAAGCTTTGACGTTTTTGTAAATTGAAATAAATATGAATAGGGGTAATTTTGGGCCTCAGGTGCACATGTGTTAATGATATAAAACAACAAAAGATACAAAAGTAGCTAATTTTCGATTTTAAATATTTTATGACAACAAATCTGCTTTGATATTACCAAAAAACACAAGTCCACAAAAATCTAATCGCTGCCCTGCTAAAGTGTACCGAGGGCTATTTGTAAAATTTTGTATTCTCGTTCCCTAAAGTGTATTTAACAATTCCATGAAATTATAATCTCAATTTTAACGATTTTGTTGAAGAATTTGTTTTTAAATTTGTAATTGAAGATTTGAAAAATATCCCCAAAATAGTGTCCATTTTTGACGTCACCTTAGGACACGTTAACGACATCGTTAAAAAAATATATCTCAGAATTCCATTTAATAAAAATACGTTTAGGATGTGTGCTCGAAATTTGTGATCAAGTGGTATTTGGCACATTAGTGGTCGGGGCTCTTTTTATTACTGCGCTAGTTCTTAACCGATTTTTGATTTGTATACCTTTTTGAAAATATTATTTTGGGTTTACATTGATTAATTTATTCAAATTTAAAAAAAAAAATGCAAAAACTGAAAAAATTTAATTTTTCCCCATACAAAACACACACACAGAGAAAAATTTAGCTATTTGTCAACTAAAATTCGGTTACTACAATTCAAATTCTGTTATTACGAATTTCAGTTGGTGGGTACAACTAAACATTAGTTTTCACAACAAAGTTCGGTTAATTCAACTGAATTTTAGTTCGAACACCTAAAATATTCAAAAATCTAATGTAAATATCGTTGTACTAACTGAATTTATAAGTTGTTACAATTAAAATACACTTTTAAATTCGGTTGGCACTTTATTTCTCTGTGTGCAGTTTAAATTTTAAATCGATTTCAGCTTTTTCTTTATCCAATCGGCACCAAATTTCATATTAAATTTTTTTATATACCAGACATGGGAAAATGCTGCCGCAGAGCAAATTTCGTGCGGTCTTAAACCCAAAACCAAAAAACCTCCAAAATAAAAATTAAAACAAAAAAGCCGTTTAGTAAAAAAAAAAGTAATCAAATAAATTTTTAATTAAAAAAAATTTAAAGGAATAAAAATTATGACCTTTAACCGAATGAAAATATCATCTGACATACAATTTATAGATTAAAGATAAAATAAAACTAAACTATAAATAAAAACTAAAAAAAAAAAATTGCACACAGTCACAAAATTAGAAAAAGTCAGTTTGGTTTATACCGCGATAACCGCTTTTGTCTCGCTGATTCCCAATTTGTTTTTCCAAAATTTTTTTATCACGTCCCAATTTTGAAAAAACACGATTAAAAAAGCGAAAAATTGCGTTTTTAACCATTTTTGAAATTGGGTACACGACACATCCGAACAGCTTAAGCATTTTTATTACGATGGCAGATGTATTTTAATTTATTCTCTATATTTAGTGAACATACAGTGAAGAGCACTTTTGAAAAATGTTTGACACTAGAACGAAATTATACTTTTCTTAAGGTACAAGGTACGCTTAATCCACTCTTAGATTCACTCTCCGACATCAGGCGTTCGAGCTATATTAACGAGAAAAGTGTATTTTTTGATCAAACTGCTTCGATTTTTTACCTTCCTGGAAATACATTTTTCATAATACTTGGAACGTCACCTGAACAAACTACTCTTACCATTTTTTTCAATTTTTAAGATAACTTATTTCCTTACGACATTATCGTCGATTGAACTTGATAATAAATTTGAGTTTTTTAAAATTTTGCATTGCGGGACTTTAAAATTGCTGTTACAACCTCAATTTCAATTTACAATAATGTCGTAAGGAAATAAGTTATCTTAAAAATTGAAAAACAGAAAAAAATGGTAAGAGTAGTTTGTTCAGGTGACGTTCCAAGTATTATGAAAAATTAAAAATGATATGAAAAAAATTTAGTATTAGTTTGCTTTCAATTTTAATTATAACAGCTTGCAGTCTTCGTGACATTGATTTTTTATTTTTTTTTATATTGGGTATAGATTTACATACCAGCTTTACTATTCTTAATGCACAGTATACATGCATATTAGGGCTATAACCAAATTTTTGGCATAGTACCACGAGTTGGTCAATGAAAGTGAGTTTTATTTTGAGCGAAAAAAAATAAAAATCATAAATAATGATTATTTTTGAGTTTTATTTTTTTTTGCTCAAAAATAATGATTATGGCTGATTTTATTTTTTATTACTCAAAAATAATCATCACCATTGAAGAAAACTTTAAAAATCAGAAATTTAAAAATTATGACGGATATGCAAAGATTGTCAAAAAATAATAATAATGGTGAAATACAGTTTTTTGATGTCTATTCTAAGTGATTGATTTTTTGATTTAAAAAAACGAACAAAAATCATTATTTACGGTCCCTGGCTCGAACGCCTGATGTCGGAGAGTGAATCTAAGGCCAGATTTGGATTCAGCTTACAAACCTTTTTCGGCCTGACCCTTTAGGTGTAAAAAGTACTTACATGTACTCACAAGTGCTCCCCACTTTACGTTTCAAATTTGTTTATTATTTAGGTGAAAATTGGATTTGAAAAATACTCCATCAAGAAAATTACCGAATGTTAGATTTTTAAAATTGTATTTATTTATTTTAGTGTTACGATATAAACTTTAAACTTTCCTTTTTTGTAATGTCGGCGAAAAACGTTAAAAATATTACATCAACTTTGTTTAAATTGCATTTCAAATATAAGCTACACTCAGGAAATTAAGAAATGACTAAAAATTACAGTTAAAGTGACTACAAATATAGTCAAAAAGTCGATGACTGTATTTCTCATAAAAATTTAATAATTTTTATTTGTTGATAAAACAACTACAAAGGTAATAAAAGCGACTATCGAAGCGGTCAAAAACAACTAACCTTAAACAATAAAAACAATGAACATAAAACGACTACATAAGCTATAAAAGTTCCCGTTTTTAACAGTTATTTTTTCGGTTTTTTAACCCTCTAACCGCCAAACCCGCCTCTAGGAGGGGTATTTTAAATTGGCCATAAATATTTCAAAAGAGTGTCTAATGATAAGAAATTAAGCTAATTCGATAGAAAACCATATTTACAAAATATTTTGTGAATTAATTTTATATGCTCAAGACACGGTTTGAAAGCGAGAAAGCATTAACTTTAGATTTTCGTAAATTTTCAAAAAATAAATATTTGGAAATGAACACAATTTTCAAAAATATTGAAAACATATTTATGTTGACTGAAACCCGTTTATACATAACACAAAGTAAGATTGAACCTTAAACTTTTCAAAAAAGATCCTACTTTGGTCCAAGGTCATATAGGACTCCAATAGCATACCCTTAAAGGACATCGTCTTAACTTGAAATCGTTTGGACAGATATTTATGAAATTTGGCAGAAGGATTATATTTAGTAGTATTAGCAAAGCCTTTAAGTTCAATCGAAATATCTTGAAGTTTAGGTACGTTTTTGCTCAATTTCGCGTTTTTCAATAAACAAAAATCGCCATACCTTTTTAATGAAATATTTTGGTAATCCTCATAAGAAATGTCAAAGTAAAATATTGGGAGGCCAAAAATTATTGTGTTTCGACCTACTTTAATGTACATATGAAAATAAAATTTAAATAAATTAAAAAAAATATATATATTTTCATCATACCAATTTTATCACTCATTTTAAATTTTAGACATAATTAGGACGAACTAAAAGCAGGTTTAATGTACTATTTAAGTGCAAAAAGAAAAAATTCTGAGATAATATTTAAAAACAAAATCTCGCAAACCGTTAGTCCGATTTCAAAAATTTTAAAATGTGTGTGTTCATCATACCCGGTAGACTACTAGCAAGCTAGCTTATTAGTGCGGGGGTCGTGGATTCGATTCCCACCAGAGGTCTGGTCTTTTTTTCTAGCGCTCTGTTAGGGTAACAGGATATAATTTGTAATTTTATGAATATTAATGAATACCAAAATTAGGCATCGTTTTAGTAAACCAATTAAAAGTAATCGAAAACTTTGGTCGCAGGGCACAACTTATACCTTGATGTATAAACACAGTGTCACTGTAAAAATATACACTCTAAAAATAACTGTAGACGCAAACAATTTGCGTCTTAAATAGTGTGCATATAAAGAAAAAATTTAATTTTAACAACTTTTAACTGATTTAAACAAACAATGACTCCTTCTATTCAGAATTGTTTTTGGAAAACTAAACTATTCGTCTTTCTAAAACCGTTCGAAGGTTTAAAGTCTGTTCAAAACTGACTTAGTTAAAATTATTTTAGTAAGTTGAGTCAGGAAAAAACTTTTTTTTTTTAGCGATAACTTCAAATTTTGAGGGTGTATTCAAAATTCTGAAAAATCTTAAGTGATTTACTTAACCACGCTTACAACCTACACTAGGCCATTTTAAAAGTATATTACATTTTTTCTAATTTTTAACAGCGTGTAATTATAGCTTGGTAACGCCCTTTTTACATTGTCACATTTTGTATTAGTATTTTCTTTCACACATTCACAGTAGAAATTTTAAAATTTTTTTCTCTGTATTTGTATTGTGAGTGCGGAAAACAAAATGCAACTCTAATATTTAAAAAAAGGGTGATAATGAAAAAACGTATAATTTTAACTTAAATTAAAGTTTCTTTAAGCTGCAGTTTTGTGGATATATTTTCTTCTGGAGCCGTTATTGCCTTAATAAAGCGAAAAAGCTAAAATTTACATTCTAATTTAAAGACAAATACCGGAAAAATGTAAAATATGTGTGCGCCCCGGTAGACTATGTGTGCGCCCCGGTAGACGTGCTGGCTTATCAGTGCGGGTGTAGTGGGTTCGATTTCCACCAGAGGCACTGGTTTGTTTTCGCTACAACGCGCCGAAGGACATAGTAGCTAGTGCTCCGTTAGGGTAATAGTATATAATTTGTAATTATATAATAATTATTTTTTTTTTTTTCGATTTTGCCGATGTTACGTATATTTATTTATTTATTTATTTGTTAACCTGTGTAACAAGACATGACATCTTAAAACAACACAGGGTGGTATTTTGTTACATATTTTAAAAGTATAATCTTAATTCTCACATTGTTTTTAACAATAGAAATAAATTATATTGAACATTTCATTATCACAAAAAAAAATAAAAATAAAAATTATACATTAAACAAAAAAAAAATGGTTAAACATTAATAAAAAAAAGAAAAATTTACCATAATTATCAATTAATACAATAATAAAAAAAGGAAAATAGATTTGAAAAAATTAATAAAGATCAAAGTACATAACTATGAATATCGGTCAAAAATAAGTTTTTTGAAGCGTAGAGCGTTGCTTATATTTTTAATATTATTATTGTTATTATTGGGCAAAGAGTTCCAAAGACGGATACCATTTATAAAAAACTGCCATCGATGTCTAAACGGTATTAGATTCCCAGTTCGATTAAACAGACTAAACCTCAATCTTTTGAATAGATGATCAGGTACTTTTGTGTAAATAATTTTATGTAAAAAAATATGTTTTCTTATTTTCAAGAGATCGTCAAATTGAACCTCGTGTATTTGTTTTGTAAAAGTCGAAATACTATTGAACTTACGACGTGCAAACACATATTTTGCAATATTATTAAAATCGATATTGAGTCTTCGCTGACTCACAGTATCACAGCTAGAATAAATCTCACATCTATACAAGAGAATTGGAATTAGATATGTTTTTGCTAGTAAGAGTCTTATTTTTACCGGGGTGCAATGTTGTGTCGACCAGAGGGTTCTAAGCATTGAATACGTTTTTCCACAAGTTGCTGTTACATGATCATTCCATGTAAGCGTACTGTTAAAGATGATTCCTAAATGTTTAGCATTATCAACAATCTCAATTAGTTGGTTGTTTATATAGATATTTGGTTTAACGATTAACTTACTAGTTCGTTTTCTTATTACAATACATTTGGATTTGCGTGGATTTAAGCTCAGTTCATTTGCTGAAGCCCAGAGAAAAACTCTATTCAAATCATTATTAAGTTTTACGATACATTCATCGAGGTTCTCTTCATTTCTGTTGCTCATGTACAATTGAGCATCATCAGCGTACAAGCGGATCCTGCAGTGTATTAACTGATCAGGGAGATCATTTGCACATATTGAAAAGAGAAGAGGACCATGAATTGATCCTTGTTGAACTCCTCTTCTAATTGGGAGAAATGATGAGGTTCCAGTGTTAGTTTCAACACACTGCACACGATTTTCTAGATAAGATGACACTAAATTAGTCGATGTTGATGTGAAATTCATCATCTTACATAGCTTTTGTTTAAGTATAGTGTAGTCTACCGTATCGACGGCTTTAGAATGATCCAACAACACAAGCATAGTTAAGCAACCATCATCAACTTCGTTTTTGAGATCCTCAGCTACGTCTGCCAGAGCTGTAATACAACTGTTTTTTGCTTGAAAGCCAGATTGTCGATCTGTAAACAACCCATTATCAATCAGTAAGGTATGATGTTATTTGATTATGTAAAATTCTTTCCAAAACCTTAGATAAAAATGGTAAGATTGCTATTGGCCTGTATTCCTTGTTTGATTTTGCAATAGGCAAGACTTTATCCTGTTTCCATCTTTAGGGAAAATAACTTGTCGTAATAATTTTATTAAACACGTGAGTTAAAATTGGTCAAATTGACGGAAGTAAAATCTTTATAAATCTTGGATGTATACCATCAACACCTGTAGCATGTGACTTTATAGAAATAAAGCTTTTAAATATATCAATCTGACTCACACAGTTGAAGGAAAATTGATTTAGTGGAAGACTACTCGCACAATAATCGCTATAGAACTATGATCAGCATCCGGCATGGTAAAGTTAATAAATGACTCATTGATTTCTTCAGGGTTTTCTATTTTTATATCCCCATGATTACTTTTCTTACCAATCTCCATTTTTGTTTTGTTTCTACTGAATTTGAAATTTTTTCCGCATAGTATTCTGTTTTTGCTTAACTTATTTTTTTCGTTACCATTCTCCGAGCTATGCGATAATTTTCATGCAATTCAGTTGTTTTAAACCGTTTTCATCTACTGTAAGCGGAGTCACTTTCAAATATAAGACGGCTAATTACTGTTGTAAACCATAGTTTTTGCTGAGGACTAATTATCTTAGTTACTAATGGATTAAATCATACAACATTATTAGGTTTTGTGCTATAAAATCTAACTGTGAATCAACCGAGACCATGTAGTACAAGGTGGCGCAAAAGTAATCCTCCTATCAGAAAATGCTATAAATTTTGCGATTGGCCCCTAATGTCAGTTCTGTTTTGACATTTGTGTAGTAAACACATGCGAAATACACGTTAATAAACAATGTTACGCTACACTGCTCCAGAACGCGGAATATTGGTGACTATTTATTTGACCAATAATCGGTCGGTGACTTTGGCACAACGTGAATTTCGTCGCAGATTTCCTGGCCGTCCAACGCCTACTGGTGAAACACTGCGACGTTTAGCCGCTCGCCTCGAAGAGACTGGCACAACACGAGATGCTGCCAGGCGTGGCAGACCCCGGAGTAGCCGTTCTGCAGAGAATATTGCTGCTGTAGCCGAGGATGTCATGGAAGCGCCGTCGACATCGACCAGACGACGTGCCACGCAAATGGGTATCAGTCGACGGTTTTTACAGCGAATTTTGGTACAAGATTTGAAGATGTTTCCGTACAAAGTATAGACGGTGCATCAGCTGTTCCACAACCGATATGCTGAAGGATGCATTTCCCGGGCGCCTAATCTCCTGTTTTGGCGATTTGCACTGGCCAGCAAGATCGCCTGATTTGACCGCTCCAGACTTCTTTTTGTGGGACTTTTTGAAGTCGCGGGTTTATGTCAACAGGCCTCAGACTCTTGCAGCTCTTAAAGACAATATCCGTCAAGAATGTGAGGACCTATCGCTGGAAGTTTTGGCCAAAGTGATGGAAAATGCCATAAAAAGGGCTCAAATGACAACCAACTGTGGCGGCGGCCATTTACATGACATCATATTCTCGACTTGATGTAAAAAAAATTAAAATACCAAATAAAAATAATCCACAAGAAGAATCAAAGTTTTTCATTTTATTTTTAAATTACAGCCAAAAAACATCGGAAGGTTATTTTTGCGCCACCTTTTATATACAGTCCCAGTCAATTTTACAGTATTCCTCCTCGAGTAGCAAGTAGTTTAAATTTTTAAAGTCACGAAAGGTGATAGTTTGAGGTGGTGTTTGTAGTTGAAAGTCATAGATTATAGAAATGAGATCGTGCTTTGAAAAACAAGGAGCTGATAATTGATCATAAATTAAAAGTTTAGAGTTGTTAGAGATGAAGAAAATATCAATTAAAGTGTTGGCAGTGGTAGTGAAATGTGTAGGCATATTAGTTTTTGTAGGAAAAAGTCCCAGGAATTTCATAACATTGGTTATGCTAGAGTCCACTATTGTATTTGAATTGAAATCACCAGAAATGACAATGTCCTCATAAGCCGTAGTCAAAATTAAATTTAAATTAAAATTATTAATTAATAAAATAAAAATAAATAAAAATAAAAAATGCAAAATAAGAACTGTATAAACAAATAATTTTTTCTTGACATAACCATTCAATTAATACATAAGAATGTTGTTCTGGTACTGGTCTGGTACTATGGAAACACTTTTTATATGTTTCATCAAAAAACGAAAAAACTGTGATTTTTATGAATTTCTAAAAATAAGTCTTGAAGTTGCTCCATAGAGATTGTTTGTGTAAAAATATAATTAAAATCGGATAACCCAGTTTCAAAAAATTCCATTTATTGTAGATCTTCTACTAAGTGACCGAATTATTTTAATAGCCACAGAGAGAATTTTGTGGGATGAGTTTTAATTACAATTTTCATCAAACTAATGCAGTTTTCTTCACAAAAAGAATTAAAAATTTCTTAAACATTATGAAAAAGCTTCATAATTTTAATGAAACTATTAAAAATGAAACTTTTTCATTAAGCGTATGAACTTTTTAATAAATCAAATAATAAATCATGTAATAAAAGGTTTCAATGGACGAAATCCTATGACACTTCATAGATCTAATGCAAAAATTCATTAATGTCATGCAGGTAATTCCCTCAGTGTCTTACGAATTTGTTTTTTTTTTTTTTTCATCTGTTTAATTTTAGATGTATTTTTTATTTTACTGAAGAAAATAATTCGAATACTAAAAATTGAATTTGAAAAGAAATCCCTAAATATCGAAACATCCCGAAAAACTCGCTTTTACTGAATTCCGGGTTCTTAATTTTCAAAATACCGAATATCGGATTTTGTAAAAGTCAGACCTGTTATGCAGCCCTAATTCTAAATAATAGTTGCCATCACTGAAACTGAACGGATGTGAAACTTTAAAGCGCTCTTCTTAAAGCGCTCTTCTTAAATCGTGCTTTAATAGTGTTTAAAGTGTATTTAAGTGTTAATTAACACGACGCTAAGTTCATTTAAATGGTTTTGCTTTTATGTGTTGCACCAAGAAGAATTGTTTTCCAATTTTTTTGTTAATAACTAGGGCAACCAAAAAAAACAGCTATAGAACAATATTTTAAGCTCGAAAAGAGTAAAATACGCCGTTTTAATATAAAAATAACCTGTTTTATTTAAAAAATAGACCGCTAAATTTCATATCTTTTTTATTCAAATCGTTACTGCGAATAAAATTTGTTCCTTGAAACTTCTTCAGTCAAACACAAGTGCAAGCAATAGAGCAATTATTTTCTGAAGCTTCAAAGTTTAAATATAAATATATAAACAACATTAAATATTAATTTTTCAATTAACAAAAACCTTCAAAATACCGATTGCGAAACAAGAGCAAAAAAGATATATTTAAAAAGAAAAAAGCTAAACTAAGATTGATTTTTAAAGAAAAAATTCAAAAAGTAGCTAATATTTACAAAATAACCTTAAAACTTGCATAACTTCGTTATCAGAACTTGTATTTAGACTAAATAATTCTATGCTCTCAAATAAAAAACAAACTCAAGCCTCTTTTTCTGGTTGCCCTATTAATAACTATTTTTTAATTTAATCTGCAGCAACAACGTAATTGCCAGTCTGTTGACTTTATTTGCATTATTTTTTGCTTTTCTGTATCGTTACAACTATTGTAGCTTACAAGAAGATTTCAGGAATTAAAGTTGCTGCTAGTAACTGCTAGTTTTTGGGAATTTTCTTCTGTAGCGCATTCAAGAGAATATTAATAAAAGATTGAAATACAGTTTTTGTTCGTGATCGGTACAATTCTTACTTTTTCGATATAACCGACTTAATATTCAAATTGGGTCAAAACAAGGGAAACAATTGGACGAGTGAAAGATAATTGCAACTGGACTGGTAAAAGATACTTAACGAGACTGAAATATAGAGCTTTTCACGGGAATTTCCGTGACGGGAATTCCCGACATTTGTCAGTTACAAAACACCGGAAAATACTTCGGAAATTCGCAGAAAATTTTTTTGCAATGTTATAAAGAATATACTATATTAGAAAGTAAAAATTTAAAATTGTTACACAATGATAAGATATTTAAAGAATCCTGATATAATAAGTTTGATATTTTATTAAAAAATCAATATTGTGTTTTCGACCTTTGTGCAATGACCTAGTTCATTGAGATCAATTCAACTAGAAAAAGCGCTCACTTAAGCGAACTAGATTGGTCATGTGTACTAAAAATAAATAAATTTAAATTGATTTAAAATAAATAAATCTGTTAACCCTTAATATCCTGATTTTTTGTTTTGAGCCGAAAAAAATTAATGTTATAAAACTTGCAATTCTGAACAATTTTTGTTCTATGACTTTGTCCATAAATGACATTTACCTGAGTTAGGTAGAGAATACCTGGTTGGTTCTTGGCGGAACCACTAGGTTCCCGGACATCAAAATTTAAAAAAAATATATTTTGTACCACAGAATTTTTTTTGCAAAATCGCTTAATGTAAATCGCTTATTGGCTCCTCATCTTCTAAATTTTCATTGCGGAAAGCAGTATCAAAGTCGAAATCTCGGTCATAATCAATGTCGTCAGTAGAAAAATCACTCTCATCTTTGCTTTCCGACCACGGAAATTGACATACTCCGAATTGACATACTCCGAAATATCTTCTTCTCTAAACAACAAACTAAAATATACCATAACAAAAACGTGGCTATATAATTCCATATTTGCTTTATTTGGAACTCCCGGTGCCTGACGGTTCCGCAAAGGACCAACCAAAAGTTAGAAAAAATATACTAAAATATAAAAATTAAATTACTTTAAACACTCACAATAGCTTCTATACACTACAAAGATTACGAAAAAATTTTTTTCAGACTCGATTTCGACGTATTTACCACAAAAATATTTTTTTGAAAGTACGCGATTTCACAAAAGTTTTATTTCTCGAGGTTGAGTCACTGTACTGAACACACAGGTCACAAATGAAGTTGATTTCAAGCGGCGACCAGCGTAACCGATGGTGCTTGGATCAATAAACATTTTTTAAGTCGCAGCGTCAAGTTTACAATAAATTTCTTAAACAAAGTTCTATTTTTTTTGGTTGGTTCCTAGCGGTACCAGTGGGATATTAAGGGTTAAAACAAAAGGGCTAATTTTTGCAAAAAAAAAAAAATCAAAAAAATATTTTGCCATACTCCCTACGTTTCAATAGAAAGAACAAAAGTAATTTCTGTGAGAATTTGTTCAAAAAAGTATAAATAATTTTTCTAATTAAATTCAAGCTATACAAAAACATTTGGTATGGTAACAACACCTTATCCAATTGGTTTTGGCTTCTTGAGAAAATATACAATATTTATCACTTTTTTAATCAAATGAGTTATTATGAAAAATAATTCAATTTTGAAATCGAAATCTAATTTCGAATCTAATTTAGCAATTTTCGTTGTTGGCGGCATTTCAGCAATTAAAGTTATTGAATCGATGGTTTTCGTGATTGAAATGGGTTTTTATTTTTTTGTGTATTGAACATTATCATTAAATTGATAATGTAATTTTAAAGTTATATTTTGTTTAATAAAATGTAGCCATATTTTAAAACAGAAAAATGTTAAAAAATATTTCAGAAGTTGCAAGTGTCACCGCTAGAGTCATTATCTTCGACAGCTGAGTTTCTGAGGAAAAAGACGCAGATAACGGAAAAATAATTTTATTGTTTCACTCCCAAGATAAATTCAGCAAACTTAATATAACTCTGTTGTTTGATCAGACAAACGAATTTCAGAATGACATTTGCCATCTTACTGGACAATGAGAGTGGTGGGCGTGGTGGGCGGTGTCAAATACAGAATGATTTAGTAATTGTTATATGAGGAATTTCAAATATTTTCGACGCTTTAAGGTAAATTTTTTTTCAAAAAAGATAATCTTTTGTGTGTATTTCGATAATCTTTTGTGTGTATCTCGATGTTTAAGAATGCTAAATCTATCCGCGGTTTTAAGTTAAAATCGAACTAAATATTAAAATTACAGCTTTTTCTTGGATTTAATTAAAGTAACATGAATTTATAGGTCTTATTTTATTTATCACATATTAAAATATATATTGCATCACAAAAATATATAAAAATACACTAAAAAAATGTTGTCACATATTAGAACTCAAAAAGGCAACCGCGATTATTCTGGAAAACCTGCACTCTTTACCATTTTTGTTGACGTTGCAGAATAAACTAATAAAATTAGAAGATTTTTTATGTAAAATATTAGTAAGTTAAGAATAGCAAAAATAAATAAGTTTGATATAATTTTTATTAAAAATAAAAATTATGTTTTTTCGACCTTTAATTGTGCAATGAAAAGTTTGATTAATAGGTTTTTTGTTAAAGTTCTGCCTATTCGGGTTCTGATGAGATCTTTAGCCAGATTGAAATACCGGTAGCAACCTAGCTAATATGTTTGAGATGCTTTTTTTTTGTAAATATACGGAGGTTAAAAGCTCGTTATAAATTGAAAATAACATAAAAATAATCTCAATGTATATAAAAACAAAAAACTAATAAAACTGTAAAAAAAATTAAAATTATTCAAGTTCGAGGCTATACTCTATAGTTCTTTATTGGGATATTGTCCTAACAAATAATCTATAGAGTCTTTGTTTCAATTTCAGGAATGTGTTGATAGATCTGATAGGATAGATCCCATCATCAGAACACGCTTCGCCATGCAAAACATCAAATTTGAAAACAAAAACTCTGTAGATTATTTGTTAGGACAATAGAGTATGGCCTCGAACTTGAATAATTTTCATTGAAAAATAAATAAGTTTAGTTATATTTAAGCTAAATTTAAGTTAATTTGCTAAATTTAAGTTAATTGCTAAATTCAGCAAAATATTTGCTTAATATTAGTAGACAAAAAAACGACCAAAAAAAAAAATAAAATTAAATTAAGTTTTTTGTAGATTTATTTTTTTGCGAATAAAAATCTGACCTTCTGAAATCAGCAATTTAGATTTTTTTTTGCAAAAATTTGTATTGATTTTAGCCAAATATACTGTTATTTGAATTCTTCAAAATTTAAGCTAAATATACCAAAAATTTTGTTGATATTACAATTTTAGTTTTTTAGTCTACAAATATTTAGTAAAATTTTTGTTTTTTTTAACAGATCAAATTGCTATTTTTAATTAACTAAAATTTAAATTGAATATAATTTTGTAAAGTTAACAGGTTCAATTTTGTTGTTGTTAGTTTATTTTATAATATTTACCAAACAAAAATTTGCAAATTTTAGAAGTTTTTTTCTGCAACGTCACAATTTTACTAATTTTTAGTAGCTTTTAGTTTATTAGGAAGGTTAAAAATTGGGTTTTTGAAACTTTTCATGTCATAGCTTTTAAGTACATATATTCAAACTAATCTTGTCCATCGTTTCACTCAATTCATAAAACCTTGAGATATAATAGAAATTTAAGATCAGTTACAGCAGGTGTCGAAAATTTTTGCATTAGTTCAAATATGAAAATCAAAGATTTTTTAACACAACTCGCTTTTATATGAAAAGACCTTTCAGACCAGTACGCATACTTTTTATGTTTAGAGAGAAACTATTTATCTGGTGGTAGAATACTGTTGGTGCTCTTTAGGAAAATTAGCAAACATTTAATGTTGGGATGTTGGTGCTCTTTGGGGGAAAATAGCAAACATTTAATTTTTTTGTTTCTACTTTAAGCGAATGTAGTTTTTGAGTTTAACAAGACTGCATTATATTTATTTAATCAAGACTTTATTGGGTTAAATATTAAAAACAATGTCGGCCTTGAATCGCTCACATTGTTCGCAAAACATTGGACCTGAGTCGGACCAAATTTGGAATATCACATTTGCAAATGGAAATATCTCTGGACCTAAAATGACCTACTTCGGGGGATCATATTGTCGCCCTTGGGGGGTCTATGAGCTTTAACGTCAAACCTTAAGCTCAATATTACGTCACTTATAATTTTTCAAAATTTCAACGCAGTCGGACCATTAAGTAAAAAATGGCAGCATTACATCCATTGCTTTGTAACATATCCCAAAAAAAAGTGAAAAACATAAATAAATTTCGCAAAATTTAAAATTCAAGTTCAAGATCATTTGTTTTTTGTTAAACAAAAAACCGTGAAATGTTTATTTATTACTTAAAAAAGTTTTTGCCCGCTAACTTATAGCAGACTTTATCAACTGACATGTAAGGACCTTACATGTTTCATTTCGCTCACCGAAAATCATCAGAGAACCAATGTAGAAGGGTTAGAATATTCTACCCAAATTTTGAAGGAAAAAGATCAACGCTTTACCCGTATTGTTTTATTTACCCGATGAGAAGTAAAAAACAAAATTGGAAGAATTGAAATAATTCAAATCAAAAATAAAACATTTTTAACTAATAAACATTGTTCGTGTATAGGATAGAATCTCTAGTCATAAAACACTGTGTTTTTATTGTTTATTAAATAAACAACAACACTTTCTGACTATAGTACTAGGACCATAAATAAGTTTTGCGCACTCTGCAAGTTTTAAATGTTTAACAAAGCACAAATGATCTTGAACTTGAATAATCTTGCTCACTCCATAATTTATGATAAAAGATCGAAAAATAAACTTTTGGTTTTAATTTTCAAAATTTAAAAGTAAAAAATTTAAATTTAAAATTTTAATTTTATTTTTAAATTTAAAGAGACATACATATTCTAGGTGAAGACTTTTTCAATGAGAAACTTAGCATGTTATTGGTTTTAAGCATAATCTAGCTACCCCTGTCCATCGTTTCTCTCAATTCAAAAACGTCTTCAGAAATAAGAGTCATATAAAGTCAGTTTCAACAGATGTCGAAAATTTTGGAAATTATTCATATGTACTGTTATACATTTCCTATCTAATATAGCCCAGTTCTAAACATGAAATAAGAAATTACAGAAAACATATAAAATCAACCTCACGATTTCATCCAACCCTTCTGATTTCAACCAAACTTGGTATAGAAGATATTCATCATATAACTATGACCCCGTCCAAAAATAGGACAGCTAATACCAGCGGGTCCTCAAAATATGAAAAGTATTCGAAAATTTAAAAAAAAATAGTCGTACATAATATTCCATATACGTCTTAAGCTACGAGTGTCATTCTAAAGTTTAGAATGTGGTATCAATGGCACTCGTAGCTTAAGACGTATATATAGCGATTTAGTAAAGGTATACAAAAATGATGTATAATTAACATGTTTTTTTTTTTTTAATTTTAAAAAACCAGTTTTTTGAAATACAGCGTTTTGAACCACGGATTCACAAAAAATTATTTTTGTGAACTAGGAAAACCACGATTTAAGTACCTTTAAAATGTGGCATCAATGACTCTTATAGCTTAAACCATTAAAAAGGCCAATTACATGCAACTACTTTTGAAAAACATTTATTTAGTATAAATCTTATATATTTATTTATTAGGTTTTTGTCTATAACTTTGAGTCCCGAAAGAGATCCACATATTAATTTGGCAACGGCTTAGTGGAATAAATTATAATTAACTTATATTTTTGTGAACATTAAAAAAACTGTTTTTTGAAATACAGCGATTTAAACCGAGGATTGTGAAAAAAATGCACTTACCTTCAAACAATTACTGTTTTACTTATTTAAAGCATGAGGTATCAATAAATCACGTAGCTCTAACCATTAAAAAAATATGGATGATTAAGTACGACTACTTTAGTTAAACTTTCAATTTTTTTTTCATATTTTAAAAGGCGATATTTCCACAACCGTTACACCGTTACTTATTCTTCCTGACCTCTTCTGCCCATTAATCGTTAGAGCTAACAACCCAAAACTTATACGATGCCATATTGATATGGCACTTACCTTCATAACAAATTTGGTTAAAATTAAGGGAGGCAGAGGTCGAAAATTGGATACCTTTTGATGGTTTTATATGGAATGAGTTAAGTCCAAATAAAATATTAAATATTTTCTAAATCAATTTCATTTACATTGGCCTTGAGGAAACTAATATTGTACAGTTATACTTTCAGATTAATTTATTGTCCTTTAGCAATGCAACTGCCTGCACGATATTTAAAAGACAACAAATAATGTAATGAATTTATCCTGCTCTATTTGACAAAAATTCGATTAGTAACTGAATGTTCGTAACATCTCTAGAAAAATTCATCTATTAAGTTAGTGAGCCCTAAGGCTGTATATTTTCAATGAATATTTTAGTGTGTCACAAAAGACTTAGTCGGCATCCATTACACTTAGGGAATGCATCCCGGGATTCCCGGGAAACTAAACAATTTTCTGTTAACGGAATCCCGGGAATTTGGTTCGGGAATCTCGGGATATTTTAGTATATATTTTCAAACAGAAAAGTTAAGTAGGATAGAAGGGGAGAGAACATTCGCCACTTTTTTTTTTAAAGCGCTGTAGTTACTTAACCAACATTGTTTTGGTGGAAAGTTTTTTATCTAAAATTTCACAACTTTAATTTGTATGTTTAAAATTTAAATTATCTTTTTTTCTTTTATTTCTTTTTCTAAGATTTCCACCCACCTCAGCAAAATTGAAAAAGAAAAAAGGGGAAAGGAAAAGAGTAAAAGAAATAAAAAAGGGAGAATAAATAAATAAATGGTGAATCAAAAATTGTTTTAAATCGGTAAACACGCGAGTTTTATTCTAATTCAATTACTATTTTAATTCGCATTTTTTTATTTTTTTATTAGATTTTGATTTTAGTGATTTAGAAATAAATATTATTAAATAAACTTTACAAATCATTTTAAATACAAATTCGCAAAGAATATTGTGTAAATCTGTGTGTTTCTGGTGGTAATTATGGTGGTATTTACGAAATACAGCGTCTCTGAGGCTGATTCTTACAGCCGCAGGTTGTTGAAAAATTTATCATACAGACACAATCTGACAATTATAAGACACAAATTTAAATGGAAAATCACTGATGACGCCTGTCCATAAAAAAAGGCAGAAACTAGTCTAGTCTGATTAATAGTCTAGTCTGATTAGGCGTTAGGTAATAGCGTCCAAAACCATAAAGCCCAAAAACCGAAAGGTCATATCGCCCAAAAGGCTAGCATATTGCCCAAAAGTTTATGTACAGAATTGTCATATCACCCAAATGCAATGTCATATTGCCTAAAGGTTTTTTTTGGGCAATATGACATTTGCTTAAATTAGATAATTCTTAAAAATACAAGACAGTAAAACCGTTACTTTTTTGTCTCTACTTAATACTAGTATTTTACATTTAATATTTATGGTACATGGTATACAGTATATTGTATTCTTTACACAGAAAAAAAAAAATTGCGCCAAGTACACATTTTGTTGAATGAAAAACAATAATCAATTACTTTTTTAATTGATTCAATTAAAAAGTAATCAATATTTTTGTTTATTTAAAGTAATCAATATTATTTAAAATATTGATTACTTTTTAATTGAGTCAATTAAATAAGTAATTGAGTCAATTAAAAAAGTAATTGATTATGTTTTTTTTATTCAACAAAATGTTTACTTGGCGGAATTTAAGAAATATTTTTTTGTGTGTACTATAGTGCGGTCGTGATTAATACGAGATGGAGCCGGAAAATTTTGAATACGTTACCGGTAAAAGAATTGATTCCAAATTAGTTTATTTATCCAGTGACAAACAGTTATATAAAAAAAAATCTTGTTATAAAGGCAAAATATTTTACAAGTGTTATTATTCAAATTGTAAAGCACGTATTTCAATTTCATCTAACCAAATCTGTGAAAAGTGTAAAAATGTTGATCATATTAATCATCCTAGTCAAGAAAATTTATTTAATGAACTAAAAGCAATTGAGAATATAAAGGAGCAATGTAGAAGCCCCACAGTACTTCTAAGTGATACTAATGCTTCAAGCGGATTACGAAAAGTTTTTCAAAATGTTTGCGAAAGGTAAGTGGTTAATGCGCAATTAACGTATTGGAAGCGCTGTGGCCTGCCGTGCCGCACCGGCCGCGTTGTGGCCTGCCGTGCCGCGCCGGCCGCGCCGCTAGCGACCCGCCGCGCGGCCGGTGCGGCACGGCAGGCCACAGGGCTTCCAATAAGTTTATCGGGGATTGGTTGAGTAATTTTATTTATCTCTTTCGTATACAGTATTCCGGAGGGCACAAAAAGTTTAGTCTACACACAAATGCGAAGAACGCTAGAAAGGATTTCATCGAATATTTTTTTAAAATCTTTTCGAACAGCATTGGATGTCATTGAGTCCTTCCAATACGAGTTTATTTGGAAAAGCTATGGACTATCAAGAGATCCTGATTTCACACGACCTTTTTTCATACTGCATATTTGCATCAGAAGCAATAATGCAAGGCATTGTTGAAAATATCAGCGTAGGTCAGAGACGATATTTAATTGATGGAACATTTAAGGTAGTTCCAGTCGGCTGTTTCAATCAGTTGCTTATAATTTATATTCAATATTTAGAAGATCAGGTAATTTAAATAACATTTTTTATAAATTTTTATGATCTGATAAATCCTTATTTTTTCAGGTTTTTCCGCTTTTTTTTTATTTTGACTACAAACAAATCTTCAAAATGCTATTCGCATTTATTGAACTATATAAATAGTTCTATTTTTAAATTTGAACCTGGAAGTTTTATGCTCGACTACGAGAGGGGTTTGCGAAAATCTTTAAAAGAATGCTTTCCACAAGCTACTTTAAAAGGTTGCTGGTTCCATTATTGCCAGGCAATTAGACGTAAAATTTCTATTAAGTTTAAACCATTGATGTCCTCTATTCGCAACAACAAAAATATTTCCTTATGTTATCATAAAATCCTTGCCCTTCCACTTTTACCATCTTACTCGATAATCGATGTTTTCGAGAGGGTAAAAACTGATATCAAAAATAATGACAAAGGTGGAACATTTAATGGTTTTTTGGAGTATTTTGAAAAAGAGTGGCTTCAAAAGGTAATTATATGGCTTTAGTTTGTTAAATTACGTTCCATTTTTTATAAGATTTCATATTTGCAGGTTGGACCCGAACAATTGTGTGTGTTTAAAGAGTCTTTTCGTACAACTTCTTCTGTGGAAGCGTACAACGGTGTTTTAGGACGATTAATTAAACCAAATGGAAATTTTTTTAAATTTGTTCTTGCATTAAACAAGGAAGAATTTGAAAAAAGTCGTCTTTTTAAAATCCTCACAGATAGCGGCGGATCTTTTGGTGCAAGCAAAAAAAGAAAGCTTAGCAGAGATGCAAATACAAAAATAACGAATGCAATTGAGGATTTAGAAAAGGGAAAAATAACTACATATGCGTTCTTAAATAGATTAGTTTATCCGAATAATCACATTTGCTCCGAAAGAGAACCGTTGGAAGATATATTTGAGGAGCCTCCTGCTTATGATTCATATGATGAATCTAGTGAGGATGGCGAAACAAATGATTGTAACGAAAACGCTTCAGCTTCACTTTGCGTCATTTGTCATGACGTTGCCCCAAACATGCTAGTTCTTCCATGTAGACACCTTAAAATGTGTAATGTATGCTGTATAAAATTACAGGCACAGGCTATCGCGAATAATGCTATGAATGCTAAATGCCCCTATTGCAGAGAAATTATTGTTGACGTAATGCAAGTTTACTTATAAATTATTTACGATTATATTTAAATTTAAAAACACTATTACATATTTTAATTGAGAAATGTTTTTTGTTTGTTTTGTCTGTAAAACATTGAATAAGATTAATGCATTGGATGTAGTTTTGTTTTATAGATATATGTATGAAAGTACGTTTTTTGTTTTTTTTTTTTGTTAAATATTGAATATTACAAATATTCACAAAATTTTTGTTTGTTAAATATTTCTATTAGAAAATTGAATAAATGTTTTCTTTACTTTTATTAAAAATATTAACTCAACTCTCCTTTATTTCGGGCACTATAACATTTTCAAGGCTGGAATTTTTGGGCTAAAAATTTGGGCGTTACCTAAAAAAAATGTCATATTGACCAAACTCGATGCCATGTTGCCCAAAAAATCAAAAAAATTTACAACAACAAAATATACAGACTGTTTTTGGGCGAGATGACATTTTGGTTTTTGGGCTTTATGGTTTTGGACGCTATTACCTAACGCCGTCTGATTAATAGTGTTTATAACTTTTAGAGAAAAACGTTTATTCTTCTTCTTAACCTCAACATTTTTAAAATAAACAAAAATATTTATTTTACAGTTATATTAGTTTTTTGTTTTTATATACATCGAGATTATTTTTATGTTATTTTTAATTTATAACGAGCTTTCAACCTCCGTATATTTACAAAAATAAAGCAAATCAAACATATTAGCTAGGTTGATACTAGTATTTCGATCTGGCTAAAGATCTCATCAGAACCCGAAGTTTTAGAAAAGCTAGAGCCTATATAATAGGCAGAACTTTAACAAAAAACCTATTAATAATCAATTTTGCTCCATTCTTGTCTTCTTAGTAATCAACCACGTGGTTAGGTCTTTTCCTAACAAGCATCATGACGTTACTAAACTTTGAAGACCAAAAATGTTCTATTTATATAAAAAAATTTTTTTTTTTTAGTGTGTACTCTGGCTCAAGTAATATTTTTTTACAGTTATATTAGTTTTTTGTTTTTATATACATCGAGATTATTTTATGTTATTTTCAATTTATAACGAGCTTTCAACCTCCGTATATTTACAAAAATAAAGCAAATCAAACATATTAGCTAGGTTGATACTAGTATTTCGATCTGGCTAAAGATCTCATCAGAACCCGAAGTTTTAGAAAAGCTAGAGCCTATATAATAGGCAGAACTTTAACAAAAAACCTATTAATAATCAATTTTGCTCCATTCTTGTCTTCTTAGTAATCAACCACGTGGTTAGGTCTTTTCCTAACAAGCATCATGACGTTACTAAACTTTGAAGACCAAAAATGTTCTATTTATATAAAAAAATTTTTTTTTTTTAGTGTGTACTCTGGCTCAAGTAATATTTTTTTACAGTTATATTAGTTTTTTGTTTTTATATACATCGAGATTATTTTTATGTTATTTTCAATTTATAACGAGCTTTCAACCTCCGTATATTTACAAAAATAAAGCAAATCAAACATATTAGCTAGGTTGATACTAGTATTTCGATCTGGCTAAAGATCTCATCAGAACCCGAAGTTTTAGAAAAGCTAGAGCCTATATAATAGGCAGAACTTTAACAAAAAACCTATTAATAATCAATTTTGCTCCATTCTTGTCTTCTTAGTAATCAACCACGTGGTTAGGTCTTTTCCTAACAAGCATCATGACGTTACTAAACTTTGAAGACCAAAAATGTTCTATTTATATAAAAAATTTTTAGTGTGTACTCTGGCTCAAGTAATATTTTTTTACAGTTATATTAGTTTTTTGTTTTCATATACATCGAGATTATTTTTATGTTATTTTCAATTTATAACGAGCTTTCAACCTCCGTATATTTACAAAAATAATGCAAATCAAACATATTAGCTAGGTTGATACTAGTATTTCGATCTGGCTAAAGATCTCATCATAAGTACACTCATAAATAGAAAAACTAGATAAAAATTACGTTTTAGAAAAAAACTACTAAAATTACAAGAAGAGCAAAATAAAACTGCTAATCTTACAAAATTTTAGTTATATTCGAGCAAATTTTAGTGAATTGAAAATACAAATTTACTCTTCTAAAATCAGCAATAACTTTTACTAAATATTTGTAGCAAACAAAAACTGTAATATTAACAAAATTTTCGTTATAGTTTTCTTAGGTTTTGTTGAATGAAAATAACAGTATATTTTGCTAAAACAAACCAAAATGTTTGCTAAAATATAGACTGCAGACTTCGAAAGGCCAAATTTTTATTCATATAAAAAAAATGTAAAGAATTTTTTTTCAGTAAATTTTTTGAGAAAAAAATATTTTTGAGTGTAGAGAGAGATTGCCAATTCTGTTTTTAGCTGTATAAGAAATTTCTATTTTTCAACTGACCGATTTTACCTATGTGTCTTAAATTTGGCTAAAATGCTCTGAACTAATGCCGTTTGTACAATAAATGCATAATTTTTATTTTTAACTTTCAAAGCGAAAATTTCACGAATTATTTAAAAAATTTTTGAACGTCCTTGCAAAAACTGTGAATATTTATAGGAAATTTTTCCTATTTTGTACTTTATCATTATCAAGAAAGTACTTTGTTAGAACTTTAAAATTTTTCAAATTTTGATTTCACAATTATTATTAGAATTTAATAAGTTTGATAATTTTTTGTCCTTGTACACGATTTTTATCGAAATGTTTCTTGGTTGAATATCAGAAATTTGATCCGGATCGGACAAAACTTAACATAGATTATGGGTTCACAGTGTATTGGGATGTGCAAATTGGATGAAAATCGGTTAATATTAAGACAAAGTTAACCCACAAATGTACCACTCATATTGAAAGTGGTATGAGTCCATTTTCAAAAAAAAACTGAGATAATGATGTGATTCCACAGTATTCCATGGCTTCTACAAACTGCACAAAAATTATTTATCAAAAAGTATTTGAATTCTTTTCTAAAATTTTTTCCATCCCGTTATTTTTTTAAAAGTTCTAATTTTTTTAAGAAGTTTGATCATGTACATATTATATTCTATTTATATGAACTAATCATGTAAAAAAAAACTCGCTAATTTTCCCATTTCTTAGAAAATACACAATGAAATTAAAAAATATTATGTTTATGTACAACAGCTTTTATTTTGAAAGTATTATGTGCCCATTCTATACTGAAAGAAGAACATTTTCGCAATAAATATTTAGTTTTTTTTTTAAGTGTAAATAAATTGTGTGACCCCTGATGAGATGTGTATAAAAAAAAACAAAAGTTGACGTTTAAAGTTTAAAAAATTTTTAAATGGAAAACTGTTTATAACTCACTTTAAAAAAAAATAGTTCAAATGTTAAGCTCAACGTTTTACAAAGTCTTCTGCAGGATGTAATTGTTAATATGTTAACTAAGCGAGGGGATTGTGGGTATAATTGCCACCAGAGGCTGTGTTCTGTTATTTTTAAGAGAAGCACGATTCTGCTATTAATGTGGTGCTGTCTTTGTAAAGCGGATAGAGTAGAAATGATAGTTGGCGAAATATGTAGGGCTTCAAATATTGCAACAAGATAATTGCTCGAAATAATACTTCTTGGCACAGCTGTTGCCCGCCATCTGATGTAGATTTGACGAACTCGTTGATGTTTTTGAGTTCAAGTTATGTTTTTTCACTTGGGTGGGGGTAAGTGTTACGGGAACACCGATGAAAATTAAATTTTGTATTCAGCAACAATTCTTGGATTGAAATTTTTTTCAAAGTTCTAAATAATATACGTAAAACCTTTGACCTAAATCTTAAAACTAATCTAAATTAGTTATTAAAATTAAAAGAATATGTTATAAACTATTCTAGAGAACTAAACTAAATTAAATTTTGAATCATATAAATAAAAACCCTTAGATGTGAAAACTAAAACTTAAAACTAAACTTAACCCTAACCTTAAATTTATATAAATTAAAACGTATATACTAAATCAAAGGTTAATAAACATATAATCTTTTTATAACGTTTTAAAATAAACTTCCATTTTTTATTTATACCTAAAAGAGATCCCTCCAAAAATTAAAGGTCGGTTTCCCTCTCCCTCTAACCCCCAAGTATACAACGTCTTTTAAAGTGGTACCAATTTTTGCTGACGAAGCTACCCCACCATATCAGCCGTTAGTGGAAACTTATTTTTATAATAAATTCTCAGGTAGCGTAAGACATTTTTCACACAAAAAATGTGATTTAATATGAATAATTTTATAATTTATTTTTCGAGTAGGATTCCGGGAATTTCAAAAAAATCCCCTGGAAATGAAAAAGTGCGGAATTTCACAATCCCTAATACAGCTTAAATTGTTGTTTTATTTTTATTTTTAAGGAAAAAGATTTATATTAAAGCTCTTTTTTCTTTTTTGTGCGCATAAATAAATAAAAACCAAAAATATACACATTAAATATCTTAACATTCGTAATAGGGTGGCAGTAAAATGCCAGATAATTTGTGTTGTGTTGGTTTCGATATTTTTCAAATTATATATTGCAGCATTAAGCCGAAATCAAAATACAATATTAATAAAGGGTGGTTAAATTTCAAGGGCCGATGTTGATTTTGAATAAAACACAAACTATTTAGGAAATTATTGTAATTTTATTTTATTATGATATATTGGTATTACTCAATTATGTATGGAACAAAATATCGGCCAAATGGGCGCCGCGACCACGGCGGCACACCTCCATCCGATGGTCCAAATTTTCGATGACGCTGAGGCATAATGGAGGTTCTATGCCGTTAATGTGCCGAATTATCTCATCCTTTAGCTCTTGAATTGTTGCTGGCTTATCGACGTACACCTTTTCTTTCAAATAACCCCAAAGAAAAAAGTCCAACGGTGTCAAATCACATGATCTTGGCGGCCAATTGACATCGCCATTACGTGAGATAACACGGCCATTGAATTTGTTGCGCAAAAGAGCCATTGTTTCGTTAGCTGTGTGGCAAGTGGCACCGTCCTGCTGAAACCAAATATCGTCCACATCCATATCTTCCAATTCGGGCCATAAAAAGTTCGTTATCATCTCACGATAGCGAACACCATTCACAGTAACTGCCTGACCGGCCTCATTTTGGAAAAAATACGGCCCGATGATGCCGCCAGCCCATAAACCGCACCAAACAGTCACTCTTTGTGGGTGCATTGGTTTTTCGACAATCACTCTTGGATTCTCATTCGCCCAAATGCGGCAATTCTGTTTATTGACGAATCCACTGAGGTGAAAATATGCCTCATCACTGAAGATAATTTTCTTCGAAAATTGATCATCCACTGTTGCCATTTCTTGCCACCATTCTGCCCATTCACGACGTTTGGAATGGTCAAGAGGCTTTAGTTCTTGACCCAATTGCACCTTGTAAGCGTGTAAATGCAAGTCTTTATGCATAATGTTCATCAACGACGAGCGTGAGAGGTGCAATTGTTGGGCACGACGACGAGTTGAGGTGGACG
Source organism: Delia radicum (assembly GCA_021234595.1). Taxonomy (NCBI): domain Eukaryota; kingdom Metazoa; phylum Arthropoda; class Insecta; order Diptera; family Anthomyiidae; genus Delia; species Delia radicum. The sequence continues at coordinate 103,067,138 of CM037853.1, read as the reverse complement.
GCTCTTCAGCCACACTATCGCGAACAGCAGCAATATTTTCTGCAGTACGAGCTGTACGAGCATGCACTGGTGTTCTCACATCTTCTACAGACCCGGTTTGCTCGAATTTTTCCACGATTTTTAAGATTGTACGCACATTTGGACGATCAAATTGACCAAAAAAATCACGAAGTGCACGATATGCATTTTGATTTGAACGCCCATTTTCATAATAAGTCTGGATAACTTTAACACGTTGTTGGATTGTGTATCTCTCCATGGTTCAAATTGAGTAAGTCTGAAATAGAGAAATGTCAAATAAAATTCGGAAAAAAACTTGGCGTTTAGGTGTGGTTCACATTCAACATCGGCCCTTACAATTTAACCACCCTTTAGATATTTGCAGCCCTAATGTAGGCACTTTGAAACCCCCTTCTTGTACTTAAAACACATCCTTATCGTTTAATAATAGATTTTCTGTTATTTTTAAGTTTTGGATTTCTAAGCGGATTCTAAGAAAATATTTAAGAATATTTGCAGAGTTTCGCCTAATGAAAAAGTTTCATTAAAAACAGTTTCATAAAAACTATGTAGCTTTTTCATAAAATTTAAGATATTTTATGAAAAAGCTTCATTAGTTTAGTAAACAATTCAGTAAAACTCTCCAAGAAAATTACCTCTGTCATTACACAAAAAAAAATCTTAAGATATCAAAAATGATATTATTTTTATGATCCATGATACGTAGCGCCATCTAGTGCTATTTTAAGTATATTTTAAGTACAAAAATGAGGAGGATGTTCTTTTTAGTGTTTTTGGGGTTTTTTTGTAAAATTTACTGTTCAAATAATGAGTTTTACATGAAAATATGACTTTGTAGTTGCGTTGGCATTATATATTATGTCCTGTGGTTCCTATTGGGAACAAAGGGCCACAACGAATTTATTCCATTCGGACCGGTTGGATGATATTCTCTTCACTTCTCCCCAGCTTTGACTAGTAGATATGACTTCTATATTCAGTTGACGGCGCCATGTTTGAGACGGTCTGCCTACTCTTCTCGTCCTACCCTGTGGGTTCCACTCAATGGCGATTTTAGCAACGTCACCTGGAGGTCTGTGCAGCGTGTGACCAATCCAATGCCATTCGCGAATGATTATTTCAATATGGATTTCCCGCTGGTTTGTTTGTCTCCAAACTTCTGCATTGGATATGGTGTTAGGCAAAAAAACTTTTAGGATTCTTCGGAGACATCGATTAACAAACACTTGTAGGGAGTTTATCTCGTTTTCTGTTGTGTACCACGTCTCGCATGCATAAAGCAGCACAGATTTGACACAGGAGTGAAAGATGCTTATCTTAGTGTACCTGGATAAAGCAGAAGATTTCCATATCGACCGAAGGGTACCGAATGCTTGGTTGGCTTTAGATATTCGATACACAACATCCATGCTGGAACCACCTGTATTTGTTAAAATGCTACCCAGGTAGCAAAATGACGTGACCTCTTCCAATTCAATATTATATATATCGTTGGCATTGCCCAAGGATAACCGCATGGAGGTGATAGTGCAAAATTTATTGGCTTAAAGGTTTTCTCCTCCAGTCCGTCCAAAGCCCGGATTGACCGAGGGAAGTTTTTCTGTGATAGGCAGTTTAGTGGCTTCGCTGAGTAAAGTTTTTTCCATTTTCCGATGTTATTAAAAAAATTTATTTTGTTGTAATTCCAATGTATTTGTAAGTGTTTTCAAAAATATCACTGCAGTCAAAATTTGTAAACGGGTGTAGGGGGCGCTACGTATCATAGAACCTAAAAATAATTTAATTTTTGAAATCCTTGGTCAATAATGAGTTAATAGTTTTTGTTTCTTTGTTTTTCATACTGTAAGATGTGAATAGTAAAATTTTCTTTTGAATTATTTTATTTGAATGTTTTATATGAACTAAAAGAATATAAATAAATTTGTCCCGAAAGCCTGAAATATCCCGGGATCCCAGGATTTATTGGAGTTTTCAAAATCGCGAATATCGGGATTTATAAAAATCAGTCCTGTTCGGCACCCCTAGTATTAATTTTTTAAATTTGTAATAAATTTAAGATTATAATAAACCAACCTTCAAGTGCATTTCTTGACTTATACTTTTTAAAAAAATAGGTTTTAAATAAAAAATAAAATGTAGGTTAACATTAAAATAATTGCATTTTTAGGCACATTAACTGTAAAATTACATGGAACTAGCATGTTGGTAACATTTTTTAGACACTTAAATATGTATATTTACATATTTTATGACTATTTCCTGTAAAAATTTTAATTTAAGCAGAAGAGTTAAAGATTCATTCAAAAATATTTTATTATAATTTTCTTATTTCCAGTAACCGAAATCAAATGCCAGAAAATGGCAAAATTTGTCTTCTATGATTATAACAAAACAAAATAATATTATTTTTAATATCAAATTGATTGATTAGTATCAAATTGATTTATCATTTAACTTTATCGTTAACGGTCATTGTCCTTTAAACGGTTTTATAGATTATATAAATACACACAGAGAAATGAAGTGCCAACCGAATTGTAAAAGTGTATTTTTTTTAAAGAGAAGCAACATTCAGGAAATTTTTCCTATTAATTAATGTGTTGCTTTCTTTGGAAAGGGGATAGAGGAGAGATTAAAGGTGGGGAAAGATGAAGGGCTTCAGACATGGCAACACTGTAATTGCGCGAGATAATAAGTCTTAGAACAGTTGTCGCTCGCCACCTGAGGTAGAGTTGGCGAATTTATTGAAGCTTTTTGTTTCATAGCCCTGATTCATTATTTTACTTCGGTAGGGTTAAGTCCTATGGGAACACCGAAGGTGGGCGCAGCGATACATATAAGTGATAGAAAACTCATACATATTATTTTTTTTTTTTTTCTAAATTGATGTTGTCGCCACCGGGAATCGAACCCGGGACCATCTGTGTAACAGTCCAACACGCTAACCATTACACCACAATGCCCACATTTTAATACTAACAACCTATAAATTAAGTTAGTACAACGCTATTTACACTAGATTTCTGTATATTTCGGGAGTTGCAACCAAAATTCTGTTGAATTAAACGAACTTTGTTGAGAAAACTAATGTTGTGCCTGAAATTCGTAATAACCGAATTTGAGTCGTAGTAACCGAATTTCAAATAGCTAAATTTTTCTCTGTGTGTAGTAAAAATCTTTGTTACTTTATGAACATTCATTTTTTTTTTTTTTAGTGAAATTTTATATGTTATGAATTCCCACTTAAATAAAATAACAACATTATTTACCAACTATTATCCATTACATCATACTCCATAAATATACTAAAGTGTTTGGTTTTCTTTTTTTTTTTTGTTTGTTTCATTGACCCAAAGAAAAACACCCCAGAGAAAAAATTAAGCATGTTAAAATATCTAAAAAATTTGATGCATCGGGGTTGCGACCTATCATTTCTACAAAGCTTTTGGACGCAGTTAAAGAACTATTTACAAAACATTTTTATTTAGGAATGTTATATTTTTTATTAAAGCAGGTATAGAAACAAACACGAGTGCGCCCCGGTAGGCTAGTTGGTAGCGTGCTGGCTTATCAGTGCGGAGGTCGTGGGTTCGATTCCCACCAGAGGCACTGGTTTGTTTTCGCTACAACGCGCCGAAGGCCATAGTAGATAGTGCTCGTTTAGGGTAATAGTATATAATTTGTAATTATATGATTATTAATTAATAAAATAAAAATAAAAAACAAACACGATCGATCCTTCCCCAAAAATCGCATTTTGAAAAATCTCCATACAACCAACAACACTTCTTTTTGCACTATTGTTTTCATAATATAAATTACGTTGTATTGTTCTTTTTGGTCCCTGGATAAAAAATTGTTAAAATTTTTTTAAATTAAATTATAGATAACACAGTTAAACGCCAAAAATGCATCGGGCATGTGACTTATCCATTGTGATAGATTTTAGGACGAAGAAAACGAATGTGAACACCAAATTTTAACATTAGCTCCGCTTTTTGAAATATTCGCGAATTAAACTTTTACCAAAAATCAAGTTTTTTCTTTAAAATTTTGTATTAATTCATACACTACCCGAATAAACTACAAATAACTTTTAATATGTATGGACTTTGAGCATTAAAAACCGTATGAATTAATTTCCACTGGGTAAAGGATGTCGGATATAGTTACAATTAAAATTAATTATTTCAATTATTTTTCGTTTTTGTAAATTTCGTAAAATCCTTAATAGAATTTGTAAAATTTTAGCACATGTTGCTAATTTATATTCCACTTAATTCATTTCATCAAATTTTTCCACAGTGCGGAGTTAAGAAACTGGGTGTACTAATGAAAATCGACGGGTGTAATGAACAAAAATCGACAAATCATAATTTCAGGGTACATCATAATATACATATTTTAATCAACAGTTAAGAAAATATGTCATCTTAAAAAAAAAAAAAATTATAAACAATTTAAAATTTAAAAAACCTAGAACAGTTTTGTAAAAATTAACCCATAAAAACAAACAACAAAAATTAAAATAGATTTTTTTGTTTGAGTTCAACTTTAAATGTTTTAATGCCTGAAAATAATATTTAAACGAATTTTCAAGCATTATAGCTAAATATGGCAAAGTTCATAAATTTTCGACACCTGTTGAAACTGACTTAAGATGCCTCTTATATTTCAAGGTTTTTTGAGTTGCGAGTAACGATGGACAGGGTTATGTTGACCAGAAAAAGAATTGATGGCCGTTTAAAAGTCGAAAAATTAAAAACAGGAATACTTGAAACTTACAAGAGTTTTTTTCTTCATTTTATTTAATTTTAATTTTTAACTTTCAGATCCAAACCAATACAAAATGTTCTCACTAGACTTTTGAGATACATTCACTGAAAAAGTAATTTCCATATCATTTGCTTCGTGAAAATTTGTATTGTGGTTTTTAAGTAAAACCAAAATTTTAAGATTTTTAATCTTTCTCTAGGGATTTTGCGAAGTTTAATGGAATTGAGTTTTGAGAATATTTGAAAAATGGTGTATTTTTATATAGTTTGAGGTATACCACCAATAACGGGTTACGAACATCACCAACTTGTAAGGATGTACAGTAGGCATGCGATAGTGATATATGGAGATTCTTAGTAACAGGAATTGGAAACGCTGGACCCTCCTATTTTGTGAGGTTCGTAAAAAAAATGTATGAGCCAAAAATTTGGAGGGGTAGAGTGGGGGCAAGTGGCTCCTCGTCGGAGTCAAAGTTGGGGGTGAAGTGGGAAAAATCGACATAAAGAGGCATAACAGCCCCGGCGTCATCCCTAGTGGGGTCAAATGTATGACCGACCCCACTTAACTTTTTATCCCCGACATTTTTCCCGAAGTAACCTACCACCCATCTCCCCTTCTTAAGGGGGCTCCCCTACAAATGTTTAATTTTATAAATTTTCTTCTCACTGTTCTAACTGTCCACCGGGAGCCCCTAGTGAAGTCAAATGTATGACCGACCCCCAATATTTTTTAATTGCCAACATTTTTTTAGAACATACCTACCCTCTAGCTCCACTCCCTAAGGGGGCTCCCATACCAGATGTCATTTTAGAAATTTACTCCAACCGCTCTAACTGTCACTAGGGTAACCCTAGGCAAGTCAAATGTATGACCGACCCCCAATATTTTTAATTGCCAACATTTTTTTAGAACATACTAGCCCCATATCTCCACTCCAAAAGGGGGCACCCATATATTATGACATATTTCAAAATTTGATTCCAACGCTCTAACTCTCCCAGCAGTGCCCCTAAAGAAGTAAAATGTATGACCGTTTCCCAATATTTTTTTATTATAAAAATATTTTCAGAACATACCTATAACCTATTTTAATAGTTAAGGCGATACCCATATAAATTTATTATTTTTAATGCATTTTTAATCAATAAAAGGGCATATGTTCTTATAATTCATATTTAAGGTATAACATTTTTATTATATTAATTTATTTTTATCATGAGATACATAATTTTTCCTATTTTCGGCTACGACCTGTAGCAAAAATATTTTTTCCTCCTCGTTACGGCACAACACGTTGCTATAATCTTCTATTAATTTTACACCCCTTTCGGCTGCATCGTTTACAACATGTAAGTTGCTCAATATTTCTAGAGACTTCTGGAAGTCTTCGCGATCTTTCCAGACATCTGGATCTGTGCTAATAAAATCGGCTAATAATCCGAAGCGGGTAAAAAAATTAGCTGTCTCAGGTGTGACGAAATGGCTCAAATCATTCTGCATTACCTCTTTATTTATTTGCTTTGAGGCCAATGTAATTCTTTTAACTCCTTGGAAGCCAAAAACATGTACAGAGCGAGCACGATCTGGATTTCCACTGCTGCCGCTAGCCTCCAAATCGTCTTCCTCGATTGCGCCAACGTCGCTCTCTTTCTCACTGGCATCGACGGATGATTCGTCCATCTTATCGTCAGATAACTCTTCCTCGTATTCCTCTTTCTCTTCTTCAAATATAAGAATTGCTTTCGCCATTTTGCGCTTAATGTCACTGGGGATATTCGGATCAAATAATCCCAGAGCCACAGCTTCGCCACTAAGATACCAGAGGTGTCCACAGAATCTCTTTATCAATTGGTGCGATACGATCTTATCAATTGAAGCATAACAAGCAATCGCTTTTAAAAAATTCAAATCATTGTTTGGAGCTTCGATTGCTTTGGTGCTGCTGAACCAAGCTTTCACGTAAAGCGCAACGATGAAAATGGAAACATCACGAAGTCCATTTAATTCATTTGTATTTAAATTGAGATGTTTTCGAAACAGGAACATTTTTGGGCAGTATATGCCTTCTGCCATCCATCGATCATGACTGACAGGCCCAGGTGGACTGAAGTGATAATTGGGAATATTTTGACCAAGAAATAACAATACGATTTGAAGGAACTCCTTGTAGTCGTTTCGGGTTGTTTTTCTTTCAATTGAGCTAAACAAAAGGATTTGATGTCAATTTGGACTTCAGCTGATATTTTGGCTGCGACTTCATCGTCTTCAATGCCTGGACTGTATGGTTTGTCTTTAATATTTTCCCATTTCTCTTTGAAACTGGAAAACATTGGCACTCCTGGTCCTGAAGTTTTGCCGAATTTGGCTTCGAATACTTCCTTCAATTGAAGTTCATAAATATGATGTCTGCATGGCAAATAAAAAAGATCTCGTTCCAGCATTTGCTCAAGCATAAGTGACGCACCTTGGAATTTGCCAGTGTTCGTTGATGTGGTGTCGAAAGGCTATAAATGGCTTCCGCAATACGTTTGCCTTTTCCTTTACCCGATGGTATTGCAGGCACTCCCAAGAGCTGTTCCGTCCTATCATATGTGATGATAACAGGAAGTCTATCAACTTTTTTACCGCCGCCTTGCAAGTCCACCAACATTTTTCCATCCCAGTGCACATTGAAAAACTTGGCTTCAGACAACTAAAAACGTGTAATTCAAACAAATTTTAAAACCTTATAATTATATTTTTAATTACGTACTTGATGGTTTTCCTTCAAACATTGAGCAATCTGCTGCCGATTTTGTGTACGGGCTTGTTGAATGGACTTCCTGTTAATAATATAATTTCGTGGGTCACGCTGAAATGCGCGTGCTGCAGAAATCAGTATACGAACTGCTGCTCCGTCAGAAATCTTGCACCTGTCAAAAACTGATACCAGCTCCGGAGTGATGCATTCGATACTGCCCCTAGTTCCCTTTGGTACTTGTGCTCTCAAAACCATTTCGTCATTGGCAGCTGCTTGTTCAGTGTTTAACTCACTCGAATCGGTAGATGAAAAGTAGGTGACTGAAAATAATGCTTATTTATTATATATTTAAAGTTATAATAGTAAGACTTACCCGCTGTTGCTGCTTCGTTGTGTTGTTTTGCGCGTTTCAGACGTTCTTCTTCTTGTTCTTCTCGTTCCGATCGTCTTTTCACTTGATTGGTAAAAATTGTGTCAACGCCGGCAATGGTTCCTTTACGCCCCTTCTCTCTTTGCATTTGCAGAAACACAGCGTCTTCCGGATTGACTACCATTTCGAGGGCATTGGCATGTGCGATGTCAAATAGGTCATCCAATTTGTTGACAAAATCAGCTTCCTTTCTTTTTTGTGCTTCACCCCCTCTCAAAGTATTCCTTTGCAAGGCTATCCATTCAGCGACCAATGACTGAACTTTTTTTTTTACATCGCCTCTATGTCTTGTTGGAATAAACGCTTGACGCCAAAAAACCATGACCGTGTCAGTCACCAAGTACGAACTGTCGTTAGCATTCATTTTACGATTTCCAGTGCCATAAAAGTACATTTTGAGTACTTGTCTTCGGGAAGGCAATTTCGTTCCCATAATATTTGAGCACGGTTGCCCGATTAAAAAAAGTTCAGAACGTGATCTTAAATTTCTCACAGCACTGCTCGATGTTGATGCCATTTTTATTTAAATAACTCACGAATTTATTTAAAAATATTTAAAAATTAGTAAATTAGAAAGTGTGTTTTTTTTTTTTTTTTTTTTTTAGATTTGAATGGACAATGTCTTTGCACGTTAAGCCAGGCTTAACGCCAACTTCTCATTTAAAATGTATAAACAAATTTATGAAAGCCATCATATTAAGTGTAAATAGAGGATATGTATGTTTTGAAAATATTTTAATATTAAAAAAATATTGGGAGGCAGTCATACATTTTACTTCTCTAGGGGCCCTGGTGGGAGCGTTAGAGCGTTGGACTCAAATTTTGAAATATGTCATGCTATATGGGTGCCCCTTTTTGGAGTGGAGATAGGGGGCTAGTATGTTCTAAAAAAATGTTGGGGCTGAAAAAATATTGGGGGTTGGTCATACATTTTACTTGCCTAGGGTCACCCTAGGGACAGTTAGAGCGGTTGGAGTAAATTTCTAAAATGACACTTTTGTGACACTTTTCTATCGATATTACCATGGGAGATGCTCATCTGAGATAAGTGAACTTATTCCACGAGCCCGAGTTTTTATTCGTAATACTCGCTTATCTCGTAGAGCACATCCGTTTGTAGTTGATTGTCCTGTGTTTCGCACAACGCATTACAGAGAAAATTCGTTTTTTAGTCGAACGATTCGTATGTGGAACAAACTTCCCGCAGAAGTCTTCCCTGTTACTTACAATTTAGAAAAATTTAAATCAAATATCCACAAACACTACTCCCTCTTTCCTCCTTCCCATACCTTATTTTCCTGATCAATACAATGCACTGCATGAGTAGGGGGCATCCCCTGAGTATTGGTTAAATTAAAAAAAAAAAAAAAAAAGATAGGGGGCTAGTATGTTCTAAAAAAATGTTGGCAATTAAAAAATATTGGGGGTCGGTCATACATTTGACTTGCCTAGGGTTACCCTAGTGACAGTTAGAGCGGTTGGAGTAAATTTCTAAAATGACATCTGGTATGGGAGCCCCCTTAGGGAGTGGAGCTAGAGGGTAGGTATGTTCTGAAAAAATGTTGGCAATTAAAAAATATTGGGGGTCGGTCATACATTTGACTTCACTAGGGGCTCCCGGTGGACAGTTAGAACAGTGAGAAGAAAATTTATAAAATTAAACATTTGTAGGGGAGCCCCCTTAAGAAGGGGAGATGGGTGGTAGGTTACTTCGGGAAAAATGTCGGGGATAAAAAGTTAAGTGGGGTCGGTCATACATTTGACCCCACTAGGGATGACGCCGGGGCTGTTATGTCTCTTTATGTCGATTTTTCCCACTTCACCCCCAACTTTGACTCCGACGAGGAGCCACTTGCCCCCACTCTACCCCTCCAAATTTTTGACTCATACATTTTTTTACGAACCTCACAAAATAGGAGGGTCCAGCGCTTCGAAATCGAAAAATCGCTCACTATCGCATGCCTAATGTACAGTGTACAGTTCCGGGTCTATTTAAAAATCGTTCAACGTACAAGGAAAATCGTATTCTAGGGAATAAGAAACTTTGCCAAATTAACCATACCTCTAAAACGAATTCTGATTTCCCAACTTTTGACCCGTAGGCTTAAATTTTGAAAAATCCCACTTTGACCCATTTAGAGTGACCCAATGGAATTCAACCGAATCGAATATAATTTATACATTCATCTGGTAGAGCGTCTTCCGGAGAAGAAATAGAGACCCTAATCTTGAAAAGATTACATTTGCTTTCTGAAGTATCTCTATCCCCAGATTTGTACATTTTGCTATAAAAAAACACGGCTAAAAAAGCTCTCTTTCAACTTAAATTTTAACCCCTTAACGGTCACCTAGAATGATGATTAATGCATTAACCTGCTAGCGCGTCTCCCGGAGAAGAAATAGCTGCCATAATCCTCCTACTTTCTGAAATATCAAAGTGGGCTTTTTTAAAATTTGACCCTACCGGTCAAAAGTCGGGACATCAGAACTCGTTTTAGAGGTATGGTTAATTCGCCAAAGTTTCTTATTTTGATTCCTAGAATACGATTTTCCTTGTACGTTGAGCGATTTATTTGCCTCCGTACAAATCGACCCGCCCTAGTGTAGACCCACAAAACAGACTCTTTAGTAACAACCGCATTTGTTGCCAATCGAATGCTTCCGGTAGTTGCCACCGAATTTTCGGTTGCGATAACAATCATTCGATTGAAACAACCGAAATTCTAGCACAACAAAAGAGCCTCAACCGAAATTCGGTGACAAATGCCAAAAAAATGCGATAACTGCAACCCAACCATTCGATTGGCTACAAATGCGGTTGCTTCTACCTAGTCTGTTTTCTGGTTGTAAATTTTTTTCAAAATGTATGTTTTTTTTGTCTGACATTCACAAGTATATTTGAAATAGGCTGAAATAGGTGAACAACATATCCGAGTCAAAAAGGTATTTTAAAAACTTTAAACGCAAAAATGTTATGAACTTTTTAAAAATATTGCGAAATTTAATTATTGGTATTGTTACGTTTGTAATGTAAGATGACCGCAGGTTTCATTCTTGCAGCCGCAGGTTGTTTAAAAGTTTACCATACAGAGACAGTCTGACAATTTTAAGACACAAATAATAATACAATTTAAATGGAAAATCACTGATGACGCCTGTCCATAAAGAAAAGGAAGAAACTAGTCTAGTCTGATTTAAAAGTTAATAGTGTTTATGATTTTTAGAGAAAAACGTTTATTCTTCTTCTTAACCTCAACATTTCTAAATTAAATTTGTCAAATGCATATTAATTAAAAATTAATTGCGACTGTCTATATGACGTTAATATAACACTGTACTAAAGTTAATTATTTTGTTTCGCATTTTTTTTATAAAAATATGGCTTGAGAACATATTCAAGCATCTAGAGAACATATTCAGGTATCTAGAGTGAATCCCTACGACGGATTAAATTTATACAGTACAAAAACTTTAATTTTTTTCATTCATGGCAGGTACGGTGGCAGTTTGCTATGTGGCAACTAAAGCGTTATGTAAACACATCAATTAAAAGACTTTAATGCGCTTAATACGAAAATCGAAAAGGCATCAAACAATTTTAATTCTATGCGACAAACAAAATTTTTATAACCTCAAAATGCATCCTTATATCAAATTTTTAATGTTGCGAAGTATTTAATGTGATTTTCTGCAAATAAGTAACAGTTATAACTTTTATTCAAATATTTTTTAATTTATTTTAAATGGCAGTGTATAATTTATATATTTTAAATCAAACAAAAACATTTCAAAACAAGATTTTGATTTTTTTCACTAAAAAAAAAAATTATTTTGTGATTTTTTCACAATTTCAATAATTAACGATTGCAAATAAAAATCAAAAGCTCGGGAACAAATAAACGCGGCAGTTAAAGTATCCTGCTATTGCCAGTTAGTGATTAAGCTACTTTTGCTGTTGACTAAATGCAAATTTACCCATATATTTCATCAACGTATGGACCACAACACAAGTCTGTTTTAATTTTTATTTTATTTACAATCGAAACAAGTTATAACTTGGTTTTTTAAAAAAAATCAATAAACAACTTTTGCATAATATTTTAAAATAAAAATAAAAAATATCACTGGAAGTTTACGAGTAAATCAAAAAAAAAAAATGTTAAAAAATAATAAGTATTTGCAATAATGCATAATTTTGATATGCAATACCTTTCTTTATATTAGTGCATTATTTAGAAGTGCGATTTGTTTCACATTTTTTGGGGATTTTTTTTTTTTGAAAAATAACAGTTATTTTTGTCTCTGTGTAATATATATTTTGAAATGTGATAAATGCAATGAGATCTATAAAGATGTGGCTTTTATTTAATCTAAACAAAAACTGTAATTTTAACAATCTTAATTGGCGTGGAACCTGAAACCGCTTTAATTGCGCGGCGGTTTTAATGACTGAGTTAGGATCAGGCGCGGTTCCAGGGTTACGGAAAATAGGAAATTTACTCCCCCAAAATGATATTTTTCAAAACAAAAATGTAAAAAAGATTAAAAAATTAATTAAAAATACTCTAATTAAAAATATTGATGGTTTTCTGCGTAAACACGAATATTCTCAATGGGGTTTTGATCCGGAACACATGCGGGCCATTCCAATATTCTTATATTTTTTGATGATAGTCTGACGACTTACATGTACTGAGGCATTGTCTTGTTGAAAAATTAAAAATTTGGAAATAAAGAACAATTAACTAACTAATAGGCTGAAATTTGCTCTTCTTCAAAATCACTTAAATATGAATCAATCGGCATTTTATTGCCAATTGCATAAAAAACAAAAATAATTTTTTAATTTTTTTTATTTGCTTTGTTTACCGTTATATGTAATAATAGTTATGAAACACTAACAAATTTTTATTACACAATTTTTATCGTAAATCAATTACGTTATCTCTGAGATTTTACACAATGTAAGATCAGTTGTCACAGGCTTGAAAACAGTTATAAGTTTTAAAATTTTTTTGTAATATTAGAAAAAATAGCAAAATCATTTGTAAATATAGCTATGCAACACAGTGTATAAGTGGTTATATAAGTACATGATTGGTAATGGCAAGTACTTGCAATTGTCATTACAAATCTAAATATTATCCCCATTTTCTATTATCCCCCAAATAATGACATATCATTACTAAACACCTTACAAAAAATATAAAAACATGTGGTTACCCATATGCCTACCAGTATGTATAAAAAAATGAGTTGAAAAATAAATTTAAAAAAAAACTAAATTAAATAAAACATTTTTTTTTTTTTATTGGAAAATTTTTTTTTTATCAAATCTGCCACACGGGATTCCAACCCGGGCCTTCAGGTTGACAGTCAATTGCTCTACCGTCTGAGCTATCACGACATGTTATACTTGATAGATAAAAACATAAATAAGTTGATTGCACAAAATGCGATTACTTTCCAGCTTACTAAAAATAAAGTAATAAATGTACTTCCAAGATTTGGATAAATAATGAGTCTAAAAATAGATTTTAAAAAAATGTTTAGATCATTACTTTATATTTAAAATAATGATAAAAATAAGTGCTTATGGGTAACGCATTATTTTTTGTATTGAAGTAATGGGAAAATTAACTGGTTATTAGTAAGTCATTATTGCTTGTAATAAAGTAATGCAGAGAGTAAGGAGGTGTCATTACTGGTTCACTAATGCTAAAGCCAAAAAAAATTCATTACCACTTAATTGTAATGAAGTTTTTTGCCATTAGCATGTGTCCTACTAATGGGCTAACTAATTACAATTGAGCAACTAAAGCATCTGCTTACAAAAAAGTGGAGAGTAAATTGCTTTACAAAGGAATGGAACGGAGATCGATAGGAATTGTAACAATGCATACGGACAATTAAATGGCACAAGAAACCAACTTTCTATTATTTGAGTATGATTATTTGTATTATCACGTAAATAAGAAAAAAAATCAATGCGGCTGTTTCATAAAAATTTATCACTCGGAGTCTCTCTCAGACATAGCCCGTTTATACTCATAGGAGCAAAAATTTTGTCCTATCTCGATTAGTTTCGGTGATATTGGATATTTACTCATTGTTTCGGTGATATTGGATATTTTATAAAATGGCTAGTATCTCGGAAACTAAGCTAGATATCGCAAAACTAACAACATTTTTGCATAACTTAACACACGTAACACGTTCTGATAGTTCATAGTTAAGTGTTCCAATTCCACTCCAAATTTTTAAAGCATTGTTTTTTAATATTTATAAATATAATAATTGAAAGAATGGAGTAATAAAAGAGTTTTGCTGATTTCGATGGAGACATATAAGAAAATATTTAGGAATACCAAAATGTACTTTTTGAATAGGAATACAAAAATGTAAAATGTACGTTTTGAAAGTATATTTTATATTTTTGTATTCCTAAATATTTTTTTATATGTCTCTATCGAAATCAGCAAAACTCTTTTATAACTTCATTCTTTCAATTATTGTATTTATAAATATTAAAAAACACTGCTTTAAAAAGTTTAAAAATAGGTTTTGAGTTGCACCAGGAGGCCTATTGACGAAAATATGACTTTTTCAACTTCACCCAGTGTTTGCCATCAAAATTATTCAAAACCTAGACTTCTATCGGGAATAAATAATGCTTGGAAGATTGTTATACAGAGTTGCCAAATAATTATTTGAAAAAATACATTTTTGACCTATTTTGATGGGACCTCTTTCAAAATATATTTAAAAATATAAAAAAGCATACTTTTTAAAGGGTGTTTTTTATACAGGTATATAACTTTAAGTTGGCAACACTTTTTTCACTGGCGGTGATTTATGTCACCTGCCAAGTGATTTATGTTTAGTTTGGTTTGGTATAGAGTTGGGATTAATCGTTCCTTTTTGTTGACTCGGTCAGTATCGTTCAATTCGAGTCAGTGAACTAGTTCGTTTAAATCGTTCAATCGTTATTTTTTTCTTTGACTTTTGACTGATCTGAGTGTTGTGAACTGTGTCGTTCGTTTGACAATTATTACGCACTATTCATGTTTTACGAGTTTTTTCACAAATTGTTTTGTACATAGACAAAAAGTGTTATAAAATTGCAACTTTTCCAACGAAAATTTATTTATTTTATGTAAAACCCATTTTATTTGTATGCCTATAATTGCTTTTCCTAATTTGAAGCAATATTACTACTATTTCATAAAAAAAAAA
This sequence comes from Delia radicum, assembly GCA_021234595.1. Lineage (NCBI taxonomy): Eukaryota > Metazoa > Arthropoda > Insecta > Diptera > Anthomyiidae > Delia > Delia radicum. The sequence continues at coordinate 103,051,935 of CM037853.1, read as the reverse complement.
TAATTGCTCTTACAAGCAGTTTTAATTGAATAGAGATGCAATTGTTCTGTGAATAAAAAGAACGAAATGAACGACAAGATTGAATATTGGTGAACGAGTCATATCGTTCAATTGAGTGAGTCGTTCAATTGAACTAGTTCGTTCATGAACGACACAACTCTAGTTTGGTATTTCAGCATGAATAGATTGACGCCTGAACAACGCTTCCAAATTGTGCAAATTTATTTTGAAAATCATGGTTCTGTTCGAAATACGTATCGCGCATGTTACAGTCAATGGTGACCGCTATAGAGCCATGATTACTGACTTTTTCGTTCACCAATTGTACAACCATAATGTACAGGACCACAATCGTGGGATTTAACGCCGCTGGACTATTTTCTGCGGCGATATGTTAAGTCGCTAATCTACGCCGATAAGCCCGAAACGGTTGATCATTTGGGGGACAACATTCGCGCCTTATTGCCAATATATGGCCACAAATGTTGGAAAATGTCATCGAAAATTGGACCCCCAGATTAGACTACGTCCCAGACAGTGGTTATATGCCAGAATTCATATTTAGATTATAATGCCAGAAGATTATCTTTCGAATAAAGTAAATTTCATGTCAATTTCCACTCCATTTTATAAAATTGCTAGTATCTCAATAACTAAGCGATTTATCGCAAAACGGACAATATTTTTGCAAAACTTAACCTGAACAACTCATTCCAATAATACAAATGAATTAAGTGTTTCGATTCCACTCGTTTTATTCCATATCGTTCCATTTTGGACCAATGTTTCATTCTATTAACGGACACAATCTGATTGTTTTATAAAATATAATCTCTCGGAATCTTTTCTTGACTTAGTCTATTTGTATTATGAAGGTCACTTAATGCTCCTGTGAAGACCTGATTTAATCGATATTCACCATTAGTTTTTCAAAAGTCTTATCTGTCAACTGTAATTTTGTTTTCCTTTAATTGACAAATGGTAATGAAATTTAAAATTATTTCCATTAATCAATGAAATGATATCAATGATATTCATTATCATTAATTAATCAAATGTCAATGAAAATAATTGATATCAATGAAATTGTAATGAAATCATCAATAAATTGGTCCATTCAATTACTAAGTCCCATGTATGGCTGGGATAAGTACATTTTAATATTTGCAGAAAAAAAGTTATAACCCAACTGTTCATTTTGTATTTAGCTTGTACTTTATTTTAAATATTTATTTAAAAACAGCACAATTTTTTACTAACATTTTATAATTACAAACATGTCCTTCAATATCAAAATATTGACCACGTGGACAATATAATTTAATGGCAATGCCATTCAAACATACATAATATTTTCTACAATCGCCAAGATCTCTTATAAAAGTGCCGCTCTTTAAAGTTTTACAAGCATCAGTTTTGGGACAATTTTGCTGGTCAAGTGAATTGTTGGATAAAAATGGTTTCTCTGATTGAATTTCTTGTTTCGTTAATTCATTGGTTTTAGGTGGATTTTGTTGTGGAATGTATTCATTTTTTAACTTTTTTTGTGGTTTCTGATGACATTCTACCAATTCTGGATAATTACACATTTTCAATTTATCATCAAAATAAAATTGTCCAGGACACGTTTGATGATAGGTATGTTTTTGATAGCAACTGTAGTACTTATTACACGAATTAGGATCCTTGATAAAATCACCATCTTTGCGATTGGCACAAATTAGAGTGATATTTTCATTATTATTTGGCCGATTATTTGGGCAATTAGATGATGGTCTCGTGGTGGTAGTTTGACATATAGTTGTGGATTTCGTTGTAGTTTGTATGGAACATATTGTTGTGGATTTCGTTGTAGATTGTGTGGAACATATTGTTGTGGATTTCGTTGTAGATTGTGTAGAACATATTGGCGTGGTGGTTTGTGTTGAGCATTTTGTAGTGGATTCTGTTGAATTTTCCGTAGTCACAGTTGTTGTTTCTGTAATCGTTTCAGTATTAGTGGTTATCGTTGGTGATTTAGTGGTGGAGCCAATTGTTGCAGTTGATTCAGTTGACGTCTCTGTATTAGACGGTGTTGTCGTTATGTCGGTTGAAGTTTCTGTAGTTGTTTCAGTTGGTGGTTCCGTTTTAGTTGTTGGTGGAATGTCTGTAGATGGTTCCGTTGTACATAATGTTGTTGTTAAATCGGTAGTTATATCGGTGGTGGCTGGAGTTGTAGGATTTGTTGGTAAATCAGTAATGGTCGTGGATAATGCAGTTATTGTATCAGTAGTTGATTCTGTAATTGTGTCAGTTGTAAATGTAGTGGGTAAATCGGTTGCTTTATCAGTCGTTAAATCTGTACTTGGGTCTGTTGTATGAGTGTTGGGTAAATCGGTTATGGTCGTTGGTAATGCAGTGGTTGATTCAGTCGTTAAATCGGTATTTGGGTCCGTTGTGGTAGTAGTTGGTAAATCGGTTGTAGTCGTACTTATATCGGTTGTTATATCAGTTGTTAAATCAGTAGTTGGATCAGTTGGTAATAAAGTTGTTGAGTCAGTCGGTAAATCTGTAGTTGGGCCCGTTGTATATGTAGTGAGTAAATCGGTTGTGGTCGTAGGTAAATCGGCTGTTATATGAGTTGTTAAATCGGTAGTTGGTTCTGTTGTAGAAGTAGTTGGTAAATCGGTTGTAGTCGTACTTATATCGGTTGTTATATCAGTTGGTAAATCAGTAGTTGGTAATAAAGTTGTTGATTCAGTCGGTAAATCTGTAGTTGGGCCCGTTGTATATGTAGTGAGTAAATCGGTTGTGGTCGTAGGTAAATCGGCTGTTATATCAGTTGTTAAATCGGTATTTGGTTCTGTTGTAGAAGTAGTTGGTAAATCGGTTGTAGTCGTTGGTAAATCGGCTGTTGATTCAGTTGGTAAATCCGTTGTTGGGTGAGTTGTGTAAGTAGTGGGTAAATGGGTTGTGTTCGTAGGTATTGCAGTTGTTGATTCAGTCGGTGAATCTGTAGTTAGATCCGTTGTAAAGGTTGTACCTAAATCAGTTGTGGTCGTAGGTATTGCAGTTGTATATTCAGTAGGTAAGTCCGTAGATGGATCCAATGTAGATTCAGTGGGTAAGTCTATAATCGCCGTTGTTGATTCCGACGGTAGGTCTTTGGTTAGTTGCGTAATGTAATCCGTTAGTAAATCGTGGCTGTTCAATAACAATAACGTATTAATATCTGATTTTTTTGATTTAGTTATTTCTGAATCAGTTTCCGTTTTTTGTAAATGAGTGAGTTTTATTGGTGATGAAGATTTTGTAGTTGATAGTTTTGTTATATCGTTTGCTGATTGATTAATTGCTTTAGTTAATGGTTCCGCTAAAGCATCAGGAGTTTTAGATGATACTCCCGATATGGAAATCTTTTCATTTACCGCCTTTACATTAGAGACTACTTGCGGCTTGACTGGATTTACAAAATTTTGTTGTATTAAATCATTAGAATTTAAATTATTATTTTCAGCTATTGGAATCATTTGATACAAGAGCATGGGTAAAATGAAGTCATTTGAATTCCAGCATCATATAAGCCTGAAGCACAGGGACATGGTGGACATTTTCCTTGAACACATTTCTGTTGAGTTTCATTGAAGCGATATCCCTGACCACAATCTAAGCTAAATTGCCCCAAATTTCCCAGACACACATAGAAAGCATGACAATCTTCTGGATCTTGCAGCTTATAACCAAATTGTTTAGTTTTACACACTTGTGGCACTGTAATGGCTTGACTACAACTCAGAAGTGTTAGCCCTATGACACTGATGTACTGAACTATAAAAATATTTCAACCACCATTAATTTTGAAATATATTGCACTTTGTATTCACTTACTCAACTTCATACTTCTTCTGCTGAGTGTTAGTCAGGAGACAACTTTATTCTTGAATATTTAAGATGGGGGACCTATTTATAGGCATGACAGAAACTAATTTGTAATGTCATTATTAGTTAAGGTTAATGTATTTAACCAATTTCAAGTGCATGCTACAAGTATGTGCACTAATGTTAATGAATTAAGGAAAAAGTTGATAAGCAGTTTTTTTTTTTTGTATATTTAAATAAACATACAGAGTAGGGTGATAGCCGATGTTTTTTTTTTCTTAATTTCAAGGTGTGCGGGTTGGGATATTTTGACACTAGGTCCAAACTTCAGTGCTGACATTTTGAGAAAAATCGAGCCAAGCTTTTGAGACGCACATCGAGGTCAAAGGTCAGTTATATTTATTTTTAAAATCCCGGTTAAAAATCAGCATGAATCCAATTTATGAGCATATATGAACGCATTCATGCTCATATATGAAGTGATTCGAGGTGATACATGTTGAAATAACACCATATAGGATTCATATATGTTCATAAGAGTTCATATGTGATCATATTTAGAAATATTACCTCAATTTTCATTAATGTACACACATGACCATATCTGGCAGTGTATAGACCTGTATGATTCTATCTGTATATAATGCCTAAATTTACGTTAATGCACACAGATGAACATTTATGATTCTTCATATGAACATATAAGAATGGTTTATGAACACATATGAGTGATGTATGAATGCATGTGATCATTAGGGAAACAACTTTTTTACAATTTTTGAAAATATCAAAATGGACCTATCCATACCATGTAGTGCATAAAAAAACAATAAGAACTGCATCTTTAGATTTTCGATATCGTTAAAAAAGGTTCCGCGTCAAATGCCATTAAGTTTGGGATCAGTAAGTTCTAAAAAAATAAAAATAATTTCATTAAATGATAAATAAATTATAAGTTTTTCCATTAAATATTGAATAATATTCTGTATAAATTCAATTAAGCGTGATAAAATATTGCGACTTACCTACGCTGTCTTATGCAAATTTTGCGAAATATTATAATTTATTGCTAAAAGTATTAAAATATAAAATTTTGAAAAAATAAAAAATTTTGAAAAAATAAAAAAAAAAAATCTTAAAGGACTTTCAGAAATCGGCTTCGACGCGGAACGTTTTTGTTCCGAAATGACCTGAGGAAACATTTTTCGATTTCAGCACAACATCGGCTACAGCGTGGTGATAGGGCCTTATTTTGGTTGTACCCCTAGTGGACATGTATGAAGCATGTGTGTTCTGTTCATCTATGGATCCATATATGTTCATTTGTAATTGGGATAAAACAATTTTAAAATTTTTCAAATGCAGTTTGTGAGGGTCACTTTGACATGACATAAAATATTTCCTAGAATTAATTTTACTTTTTTATCGGTATTGCAATGCATACACTCACAATATATTTTCTGTTACCTGATTCAAGTTTATTTGTAAAGTTACACGTAAAGTTTGTTTCAAATGAAGAATCAATGAAAATATATAGAAATAAATTTTTCAACTTTTGCTATCGGTACACACAGAAAAATAAAGTGCAAAACGAATTTAAAAGTGCGTTGTTTACAACGATATTTACATTAGATTTCTGATTATTTGCTGTGTTTAAACCAAAATTCAGTTGAATTAATCGAACTTTGTTTTGAAATGTAATATTAAGTTGTGCCAACCGTCTTAAATTCGTAATATCCAAATTTGAGTCGTAGTTACCGAATTTCAGTTGGTGAACAGCAAAATTTGTCTTTGTGTGTAACAAACTACCCGGTTAAAAAAGTTCATATATGTACAAATATGTTCATATATGGGCATATATGGTTGCGTATATGAACAAATAAGGCTATATATATATATATGGAAGTGTATGTGATTCCATATATGCAAACGGTACTCATATATTGAGGTATATGTGATTTCATATTTGCAAAAGGAGTTCATATATGGACATATATGGAAGAATATATTATTTCATATTCGCAAAAGAGGGTCATAAATGGGCTTATATGGAAAAACTGCTCATTTATAAACATATGAGGAAGTATATGTGATACCCAAAGAAAGATTTTGATACATATAAAAATGGTGCATCTAATCAGTTGTATAAACCCATTTGTGATTTTGTATTTTAAAAACTGTTTCAATAAAATAAAACAATATTATTTAAGACCTGCTAATTTATCCCAAAGTAACTCACGGTTATGTCCATAGTTATGGATGTCAAATTTAGGGCCATTAACTTATCACAAGATATTTACTTTCACTTAACCATGGGTAATTAATATTTAATATTTATCCCAAGGAAAACTTAACCATAATAACTTATCAATATTTTTACTCTGGGTAGTTAACCTTAGTATTACGCGTCAAAATAAAACACAAAAAAAAATAATAGAGCAATTCCATATGAAAACGATCAAAATTGGCAAATTTTTGGACGCCCCTCTCCGATTTTAAAATAAATAGTCTCAATCGATTGCCCAGCAAAAAATAATGTACCTACATATTTTTTTTTTTTATAGTGACTGGTTTAGTGGTGGTGTGCACCACTGTCATGTGACAAAATTGAAGAATTCTTCATAAGGGACCTCATTGAAAGTTGGAAAGGTATTGAATCAGGCTTTAATTGAAAAATAAAATTTTCCAAATTTTTCTCAGAAATTTACCTTTTTTCCCATGAAAATTAAATTTTCCCATGAAAATTAAATTTTCCGATTTTCCACAGAAGCTCCTAAATTTTCCGGCTAATTTTATTTTTTTATTTTAAGAATCAGCAATAAAACAATGGGCCCCGACTCCTTGTTTGGACAGGAGAAGAGCATTTAAGAGACCTTGTTCTCATTGTTTTTATATTTTTTATAATTGAATTATTTTTAATTATTTAACAAGAAAAATTAGGAAAATTTTATATAAAATAAAGCCTGATTCAATACGTTTCCAACGAGCTATCACTCGTTGCGATCGCTTTAGTAGTTTTTTTTTTTAAACAACTTTCAATGAGGTCCCTTATGAAGAATTCTTCAATTTTGTCACATGACAGTGGTGCACACCACCACTAAACCAGTCACTATAAAAAAAAAAAATATGTAGGTACATTATTTTTTGCTGGGCAATCGATTGAGACTATTTATTTTAAAATCGGAGAGGGGTCGTCCAAAAATTTGCCAATTTTGATCGTTTTCATATGGAAATGCTCTATATAAAACATTCTGCATCGATGAAAACAGCAAACCATTTTTAATAAATAAAACAATTAAAAAAAAAATGTTGGCCGATTTTTAGAGAAATTTATTATTACTTTAGTATTAAATTTGTAATTAAATAGGATTTTTTTTTTAGTTTTATGTCTTTCAAATTTTCTACAAAAAAAAATATATTGATATATTAAAATTTCTAGCATAAATATATGCTAAATTAAGTAAAATACTAATAAATATTATACTAATAATAAAATCTTCTTCTCTTCCATCACAGTGCGACTGACTAAAAACGGAATCTGTTTCTATATGGCCTAATATCTATTTTTTAACAAACTCGAAAAAATCTAGGTGGCGCTTTTTTTCGCAGTCAATTAATATTTGACCTATCTTTAGTTTAGGAGTACCTCGCCGATTTTGCTATAAAACTTAGAAACGATTCAGATACTTATCAGATAATCCCCTTTAATTTGTTTGTGCGAAATAATTTATTTGTAATTGGAAAGCTTATAAACCCTCCATTCCTATGATATATATATACATTTCCATTTTCCAGGGATGAGAGCGTGTTATTTCACTTTAAATTTTAAAATGACCGAAAAGTGAAAAACCCTGTATTTTGATGGAAATATTCGTCCGACTAATTAAGTAAAACTGTTTTCTGACCGTTAATTATATTAAAAAATAAAAAGTGTTTGTTTTGAAATTGATATTTCAATGGAGTTAGTTTTGTGACATGTTCTTTTGATTTGGTTAAGTGACTTGCTCTTTTGCGTTGGTTCTGTGATATGTTCTTTTGCGATAGTTCCATGATATATTCTTTTGCGTCAGCGTATTGACATGTTCTTTGGGGTTAGTTGTGTATCACGTTATTTTACACCGGTCTAGTGACATGTCGCGTACGGCAATCGGTCCCCAAAAAAATTCAGTCAAGTCAGCAAAAAATTTTGCTGAGTCAGCAAAATTCTGGTCAGGGAGGTGCTTGCAAAAAAATTGCTAATGTCTGCAAAATCTTTGAAAAAAAATTAATAAATTCAGCATAAATTTTGCTAACATTTAATTGATGAAAAATTAAAAAATTCTTGCAAAAAATGAATATAAGTTTATCTGAATTTTAGTAAAACCTCGAAAAATGTGTAGCAAACAGACATGGGCGACGTCAATTACATTTCACAATCATTCACTAATGAAATTTGTTATATAATTAATAATTTCAGACCTACGCTCACTCTTATTGGCTTAAACGCTTCCTTGGAAAGTTTTCAATTTTGCCAATACCACCAAGGAACATTATACCAATATTTGTATATTTCATTACAGACCAATTACTTTTTCACGTCTAATTACATGTAATTGGGTGTAATTGCCCTGTAATTAAATAACCAGTTGTTGTTACTAATCTCCATGTTTGCTATTTAAAATTTTATAAATTTCATACGGAAGAGTTTAAGCCCACAATTCTGAGCATAGGTCTGAAATTACACTGTGCTAGTTTTGATAACTTTTTTTGCCGACAAACGGGGCACCCGGTGGGTTAAACTAAATCGACTGTGCTGAATCGAATGGCGTTTACCGTTTTTTTAGGTTAGCTCTTAGAGGGGGTTAAAGTTTCCCCCTTTTGGCCTGTTCTTGAAGAATACCGGTATATAAAACTATGTTTTCTTTAAATCTGAGGTGTAGGGTGTGTTCAGCAATTTTGTAGAAAATATTATGCCAAATATTTTTGTGGAACATATTAACCCTCTAACTGCCCCTCATAACGGCTGTTTTTGGCTTTATTCTAACAAATCGTAAAAAAACACCCCGAAAAAGGGGAAGGGCGAGGATAAAATGTTCTACAAAAATATTGGCCATCAAATTTTACTATATACGTCAGAACACACCGAAACCCAAAACTTAACACAAACACCAAAAACGAATCAAATTCAAGATTGCCCACACACAAGGTATGCAACCATATATGGTGAAATAAAAAAAAATCAACTACATATTAATTTTAATTTTTTTTTTTTTTTGTTATTCATTTTGACATTCTGACGTTTAATTTTTGAAATGCAGTTAGCATATTTTCAATTAAAATTCGCCAATTTTCAGACCGATGATTTCCTAAAACATTTTCACTGATTTTATACAATTCCAGGCCAATAGCTCGATATCATTTAATGCAACTTCAAATTGTTGGTCCTTCATAAGACGATGAATGTCCGGTCCATTAAGTATTCCTGTGAAAAAAAAAACATTATGATATATATATATTAAAATTTGAGTTAATAACGTAGTTTAGAGTACATACCGTCTTTTACTTTCATGCCGCTTAATCGTGGAAAAATTCGGCGCAATTCAGAAAAAGCCTTCCCATCTGGGTTCAATGCTTTTATAAAATTTTTTACGATTCCCAGCTTGATGTGGAGAGGAGGAAGCAAAATCTTTTCTACAGGCACAAGTGGAATTTCAATAATATTATTTCTATTCAATTTGATTTCCTCACGTAAAGGCCAATCCCGTGTATTATACTGATCGCCATCAAAACGCGTATTCCATAGGCACATGAAACACATGTTTTTTGTATAGCCCAGTTGCATGCCTCTTAAAAGTGCCACCACTTTCAAATCTGCACATATTTTCCACTTGTGGTCTTTATATTTAATTAATTCTAATATTTTTTTCATTGATGAGTATGTCTCTTTAGTATTTGTGCTTAGTGCTATTGGGATAGAGATTTTTAAATTAGTGGCATGTAGCAAAACTGCTTTTAAGCTACTTTTGGACGAATCAATGAATAATCGCCAATCTCCTGAATTATATTTATTTTGTATTGTTAAAATCAAGCCACGGATGTCAGTACAATACGCAAGAGAATTATTCTCAATAGATCTAAAAGAAGTTGTAAATTTACGATGGCGATTTATTGCCCCGTATATTTTTACATCGGGAGCCAAAATATTAGCTTGTTTTAAATCTTTTGTCAAAAGAATGCTCTGTCTTTGTGATAATTTTAGGTTCCGTATCATTATATCCAGACGATTTTGCGTGATTTCATTGTGACTGCATGGAACCGTGATGTTTGACGGTTGATATATTGCTACTGCGTCTTCACAGGTTTGAACAGATTCATATACTGAGGAACTACTTTCTCTTTGGTTTCGGTTATCCGGCACAGGAATTTCATTACAATGTGGCATCGGAAATTGAGCATATGTTGTTGCGTGTAAGATATAGAACCACTTTTTTTCTGTTCATACCTGCTGTATGATTTATGCACGCATAACACTCACCTTCAACATGTAGTATGGGATCTCTCCAAATCATTGGAACACCAAATGGCATCGCGTCTCCATCTTTTTCCCATTTTTTAAAATGGTAAATGCAAGTTGTACACACTATCGAGGGTGTCCAATTCTTACCACATATAACACTTAAAGAAAAATATGATTCATACAAGTTAATTATTTCAATAGTAATTTTACGGCGACTGGGCATAATTGTAAATTTTCAACACACGTAACAAAAGTAGTTAAATTTATTACACGCCTCCTTCTTAGATATTTAAGTATAATTGACTTGATAAGAGATTGTCAAAAACTTTAAAGTTAGACTTATTTTTAATACTTCTTATTTTTAAAAATTAGTACCACTGTACAATTTTATAATTGAGGGTTCGCCGAAAAAAAAAAATAACGGTAAAGAAATAAACCCGATTTGAGGCAGATTTCTAACGATTTCTTAGACCTTTAAGTGTAACTTTGTAAGAATGTTTTGAATGGGCTAGGTCCAAAAATGGAACAAGCTAGTTAAAACTTGGAATATATATTAAGGATTACAAAAAATATAAAATAATTTAGGAAGCAACAATAACAAAATTAACCCTTAATGAGCAGTCTTGAATATGATTAGTTTTTGGTGTTTGTGTTAAGTTTTGGGTTTTGGTGTGTTCTGACGTATATAGTAAAATTTGATGGCCAACATTTTTGTAGAACATTTCATGCCCTCCCCTCCCCTTTTTCGAGGTGTTTTTAACGATTTGTTAGAATAAAGCCAAAAAATGCCGTTATGAGGGGCAGTTAGAGGGTTAATACGTTCCACAAAAATATTTGGCATAATATTTTCTACAAAGTTGCTGAACACACCCTACACCTCAGATGTAAAGAAAACATAGTTTTATATACCGGTATTCTGCAAGAACAGGCCAAAAGGGGGAAACTTTAACCCCCCCTAACTTTTTTTTAAGAGCTAACCTAAAGAAACGGCGAACGCCATTCGATTCAGCACAGTCTATTTAGTTTAACCCACCGGGTGCCCCGTTTGTCGGGTTTTTCAACTAGCATAGTGTTATTAATGATATTGAAAAAGTTCACATGTCAATGATTTTAAAATGTAATTGACGCCGCCGATGTCTGGTAGAAAAATTATACTTCAGTTAATTTATTTGCTGAAAATCCGAAAAAAAATTTTTTGTTTATTTAAAAAAAATTTACAATACATCAAAAAATATAAAAATGTCCATATATTAACAACAAAAATTAATTTAACATCTCGAAATATATAGAAATAATTATATATAACAAGTTGCCATTTTATGCTTCCTTTCAAAGGTACTAGAAAAACTTTTACACTCGCAAATGAGTAAATATATAAAGGACAAATGTTTGTTGTCTGATAAGCAATCAGGGTTTAGATCTAATCACAGCTGTATTACAGCTTTGATTGATGTTTCAGAAAATATACGAATCAAGCTAGATGACGGTATGATTAATTTCTTGGTTCTTCTTGACCATTCTAAGGCATTTGACACGGTAGATCACTTAACTTTATGCATGAAACTTAAACATTTTTTTAAGTTTTCTGAAACGTCAACTCAGTTGTTGTTTTCCTACTTAACAGAACGTACACAATCTGTTTTTGTTAACAATGCTTGGTCTAACCCGTTACCCCTTACTAGAGGAGTACCACAAGGGTCGATTCTAGGACCACTTCTTTTTTCAATATATGCGAATGATTTGCCGAATCAACTATCTCATTGTCAAATACATATGTATGCAGATGACGTGCAACTGTTTTTGAGTAGTCCAGTTAGATCGATTAGAGAAAATGTTGATAAAATGAATGATGATCTCAATAGAATATATGTGTGGGCAACAGCAAATGGGCTTTGTTTAAATCCAAAAAAGTCAAAGTATTTGGTGATTCATAAAAAAACTGTTAATCCAGTTATTGAAGATGAATTTTTAATAAATGGTGAAAAAATAGTACCGGTTCAGACTGCAAAAAATCTGGGAATAACGTTCAACAAATATTTAACTTGGACAAACCACGTGAACACACTAGTTGGTCAAACTTACATTAAGTTAAGATCACTATGGTCAACTCAATTTTTTACTCCCCTAAGAATAAGAATACTTCTCGCTAAATCCTATCTGATTCCTGGATTGATTTATGGGTGTGAGCTTTTTGCAAATTGTGATTATGCAAGCAAACGCAAGTTAAATGTCTTGTATAATAACATAGTAAGATATGTTTACGGTTTAAAAAGGTTTGACCATATTTCATTATTTACAAAAAACCTCTATGGAGTATCTTTTGATGATCTTTTAAAAATTCGGGTGCTTATATTCTTACATAAAATTATTTATACTAAAAATCCTCAATATCTATATGCCAACTTACGCTTTGCCAGATCACCCAGGGGTAAAAAACTTATACTCCCAAACCATCGAAATCTTGTGTCTGAATGGCAGTTCTATCTAAATGCTACGCGTCTTTGGAATACTCTCCCACAAAACCAACAACTAAACAGCAATGCAAAAAACTTTAAACAATTTTTATTTAATTTTTTTTCGTAATTTTAATATTTTTGTGAACGCTATTATATTGATCCGTGCAATTGATTGTAATTTTTATAATTTGTATATTTTATAATTATATATAAAGTTAATGTTTGATTTAATAATTTAATATTTTGTTTTGCCAAACTTTAATATTTAACATTTTGCATCCCTATACTATAAATATAAGATTAAATCTTGTTGTATAGGAAATAAACAAGTAAATAAATAAATAAATAAATAAATAAATAAATAAATAAATAAATAAATAAATATATTATTTATAAATGATGACAATTTGGCCTGAAGCAAAAAAAAACAAAATATGACATTCACATAAACAACCCTTTCTCTACAAATAGACAAAGGAGACATACAAAAATTACTTATGATGTATGTCCTTCTCTTTCGCATTAGGCTGTCTACCTAAAGGTATATTTGTTTGCAATTTTTCCACATTCCATAAATTACCCCTAGAAAAATTTAGTTTACAAATACACATTTTATTTGTATTAAATTTAAATATTTTATATTGTCCTTAATTTAATTAATAACCAATTTCTTAGACAAGCCAGAATCTACACACTATTTGAGTTTATTAGATCAACAATTTATATGAATACACATTGTTGGCGTTTTGAATGAAAAATATATACAAAAATCTTCCCTGGTTGATTTTTTTATATGTCTTACAGGACTTGTACTTTTTAGTACAATTTTCCTCGCCTCTACTGCATTCCGCGACATCTACTTCATTCTGCTTGTATCTTTCAATCTGGTTTTCTTCCATTAATGTGCTTATTAGCATATTTTTTTTTAGCAAAATAAACTAGAAAAAAATTGGTAAAGCATTAGTAAAATATTAGCAAAACATTAGTCCAAAACTGTTAAGTGGTGAATAAGTATAAATAAAATTTTAGCTAAAAACACAATTTCAGCAAAATATTTGCTGAGAAATAGTATACTTGATTTACAAGATTTTTTATTAATTTTTCTACTAACTTTTTTTTTTGAGTGTACTATATATGATTGTTGACAAGAGAATAATATGATAACCAAAAAAATAAAGATTTTTACCAAACATGATTATAGCAACAATATAATTGTAGGAAACATAGTTTTGTGGTAGCAATTATATTGCAACCATATTTTTTTCGCTGCGTGTGGAATTAAGCAGTAAATTCACATTTTATTAGATTAAGTTTTCAGTCTCAGCGCTACATTAGAAAGAATTAAACAAAATGAACGTTATAGCTACATTCATGCACTCATGGAAAAGCTTCATCATATTTATGAAACACTTCATAAATATGATGGAAAACTTCATTGATCTTCGTCCAATGTACCACTACATAAATGTGATGAAGCTGTTTCATAAAAGTGTTAATTGATGACAGGCTTCTTCATATTTATGAAATGTTTCATAAATATGACAAAGAAGCCTCATAACTTTTTATAAAGAGCTTTATAAATGTTATGAAACATTTCATAAATAGGATGAATCAGTTTCATAAACTTTTAATAAAAACAACACATTGCAATGTTTCACATTTTGGAATGGAATTTAAAAAATTATTTACATGCTTTAAATTTTCATACATCAATTGAAGTTAAGAATGCCAATTTAAGTTGAAAAATTTCATTTGAAATTAAAAAATACAGTGAACAAAATTCCTTTGGGCGCAGCAATATTTTCGAATTTTATCATCAAAAGCGAATAGTTCGAAAAAATGTGAAAACGATAAAATAATGCTTATTCGATTATTGAACAATAAAGTGATTTTATTTTTAAATCGGTTAATATTTTTGATAAAAACAAAACAAATGGTCTAAAAAAAAAATCTATTTGTATTTGTATAACATTTAAAACCCGGTTTTTCAAATTCCAGAAACCAAAACCGTTTTTTTTTTTTAATTTCAACTATTCGGAAAAACCGAAAACCGGTTTTTGAAAATAGTCGAATAATCGACGACCCTAGTATGTATAAGCTTATGTTCAAAATGTTCTTGTTTGACTAAACAAATATGAAAATTTTAAACAGACATATTTTCTTTCTTGTCAACAAAATACATTAGGGTGGCATATAATTCATATTTAGACCATAGAGTTCAAGCCAAGAAACGACAATAACAGTTCTTTTAAACAAATACGCATTTGGAAGTAAATGTCAGACAATTGGTACAAGTATACCATATTGATCCTTGCGAAATACTCTTTATTCAAATGCTTTTTTTTTGGAACTGGTGCGGATCCAGGAAAAGACTTTGGGAAGGGAAGTTAGAGTATTTTTAAAAAATTTTCTATTGTTGTTAATTTTTTTGTATTGAAAATTTCTATTTTAGGGGAGGAAATGTCCCATTTTCTCTTCCCCTGGATCCGTCCCTGTTTTAGAAGTATGGATTTTTTAACCTCTTAACAGTTTTTCTATTTTAAAATATACAAAAAAAAAAATTACAAACGATAACTTTTAAACAAACGGCCCAAAATTAAAATGTAATGGCTCAAATGAAAGATAATATTTTGTACTATTAAAAGAATCAAATACTGATGTACCATTATTTTTCATTTAAATATATATCTCGTATACAATTGGCTATTAAGTTTTTATTAACTTGCATTTGCGGCAAAACTAGTTAACCGGTTAAGCAAATATAAAATTTAAAAATAGAGACGTAGGAGATTAGAAAAATAAACAAAAATCTAAAAATAGAATATTTGTGTTGTTAGTGTTGTCACTTCTGAGTATAATATACAATAACAGAAAAAGCTAATACGAAATAAAACTGCAATTTAGCTGCATTACATTCGAGACCATACTTGGGAGTGATTACTAAACGGTCATGACATGGTATTGTTACGTTTGTAATGTAAGAAGAGCGCAGGTTTGATTTCTACAGCCGCAGGTTGTTGAAAAATGTATCATATAGAGACAATCTGACAATTATAAGACACAAATAACAATACAGTTTAAATGGAAAATCACTGATGACGCCTGTCCATAAAAAAAGGCAGAAACTAGTCTAGTCTGATTTAAACATTAATAGTGTTTATAATTTTTAGAGAAAAACGTTTATTCTTCTTCTTAACCTCAACATTTCTAAATTAAATTTGTTAAATCTATATTAATTAAAAATTAATTGCTACTGTCTATATGACGTTCATATAACACTGTACTAAAATTTATTATTTTGAACAATAATAATTTTTTTCTTCGGTCAAAAATGCATTAAATAATTTAAATGTCCTTCGATCTCAAAACTTATTTAACAAAAAGTTAAAAATTATTTGCTCTATGTGGAAATAATTCGGCCATTTCTTACTTAGTGGTCCGATTGCAATGAAATTTGGAACAGGAACAGTGATGTAATTTAATTGGTTTAATTTATGTTTAATCAGCAGTTTTTAAAATTTCCAACAAATCAATTTAATTTAAAATATTGGGAAATATTTTTTTCTGTTTATGAAAACAAAAACTCATAATAAAAAAAAATGCATAGGAAGTAATTTTTGAAGATTTTCTGTTAAGGAGTTATAAAAATGCCATATAAGTGTTTGGCGTTATTGAAATGGAAATTAAATGTAGATTACGACATTTTTAAAACTCTTGGTAGAACAAAGACATGGGTTATCCTAATAGGAAGGTAAAAATTTCAGTTTTTGTTAAAATGTAAATTTTCGCTATAAAATATTTATTAATAGACATAATCTAATGATTGTTTGGACTTAAATAGACTTTTAAATAAACAATATGAAATTTATATCCGAATTTCTGATTTTCTGAAATCAATCCCACAGTTCCCAAAAATATAATAAAAACAAAAATCCAAAAATGGAATTTTTAAAATTTTTTGCTGCCATGCCTTCATTTAAAGCGGAGATTGGAAGAGACTAATAAAATAAATTAGATATTTGTTGGATTATCCACAATCGCTTCCGTACCTAATTGGAGGCGTGCACGATTTTTAACAGTGGGTTAAAGTTGACCCACTCAGAATTTGATGAAATTTTGCATACATATTTAGAAATTGCATTTTTGACAATATGTGGGCGTGGCAAGGTATCGAAGTTTTTGAAAAATTACGATAATATGTACTTTCAAGCTGCGATTACTAAGGAATGGCTGAACCGATTTCAAAGATCTTGGTACCATTAGAGAGGTATTTAAATCACATACACTGCAATTGTACTTTATATTGCACTGAATTTTTTTTTTTGATAAAAATAAAACTTTAAACTAGGAAAACACTTCAAAGGCCAAGGGTTTTTTTCAAAAAACAAAAAAAATTAGAAAGGTCTCTCTAATATATATAACATATCTAAAAACTAAAATGGCGTTATTTTCTTTTTTTTCAATTCTTTTAAGTAAATGCATCTCTTGTTAACTTCGTTATATTTTGATATCATTGTGTGACAAAAAAAAAATAAAGTAGCTATACTTTGAAAGTTACACAGATTTTTTTGTAATTCTAATAGATTAGAACAAGAATCGTATTATCAAATTTTTCAGACAGAACAAATAAGACATACACTTGTGCTCATATAATTAAGTCGCTCTAATACGAAATATGAAACAGCAAAATGTAATTATCTGTTTTACTTTACACTTGGTTCTTTGTCTCGTTATATCATGTATTATTATATATCGTTATATCGTTATATCATATCATATATTATATAGCATGGACAGACGTAGTTTACCTGAACAAACTTTAAACACAGTAAAATTGTTTTATGAAGATAATGAAATCAGCCGAATCATGCCAGGGTCACAGTACTCAATTGTAGTAAGACAAGGGAACTTACGCGAGAAAGTTCCAAAAAGACTAATGCTGTCATCACTTCGTGAAACATACTATGAATTCAGAAAAAGACATCCTTCACTTCAATTAGGATTTACAAAATTTACAATGTCGCGGCCAAAGAATTGCATCAAACTTGGGGTTGGAAACCAGCAAAATGTTTGTGTGTGCACATTGCATCATAATGTGAAACTGATGTTTGAAACATCCGGTTTGAAATCGATGGAAACTGAAGGTCAACATAATTGCATAAACTATAAAGATGTTATTAAATTCGTTATTTGTAATTTTAATATAGAAAACAGCGAGTGTTGCGTATCAATAAAGAAAAACGCTAAGATGATTAAGTTTAATTCAAATTAAATTCACGCTTTATTAAAATACTTCTTATTGCTACAAGAGTTAAACCGGAAGAGAGAGGGATAAAAAGGAATGTTAAATTATAATAATAGAAATGTCAAAAGACTAACATATGATCTAAAGAGTAGCCATATCAATAAATTTAGAATGCTAATTACATATGGGCTAATACACAAATATTTCAATACCCCTTCTCATTCTAAATCGTTTGTAATTTTCAATTTTGATCTTAAATCTTTAATTCTATGTGGTGGTAGTGGTTTTGTCAGCAAATCGGCCTGCATCTCGTTGGTAGGACAGTATTCACATTTTATTATACCTTTAGTTACGAAGTCTTTGACGAAATGATATTTTATATCAATATGCTTTGTTCTGTTGTTTAATTTGAAGCCTTCGATGATTTTTATGCAACTTTGGTTATCTTCTTTTATGATGATGGGTTCGGTGATATGCTCTCCAAAATCAACTATTAGCTCCTTCAACCACAATGCTTCCTTTGATGCTTCAGCAAGTGCCACAAATTCCGCTTCTGTAGAAGACAATGATACGCATGTTTGTTTACGACAAGCCCAAGATACAACAGCACCATAAATTTTGAATAAGTAACCGCTGTTTGATTTTCTGGTCAATCTATCTTCACCCCAATTGGCATCTGAATAACCGAATAGAATTTGATCGTTATCTGCCGTTATATGCAGCTTCATATCAATGGTTCCTTTTAAATATCTTGCCACCCTTTTGAGTTCAGTCCAGTCTTCTTCATTTGGATTACAGGTTTTTTGACTTAAAATATTGACTGCTGCTGTAACATCTGGTCTCGAATTTAATGTTATATATAGTAAACTTCCAATAAGTTTCTGATCATTTTTATTACTGGTTAAGAGATTTCGTTCTATACCAGATTTTCCATAAGATACCTCTAGTGGAATTGATGATGGTTTTGAGTCTTGAAGTCCATTTTCTCTCAATACTTTTTCAATATACTGTGATTGTGAAATTGAATAAAATCCATCTTTTGAACGTTCAACTTGTAAACCAAGATAGTGTTTTATTGGTCCCAAGTCACTAATTTTAAATGCACTACTGAATACATTTTTTACCTTGATAATTATTGATTCTTTTTTAGAAGCGATCAGTATGTCATCCACGTAAATCAATACAAATGTTAATTCCACCCCTTCTAAACGTTTATAAAGGCATGGATCCAAATCGCTTTGTTGGAACTCCGACTTTATTAACACATTATGTATTGTTTGATTCCAAGACCTTGCGGATTGTTTAAGTCCATATACAGATTTTTTTAAAAGACATACCTTGTTTTCGTTATCATTATCTTCAAACCCTTTCGGCTGCTCCATGAAAATTTCTTCATTTAGATTACTGTTGAGGAATGCTGTTTTACAGTCGATGTGGTGAATTTTAAGATTACGCTTACCACCAATTGCAAACAATGTCCTTAACGTAGTATGTGAAACGACCGGTGCAAAAACTTCTTCATAGTCGACGCCATATTGTTGAGAAAACCCTCGTGCGACTAGCCTTGCTTTGTATTCTACACCATCAGCACCTTGTTTTTTCTTGAAAACCCATTTGCATCCAATTATATTACGATCTTTTGGCCTATTCACCAGTATCCAAGTTTTGTTATTTTTCATGGATTCAATTTCCTTTTTCATAGCTGTAAGCCAATTTTTACCTTCATCACATTGAACTGCTTCTTCATAAGTTATAGGAACATCACCTTTAATTAAATTTAAATAACGTTCTGGAATTTTTCCTTTTGTAGGACGTTCCGATCTTCTTAAATCTTGAGTTAGCTGTTGAGTGTTTTCACTATCTGAACCGTTTGTTGAGTCATCTGTATTTAAGGCTTCATCGATGGAATTAAACGTATCATGAAACTCATCATCACTTTTTTCTGGATCGTCTATATCATTATAACCTTTAAAAATAACTTCAACTTCATTGGGTTTATTTTGATCATCTTGGAAACCTTCAACTTTTCTTGTAAACTTTACGTCTCTTGATATGTGAATTTTACGTTCTTCATCAACCATTCTATAAGCTTTTGAATTTTGATCATAACCAACAAAAATCATTTTACTTGATTTCTCACACAATTTCTTTCTTTTAATTTTAGGAATGTGAACAAAACCTGATTCTCCAAATATTCTCAAGTGCCTTAAATTTGGAACTTTACCAAAAATTTTTTCATAAGGTGTTACACCTGTTGTACGAGTAACAATTCGGTTCTATAAATAATTTGCTGTAGATACAGCTTCGCCCCAAAATTCTGTTGGCAATTTAGCTTCAGCAAGCATACATCTTACCATTTCAATAAGAGACCTATTTTTACGTTCTGCAACGCCGTTTTGTTCTGGGCTGTAGCCGGCAGTATATTGCATCTGTATGCCTTCACCTTCTAAAAAACTGATTATCTCCTTATTTACGTATTCTTTGCCCCGATCAGAACGAAATGTTCTTGGTTTCTGACCAAAATTGTTTTTTATTAACGAAACAAAATTTTTTAATTTTTCAGCCACCTCAGATTTGTATTTTATCAAATAAATATAACAAAATCTACTGCAATCATCTATAAATGTTAATATGTACCGGTTACCACTGGGTGTAGCCGTTTCCATTGGTCCACATAAATCTGTGTGAATTAATTCAAACGTTTTTTCTGAACTTACCCCAGTCTTGCTAGGAAATGGTGTTCTTGTAGATTTACCAACTGGACAAACTTCACAACAGTCACTGTTATCACAAGGTTTTACATTGAGACCAGTTGCTAGCTGTTTTGACTGCATAACTTTAATAGCATCTGTATGTCTATGGCCTAAAACTTTATGCCAATAATGAATGCAATCAGTTCCACATACCTTCATTAGATTTAAACGTTCAACATTTTCGCACAAATATAAACCAGCTTTAGATTCAGCATAAAATAAAATTTCATTATTTTTTCGCACGATGCATTTATCTTTTTCAAATTCGACACGACAACCTTTTCTAGTTAATTGTTGTACTGACAATATGTTCATATTTAGAGATGGTGTAAATAAAACGTTCTCAAAAGTTATGTTGCTGTAATCTCTGTCATTCTTCTTTATTTTAATTTTTATTGTACCTTCACCTACCGCTAATACATTATCATCATTTGCCAATACTATTGGTTTTCTTTTTGTTTTATCCATGCTTACAAACGCACTTTCATCGTTGCAAATATGACATGAAGCGCCTGAATCAACGATCCATTTACCATAGCTTTCTGTTGCTACTAAACAAAAATCTTTACTTGTGGTTGTGTTGGCTTTTTGTTGTTGGTGTTTCTTTTTCCAATCACTATAACGTGTACAATTTTTCTTTTGATGACCTTTCTTGTGACAAAAGAAACATTCAATATTAAAGTTGTGTTTCTTATTTGTTACCATCATAGCCTTATGTGCATCTGCAATATCACCACCTTTACGTCTGGTAAACTCTTCAATTAATTTAGATTCTACATACGCAATTGTTAATTCCTCTTCAGAACGGGTTTCAAATGCAGTAATCAAATTATTATATCTGTTTGGTAAACTACTTAAAAGCATAGCGATATTCCATTTTTCATTAAAAGCATTTTCACCTAAATTTTGTAATTTTAAAAATAAATCACGCATTATACCAATATGTGCCTTAATGTCACCGTTTTCATTCAAGTTCATACAGCAAATTTGTCGCATCACGCCTACTTTGTTGCTTAAAGACTTTCTTTCGTGATAGTTTTGCAAATTCTGCCACATTGTAGCCGCTGTAGTACATTGCCTTATAAGATGTAATTGATCATCCTCAACCGATAATGAAATTGTTGCCCTGGCGATGTTATCCTTTTTTATCCAATCATCTACACCTGTTTCTGGTTTTTTCTTCGTTAAAACATCCCAAACACCTTCTTTAATCAGCAGCATCTCAACCTTAAACTTCCATGCATATGATCTAAAGAGTAGCCATATCAATAAATTTAGAATGCTAATTACATATGGGCTAATACACAAATATTTCAATAATCAATGTGTGTTCGGTGCTACGATAATTTAAGAAACCTTAAAACCATGATGTTGGGTTATTACGAAAAAAATTTAATTCAAGAAGTCATTTACAAAAAATGGAAGACAACTCTAGATGTAATCTCGAAACCACTTCCTCTACTACAGACACATTTGTTGACGATTTTGTAGAACACATCAATAAGCTGGTGCGACATCATTTCATATCTAAGCGGCAGTCCCGATTCGTAAGTGAAAAAAAAAATGACATTGCTGTCAGGAGAAATGATAAGTCAAATGAATTTCGCTGAAAACTATGCGTTTGTTATACAAGATTCAGTATAAGGATATCATTGGAATAATAATCAAGCCACGATACATCCGTTCGTTGTTTATTACAAAGATAACGAAAAATTAATTCATAGAACCTCTGCCATAGTATCCGATTGTAATATCCATGATAGCATAGCAGTTCATCTGTATATTTCAAATATTAATAATTTTGTTAAGACCAATATAAGCAATTCAATTACGAAAGTTATCTTCGTGTCAGATGGTGCAGGAGCACAATACAAAAACAAATACAACTTAATTAAATTATGTCATCATAAAATTGATTTCGATATATTCGCTGAGTGGCACTTTTACGCAACCAGCTATGGAAAATCTGCATGTGATGGTATAGGTGGGACATTAAAAAGAGGCGCTCGGAATTATAGCATTGCAAATAAAAACCAAATTCAAACGGCGAAATACCTTTATCAGTGGGCTTCACAAACTTATAAGACATCCATAGAAGTTGCTTATGCAGACGCTGACGACTATAACAAAACAAAAGAATAGCTATTTTCTAGGTATAAAAATGCTAAAACTATTACAGGAACTCAAAGCTTCCATTATTTTACACATTTAGATGAAACTTCACTTAAAGTTAGCAAATATTCCGAAAGTCAACAGTATGCGCTGCTCAAAATTATATATTAAATCTAAAAAAATTAAAATAAAAAAAATTTACCAAGGGTAAGTAAATATTTTGGGGGTGTCTGAAAAATTTGATAATACGATTCTTGTTCTAATCTATTAGAATTAAAAAAAAATCTGTGTAACTTTTAAAGTATAGCTACTTTATTCTTTTTTGTCAAACAATAATATCAAAATATAACGAAGTTAACAAGAGATGCATTTACTTAAAAAAATTTTAAAAAAAAAGAAAAAAACGCCATTTTAGTTTTTAGATATGTTATATATATTAAAGAGACCTTTCTAATTTTTTATTTTTTTTGAAAAAAAACCTTGGCCTTTGAAGTGTTTTCCTAGTTTAAAGTTTTATTTTTACCAAAAGAAATAATGGTACCAAGATCTTTCTAATGGTACCAAGATCTTTGAAATCGGTTCAGCCATTCCTTAGTAATCACAGCTTGAAAGTACATATTATCGTCATTTTTCAAAAACTTTGATACCTTGCCACGCCCACATATTTTCAAAAATGTAATTTCTAAATTTGAGGCTGTGTTTGTATAGGTAAAATGAAGCTGTATGCAAAATTTCACTTTGACTGAAATATTTTTCAGACGTACCACTGCACTGGTCTAAGGGATACATGTCGCTGGGCTTGCGAAAAGTAATTAGCAAGTAACCTGTCACTTTTTATTCAGCGTATGTCATATTATGCACGAGTTGCTAAATAGCCCGCCCGGAACCAATCACTGCACTTTTCCAAAACAATGGGTCTTACCCCCTGTTCAAAAAAACCTTAAAAAAGGCACAACAAAAATCAATTTTATAATTATTTTGTCTATACACAACAAAAAACTAGGTTTAAGATCGCGACGTTTGGCGAGAAATCGCCATACCTTCAACCCTGGTCACAGTTCCGTGTTCATTTCGTTTAAACCAGTGGAGTGTTACGTTTTTTTTTTTTTTTTTTTTAATTGAGTTTTATTTATTGAAATCTGTCTTAATACAAAATTGTGTGACATTCAGCAATACATGAGATCATTTATATTAAATACTACTTAAAACTAAAACAAAATGTGTGATGGTATGTCGCCATTGTGACATCCTTCAGTTATAACACCTAGTTCACTAGGTCCAGTGGGGCTCTCCTCTTCAGCCTTGAAAATGTTGATGCTTCTCCCATCAGGTTTGACGCAAGCTGATTCGGATGTTGTTGTATACGGGAAATATATCGATTTGCATTGTTGAGAATTTCATCCTTTACCAAAGGAATTCTTAGTTCGCGGTGTAATTGAGATATTGATATGTATTGTGGTGCTCCTACGATTTGTCTCAATACTTTGGACTGAAATCTCTGCAATATTTCTAGGTTTGAGTTTGCAGCAGTACCCCAAAGCTGTATTCCGTAGGTCCATATAGGCTTTAAAATGCACTTGAATATTGTGAGTTTGTTTTCGAGGGATAATTTGGATTTACTATTTAGCATCCAATTCAAAGACCTTAGCTTAATTCCAAGGGCTAATCTCTTTGTAAATATATGTTTTCTCCAAGTTAGTTTGTCGTCTAAGTATATTCCTAGATACTTTGCTTCTTTGCTTTGGGGAATTTGAATATTGTTTATTTTTACGGGTTGACAGGAGCTTTTTCGCAAAGTAAACGTAACATGGGCGGATTTACTCTCGTTTGATTTTATACGCCATTTTTGAAGCCAGTTGGTAATATTATCGAGTGCCGTTTGAAGTTTGTGTGTGGCTCGAATGGAATTAGAGTCAGTAGCAATTACGGCTGTATCATCTGCAAATGTGCCGATCAAGGTTTCTTCAGTTGTCGGTAAATCTGAAGTATACAGGAGATATAGCAACGGACCCAAGATGCTGCCTTGTGGTACACCAGCATTTAACTCATGTAGAGATGATATTTCGTCACCTTGTTTTACGAAATATTGGCGCTTTTCAAGGTATGATTTTAGGAATAAGAAAAAATTTAGAGGTATTGTTTTTCTTAGTTTGTAAAGCAATCCTTCGTGCCATACTCGGTCAAAAGCTTGAGAGATATCTAGGAAGACAACGGTACAATATTCCTTTTTCTCAAAAGATGTGTGTATTCTTTCTACTAGTCTATGGACCTGCTCAATAGTACCATGTTTTTTACGAAAGCCGAATTGGTGGTCCGGGATAAGATTTTTAGATTCAACAACGGGGTTAAACCTATTTAGGAACAGTATTTCCAAAATTTTTGATGGAATGGGTAACAGGCTAATGGGCCTATATGATTTCGGATCATCTGGGGGCTTTCCAGGCTTAGGAATCATTTTAATTTGAGATATTTTCCATTGTGGTGGAACGAATGATTTAATCAAAATTGCATTATAAATAAACGTGATGAACTGCAATCCCTCTTCAGGCAGCTCTTTCAGTACCTTTGCCGTTATTAAATCGTAACCAGGCGCTTTTTTATCCTTTTGTTTTGCAATAACGTTTTTTACCTCATTAATAGAAAACTTTTTAATGGGCAAGTCAAGCTGGTATGGTTCATTAAGAGTCTGACCAATGCTATTAAGAAATTCGGGTTGACCTTCATATATGTTTGGAACGAATATATTCTTTAAATGAAGTGCAAATGTTTCGGCTATATCGGAGTCACCCTTTGATAAAGTTCTGTCAGGTTTACGAATTGGAGGGTTGTGGAGTGTTGATTTATTAAAATATTTTGTTGCTTTCCATAACGAGTAATCAGTGGCCTTCGTGGTATCTAAGTTTAATAGATACGTATTCATTTTTTTATTTCTATCGAAATTTAAAAGTAATTTGAGTTCTTTTGTAGCTTTATTTAGAGCAGCTTTATCTGAGGGGTGTCTTGTTTGCTGCCAGAATTTTCTCAATCTACGTTTTTCTGCTAATTTTGCTCGTATAGTTAAAGGGACAAATTTATTGGACACTTTGTTTTTTAGAACCGGGGTGGAGTTCCAAGCAGCTTGTTGGATACTTCTGTTTAATAGTTCCACTGCTTCTGTAATATCCTCCTCTGTTTTGAGTGGAATTTTTAAATCAAGTGTTGTTGAAATTTGATGTTTAAATTGAGCCCAATCCGTACGATTATTATGAAGGACACATGGTTGCAGGTTTTCTACAATCTTCCTGCTCAGCGTTACCCTGACAGGAGAGTGATCTGATGATAGGTCCCAACATGATTCACATTTAATGCTTTCGTTTTTAATGCCCCTTACCACACTAAAGTTAATTAAATCGGGTATTTTATCGGGATCAGTGGGCCAGTATGTTGGCTGACCACTAGAGTATGCTTTTAAATTCATAGTATCTAGTGTATATCGTAATTGGCGACCCTTAGTATTTGATAATCTGGATCCCCACGAAGTATGTTTGGCATTGAAGTCGCCACCAGCAATAAATGTATGGCCAAGGGTTTCAAAGAATAAGGAATATTTTTCGTGATTAATTTTGTGTTTTGGAGGACTATATATTGCAGATATCGTTATTGGATTACTCCAATCCTGAACAACAATACTTGTGGCTTGAATCTCCTCTTTGTAATAGGGGTTTGTAACAAAGTGTCTGATATTTTTCCTTATTAATATACCAGAACCGCCATGGGCAGTGCCAGCCGGGTGCATTGTATGATAAAAATTATAATTTGGCATGGTAAAATAACTTTTGGTGGTAAAATGAGTTTCCGATATGAGTAGTATATCGACTTTTTGGGTTTGAAGAAATAATCTGAGTTCTAGATTATGTTTTGACAGGCCATTTGCATTCCATAAGAAAATATTTATGGAATCACACATTTTGACGAAAATTGGGAGGTTAAATTGACCAACATTGTAGTCATTGCGGACATTTGTTGCATCATTTCACGCATGATACTCATCATTTCCCTTAATTCACTAGCAAAGCTAGTTTCTTGTGGGATAAATGTTTCTGGCATAGCATTATTACGGGTAGCTGGCTGTGTTTTCTGGGTGCTTGGTTTTTGCCTACCTCCTAAAACACTTGCATAAGACTGTCCCTGATTAGAGGACTGTGTATTTGGTACAGCTGTTTCTGACGAAGAGGTCCGAGAGGACTGTTTTTGTTGTCTTACTGGCGCAGTTGAGGAAGCTCCAGAAGCAATCGGGTAATTATGAGACGTACCTCTTATTGTCTTATAGACTTGGCAACCTTTATAGTTTGCAGGATGATTTCCCTTACATAATGCACATTTTACATCATTTGATCTGGTTTTACGTGAACATAAAGCCGATGTATGTTCTCCAGCACATTTAATGCATGTTGGTTTTCTATGGCAACATGATTTGGTATGTCCATAACGTTGGCAGTTCGAACATTGGGGGATTTCCTTTTTAGCTCGGGGTGGTTCAAAGGTTACTCTAGAGTGAAAGAGTCCTTTGATGTCATAGATTTCCCTGTTATTTGCTTTGGGCTCCAATTCTATGACAAAAAGAGGAAGTGGGTTTTTATTTTTTCTGTGCTTCATATTCCAGATATTAACCGCATTATGGCCGAAGGATTTTAATTCTTCTTTTATGTCTTCTGGGTTAACCGAGTAGTGCATGTTTCTTAGAAAGACTCTAAAATTGCGCTCATTTTTCAGCCTGTACGTGAAAAATTCTGTGTTTCGCTCTTCAAGCATTTTTACAATTTTGGAGTATGCCTCTGGCAATTTTGGCTGGATTTTAACCCTGTCGTGATTAAGGACTTTAATCTCGTATTTTTCGGGAACGTTTTCATTTAAAAGTGTAAGCAAAGGCTGAATATTGTACACATTATCAACAAATATGGGGGGTGGCTTGTGGATAATTTCCTTGGGGGTAGCGGGAGCATCCACCTCAAGACCTGCGAATCTATTTTGATCTGTTCGCATTGGATTTCCAAGCCAGTTTTCTAGTTTGGTCTGTTTGTATTGTTTAATCGGAGAAGAGTGAGGACTTTTACGACCTCATTTTTTCTTTAGAACTTCACTT
This sequence comes from Delia radicum, assembly GCA_021234595.1. Lineage (NCBI taxonomy): Eukaryota > Metazoa > Arthropoda > Insecta > Diptera > Anthomyiidae > Delia > Delia radicum. The sequence goes on along the minus strand of CM037853.1, from coordinate 103,023,893 downwards.
CAGTTTTTAACGTTTTCGCTGTTTTTGGTTTCCGTATCATCTAGTGTTGTTTTAGATGCAGTATCACTTTCACCGGCGGCTAGCCGTTGATTTTCAACCGATTGGCTTGGATCTCTGACATCACTCATTGGCTCTGTTTGTTTATCCATGATCAAGTTGGCAGCACTGTTAGTTAAATATCCCCAACAGCTGTTCTTCCAGTCAGATGCATAAAGAATATAAAAATAAAAAAGAATAAATAACACAAACAACAACAACTTGTTGTTCGTGTTTTTTTTTTGTTCTTAAATTATTTTTCCAACTAATTTTTTTTTATTAGTTCTATAAAAAACAAATGTTTAAACGAGGTATTAACACTCGCGATTATCAGTCCTTTCTGATTTGTTTATTTTAATTTAATTGTCTTTTAATTTAAAGTGATGATACACTATATTTATTAATTATTTATATTACGATAGCGAATCGCAGAAAAAAACACGTCCGATCTCAAAGGGTTGCCAACACATGGAGTGGAGTGTTACGTAATCATTTCTACTGTCACATAGTCGGTACAGATAAAATTCCTTCAGTGTTACGTCTGCTGTGTAGCAGTCAAGGGACTGCATCCTTTAGCAATAATTGCCATGTTTTCATCTACTGCTAACGGTTTTGAACCAGTTCAATGACCAGTAATAACTTCAACTGCAACGGCCCTAGTTGCTTCGGTACATTTTAATGTTATGTTACTTTTTCTCCAGTTACATGATATATCTGGTACCAACCAGTGAATGTTTTGTAACCATAACTATAGTCACGTGATTGGTCATTTCACCAAAATGAACACTTTTTGGTGCACCACAATTTTGGTTTCACCAGTTTCGTGGCGTGCCCCCAAATCATATATCACAGATTTGTCACTTTGAATCAATCGACCCTTCGTTTCCCGCAGGGTGCTTTTTGGGGAAAATATAGTAAAAATTTGATTTTTTTAATTTCTAATTTAAACGTATGTAGTTATTTAGTTTAGCAAGATATTGCATTAATTTTTTTTTTATTTAATCAAAAATTTATTTAGTTAAATAATTAATATTTTAAAAAATAAATTGTTTCCGATTTTTTCCCGCTATTCGCAAAACACTAAAAACAATGACGAGCACTCAAAATCTCCCAGACCCCCCAGACCCCGTGGGCTCTGGGAGGTTCATTATCAAAACTTAAACTCGATATTACTTCATTGCAATTGGTCCGCTAAGTTTTTTTTTTTGATACATCCCACTGTGTGCTGGTCCCTATCCGAATTTGTTTAGGCAGGAAAAAAAAACAACATAAAATAACTTTTGCATCTGACTTTAATGAAAAAAGGCATAATTATTACGGTTGCTGGTTCAGGAACAATTTTCGAATATTTTTGAGTATCTTCCCCTAAAATACCATCCATCGATTTAACTACAATATACCAAAACCAATGTTTATTAATGCCACCCTAATTTACATTCAAAAACATGAACGTTTTTGGCAAATGTGTTGAACATGAATACTGACAAGTTAGTATCATTAGTTAATGAGTTAAAAAAAAAAATAAAACAATATATAAAATACAATAACCTTACAAATCATTAAAGTGTTCAAACACCTGATAACATCAAAACAAAAAAAAAAATGGAATAACTTCTAAATAAATTTCTTTTTTATGACGTTAACAAGATTTTTTTCTTAACAACATCCACAACTGTACTAAAAATTTGTCAATTAGAAGTTCTTTATAACGAGTGATAAGAATTTAAATCTTTTTATGAAGGTTTTGTGTAAGTTTACGGCTTAGCAATCAGAGAGTTGTGGATTTAAATCCCAGAACATGATGCTTGTTAGGAAAAGACCTAACCACGTGCTTGATTACTAAGAAGACAGGAATGGAGCAAAATTGATTATTAATAGGTGTTTTGTTAAAGTTCTGCCTATTATGGAGGCTCTAACTTTTCTAAAACTTCGGGTTCTGATGAGATCTTTAGCCAGATCGAAATACTAGTATCAACCTAGCTAATATGTTTGATTTGCTTTATTTTTGTAAATATACGGAGGTTGAAAGCTCGTTATAAATTGAAAATAACATAAAAATAATCTCGATGTGTATAAAAACAAAAAACTAATATAACTGTAAAAAATATTACTTGAGCCAGAGTACAAACTAAAAATTTTTTATATAAATAGAACATTTTTGGTCTTCAAAGTTTAGTAGCGTCATGATGCTTGTTAGGAAAAGACCTAACCACGTGCTTGATTACTAAGAAGACAGGAATGGAGCAAAATTGATTATTAATAGGTTTTTTGTTAAAGTTCTGCCTATTATGGAGGCTCTAACTTTTCTAAAACTTCGGGTTCTGATGAGATCTTTAGCCAGATCGAAATACTAGTATCAACCTAGCTAATATGTTTGATTTGCTTTATTTTTGTAAATATACGGAGGTTGAAAGCTCGTTATAAATTGAAAATAACATAAAAATAATCTCGATGTGTATAAAAACAAAAAACTAATATAACTGTAAAAAATATTACTTGAGCCAGAGTACAAACTAAAAATTTTTTATATAAATAGAACATTTTTGGTCTTCAAAGTTTAGTAGCGTCATGATGCTTGTTAGGAAAAGACCTAACCACGTGCTTGATTACTAAGAAGACAGGAATGGAGCAAAATTGATTATTAATAGGTTTTTTGTTAAAGTTCTGCCTATTATGGAGGCTCTAACTTTTCTAAAACTTCGGGTTCTGATGAGATCTTTAGCCAGATCGAAATACTAGTATCAACCTAGCTAATATGTTTGATTTGCTTTATTTTTGTAAATATACGGACGTTGAAAGCTCGTTATAAATTGAAAATAACATAAAAATAATCTCGATGTGTATAAAAACAAAAAACTAATATAACTGTAAAAAATATTACTTGAGCCAGAGTACAAACTAAAAATTTTTTATATAAATAGAACATTTTTGGTCTTCAAAGTTTAGTAGCGTCATGATGCTTGTTAGGAAAAGACCTAACCACGTGCTTGATTACTAAGAAGACAGGAATGGAGCAAAATTGATTATTAATAGGTTTTTTGTTAAAGTTCTGCCTATTATGGAGGCTCTAACTTTTCTAAAACTTCGGGTTCTGATGAGATCTTTAGCCAGATCGAAATACTAGTATCAACCTAGCTAATATGTTTGATTTGCTTTATTTTTGTAAATATACGGAGGTTGAAAGCTCGTTATAAATTGAAAATAACATAAAAATAATCTCGATGTGTATAAAAACAAAAAACTAATATAACTGTAAAAAATATTACTTGAGCCAGAGTACAAACTAAAAATTTTTTATATAAATAGAACATTTTTGGTCTTCAAAGTTTAGTAGCGTCATGATGCTTGTTAGGAAAAGACCTAACCACGTGCTTGATTACTAAGAAGACAGGAATGGAGCAAAATTGATTATTAATAGGTTTTTTGTTAAAGTTCTGCCTATTATGGAGGCTCTAACTTTTCTAAAACTTCGGGTTCTGATGAGATCTTTAGCCAGATCGAAATACTAGTATCAACCTAGCTAATATGTTTGATTTGCTTTATTTTTGTAAATATACGGACGTTGAAAGCTCGTTATAAATTGAAAATAACATAAAAATAATCTCGATGTGTATAAAAACAAAAAACTAATATAACTGTAATCAATACAAATTGTTTGGACTTTTTTTATGTAATATTTATTTTTTATTGTGAAATAAAAAATTTTGTAAAACTTCTCATAAATTTTTTAAATGATTTATTATATTGTATTTCATATTAGCCGGATTCATGTTATATTGTATACAGTGTAAACATTGCATTTTTATATCATTTGTGTCATAAATATTTTATCAAACCTGGAAAGTTTAGTTTACAATTTCTTTTTTTTTTTCTATTTAATATATCAAGGAATATTTTTTAAAGAAATACTCGAGGTATTTTAGAAAAAATTAACGAACTATATTACAAATGCGACAACAATAATAAATGTACGTACTCGCAAATAAGCATTGCGTACTTACACAACATATACGAACGTATTATGAATACCCCCATTAATTTTTTATGAAATTTTATTAAAATATAAAAATTTCAGACAGAAAAATGATTGCCGTATCTACATTGGTAGGGTAAAGGCTTGCAGGTGTAGTGCCCTAAACGCCGACTGTAATCGACGTAGCAAGAGTATTTAACACTTTTAATCTATTTTTTTTATTTTTTTTTTTCAATAATGTTTATTAACGGAAAATTTCATATGTTCAAACTATAAATAAACAAACAATAGAAAATATATCTTACAAATATACACAGTCCCATATACGGGCTCTCAAGTAAATTACGTATCTATATACAATATTTACATTATCTTTTGAAATTAGTTATTTACATTTTTACAAAATATATACAAGAATTTATATGTACATAATAAATATAATTAGTACACTCAAAAAAATAAGTTAGTACAAAAGTTAGTAAAACGTCTTGTAAATAAGGTATACTATTTACGTTTTCAGCTAAAATTTTTGTTATACTTATTCAGCACTTAACTTTTTCATACTAATGTTTTACTAATATACTAATGTTTTACTAATTAATTTTGCTAAAAAAAAATGTGCTAATAAGCACAACCAGATTGAAAGATATACGCAGAATGAAGCAGATGTCGCGGCATGTCAAGATGTAGTAGAGAAGAGAAGAGAAAAATGATACTAAAAAGTACAACTCTAATAAGACATATAAAAAAATCAACCATGGAAGTCTTTTGTATCTGTTTTTCATACATAAAACAAAATTGAGGATTAAAATAACTTAAATTTTACGTTGTCACCGGCTTGTGAAAATAATTGTCTATTAATTAAATAAAAGACAAAATAAAATATTTATTTATTTAAACTAAATGTTTATATGTGTGGTCAAATTGCAAACAAACATATACAGAAATGTAGACAGAGTAAATTGAAAATTCAGCAAAAAATTTATTAATTTTTAGCAAGGCTTTTGTATTTCTAATCTACTAAGTGTTAGCAAAACTTTTTCTGAATCTACAAATTTTGTTGCTAAAAATCAGCTCGCTGATTTTCAGCAAAAGATTTTGCTGACATTAGCAACTTTTTTGCCAGCATCCTCCTGACTAAAATTTTGCTGACTCAGCAAAATTTTTTGCTGACTTTACAAACTTTTTTTTTTGAGTGTAGTCAGGAAATAAAAATTAAAGAGAGGGAGTTATTTGGTAAGCCACCAAAATTTTCTAATATCTATACTTGGAATCATATTTTTGTCTCCTGAGTAAACGCTATTGTTAAATCTGGTAGTATTATCAATTGTAAGTTGGTTGCTTAAAACAGCTTTAACATTGGCTCTTCTATAGATGTGATAGAATATTGGAATGCCAATTTCGTTTTGCATGTAACCCTTACTATCGAGGTACAAAAAGGCCTCAGGTGGTACATATCCATTTTGCAAGGTTGTATATAAGGGGTCCGCCAAATAACTTTTTTTTTTGAACTCCTGAACCAACTGGACTTTGTATGGCGTCATACCAAGGTCTTTATGCAAAATTCGTCTCAATGATGTCTCCGAAATGCTCAATTGTTGAGAACGACGGTGAATTGATGTTGATGGCGCTTCACGCACACTTTCTGCCACAGCAGCAATATTCTCGGGTGTACGCACTGTTTTTGGCTTTTCACGCTTTGGTTTATCGATGAGGATGCCAGTTTCTGTCAGTTTTTTCACAAGATAACGAACATACGCACCATGTTCATTCAGTGGAAGGATAAAACTAATTATCTGTCAAATCAGACATGAGCTAAGTGTTACCATTCACGAAATAAGCACTAGTTGAAAAAAAAAACGTTAGATGGCGGACCCTTTATATATTCAAAATTCTCATAATAAGGAGCCATTATTAAATTGTTTTCATAGCATTCTAAGCTATTCTTTATGTGATTTCTTATTAAATGTATAACGAAATTATCAATCCTACTTACTTTAGCTACATTATATAATCTTTGATCTGAGATATATTTTATATTATTACTATTTGGGGACGTGTAAAGAGACGTGCAGACTCTTAGACATTTTCTTTCGAAAATGCAAAACTGTTCCATATATGATGGTGAAATGTTGAACCATATTGGACAACCGTATGTTAGGATCGGTCTTATTAAAGCTTGATATAAAATAATTTTAACATCTGATTTATGGTATGTTTTTGTATGACGTGTCACTCAAAAAAATCGTGTAAATGAGTGAAGAAATTCATTTTAGGTTTTTGTATCGCAAACGTCACTTTATATTGATTGAAAACGTAAGGGTAGTCATTTTCGTTCTCTTTTTTGGTTTTTGTATTGCAATTTGAAATGTCAACAACAGACGTTCACAAAATAGCTCTCGTCAGGAAAAAAGGAAGCAAAATTTGATTAAAAAATAAATAAAATAAAGCTTTTAATTAAAAATTTAAATAAAAATAAATAAAATAAAAAAAAATTTTAATTGTTATTTTTTTATTGTTATTAATTTATTTTTTTTGGGAAGTTATTTTTGTTTACCACAATAAAGTATTTTTTTTTTTAACAAGCTGTTTCATGTGTAAACAAAAACCAGCTGTTATCTGCTTATTTCTTTTGTTAAAAAAGGGTTACCATCTCTTAGGGAAAAACATATTTTTGTACGAAAAAACGTAAACAAGATACTAAAATAAACATCATGGCAATTTTGTTGTTTGGCAAATCGCAACCGAATATCGTGACTTAACGCAAGCTGGACGAACGTTAAAAAAACTCATTTGATTACGTATTCGTCCGTCAGCCGCACGTTCGTCTAAAACTATTCACGTCTTCTAAAAACAGACCATTAATATGTTTTGAGAAAAATTGTTTTGTATGCATAAAAAAAGCTTTTCTTGCTTTTATAAGCTGTAAATTAACGTGATCATTAAAATACACTTTAAATCTACTTCTAGAACAGATAGGTCCAATTACGCAGTATCTGCTGAATAAAGTGTAAATTTCAAAATTGTGTTTTTTTGTTATGTACTGATAAAATTAAAGTTTTATAATAAAATGTCATTCCTTTCCAGCATACAAATAATCAGAAATATGTAATTATATATGTTCTTACTAGAGCTTTCCAGTATAAAAATAGATTTTCAAAAAATGTTTAGGTCATTACTCAAAAATGTTTTAATTTTTTGTATTAAAATACAAAAACTGCTTTTCGGACTAGCTATGTTTTCATATATTTAGTTAGAATATTGTTCTATTTGTTGCTTTTTTTAAAAAATAAGATATTATCATATTAGATTTTTGACTTAGGTTAGAACAATATTCTAACTAAATATATTAAAATATAGAAAGTTCGAAAAAACAATTTGTGTATATTTAATACAAAAATTAAAACATGTTTAAGCAATTAGCATACCAAAGCTTTTCTCATACATACATTGTTTGTAATACAACAAACACACATACTACATATAATGATATACAAAGTATATTGATATGTAAAAATGGTTGCTTTCCAAATAGTTTTGAGTTTATAATTAATTAGGTTTACCAAATCAGCTAGGTTATACACTAAGCAGACAAATGTTTCTAAAGTTGATTTTGTCTGTTGTATGGAATGTGTCGTTTTGAGTTAAGCCAATTATCGCTTTCTTTTGCGGACAACTGAAGATTAGGGTGATGCCTACGAAACAATTGTATTAGTCTATCACGGAAACTATAAAATTTTTTGAAAAGCAACAAATAAAGTGTAACATAACAATATCATATAAGATTTCTGACTTGAGGTAGAACAATATTCAAATTTAGAACATTACTTTATATTTAAAATAATGGTCATAATAAGTACTTATGGGTAAAGTACTTATTATAACCAAGAAATAATGGTAAAATTAACTACTTATTAGTAAGTCCTTAGTATATGTGTTAAAGTTTTACAGAGAGTAAGCTGGTGGCATTACTGTTCTTCTTCTTTATTTGCCAATTCGTTTTTTGAATTTTAGCGACCAATACAATTGAAGTAGATTATATTACATTGCATGATAAATAATTTTATAAATTTTTCATAATTTCTGCAAAAGCGTCCCTATTTCTCGCCTCGCTCAGGATTAATCAAGCAGACTTGGGCAACGTCAATTACATTTCAAAATCATTCACTTGTTAAATTTTTTTATATCACTAATAATTTCAGACCCACACTTGTGAGTTTAAATGCTTCCTTGCAAAATTTAAAATTTTGTCGACACCAGACACCAATTTCTTATTTACGTCTAATTACATGTAATTGGGTGTAATTGAGTAATTGCCCTGTAATTAAATACCTAGAAGTTGATACTAATACCCATGTTTGGTATTACAAATTCCTCAAATTTTCCAAGGAAATGTTTAAGCTCACAAGCGTGAGCGTAGGTCTGAAATTATTATTGATATCGAAAAATTTCACAAGTAAAATATTGTGAAATGTAATTGACGTCGCCCAAGTCTGTAATCAAATTAGAAAAATGTTCACAACATTTTTTTTTCTAATCCATTTTAAAATCTTTTTAGTCCTGCTTGAAATCTTGAAAACTAATTAATAGTGATGGATACACCTATTATACACTCGATGGATACAAAAAAATATGCAAATAAAGCAAATAATATTTTAAATCATTTGCTCAATTTTACTAGAAAATTGAAAATTTTTATGTATATGTGAAGTTAATCAAAGTATTTCAGAAACATTTGGTAAAAACCATTTATTTTACTCAATTCGAAGTTTTCTGCTATCCAACTACATATCTGAAAAGCCATGTAAAAATTCTAACATTCTCATGATTTTCTTCTACATTTCTAAAATTTTAAAATCTTTTATCTATAAAAAATGCTTTAGGTTCTGAATATTGTTTTAATTATATAAAATACCTGATTCCATGGACCTTTTATAGTTGAAAATTAGATTTAAAGGACATTTTCTTTCTAAAAAATATTAGTTTTTAATAATTTTATCCCACAGAAATTTATAAAAATTTAAACGAATTTTTCAAAATAAAAATTATTAGTTTTACACACAGAAAAATAAAGTATCAACCAATAATATCACTTGGTACAAACATATTCAAATGTGATTTCTAAATAGTTTAGTTGGTTCAACTAAAATTCTGCTGTGTTAACCGAATATTGTTGTGATAACCAATATTTATTTGTACCAACCGATTTCAGTAACAGCAACCAAATTTCAGCTGACAACATGATGACAAAATTTTTCTCTGTGTGTAGCTTTGAATATTTTGTAAAATTTTTGGGAAAAATAATGGTGCAATTTTTTCTTCAAATATTACTACTTTTTCCCTGTCTGATATAAAATCGGATTTAGAATGCTTTTAATGTACCTATATACGAGGGTGGATCAATAATAATGATCATTTAAATTCGAAACCACACTGCCATATGAAATGCCTATGGCATCAACAATCTCACGCACTTTTACTCTTCGATCGGCCAACACCATATCGTGGATTTTTTCGACATTTTCGGGTGTATTGACCTCAATTGGCCGTTCAGCACGTTCAGCGTAATTTGTACTTGTGCGACCACAACTAAAGTCAGTAAACCAGTTTATTAACATTGAAATCGATGATGCAGAGTCCCCATAGTATTTATCAAGCTTTTCCTTGGTTTGATTGACGGGTTTCTTTCGCATAAAATAATGTTTAATGAGTACTCGAAATTCACTTTTTTCCATTTAAAATAAAATCCACGAGGTTGTATGTTTTGAACAGCTGTTAAACGCAAAGTAAATGACGGAACTTGCTCAAAATTTGACAGTTGTCTATTAACAGGTGGTACTTGATGGGAGCAGTGTTGCATTTCATATAACTACGCTGGAAATTCGGAAAGTTACGGACTTATTGATCTGCCTTGTAATATAATCAGCTGAATACACGTGAATTCTGCTTCACAATTCACTTTTTAAATATAAAATAATAAAATTATTTTTGTTAGCGCTTTTATTTTTATTATTTTTTCATTAACTTATCAAAATTTAAACCAAATATTTCTTCTAACCATTGATACAATTTAAAAATAAAAATTTCTGCGGCTAACCAAGGCTTTTTTAGAATAATACACCCTACATAAGATATTTTAATAAATTTAATTATTTTTAAAAAAATATATTAAAGGATATCAGTGCTCATTAAGGATACAAAACAGTAATTCCCGAATACCGGGATTTTCCCGAAACTCCTGGATTTTCGGGATTTAGTAAATCCTAAATTTTCGAAATTTCGAAATTTTTTCGGGATTTTTCAAGATCTTTTAGTATTTGCCTTTTTGTTAAATTTTAAAATTAATTACGTATTTTATTGAATTTCAATTTTTTTTTTTATAATTATTGGTTCACTGTAAATTACTAATTTACCACCAAAATTACCGAAATTCCCGTGAGAAAGATACACAGAGACAACACATTTGTGCTGACATTCGAATTTGTTGATTTGTTGCCAACCGAATTATTTGGTTAACAAAAACCAATACTGGAATTCTAAAAAATTCCGGAATCGTGAAAAATCCCGCGATTTTAAAAAATCATGAAATCCCGAAAAAATCGTGTGTTTTCCGGAATTTTTGAATATCAATCACGATTGGCATCCCTAGTGCTCATTGATAATAATTTACAATTTATGGTCGCTACATTTTCAATTAAGATTTTTGTACTCTACAGTAAAACCCGAACATACAAAATGTGTTTTCGTTAATGTTATGTTTAATTAAACGTTCTACTCCAAAATCGTCTAGTGGCAGATTGTTAAAGATTTTAAGATCCCCAATATAAACATGATCTTCAAGTTTTCTGGACAAGTAACATTTTTAATAAATTCGGCATTGAAAATATGAAAAAATAGGAGTGAGATTAATCAAACTAGTGTACGAATAAATCGATATAACTTTGGATCTAATCAATCAATTTTAATAAATTTAACGGCTCATAAAATAGTATTTCACACAAATTGATATTTTATAAACAACATTAAAAAAATATTTGTTTTTTATTAATATTTTTACTTTTTCAGAAATTCCAGCCATTATGGCTTTTATTGTTTCTTCACTGAACTTCTTGCTGTGAAATGAAGATTTAGTTTTAAAAGTTTTAGTATCTTTGGCGACTTGTTTAGTTTTCATCATAATTGTTTTCACCAGAGCCCAATATCTTTCTATTGGTCTCAGTTCTGGGCAGTTAAATGGATTCGCCTATCTTGGTACGAAAACCACATTATTCCTTTGGTACCACTCTACCGCTAATTTGCTATAATGAAAAGATGCAAGGTCAGCCCTTAAAAAAGTAGATAATTCATGTTTCAGAATAAATTTTTAATGCCGTTTTTCAAACGCTCTTGTATGTACAAATCGGTGTTTATAGTGACTGTTGTTTTGTAAAAAGTACTCATTTTGCTGCAAGTGCAAATTGTTTGACAAACTAGAAATTTAGTTGTAAACTTTGTACGTTTTTTGTACAAATTTTTTCTTCAACATCTCCTTTTGCATCCGCTATATAAACTTCATACCCTCAAAGCTGGGAGAAGTAATTAAGGGCGTGGGTTTCGTCATCCATTATACGACAATCATATTTTGTTACAAAATTGCGACACGGTTTTTTCGGCTCGTTCTTCCTGGAATTTCAGGTCGGCACTTTTTGCACTTTATGTGATTTTAATAATTCACTTGTTTCTCCTTTTCTGGCTTTACAGCTGATTTTCTTTTTGATAGGCTAGGATTTTTCTTCAAAAGGCCCACTATTTCCTTAGCATTATTTGTAACAGAAATACCCTTTTTAATATCGGTTCGCGGACTTCTATTAACAATACGAGTGTCATTATATTTTTTAACAATACTAGAACCCGTATTCCGTATAGCCTTTAATTTTTTTACACACAATCAAGATATATTTTCAAAGCCCACTTGAAAAGAAAATATTTCGTTTGAAGTATGTAAAAGAACATAGTGTGACTGATCTAAATCCTTACCTTTGATTGATATCACTCCTTACCTTTGACTGATCTTACTTCTTACGCGAGAAAACGAACTAATCCCGGTAGACTAACTCGAGCAGAAGTCAATCATTACTGTTGTACTTGAGGAGTGGAACGAAGTTTCTAAAGTCATCCGATTGCATGTGGTTAGACCGCGCAGTCTAACGGCATGCTGAGACATGCTTTAGAGAAACGCAAAACAAAAACATTTAACATGTTTTAAATATTACAAAAGCATGTGAATATCCTCTAAAGTAGCTAAACACTAATCATAGTTTTAAATTGACAACCCGCAATTTTTATTCTCCAATGCGGGGATTATTTTTCTTCTCACTTTGATACACTAACAACATAAATTTATTCAATACACTCAGGTGAAAATGTTCATATATTGTCGTATATTAACATATATTTTTGCATATATCAATCATATATGAACATATCTGACATATATGGAATCATATAAAAAGTTAGGGTTCATATATGGAAATGTAAGCCAACATATATGATAATATGATATGAGTTCATATATTATTTCATTTATGAATTGAATTTTCTTATTTCAATGTCAATAGCCTATATATGGAGACATATATATGAAGACCTATATATAAATACCCATATATAGAGAATCATATACAGAGAACTAGATTTTTTTAAATTTTACAATTATTATTCCAAATTGAAATCCCATAAGAACGAATTTTATAACACACATTGGTATAAACATAGACTTTTACCCCGATAGCCTTAATAACTTTAGATTCAAAAATTCTTGTCTTTATTTTGTTGTCAAAATTTATTAAAAATTGCATTCATAGACATTTAAATCTAAAGTTTTTAAGATTTATTTAAGCTTCCCGGCTAAAAATGTTCACATATGAAACCATATATTGGCGCGTATACAGTTACGGTTAGTGTCACTTTTTGGTAACACTATTTAACGTTAAAAGACAACAAATTTCTAGGGAAATTTTGCAATACTCTTTATTTTATGAATACTTTTTTTTTTCAAAGTTGGTACATTAAAGATACAGAAATTGATCTGTCTATTAGATATAATCACCATTAAGATATTTTAAATAAAAAATGCAATTATTATGGAATATTTCGTACACTTGAAAGCACTACTTTTGGGCAAAGTAAGCGCGGATTTTAGCGCTTATAAAAAGCTGTGATTTCATGGGTTTCAGTAAAATCATATTTCTTGTCTTTATTATTACGATTAAAAGTAATTTAAGATATATAAAAGTAATTATATGAATATAATTTATTTCACAGAAAATTCTACAGATATTCATTTTTTGTTGTTAAAATCTTAGACATATAATGTAATCATTTTATTTTTTACCGCTCTACGTGCTAGCTCTTCAGAAACAATTAAATGACTCATTATTTTTTATTACTTACTCGAAAATACCAAACACAATCGGAAATCCCTTAATCATTATAATCCACGATATTAAACTTTCTGCATTAGAACCTGCATCCTTATAAGGTATTAGGGTAAGCTGCTTACAACGTGCATCCTTGTTAGGGAAAACAGTAAGCTCAAATTTTTTTTTGTTTATTTTTAAAAGAAAATTATTCGTTTCTTTTGCTGCTTCTCAGTATTATGTGATAGTAAGCGCTTATATCAGCGCATTTGTTTTATCCTGCTTCTTAAAACATGAACATTTTTTACTGGGAGTTCTTGAATGTTGCAAAAAAGTTGCGTTATTATTTTCAATTTTGTATTATTTTATAAAAAAATTTTAATTTATTTTATTAAAAACTTAATTTTCTAAAAAAAAAATGTTTTGGAAATATTTCTTTAACTTTAAAAATCTAAGGCCACATTCGTCATCTGCGTCCAAAAGTCTTTTAGAAATGATAGGTCGCAACCCCGATGCATCAATTTTTTCTGATTTTGTTGAACTGTGTTATTAAAAACTTTCTAGAAAATTATGTAAACACTACAAAAGTTTGTATTGAAATAAAAATGTATTTAAATTCTGTTCATTAAAATTTTTTTTATATATCGATTATACCAGCTGTAGGGGATACCGCACGTAATAGCAACAGAATACTGCGTTTATTTTATAACTCTAACTTTTTTTGAAATTGCGGTCAACAATCAATGTTTTTTATGGGTGTTATTTTTAAATCATTGGATTAATGACACTCATACGCTATCAACAAACATTTTGTTTCCTTCTTAATGTGACGTATGAGTGTTATTTTTAATGTCTTAATTAAAAACGCTCATACGTTACAGTATTATATTGAAAAAAGTTGGTTTAGTCAGGCACAAAATTGTCAAACTTACTGGGAAAAATCGTCATCGTGGTTTAAACAATCGTCAAAATAATTTGAAATAAATCGGAATTTTTAAAGGAAAATGTATTCTTGAAAAAATTAATTTTTCTAAAATATTGCAAAAAAATACAAAATCTAACAGAGTGAAAATAACGTTAAGTGCTCTCTGTTTTTTTTTTATTAATGTTATAACAGTGAATTTTTATTGTTGATTTATATAAATTGTATGTGAGTTGTTGGTTAGTTCGTATACTACTCTACTTTTACGCTGCATAATAAATTTCAAGAAAAAAGAAATGCAGTTTTGATAACAAATTTAAAATAACCTCTAGAAAAAAAAATGCTAAAATTTACAAAAATAGACATCGAAATTTAAATGTTGCCGATCGTTTTCCATAATTTTTTAAATTTGTTTTCCTAACACACCCTACTCATACACCGTTAAAAAGCTATTTGGATTAAAAAGCATACTAAAAAATCGAATTTAAAAGCTTAATCATTTTTAAATGGATCGCGATATATCGGATAATTTAATAGAGTTTTCTTTTTTATTTTTTAAATTATTTTGCATTGTGTGTATTATAAACAAAAAAATTGTATGTAATGTGTACACTAGGCCGGGTCGATTTGTATGGAGGCAAAAAAATCGCTCAACGTTCAAGGAAAATCGTATTCTAGGGATCGAGTTAAGAAACTTTGCCAAAGGAACCATACCTCTAAAACGAATTCTGATGTCCGGACTTTTGACCCGTAGGGTGAAATTTTGAAAAAGGAAGGAATCTCTCCATGATTATGGGAGATACTTCTTCTCCGGGAGACGCGCTAGCAGATTAATGCATAAATCATCATTCTACGGGCTAAAATTTAAGTTTTAGCAGTGTTTTTTTAGTAAAATGTACAAATCTCGGGATAGAGATATTTCAGAAAGTAGGAGGAGTCTTTCCAAGATTAGGGTCTCTATTTCTTCTCCGGAAGAAATAGAGTATAAATATATTCGATTGGGTTGGATTCGATTGGGGCACTCTAAATGGTCAAAGTGGGATTTTTCAAAACCTGTCAAAAGTCGGGACATCAGAATTCGTTTTAGAGGTATGGTTCCTTCGGCAAAGTTTCTTATTTTGATCCCTAGAATGCGATTTTCCTTGAACGTTGAGCGATTTTTAAATCGACCCGCCCTAATGTACACTTTCTTGGTGGAAAAGGTTTCTAAAAATTTGTAATATCCGAAAGCTAATTTTTCCAAACAAACTGTAAAAAATAATCTAAAACCGTTAAAAAAAATTCTGGAGTCTTGTTTGTAGTTAATTAAACTTGACATAAGTTGTTTTTTTTCTCGTCATCATCTAAAAACTTTTTAATAGTGTGAAAATTAACATTTTATTTTTAAATACTCGATCAAATCCAAATTAAGCTAAAATAAAAAAAATTTTCTGTGCACACAATTCCGACAACAAAATTTCGAAACCCCTCCCCAAAAATAAATTCCTGGCTACGGGCCTGGTTCCCTATCATAATGAACTGGTGCCCTGACGTGTCTAGTGATAGGCCCCTTTACCTCAGGGTTATTTTGCTTTTTAGTTGCATGAAATTCTTTGCCCTGGTAATTAAAAACACGTTTTGCTAAAATTAGCTAAATGGTCTTCTGACCGGCTCTGTGCAATAACTCCCAGGTGAAAAAGTCCCAAAAAAAAATGAAATAAGTACCACAAATTTTTCATACGAATTTGGGAGTAATTTCAAATGAAATAATACCCAGTTCTTTTGCAGTTATTTCATTTTTTTAGAAGTTATTTCATTTTGTTATTAGGTGTTATTTCATAATGCAGTAATTCCAAAATGAAATAAGTCCCAACAGAACTTAGCGTGGGACATAGCGCCCAAAAAAATTATATGTAAATTGTTGTTGTAAAAATTTTCTTGTTTTTTGGGCAATACGACATTGATTTGGACGAAATTACATTTTTTGTTGTTTTTTTGTTTCGCCAAAATAATGACGATTTTTTGTTTGGGCGCTATGATGGTAAAACGCCTGCCGCGTTCTACGAAGGAAGGCCGCCACACGCAAAAACTTGTTTTTACAAATCCAATGTCGAATCCGTTGAAATCTTATTTTTACGACAATAAGGAATATAAATTGATCAGTCATAGCTTTGTCATTTAAACAGCTAATTGAAAAAAATTTTTCAAAATAAAATGCCATAGTACCCAAAAAAAAGTGTTGGATTTTCTGTCATTGATTTGGTCGTTATAACATATTAACATCCACAATTTTGGGGAATATGCGGACATATGCGGACATTTGGGCAATATGTCTTTGGAAATTATTTCATGATGAAATAACAACCAAAACCTAGGATTTATTTCATTTTTGTTTTGGAAATTCTTTAATTTTTTTAGAATTTATTTCACTTTTTCGAGACCGGACTTATTTAATTTTTTTAGAATTTATTTCATTGGGAGCTTTTTGCACTGGGATTTTTTGCACCTGGAACTTATTGCATAGAACACTTCTGACCTAATAATACTGAAGTTTTCTGTAAACTTACAGATTTTCTGTAAATTTTTATAGATTTTCACCTTGAGTGTATACAAATGGCTGTAATGTAGTAACTGCAGAGTTTTTCTGAGCGTAACTTTAACACAATGAAAATATATAAAATATTTTAAGTATTTTGTGTTAATTAATTTTATTTTTTCAAAAATAATTCAAACCAATAAATGAAAATCGATGATCATAAGTTGACAACCCGTTATTAACGATAAAATTTGCCATGCTTAATGGAAGTTGTAAGCATTGTTGCCAGGTTTAACGATTTATCGTCATTTTGACGATTTTTAGTACCTAAATTACTAAATGACGATTTGACGATTTTTACTTTCAAAATGACGATTTTTTGACAAACGTTTAATATGTCAGCAAAACATTTTTATTTGCTATTATAAAAAATCGATTTTTACTTCCAAAATGACGATTTTTTGACAAACGTTTAATATGTCAGCAAAACATGTTTATTTGCTATTATAAAAAATCACTGGATCTATTTTTGGATTTTTATTATTTCGTTAAAATTAAAAACTATTTTTTATTGAAAGTTTAGCAAAAAAGTTATTTTGTGGATTCATGTTAGGTTTATTTTAATTTATTTTCTGCACTTAATAACGGCAAAGACCACTGCAAATGCAGCTAAAAACAAATGAAATTTCACCTGAAAAAAGAACGACTAACATTTTAGTAAATTCAACTAACATAGTCATTTGTTTTTTACTGTTCAAAAAATTAACTACAATTGTATTATTAATGAGTGGCTCAGTCAGTACAGTAATATATAAACAAACATTAATTAGTTTTATTTTTTTAAATAAAGAAAAAAATACTGTACAAAATAAATGTAAAATTATAATACTGTAATTTAATGTGGTTTGTTTTTTAAATGAACTACAATTGTAGTCAAAAATGAAATTTCTTCTACAAATGACTGTTTTTTCATTTAAAAAATTAAGATACTGTATTACAACTGAAACAACGACAAATATTTACAGCAGAAGTTCCCTGGTATTTGCTTACTTTTTTCATGGTTGGCAAGCACTACCTTTTCATTACAATGTACGATGCTTGCCAATTCCTCACCAATGCCGTTATGAACGTTTTAAAGCTACGATTCCAATAGTGGCATGTATCTTTACAGGGTTTATTTCAAAATTCTACCCATTAAATTTTGTTACATCAACAAAATAACGTTATAAATCGTCGTTACGGTATTTTAGATTTATTTTGACTTTAACTAGTTCAAGATATTTCAAAATCAAACATGTTAAATGGAAAACTAAAACCGTTTACATAAGAAGAAACATGTCTTTAACGGAATCGCTTTTTTAAATTTCCATTCCGCTATTAGTGTTAGTGTGATAGCCAATCGTTATTATGAAAAGTTATTGAATGCCAACCCTGTTTTTTTTAATATTTATATTTTTATAAACTTTAATTAGTGTAAGATTGAGATAAAAATAAAATATTTTTTAAGTTAAAAAAAAACAACCAAGTTTTTGCGAAACAAACATCGAGTTCGAATATTCTCATTTATAAATCCAAAAATAAATCCGGCGCTTAAAAAACAGACCTAATAATAATATAAATAAAGTGTTCCAAAGTAAAACTTCAGATATCCACAATTTTTATTTGAAAATGGAAAAACATGCAGCAATAAACAATATTTAAATAAAAATAAATAATAACATAAATAATAAATAAATTTTAGCAATATTAAAAACTAACCCAAAAATATGAAATAAAATTTCAAAATCACATGTAATGCAATTTGAAACTTTAAGTCGTTAATGGAAGTCCAAATTTAATAATTAAAGAAAATAACATTGTTAAAGAATTTCTAAACTATGTAAAAGAATTTAAGATTTAAAAATTGTGCTACTGAAGTGGTTTTTACAGAATTATGTAAAAGGAATTAACAGTGGTAAGTGGTAAAGTGATATCGTTATAAAATATCATGATTTTCGAAGTTTAAATTACAGAAAAGTGTAAAAAATCGTAGTATATTACACCGATAGTACATGAGCACTTGAAATGTGAATTACATTATTATTCTTTTTTTATTAAAACTTTATCCCACTTGTAATAAATATTTTTTTGTTTTGACGATTTTTGAAAATAAAATGACGATTTTGACGATTTTTATTGGAAAATTTGACGATTTTATGCTCAACATACCTGGCAACACTGGTTGTAAGTCGATTACGTGGTGTCATCTTATGGTTGTCAACATATTAAATAAAACTTTGTTCGTTAAAATTTCGTAGAAGATTTTTGTAACAAACCTTTATTGTTAGTTCTTTTATTAAGTTAATTTTACATTCTAACTTAAATAAAATTTATATATGTAATGGAAAAAAGTGAAAGCATTTTCTATGAAAAATGAGAGAGATGTTCATTGTAAATTTCAACTAACGCCAACTGCTTAATGGGTGTTATTGTTATAACACTTGGCATGTGTCATATGAACGCACGTGTGTCTTTCAATGTCCCAACCATAGTAAAATGGACACTGTTGAAGTGTTTGATAGCCTTTAATGCAATAAAAGAAATAATTGCATTTTTGAGGATGTGGGAAAAAATCGGTGACATGTGGCAAACATTTGTTAGTGGCCGAAGGAGGTTGATTTTTTATCTGAAATGGAAAAGAAAATACTTAATACACTGATAGAATTTTCCTTCATAGATGTCAAATTTAACTTTTTTTGTATATTTTTTATGTTTTAAATCTTTGGCTATTGCAAAAATTGTGCTTTTGAGTGCATTATTTGCACGGTTTTAGTGTTTATTTTTCGTTTTTATCTGCATTTCACAGAGAGAATTTTCGTGAAATATTTCATTAAAGTGGATTTATTCATTTAATTTCCCCAACCACATTCATTTTCCCTAACCACGTGTTTGATTACTGAGAAGACAAGAATAGAGCAAAATTGATGATTAATAGGTTTTTTGTTAAAGCTCTGCTCATTATGGAGGCTCTAGCTTTTCTAAAACTTTGGGTTCTAATGAGATCTTTAGCCAGATCGAAATACTAGTATCAACCTAGCTAATATGTTTGATTTGCTTTATTTTTGTAAATATACGAAGGTTGAAAGCTCGTTATAAATTCAAAATGAAATTAATAGTGTTTACAATTAGAGAAAATCGTGTATTCTTCTTCTTAACCTCAACATTTCTAAATTAAATTTGTCAAATGCATATTAATTAAAAACTAATTGCGACTGTCTATATGACGAGAAAATAACACTGTACTAAAAAATACATTATAAAATTTGCCCTGTGGTGATGTCTCAACTTAAAACGCAAAAATTGTCAAGACTGAACGTAAAAACCATACGTCAATCTGATATCGTTGGGAAATAGAGACGAAGGAGATTATGAAAATAAACAAAAATCTAAAAATAGAATATTTATGTTTGTTAGTGTAGTCACTTCTGAGTATAATATACCATAACAGCAAAGCTAATAGGAAAGGAAACTGCAATTTAGCTGCATTACATTCGAGGCCATAGTTGGGTGTGATTACTAATCGGTCATGACATGGTATTGTTACTTTTGTAATGTAAGAAGAGCGCAGGTTTGATTTCTACAGCCGCAGGTTGTTGAAAAATGTATCATATAGAGACAATCTGACAAATATAAGACACAAATAATAATACAGTTTAAATGGAAAATCACTGATGGCGCCTGTCCATAAAAAGGCAGAAACTAGTCTAGTCTGATTTAAAAATTAATATTGTTTATAATTTTTAGAGAAAACCGTTTATTCTTCTTCTTAAGGACAATGCTTTTAATTATAGGCCAATATCGAAATTGTGTAATGTTTCTAAAATTTTAGAGCACATTGTTTTTGAGAAAATGTATTTCTCTGTTAAAAATTTTATTTCTTTAAATCAACATGGTTATTGTATTTCTAATCTTGAGCATGGTTTGCAGATTGATACAATATATACAGATCTAGCCAAAGCCTTTGACAGGGTTTCACATTCTATTTTACTTCATAAGCTGCATTTAATTGGTTTCCACTCAGTATTTTTAAAATGGATAAAATCTTATTTTAGTAAGCAAACTTGCTTTGTTACAATGGAACATTCTAAATCATATATGTATATTGCTACATCTGGAATTCCTCAGGGTAGTATTTTGGGTCCACTATTTTTTATACTCTTTATTAATGATATAACTTCTCAAGTCATATGGTCCAAAGTATTACTATATGCTGATGATCTTAAGATATTTTTGAATGTTAACTCTCTTATGGACTCCTGTCATTTACAAGCGGATTTAGACAGTATCGTTAATTGGTGTTCAAATAATTGTTTAGAAATAAACGTTTCTAAATGTTATCACATGTGCTGCACTAAACGTGTAAATCCTATTTATTATTCTTATTCAATAAATAATATTCTTTTAGAAAGGGTTACTGAAGTTACTGATTTAGGTGTTATTTTTGATTCAAACTTTTCTTTTTCTAGCCACATCAATTCTATTATCCCTAAAGCATACTCCTTGCTTGCCTTCATTAAAAGGAACTGTCGCGATTTTTCTGATGCATATACCTATAAATTGGTTTATACATCTTTAGTTAGGTCCAAACTAGAATATGCTTGCATAATTTGTAATCCTTATGCTGCGGTACATATTACTAGGTTAGAGAGAATTCAGAGAAAATTTATTAAATATTCAGTTCAAAACATTATTTTTGATTCTATTCCTCCATATATTGATAAGTGTAGACTTATACAATTGAATGAGGTTCTTTCATAGAGGTGCATCTAGGTGCGGAAAGCTTTCTGTCTGCTATTCACTTGGAAATAGCAAGAAGCGATTCCTTTATTGAAAAATCTAAGCAGCTCACTACGTCCGGTTTCTAGTAAACCACGTATTCCCTGGAAATGTCGTTCAAACACCCGTTTGTCGGCAGCTAAAGTGAGAAGGCGGTCAATTGATGCCCGACTGGCAATAATATCAATGCGTCTCGGGTAATTAGGTCACAATAACCGTGACTGAAACTCATTTGATTTAAACTTCACCTGCCTAGAGGTTGTTGGCAGCCCCAACACTAGGATCGGATGCTGTGGTCTAACCAATCGCACATTTTAAAATTAAAAGGATTAACGAAACAACACAAATACAAACGGATTTAACGGCACAACCAATTGGCTATCGAATAAGGACAAGAATCGGAACATGGAGTTGCTAGAAGGTCCAATGGGAGTAATGTAATTATATTAATTATAAGTACATTAACTAAAATAAAAAAAAAAAAATACAATTGAAAACTGTGGAGTATAGAAGGACTATGTTGTCCCAATTGTTTATTTTCAAAATAGTTTGTGGATTGATTGATTGCCCTGACCTACTTAAACTTCTTAGTTTTAATATACCACTTAGAAGATTGCGTAATAATGAATTCTTTTTTGTACCAGTTCATAGACAAAATTATTCAATTAATGAACCAATTGTTCGGGCTTTAAGTGAGTTCAATAGAATTGTACAGTTCAGGTCATATAAGATTTTTGTGATTCTTTATATAAATTTAGAAATTACCTAGATTTAATTTACTTTTAAGATCTAGTCTGTAAGGAAATTGTATTCCATAGACTTAATAAATAAATAAAATAAAATAAATATTTCTAAAGAAAATTCATTAATGTTGTTAATTTTTTCATTAAACAATTTTATCGTTTATTCATTTTCAAATTCATTAAATTAATAAAAATTAAAAAAAAATTTTAAAAAAAAGTTTAGTGTAATTTTTTAATGTTGAAATAATTTAAAATATCTCAGTTTTGAGACATGCTCCTATACAAAATTTTGTGAAAGTAGCGTGTTTTTACACATTTTTTGGTTTCTTATATGTAAATATATATTATAAATTCAATGTTGTTACGTGAATTTCAAAAAGCTTTCCAACGATATATAATGCTATACACATTTAATAAACACAAACGTGATAAAAGCCAAAAACATATTTTGCAAGTACCTCGTATCAAAATATTATTAAATCAATCAAAATATGTTTTCCAGTTTAAAAGAAGACAGTTATTTGTGCAGTAATGCGTTTGTAGTTATTTTGACTGCAACTGCAGTTGTTTTACTTAGAAAACATATTTTCAACGTTTTTGAGGGTTGGTTTTTTAAACAACCTACCAAAATTACAGCATTGAGGTAACAGTTATTTTATGCAATTGTTTCGACAAAGTGTTTGTGTATCAAAAGATACAAACACAAACGTCTGCAACAAGCATCTTGTTCATACATTTTTTCTCTTTTATCTTTAGTGTATGTAAAAAAGGGTGTTAAACTAGATAGACGAATAAAATTAAAACGCTGTAAATTTTTTTTAAATAAATAAAATATTAAGGTAAGACTTGAAATAGAAAATATATTTATTTACCTGAGTATTATTAAATGTTGTATTTCTTTTCTTGTAGCTATTTAATATTTGTTTATGAAGTCAATGTGACGAAAATAAATACGAATGACGAAAATAAATAAAAAGCAACATTACATCTCTTAAAGCTGGACAATTGGCAGAAATGATTTGGAAAAATAGCGTGAAAAGTGAATATTTAAAAGTGATATTTTATGTAAATATAGTTTTCCAATAGTGTGTTTATTAAATAATAAAATCAGATAAACAATATTTACAAAAAGCTTTTGTTTTATAAATATTTGTTATCAATACTGGTAATGTTGTTTTAATTGCGTTTGTAGTTGTTTTTACTACATTCGACAGTTAAGTTATGACAGTTGAAATAACTACACATTGCAGTTTATTTAAATGCAATTGTAGTGTACACCTTTTCAACTGCAAATGTAGTTATGTAAACTACCATTTGCAATTGATTCTACCGACATAATTTTCTTAGTGTACTTTAAGGAAATGTATTTTTAAAACCGAATTTGATACTCTGAATTCTTATTAGCGTGTCCGTAACCGAGACCCGGTTTACCGGTGTTTAATTTTCAAAAAACCAGACCGGTTTCGAATATTTTGCATTTATAGATGTTCGCGAAATTCGGTTAACTGGTTACGTTTTTAACAAGATATTTTACTTAATACCCTGACAAAACCTTTAAAAATGCGGTATTTTTATGCAACATTCGAATTTTTGATTTTTTTTTTTACCATTTTTCGCAATTTTTTCCTATCCTTTAATTTGTCCATTATACACAAATTTAGCATTAACTTAATTTTGCTTTTCGGCTTTAAGTGAAGTCATATGCAATTACCTTAATTTCGGAAAAATTCCGTTTATCTTTGAACCCCTATGATTTCCAAATCGAAGTTTTTATATGTTGTATGTGAAACTTTGAGTTAATAAAAAAAAAAAATAAAATTCATAAAATTGAATTATGTTTTTGATTTTTTGAGATATTCGCGAATTAAGGTAATTTTTTCAATTTCGTTATCCTTTTCGCGAAACAAATAAGTTTTTGCGCAGCACTCTAAAACTATCAATATTTATTTTGTAGAAAAAAATTCAAAAACTTAAAAAGAAAAACATTTAAAAAAATGGCAACATATGTATATATTTAAATATATTTAGAAAAAGTAAAGTTCAAGACAGGGACCGTAATTATTATTCCATTTATCTTCAAAGTCTAATGCAAAAAGTTATGTTGTGACTTTTATTTTTTCGAGCAAAAATAAAAATTATTTTATGACTTTTATTTTTTTGATCCTAAAATAAAAGTTATTTTTTGACTTTTATTTTTTGAGAAAAAAAAAAGTTATTTTTTTATTTTAATTTTTAAAGCAACTTTTTTCTCTTCTTGTTTTAAAATTTATGGCAATTGACGTTATTTTTATCGGGATTACTCACATTTTGTTGCGTTTGTTATAAGCTTTTCAAAAATAAAAATAAAGTTTATTTTAATGCATTTTTGAAAATAAAATAAATTTTTATTTTGCGACAAGTCAAAAAAAAAAAACTTTTATTTGTAGTCGAATGGTCAAAAAATAAATTTTATTTCTGCTCAAAACAATAAAAGTAAAAAAAAAAAAAACTTTTATTTTTGCCCAAAAAAAAAAAATTTGAAAAATAACTTTTATATTTGCTCGAAAAAATAAAAATTTAAATTTTAAAAAGCAAAGCATTTTATGGAAGACTTCTGGACAAGGATCAATACGGTTTACTTAAATCAGTTCTCCGACATTTGCCTCTATATGCTTTTTTTGTTTAAATTTAAAAATAACTGTTATTTTCGGACCCTGGTTAAGGACCATTATAATAAGCGATCAATCATTCAAGTCGGTCACTAGTTTTTAAAATATATCAATTTAAATATCGACATGTCGGAACATTTTTCATGTTTTTCTTTCAATTTTAAACACAAATAACTTGAAAAAAAAAATTATAACACTGCACAACAAATTCATGATCAATGGTTGTATCCCGAATAAAACCAACGGAAAATGAAAGTAGGACCAAAGAGTTTTGAAAAATTAGCTCGGATTTCGTTTTAAGTTGGGCTTTTTTTCAGGCAAATTTTTTGTAGTTATTTACATATATCATTAAAATAAACTACACCAAGTGAAAATGGTATCATATCATTATGGGCTTGTATATGATCAAATATGTGTATAGCTGATCATATCCATATGTATGACCATATGCAGTTTAATATATAACCATAAATGATCTCATATATGACCATATATGATCTGATGTTAGCATATATGAAGCGTATATGAGCATATATCATTTATGACCTTATAATCATTTATGACCATATACCCTCAAATTCGGATCTGAATGAATTTATGATCTTTTACTGAATTATATGTGGTGATATATAATCAGCTATATTTATGTATGATCACATATAAGGTCATATATGTACATTAGAGTGGCATTTTTTTCAACTTTAGATTTTTATAAATTACGAGTATTGTTACGATTATTTTAGAACTAGGTTTAAATGTTAGGTGCTGCGAATTTGAGAGTAATCGGATAGCATTAACTCGGGGCGCCCCGTGATCAAGGTTTTCTATTTTTGAAAATTTTTCTTAAACTGCTTTAATAAAAATATTTCTTGCGATACAGAATTTTTAATTAAGCACAAAATTTCAAATCGGACTTACATTTTTCGAGATATTGCAAACAGAAAATGTACATATTAAAATTGTTATACCTTTCAATTTTATACACATAATTATTGAAGAAAACTTTACTATAACTTTTGATTTTAGTTAATAAATGGATTGATTGATGTCAAATAGTTTAGTGGTGTGAAATTTAAGAGAAATCGGATTTCTTAACCATTGCACACAAAACCTCTGATATATGAAAAAAAAAAATTTTAAAAAATATAATTTGTGATGCATCATCTCTAACTTCAGACATAGTTATGATGAAATAAAAGCATGTTTTGTGTAGAATTGGAGTGCAAAAAAAAAAAAAATCTATGATAATTTTTAAAAAATTTCTGAAGTAGAGGAAAAAGACGCTGTTTTTAGTGAAAATCAAATCGCAATATCTCGAAAACCATTAGTCTGATTTTAATTTTTTTTTAAATATTCGTGTTCAGCATGTCAAAACTAATTGAAAATGAGCAAGACATATTTTTATTAAAACAATTTAAGATTTTTCTCAAATTTGCACCAAATAACTTTTAGACGTAATACACTCAAAAAAATAAGTTAGTAGAAAAGTTAGTAAAACGTCTTGTAAATCAGGTATACTATTTTTTATCAAAATTTTTTGCTAAAATCGTGTTTTCAGCTAAAATTTTTGTTATACTTATTCAGCACTTAACTGTTTTATACTAATGCTTTACTAATATACTAATGTTTTACTAAATAATTTTGCTAAACAAAAATTGTGCTGATAAGCACATTAGTAGTGTGGACGCCAACCAGATTGAAAGATATACGCAGAATGAAGCAGATGTCGCGGCATGACAAGATGTAGTAGAGAAGAGGAAAATGATACTAAAAAGTACAACTCTAATAAGACATATAAAAAAATCAACCATGGAAGACTTTTGTATCTGTTTTTCATACATAAAACTAAATTGAGGATTAAAATAACTTAAATTTTGCGTTGTCACCGGCTTGTGAAAATAATTGTCTATTAATTAAAAAAAAAGACAAAATAAAATATTTATTTATTTAAACTAAATGTTTATATGTGTGGTCAAATTGCAAACAAACATATACAGAAATGTAGACAGAGTAAAGTGAAAGACAAAGACACACATCTTAGGTAGATTTTTTTTATGGTTCCGTTTTCTTATTGCAAAAAGGGTTGTTTTTTTCGTTTCGTTTGTTTTTGTTTATTTTTTCATTTCGTTTCTATAATTATCTTCGGCAGTTGCGAAAGCATCATTACGATAGCATCATTAAACAACCTTGATGTAAGTAATTTAAAGACAATTTTTGTTATGTTATACATATTTATTTCTATATATTTTCAGATATTAAATAAATTCATGTCGTCAATGTGGAAAAATGAAAATTTATATAGGTCGTTATTATAGTAAATTATTTTTAAAAGAATCACAAAAATATGTTTTATGATTTTCAGCAAATAAATTAACTAAATTACAATTTTTCTACAAATTTTTTGCGTTTTTTTCAGTCTACTAAAATTCAGCAAAAAATTTATTAATTTTTAGCAAGGCTTTTGTATTTCTAATCTACTAAGTGTTAGCAAAACTTTTGCTGAATCTACAAATTTTGCTGCTAAAAATCAGCTCGCTGATTTTCAGCAAAAGATTTTGCTGACATTAGCAATTTTTTTGCAAGCATCCTCCTGACTAAAATTTTGCTGACTCAGCAAAATTTTTTGCTGACTTTACAAACTTTTTTTTTTGAGTGTGCTACAATAATCTGAACAATAAATTTATAAATAATTTGTCCAAAAAAAGTTTTCTTCGCACAAAAAAATACAGCTCTAATGTCCATATTTGCCCATATATGCAACCATATATGAACATATATTTACATATATGAACTTTTTTAATCGGGCTGTGTCAATAATAAGTTAATGTTGTCAATACA
Organism: Delia radicum; assembly: GCA_021234595.1. Taxonomy (NCBI): domain Eukaryota; kingdom Metazoa; phylum Arthropoda; class Insecta; order Diptera; family Anthomyiidae; genus Delia; species Delia radicum. Next base: position 102,996,005 of record CM037853.1, on the reverse strand, counting down.
CAAAAAAAAACAACGCATTTCATTTCCTACGAAGGCATGAAATTATTGCTTCTTAGAGCACACGCAAGAAGCGCTTTTCCCCTGCTAAAAAGAGATATGACAAGGGGGACATAGCGAACGAAATGCATGCCTTCTAGAATTGATTTAGGAAGCACTCAGTAATTTACTAATGCCTTCCACAACTGCTTCTGGTTAAGCACTGTTATTTGCTGCGTATTGTATCAAAAAAAAAAAAAAAAAAGTTCAAACTGTTTAACAGACATACCTTACAATGAGCATTTTCTGGAAAATCACATTTTCCTGTTAAACCATTAAAATGTAAATGATCCATACAATGCATTTCCAAAGCATGGCTATGATAACAAACATAATAATCCGCACATGAATTGCTACTGGCAATTAAAACAATTTGATTAGGATCATCTACCGAAGGACATGAATCTTTAATAACTGGCTGTATATCTAAAACGCCCATAGTTGTTGAGACAGCTGCATCAGGAGTAGTTGTTACTGTAGTAACGACTGGCGCCAATGTAGTTGTAACTTCTTCTGGCTCTTCGGGTTCTTCCTCACCACCTTCAACATCATCCAAAGGACAATAGACATTTTCTTTAGCATCGCACGCTTCATTTTCAGCATCAAAATACTCTCCTTCACCACATTCATCCATTATCGAATTATCACCGTCACAATAAATATACGACGCACAACTATCGGGACTGGCGACATAAGTATCGGCAAGACCTTCACATTCTTCATAAGTTTCAGCCTTTAAAACCGTCAATAAATGGGTAACACTTATAATTAAAATTATTAGTAAACTATTTCTTAACGGCATTTTTCACTTGTTTCTAATTTTATTTTTTTATTTTTCTTTCAAATTTAACTTCAACTAACCCGTCACTTGTTGCTTTTTTATTGTTTTATTGCAAAATCATTTCGTAATTTCTTCGTCTGATGATTTTATAGATTTTTTTCGGGTAAAATAAAAAGCTAAGATACGATTTTTATCATTTATTGGAAAACTGATGTTGCTTCCAAAAAAACAGTTGCATGTTCTGTTTTCATATCTTATTTTTAAAAACTATTTTTTAAAATACCCGATTAAAAAAAAAAACAATATGAAAGAAATATATCAAATTTGATATAGCCTTATGTCTTTGATTCGAAAAATGGTGGATCACATTGTATATACATGGATTATATTACATTGCGTTTGATATAATTTGACACGATTCAATCTAGTGAAAATAATTTTTTTTAATTTAATAGAGGGCTAGGTATTATGGTCCGATTACACTAGTTTACAAATTTTAAAAAATTGTATATTCCCAGCCAGCAAAACTTTGAAGCCCACAAAATACAGGACACTAAAATGACTTTAAAAAACTGATGAAGTTTGAGCCCTCTTGTTTTGTAATCAAAAACGGTTCTAGTGTTAATATATTTTTTTGAGGTTTTAAAAACACTCTAAGAGCCTTCTTAAAAGAATCAGAATCTTAAAAGAAGGGAAATTATTTTATCAAAAAAAAAATAATGAAATATGTTTCAGAAAAGAACGGGAATTATAGTTTTTTTTCAGCCATCCAAAAAGGCTCAACAAAAGTATTGTTTTTGGAATAAAGAAAATGTTTAAATTATTTTTAATTGTCAATTTTCTTGTAAACAAAACAAAAACGTATAATGAAATTGAAAATTATTCAAGTTCGAGGCCATACTTTTTATTTCTTTATTAGGATATTGTCCTAACAAATAATGCAAACATCAAACATTCATATAAACTAGTTATCCCACTAAATGAGAACTATTATATGAGCTCGAAATTGAAGATTATCACCATTGATCAAAAAAAAAAATTGAAAACTTGTTCATTATGTGCAAGCTCTACCTTTGGTAGATATACAATACACGCTTTTTGTTTTATTTTCCTTTTTATTTTTACACTTGTTTTGTTTTATTTAAAAGCAAGATGTAAAGGGGAAGTAAACTAAGACCGTACTTCGTATTTTTTACAAGTTTGATATAATTTTTATTGAAAATAAAAATTATGTTTTTTCGACCTTTATTTATAATAATTTTTTGGCTCAAAAATTACTCAAAAAAGACTGCAATTTATGAGGGAAATTTTCCTTGACATACTTATTTCTCTGAATCATTTTTGAATCCAAAAAGAAGACATTTTTTGGATGAACAACTGTCATACAAAAAATTGATTTTTTAATAATATTTTTTGATCCCATTTTTGACTCATTTTTGCTGGCTGGGTTACCAACATGCAACTATTTTTTTATTATGTATTTAGGCCTCCTTTACCCGCAAATCGAATTAAAAAAGTTTTTATGGAGTAGTTTTTGAAATATTTTAAATTTTTTATTTTTTAATTTTAATTATTGAATAATTTGACTATTTTGACTGTACATAGATTTAGGATTAAGCTACATCGGTCAATTGAATTAACAAACATATAAAATTTTGTGCGCAACATATTTTAAAATCGGTTCATTACTTCAGGACCTATGGTTCGAAATTAAACGAATTTAAAATGAAAAATTTTGAACAAATATATAAGATATTTTTTACAGTTTTGTTAGTTTTTTGTTTTTATATACATTGAGATTATTTTTATGTTATTTTTAATTTTTAACGAGCTTCCAACCTCCGTATATTTACAAAAATAAAGCAAATCAAACATATTAGCTAGGTTGATACTAGTATTTCGATCTGGCTAAAGATCTGATCAGAACCCGAAGTTTTAGAAAAGTTAGAGCCTCCATAACTAACTTTTCTAAAACTTCGGGTTCTGATGAGATCTTTAGCCAGATCGAAATACTAGTATCAACCTAGCTAATATGTTTGATTTGCTTTATTTTTGTAAATATACGGAGGTTGGAAGCTCGTTAAAAATATAAGAAATTTGTTTTGTAATGAAAAATACAATATATTTGCTTTCTTAAACTTAGTACTTCAATAAAGAAAATAAGTCATCCTTAAAGAAAATCTTTGAATAAATACCAAAGTTATGACCATGTTTGTAAAAGTATCCAAATATTAATCATGCATGTAGCATTGTCGCAAATATTAACCCTTTACTGCATGACACTCTAGATCTTAATGAAAGTTTTATATTTATATAGTGAATGGAAAATAAGTGATCACCATTTTGCGGCATTTTGCGATATTTTCACTTTTTATGATTTTATTAGCAAAAAACTGACTTAAAATATAGCGAATATATAAAAACCAAAATCTGTTCATTGGAAAGCTTACCAGTTCAACTGCATATCTAATTAGTTTGGTTAATAACTTTTTAATTATTACTGCCCATAAATTTTAAACATTTAAAAATTATAAAAAGAGTTTTTTTTTGGAATCACCGTATTTTTCATTTTTTCCAATATTCTCGCTACAAAAAAGTGTATATCTCCAAAATTTGGTATTGTTTTTGACAAATAAGCTGTTGAATATTACAGTAAAGATGAGGAATTATCGTACTTAATAAAAAATTTCTCTAGGTTACTTATATCAGGCGCTGCATTCAGTCAAATTATTCGTTACATATATGTAACACCATGCAGTAAAGGGTTAAAATATATCGATGAAGTTTGGCGCACTACTTTTATTAGTCCTAGGACGAACCGCACTAATTTTGGGTAAAATCTGCCCATGTTTAGATTTAACTCCCATGTAACGGTCCCACCAAAAAATTGTCTTATATGCTCATCCACACTCTGCAAAAACCCAGTTTTAATGTCACTTAAAAGATGTTTTTTAAAAAAAAAAATACTTGAAAGTTCGACATTCATCGTATATCAGTTTATGCGTCTTCAAAAGCTCTTTCATTTGGTACCCCATTTGTCGGAATTATACCTGAAACAATTTGAAATAAGCCGAAAATACGTAAAATTGTATAATTTTTCACCCCACTTTTAAGCCCCTAAACATGAGATTGGGCTTCTGAAAAATACGTGTTTCTTATTTTTCCTTTCTTTATCACATATCCAAATTTCATTAAGATCGCAGAGAACCCATCGGGAGACTCCCCTTGTAAGATATTCCGATGATATTCGACCCACCAACAACGACTTTTGGTTTTAGTTATAATCGGTCCATGTTTGTACCTAGTGCACCTATAAAAGTCCGCCAAAAAAATTGGCTAAATTAGTATAGATGGCGGCAGTAGAAAAAATACTTTGGTGAAAAGTGGCAACCGTACATCCTAGACATCAAAAATAAACGATCTCAGTGAATTTGTAAACATGGAAAAAATTGGTCACCGTTGAAAGGTATCAGACCAGCCAATATTAAAGCCGATCTATATTCTACTGTTTAGGAGTCTGCTCTTTCGTTTATGACTATAAAATAATAGGTGTCGGAGTTTAAATGAGGCCTTACGAGGCCGTACGAGCTACCAAGACGAACACCGTAGAGGTCGACCAATTGTCATGTCCACGGCTAAGAAAATCCACAATATGGCATTGGGTGATCGTCGCAACGATCATCCAATAAGGCGGAAGGTGCGTGAGCTGGCTGAAATCATAGGCATTTCAAAAAGTACTTTACATCGCATATTGATCGAAAATTTGGAGATCAAAAAGCTGTGCACAAGATGGATGCCGAGTTTGCTCACAATAAAACAAACACAGCGTAGTGAAGTTGGCGATGTTTCACCGGAATAAAGAAAACAGACAGACAACAATGATCGAGAAAAATAAACGTGGTGGTTGTTTTTCAAATGTGTATCCATTTTTCTGTAGAAATGATTAAACATTGTTTTTCTTTTCTTTCAGCTTTTTAATATTTTCAAACAATTCGACATTGCATTAATTACGAAAACAAGAAACAAAACAAACACAAACAGGCAAAAAAGATATAAAAAAAGTGAAAAATAGAAGCAATATTAAGTGCATTTATAGGGTGTTTCCAATGAAATTAAATGAAGAATACTTTTGTTTTTATTTAATAAATTAATGGTTAGCGCGTTGAACTATTACACAGATGGTCCCGGGTTCGATTCCCGGTGACGACAACATCAATTTAGTAAAATAATATGTATGAGTTTTCTATCACTTATATGTATCGCTGCGCCCACCTTCGGTGTTCCCATAGCACTTAACCCCACCGAAGTAAAATAATGAATCAGGGCTATGAAACAAAAATGTTCAATAAATTCGCCAACTCTATATCAGGTGGCGAGCAACAACTGTTCTAAGATTTATCTACTCGCGCAATTACAGGGTTGCCATGTTTGAAGCCCTTCATCTTTCACCACCTTTCTCTCCACTATCCCCTTTCCAAAGGAAGCAACACATTAATTAATAGGAAGAATTTCCTGAGTGTTGATTCTCTTTTAAAAAAAAAAAAAAAATATATTGGCAATAGCGAGAGTTATTTCAGCAGCATTTATTTTAAACATAAATTCTTCTAAATTTTTGTATATTGACTAAATTTCGGAACACAGCTGTAAATATTTTTTTTTTTGTTTCATATAGTTTGAAATATATGCTATGAAAATTTTGAACAGTCTGTAATCAGGCCTAAATATTTTTTTCCAAATTTACCATTTTTAATTTTTGTTGAAAAGATGATTTTTCCATGTAATTTCGACCAATAGGTCAAAATAGCTTGATCCTAAAACGAGATTTTCGGATTTAGGAGGAAAAATAAAATATTCGCATGTTTGTAACATTTTTGCTGTAAACTAGTGTCATTAAAAGCCCAATTTAAATTCAACGTACAGTTAAATTTTAATTTTATATAACAATAAACAAATTTGTATGTCAAACTAAAATTGTTGGAGTTTGATATGTTAAATTGTTATGTTCATTTAAGATGATTTCAATAGATGTGCTCAATTAACCTGTTGTAAGTTACAATTAAATATGCCATTTTATGAAAATTTACAGTGGGAAGTAAAATTGTCTTCTATATTAAATGACGTCATACTATATTAAATTTTACAAAACTGGTTCACACTATTTAAGATTATGAAATAATATTTTTACTCGGGTATATTTAAAATATCGTATTTAACCTTGTTTTATATAATGTTATCAAAAGTTATATCTACACTAGAAATTTGAAGAGCCAATCAATAAGATTTTTAAATGATTCATAAAAATTATTAATTTTAAAGATATCAACTGTATGGACTTGTCATTCAGAAATCTTCAGCAAAATTAGCCGCTTATGAAATGACGAAACCAATTTTATTCTCCAATTTTAAAAATTTTTACATTATTGTTCTTAGTAAACTTCACAACAAATAAATTCAAACCTTTTTAAAACCTCGTATTGTTGTAAATTTGAAAGCGGTCAAAGTTACAAGCGCTAAATGGGAGTAAAAAGTCTTTCGCTCTAAGGTCGCTACCAGGGTTGGCAAACGTTTCATTCGGTTATCGGTATTTTGTGAATAACGGTTTTTGTTTTTGAATAGTTTGTTAGGGTATTTTATGGTTGAATATTTCGTTAGGGTATTTTATGGTTAACGTTATTTTAAGTTATTTCGTTCGGTCATTTATTGTTGTTATGTTATTTTACGTTATTTCATTAGCATATTTAAGGGTTAACGTTATTTTACGTAATGCTTTAGTAAATTTTACAGATGATAGCAATATCTATCACACCAAAACTAATGGATTACGTTAAAGTACACTAAAACACTATTCATTCCATGATAAATCGCCACAAATCTGACCAAGGATGTTCCGATTTTCTTAATACAATATTTAAAACAGGAAGACTATATGAAGCCATATACACATTTCCTTCTTTTTTTAAGGGGTATGACCGCTACTCAGACTTGGGCTAAGTCAATTACATTTCATAATCACTCACTTGCGAAATTTTTCTATATCATTAATAATTTCAGTTCTACGCCCACACTTGTGGGCTTAAAAGCTTTCTTGGAAAATTTTCAATTTTGCCAATACCAGATAGGGGACATAATACCAATACTTGTGTATTTAATTACAGACCAATTAGTTTTTATGTCTAATTACATGTAATTGGGTGTACTTGAATAATTGACGTGTAATGAAATACCCAGATGTTGATACTAATCCCCATGTTTGGTATTACAAATTTTCTAAGGAACAGTTTAAGCTCACAAGTGTGAGCATAGGTCTGATATTATTAATGATATAGAAACATTTCACAAGTGAATGATTGTGAAATGTAATTGGCGTGTCCCAAGTCTGCCGCTACTAATGAAGTGCATTGTGTTGATATTAGGAAAATAGGTTCCTGTCTTAGAAAAATTTAAGTTCTATTTTTTATAAAAATGTATACATTATGGAAAAAAAATATTTTCAAATCGTGGTGGGGAGGGGGGAAAATGCAAAATACATTCCAAAACTCCAAGAACAGTAAAAATGCATTTTTAGAGAGAATAGTTTGTTTTCTGATTACAGATAGTAAAAGAAAACAATCCCGGATTTCAAAAGACTTTTTAATTTTTGAAGTAGTCAGTTTAGAAACTGCCGGTTCACTGATTTTCAAAAGTTTTTGAAAAATAACAACGTGAATGAAATCGCGAGTTTTCAAATTTTTAAGATCTAAAAACGGAATTATCACTATTGCTCCATAGAGTCTTCCTGTGGACAATGTGAGTAAGTCAGATGACATGAGTTCATAAAACGCAAATTTTTCAATGTTCGTTCATTGAATGAACGATATGTATGCTTCTATGTATTTATAATTTACAAAATGGACCCTTTTGCACTTTTTTTAAATAATTTTAAACTAATGATGTTTTAAAGAGAAATAAATAATGTATTTCGTTACCGGTATTTTAGAATTATTTCGTTAGGGTATTTTAAGGTTACCGGTATTTTAGAATTATTTCGTTAGGGTATTTTACGGTTATCGGTATTTAAAGTTATTTCGTTAGGGTATTTTAAGGTTACCGGTATTTTAGAATTATTTCGTTAGGGTGTTTTACGGTTATCGGTATTTTAGAATTAATTCGTTAGGGTATTTTACGGTTATCGGTATTTAAAGTTATTTCGTTAGGGTATTTTAAGATTATCGGTATTTTAAGTTATTTCCGTGAAACGGTATTTAATTGTTATCGGTATTTTAGGGTTAGTGTTTGTCAACTATGTTTTTACAGATATAAAATTGGAATGAGAAGGTTATATCCTTAATTTTAAAGAAAATAGTTAGGGAATGATACTAATTGTGGCCTGTTCACTAAAGTGGACATTTCGTTCTTTTTTTTTGGGTTGTTACTTGAATATCAAAACTGTCAACTATCTCTGCAATCACTATTTTAAAAAAGTATCACCTTTTTTTTATTGTGGCATTTCTAAAAAACGCAATATAAAGTGTAATTTTTCGTAAAAACAAAAGGTGATAACAAACAAGTCTTAATGAATTTTCCAAGTCGGATTTCTTCAAACAGTAAGAATTTTATTCACAATTTCAATAAAACTAGTTGATGTAACAAAAATTTATATAATGTTCCCTAAAGTGAACGTTTGATATATATTCTTTTTTTTTATTTTTTTTCAAAGTTTTAGTACTTTGTAAATAGTTTACGCATCACAACGAAAAAAATCGTTTGTTTACCGCAATTCGAACAATTTAGCATTACATATCAGCCTTGTTCAACAAAAGAGTCATAGCTCAAAATGTTTAAAAATCAGTACAGACAGTGGTCATATGTAAAAATATTAGATCGTTCTCTGTACCCTTTAGCAACAAAATAACCCGATCTAAGATTTTTACAGTGGGAGATGACCACTAAATGTCGTTTTCTTGTAAATTGGATTTTAGTTATGTCCCTTTTGTTGAGCAAGTGCGATATGCTAACCAATTAAGCAGCTTTAAACGACACATAAAATGGGCTTTTTTTAACTATAGACCAAAACCAGGGGATGCCCCTACTTTTGCAGTGCAATCTGTTGATATCAGAAAAATAGGTTATGGGGAGGGAAATAGGGTGTAGTGTCTATGGATATTTGACTTGAATTTCTCTAAAATGTACGTGTCAGGAAAGACGTCTGCGTGGAGTTTATTACACATACGGGTGGTTCGACTAAAGCACGAATTCTCTCTTTAATGCGTTGTGCGATCCACTGGACTAACGACTAAAAACGGGTGAGATCTACTGGACAAGCGTGTGTTACGAACAAAAACACGGGACCTAGGGATAAGTTCACTTATCCACTCAGAAGATTTCCCATTGTAGTATCGATAGAACAATGACAATTAACCAACATTCCGACGATTCTCCAACGAATAAATAGTGCTGGATAGTCTATTGTCATTAATGACCGCCACACGGTCCAAAAGCTCCAAAATAGACTTTGAAGTCCCTGCCCATATATGGAAGCTGTATGAAATATGGGTGGTATAAATAGTAAGGAGATCAGAGGGAGTGAAGTTATTCTTGCACCGGTTAAGAAACCCAAGACACTTGAATGCTTCTTTCGACACGTGAATAATGGGATTTTTCCAGCGGACATCACATTGAATTCTCATGCCCAGAACATCAAGAGATTCAGATTCCTAAATATTGACACCACCAATGAATACAGATGACATTGGTGACTCCATGTCCCTATGGGTCAACAAACAACATTGGGTCTTGCGAAAATTAAAATCGGTCCTATTTGCACGACCCCACTCAGAGATTGTAATTAGGTCTTGATTGAGTGCGTCATTCATAATCCGCCTTTTGAATCCAACCTCCACAATACTTGGCCTGTAATTGATGGAAAATTAATGGAAAGTTTTGCTGTCATCTGTAAAAGAGAAGATTGGATTGGAAGCTACACATAGAAAGTCGTTTATAAAGATAAGAAAGAGTGAAAGATAAAAAACGGAACCTTGCGGTACCCTTGCATTTAACTAAATCTCATCCGATGAAAAGCCATCTGTAACAATTCTTATAGTGCGATCTCTGAGAAAACTTGATATGAATCAAGAGAAGGCACTAGAAGCAATAAGCTTTGATACAAGTGCTTTATGCCACACACTATCGAACACGATCGATCTAGAGCAACCACTTTACTCTCACCAAATCTGTGAATGGTCCGACTCCAATGCTCCGAAAGAAACGACTTCCACAAAAGCCATACTCTCGGTCACTATGAATTGAGTTAGATTCTAGGTAATTAACAAGATGGAAATTAACCATGCTCTCCATGACCTTCGGAAGCGCACACCCTTTTTGGGGAATTGGCAACCTTCCAACACGATGGAAATATACCCATACGGTACGACGTGGCGAAAAGGGTGGACGCGATAACGTCGAAGAGTACTGTGTACTGTGCCATCCGGGCCCGGGCCTTATTTAAGTCGAGATTCTCAAGAAAACTTTAAACGGCACGAAAACGAATTTCTTAGGCATAGAATGAATTTTCTGCAAATAAAGTGGTTGGCTTTATCAGCCGGTTCAGTGAATATTTGATCATCCTTTATAAGAGTTTGGATAGAGGAACTAGCATTATCCCTTACCTTCTGACGAATGACCAAACGGCCTTACTGCCCCGAGGAGCAGCAAAAACTTTAGCACGTTGGCTCTGTTCGTGTAGAAGCTTTTCATGTCTCATTACTTTGGCACATTTAGTTCTCGCTTTTTTGCGCAGCAGATCAGTATTGGCGTTTCTATTCATAAGCCAATCTGAATCTGTCTGCATTTTTGCATGTCTGGTTAAAACAAACTTATGTTTAGGCTTAGCCGAAATGAACTTTGAAAGAATAACGGGTTTCATTCCAAGCAAAATCCCGCGTCTTCCATTTTCGCAGCTGCGTCAAGATTGTCGTCCAGCAAACATAGGTTATTTTTTCATCACGAGATAATGCCAAATGGCGTATTATTCAAAAATGTTTTGGCGTTTCTATAGTCTAAAATTATTGCATTTAAGAATTGGGAAAGTACGCATTTTTTCATAAATTAAGTAACCCGTGTGGACTTTTTATTGACGAAATCGTGAAAAATGAGAATTTTCGATTTTTAATACATGCATAGGGAATATTATCGCATCTTTCGAAACATCAAATTAAAGATCATAGTTCATACTATTTGAATGTTCCTTTTTGCAATTATTATTTTCAATTTTTAGCATTATTATTTTCAATTTTGTATTTTTTGTAAAAAGTTTATCAAATAATTTAAGTTTTCTACAAAAAGTTTTTTGCAAATATTTATTTAACTACATCCAACTATGAAAATCTAAGGTCATATTCGTGATCTGTGTCCTAAAGTTTTTTAGAAATGATAGGTCGCATCGACGATGCATAATATTTTTTTTAATTTTGTTGATATGTACTTTTAAACTTATTATTCGTAAAAACCAAAAACTTTTAAAGGATATTTATAGTTGCTACCCGAGTTTGTAGTTGGCCTTTGTATTGAATTTTAATATTTTTTTTAATTTTTGGCCAATTATGCTTACAAATTACAAAATGAATTTTTAAATAAATTAAATTAAAAATAAATTAAATTAAAAGTTTTACATAAAATAAAAGTTTGGAAATACTAAACATATTATAGGAAAGCTATTTATAAAATTTCCACAAAGTAAATTTTATCCACCACAACATCCTAAAGGAAATGACATTTCCCCCAAAACCAAAAAAAAAGAGGAAATCGAAAAGAGAAAAGGAAAAAGAAAACGAAAACGAAGAAGGAAACGAAATATATATAATAAATATATATAATAATATAATATCCGAAAACAAATTAAGTGAATAGTTAAAATTTCAGGAATTGTATGGGATGAAGGTCAACATGTAAGGCCATCTTAGAAAAAAAGTACACTCAGTTAACTTTTGCTTTAAAAATTTGTAGTTGTTTGGGTTGTAATACAGTTTCTTTATGTTTAATGTAAATGTCAGTCATTTGTAGAACAAATTTAATTTTTTACTAACCTTGTAGTTCATTTAAAAAAACAAAACCACATCAAATGACTGTTTTATGAATTTACATTCATTTTTTACAGTTGTTTTTTGTTATTTAAAAAAATAAAACAAGTAAATATTTGTTTATTTTATACTAACATATGTGGTTAATTTTTACTACAATTGTTAGTAATTTTTTGAACAGTAAAAACAAATGACAAATGTTAGTTGAATTTAATGAAATGTTAGTCGTCCTTTCTTCAAGTGAAATTTCATTTGTTTTTGACTACAATTGCTATCGTCTTTACGTACATAATATCCTAAGTGTATAAATTTGACAAATAGAAGAAGAATGCCGATTATGCAGAGAACCGAATAAAGACCAAATACTCTTGACATATGCAAAAAAAATTATTTAAAATTATTATTTATTTGAAATTATTATTTTTCAGTAAAAAAAAATTTTTTTTTATTTAATTTAGTTTTTTTTTTTTAATTAACGTTTAGATTCATTATTTTTGTTCATACTGGTAAGCATATGGATAACAAACATATTTTTCTATTTTTTGTAAGGTGTTTAGTAATGATATGTGATTATTTTGTGCGTTATCCCCGTATAAATGTAATCAGATTTGTAATGACAATTGTAAGTACTTGTCATTACCAAATATATACTTATATAGACACTTATATAGCCACTTATATGGTAATGCCTACTACACTGGGTTATTAACGTTTTCAAAAAAAATGAATAGAATAAAACTGGGTGGTGGTGTAATGAATGAAAATCGACAAATCGTAATATAAGGGACATCATAATACTTATATTTTAAACTGATAATATATTAAATTTAACATTCCTTTATGCAATAAATACTCCTGTACAAAAATTATAATTTTTTTTTTTTTATTTATTTACAATACTTTCAAGAATTTAAAACAATTCCAGAGTACTTACAGAAAGTACAACTGTATATTTATATATTTATTTAAGTATAACTTATTAAAATGCATTATTTATAATTTAGTTTCTTCTTCTTCTTCTTCAGGAACTGCAGATATAGTTGAGCATTGATTCGAAATGATTAAAAAATGTGTTGAACGATGTAATTGATTAGTATTTAATAATTTAGGCGTTGCCTCGGTCACAGTTACTTTTTCGGATACATTTGCGGAAGTTTGAATAGACATAGTAAACTATTTAAAATATAAAAAAAAAACAAAAATTATTAAAACTTTTTTAGATAAAGCGGATTCATGTAATGAAGTATACAGCGTAAGCAAAGCAATTTTATCACAACTGTGTCAAATCAGCCCTGGTAAATATTTGCTACAATTTGAATATAAATAATGAGCGGATTCATAAAAAGGTCGAACACTGCGTTGCATAACTATAATTACAAATGACTTTTGATAGTTTTTTCTAATATTACAAACATTGTTTTAAAACTTAAAACAGTTTTTAAAAGTGTGATAACTGATCTTTTATTATGCAAAATTTAAGAGAAAACGTAATTGATTTAAGAGAAAAATTGTGTAATAAAAATTTGTTAGTGTTTCATAACTATAATTACATATAACGGTAAACAAAGAATAATAGCAAACAAAAGAAAATAAAGAATTATTTTAGTTGTGTGTGCAATTTATTGCAATAAAATGATTTTGAAACAGAGCTAATTTCTGCCTATTTAAAGGGTGGCTTAAATTTTCGGGAAATTGCTAGAAAAATAACCCGTTCACATGTGGTTGTTAAAAATTTTGCAATATAATTCGAGTGCTTATGTTAAAAATAAAACAGGCGGTCCGAAAAAGAAAAGGTTTCTGATCGGTATCGGCGTATAATAATCAACGGTGCCAGCAACACAATGAAGAGTCTCAATCAGATAATCGATGAATGTAAGGTTTATGTGTCCAAATTAATCATAAGTGGCATTCCCAGAGAATTACTCGACAAAAGCTGATGTCTGTGCCAACGTTATTACTAGTGTCCGACCGAACAGTTCGGCCAAAAAACTATATTTTGTCGGTTTTTTGATATCTAGAGGCAATGATGACAAATTTTGGTATTGGAAACATGTTTTTTTAGCCGATTTAATTCGATTTTGTGTATAAAATTTAAGAGAAAAGCCGAAGTTTAGCTATAAAGTTAAAAGTTCGGCCGCCGAACTATTTTCGATTGGCCGAACTTTCTGACGCCGAACAGTGAATTCATTGCTTAACTACAGACTTTCCTTCAGATTTGACACTCAAAATAGCATCTAATCAGTCCAATAAACATTTTTCCATCGGCCAAATTTGTCCATAATGCTTTAAAATACCGAATACAGACCAAATGCATTTTCTGGCCGAACTGTTCGGTCGGACACTAGTTATTACCCCTCCACAAAACTACTCGACTTGAATTCGCTAAAAGGAATTCACAAACCAACTGGAGCGAGGTAAGTCAATAATCGCTGTTGTTGGTACACTCACAAGAACTTTTCCATAAAAGTTCAATAGTTATTTAAAATTAAATTCGGTAAAGTTGTTTCAATGGAATATACAGTTAAATTACCAAAGAAATATATATTTTTAACTTTCTGTCTGTTATTCAATAAACAAAATAAGCAAATAAAACGGACTTTCGTTAATAGTTAAAATATTCAGTTAAAATTTTCTATTTATAACTAAAAGTTGTTATATTAAATTGAGTATTGAAATAAACGAAAACAATCCATTGTTTTTATGGATTTTGTCATTTAATTGTCTAAAAGTGGAAAATAAATTGAAAAATACAATTGTTTTAAACGAAAAGTAAGTAGTAATGTTTTTATTACATTACTACTTTCTTTCTTTTGAAGGTTATTTTTCTGATGAGAAAAAGTTCAATCTTGGTTTTAACAGCTATTGGGGAGACCTACGTAAGAAAACACGATATTTTTCAAAAAGAAATTTCGGAGGCGGATCCATAATGGTTTGGGCGCTTTTTGTTTCGACGGTATGGTTGTTTTGTCATTTCCAAGCACCAGAATGAATTCTTCTGAGTACATTACAGTATTGACATTTATTGAAAACAGTAACGAGGAAGCATTCATTTTCCAACAAGACAATGGCCTCAGTACATGTAAGTGTAGTCAGACGATGGAATGGCTATCATCAAAAAATATAAGAGTATTGGAATGGTCCGCATGTTCTCCTGATGAAAAACCCATAGGAAATATTTGGGAAGTATTAACCCGTCGAGTTTACGCAGAAAACCGTCAATATGAAAGAGTTTTTAAAAAAAAAAGAAGTTATAGATGTGGTGATCTATAACGGAAGAACTTCGAATAAATCTGATAGACAGTATGTTTCGAGTTGATCCAAAAAAAGCAGGCCTCACGCAATATTTTTCTTAATTTTAGTATATATTAAGTTAAATGCATTTATAGTTATTAAACACTAATTGATTTTGTTATTGCTTTTTAAATAGTAAAATAAAAAATAAATGAATTGTTTTTTGTTAAAAATGTATTTTTTAATTTTCCTTCCATTGGTTTTACTTTTTTTTAACTTACGATATTTCGTGAAATTAATGTGTAATTATAGTTTTGCAAGGCAGTGTATATATAGTATATATGAAATTTTACATAAAAGCCGTAAAATTTTCGAATTAATTTTTATTTTTTATTTTGTTTATTTTTTATATCATTAAATTTCCTATTTAATAAATTAAGAAATATTTTTTAAAGAAATTATTGTGTCCTTTAAGCCGAAAGTGTATACTACATACAAATAATTGATGTGCATTAATACATTATATACGAGTCGTTACATGAATCTCTCCAACTAACATTGTTGACAAATATTTCACTAACATTGTTTTGTTGATTGCTACGCATTAAAGATTCTTTGTATTCCTGGTATTGTGATATAACACAAAGTAAGCAATAAGTCTGCAAATAAAATATAATTAATTATTAATTTTAACTATTATTTGAAATTCTGTGTACTGGAAACCCCATCGCCTTAGAGTGAGTCGATATCCAATGAAATGGTCAATTGAAGCTACTTATTGCTAAAAGCAAATGCAAACATTTTACAGAAAACTTTTATGAAATCGTTTCATACCAAATTGAGTGTAAAATTTTGGATTTTAGGAAAATTCTTAAAAGTTTAAGAGATTCTTAATTTTTAAAAAAATTACCACAGTTTAACTTTAACCGCCGAAATTTTCATATAAATTTCACATTCATAACTATGGTTAAACTTTGGTTAAGTTGAGCTAAATTAGCAGGTCTAAATAGTTAAATTGTATCCTACACAGAGAGAATTTTCTTGGACGAGTTTAATGAAATCATTCACTAAACTAACGAAGTTTTCTTCAAAAAGTGACTGAAAAATTGCTTAAACTTTATGAAAAAGCTTCATAGTCTTAATGAAACTTCTTCATTAGGTGCATGAAATTTTTAATTATTAAAATGAAATTTTTCATTAACTTATACAAAGATACTTATAATGCAAAAATTCATTGATATCATGCCGATAATTCTCTCATATTATATCACACACTGATATATAATTTTTAATAAACTTTGGTTCGCTTAATGCAACTCTGTAACCCAGCAAAAATAGTCAAAAAAAGAGCAATAGAAACACTACAACTGTTGAATCGGATGTTGAAACGGAACCTATTGAGATTTGGCTAAAATATGAGGACGCTTGTCTATGCTGCGGCTGAATGCCGGAAAACCAAACACCAGAGCATCCTAGACGAGCTACAGGGATACAACATCACAGAATTTAATTGTGATAAGACCTCCGAAAGGTCACTAGCTGCCAGGTGCAGTACACGAATCCCGAGTAGGGAATCCTGATTGGAGGGTATTTTTTTAAAGGACAATACAGGTATTCACATCTATATATATAGCAGCGATCTCCCTATTGGAAAATCCTTTCGCCTCCCGGATCATAATACCGTGTTTCAGGCAGAGATTAGGGCAATAACGGAATGCATACAATTTATTAATATTGAAGGAACCACCGAAAATATAAGGATCTTTACAGATATTCAGGCAATCAATTCGAGTTCTGTAAGGTCAGCCACTATCCACGGGTGCAAGGCGGAAATCAATACCTTCACAACTGGAGGCAGTATTGACATTATATGGGTTCCGGGGCATTGTAATATCTTAGGTAACGAGATGGCTTACGAATTAACCAGAAAAGGTTCTTCTCTGGACACAGTCAACTTGGAGAACACGAAAGCATTTCCGGCTTTAAGGCTTGAACTACGTCAATTGACTGTTATTGCTTATAGCACAAAATGGGACACATCGGGAGTAGGTGAAACCAATAGAATTCTATGGGGAGGCCGGGATAGGGAAGAAACTAGGGAAGTAATTAAGTAGTGAGATAGTAAGTATTCTCACCGGGCATTCAACTCTGAAGGCACGCCAATTTTGAATGGGTCGTGAGGACTCAGTAACTTGTATGGGCTGTGGGGAGAGTGACGAGACCGTAGAACACTATATTTGTGGTTGTCTCGCTTTCGCAAGGATTAGGGTTCAACACCTGTCCGCTGACAACTTTCCGACTTTAGGTGACATTTGTGGAATGGCCTGGAAGAGACGAAGGCATTTTGTCAACGGGACCAAGTTTCTGGAATAAATAGGGAAGGACATCACCGGACATGAGAGCGCACAAAAAGACGACTTTCGGGATTAAGTGTATGTCCTATTTCATTGGACATGAATCGGTTGTGAAGTGTACCTTCACCACCGATTCCTCTTTCCAACCTAACATAAATGACAAAAAAATTAATGCAATGTATTGGTCCACATAATAACTACAAGCAATAATTTAAAAAAATCAAATTTTTGCGATTTTGTTTTTGCCTCCAGATAAATAATTTCTTTCAAAACATATAAAGTATACATACACTCACAATATTTTAAATGTAACTGATTGCAGTTAATTTGAAAAGTAATCAGTAAACTTTGTTTTTGAAGGAATATACATTTAAAGAAATATTTTTTAACTTATTTTGGCTTTTATTAAAAAAAAAACTACTATTTTTTTCATTTAAAATTTTCTTTCTACAAACATTTTTTATTTGAAACAAAAAGTTAATAATACTAAAAAGAAGAAAAACTGTTGTTTTTAATAATTTAGGAGTTAATTTTTTATAATCAAAATAAAGTGAAAAAAATTAAATCGTTTATTTTAACAGTTTTGGAATTTTTTTATATATTTTTAATTTGTTTTTATAGTAAAAATAAAAGAAAATCTTGTATTTTTACGGATTTTGATGTAATTTTTTAACAGTTAAAAATAAATGAAAAAAAAAACATTTGACTTAAAAGAAAAGTGAGTAGACCGGTTTCTAAATATATGTTTAGTAGTTTTTAAGTACATATTCCTTTAACTACAAAATATTGTGAGTGTACTATTTTTAAGGGTTTTTTCAATCAAAAGCGAGTTGTGTTAAAAAATCTTTGAGTTGAATAGACTTTTTCCCCCAGCCGCTTCTAAAGTAGCCACATTTTTAAGGCATATATAAACTTTAACCCACTGTTCAAATATTCCACGCCTACAATTAGATAGCGGACGAGGTTGAAGATGCCCCAGCATATACATAATTTATTGGGTAAGTCTCTCCAATCCTCACTTTAAATGTAGACATGGCTGCAAATAATGTAAAAAAAAACTCATTTTTGGAAATTTTATTTCTATTTTTGGGAATTGTGGGATTGTTTACAGCAAATCATAAATTCTGACATAAATTTCATATTGTTGCCTTTAAAGTTTATTTAAGTAACCCACTATAGAAGGTAACCAATATAAGTCTCTACTAGCAGATTACAAAAATATCAAGTTTTGAAAATCGGCTGCGAAACGAAAAAATGGCGAGCATTCAAAATTGTTTATGCAAAAAAGTGTCCTACATTGGTTGGTCGATATTACATCACTTATTCCTGTTTCAAATTTCATTGCAATCGGCCCACTAACTAAGTATGAAATGGCAGAATTATTTCCCATTGTGCAGCTAATCTTAGATCAAAAGCTAACTTTGATAATAAAAAAAACAATGAGTTCTGAATGCCAAAACAAAATTTGACACTTAGAAGTCAGACCCAAAAATCGTGTTGACCGGTGTAAACGGCAAATATTATGCCAATTTATTTGACCGATTCAACGACGATTTAAAAAAAACTACACCATTTGGCCAAGGTGACAAGACAATAAACGGGTACACAGAAAAAATTATCAACCTAAAATATCGAATTAAGGATTTGATTTGAATTTAATTTGATTTTAAACAAATATTTTATTGAATCAATTAATATTTTAATTGACTTTTAAATATATAAATACATATTTTATTTTAGACTCAATTATCATATTATTTTTTCATACACTGTATGCATAAATAGAAAATTTTCAGTATAAAATACCAAATACATTTCAAGTTAACAAACAAAAAAAAAACACTCACACACAAACAGACTCAGCATTGTAAAAAACACACATACCAACGTATAGAGTGAGTATGATATTTTTTTTATAGAAGTTATTTATAACTTTTTTTCCTTCTTAATTTTAATAGAAGGTTTAATTGATGTCATTGCCGTGATAGGTGCAAAATCAATTAAAATATTAATTGATTCAATAAATTTTTTAATTGAAACCCGTTTATAGTTTTTTCTGTGTACACACTAGTGTTATAAATTGTTTCTTGGGAAAAACTTGAAGGGCGCACACCACTTTATGGACAATTTCTAAAAGCCTTTTTTATTTAAAAACTTATTTTTAATAGTACAATACAACTTGCATGTGTGTGTGTCGTAAGGGCAGAAAAATATGAGTATCGATGACAAAATACTATGTTATTTTAAATAAATTGATAAATTTTTTTAAAAAATTAAAACACATTTAATCAAAACTTCATTGCGTTTGGTGCGAGAACTTATTTCACCATCACAGTCCTTTAAGGATTTGCCATGTTAATTTAGATATTTGCAAAATATACCCTAGTGCACACTTGTGTAGTCCCAATGACAAAATTTCATGAATTGGGATACGAATTGGTACCTTTACCTTGGGCTAAATACGGAAAATGTGGCGGAATTCTCCGTATTTAGCCCTCACACTTAGAGAATTATCTTCACTTTAGTAATAAATTTCTTCATAGCTTTAATGAAAATTGTCTATGAAACAGGTTTCATTAACGTCAATGCTTAAGAAATGTTTATAGAATTAATGAAAATCTTCATAAAACTAATGAAGCATTCCAAAAATGAATTTAATGAAACAGTTTCATAATTTTTTTTTTTTTTTGATATTAAGAAGTTTCCTTTGAATTAATAAATTTCTTGAAAAATGTATTGGAACTAAGGCAATAAACCGCTTCATATGATTTTTTAAACAATTTCATTGAAGTACACAATTAATAAAAGATTGAACACTGGAGAATTATATCTTAAAACAAAACTTTGAGATGTATGAAAATTAATAAAATTTTATAAAAAAAATAAAAAAAATAAGTTTTTGAAATAACTGCATAGTTTTAAACAAAATTTTCATTAAATTTATGAAGAAATAATTCATTAAAACGAATAAATTTTTTTTTCTAACTATAAAATTTTTTGAAAAAATGTAAAAATTTCTTAATATTATTAACATTTCTTGGATATAATGAAATTCTTCATTGTATCTATAAAATTGTTTCATTAATATCATGAAGGATATTTAAGTTACTATTTTCTATTTCAAATCCTAACTAAATGGTTCGGTGGAAAGAGATTTAGCTCCAACGATGAAATTATTGTTCAAACGCATATTTTGAAAATCTCGAGAAATCTAATTTTTTGAAATTAGTGAAAAAATTGGGGAAACCATGAACTAACAAGGGAGGCATCCCGACACGAAACAGCAGATTTTTATGATTTTGTCCACCTGTTTTATTTAAAAATAAAATATTTTATAAAAGAAGAATATTTTGAACCCATTCTGTAATTTCTATATGGTGTAGATAAAATGTCAAGTAAACTCAGAACAAAAAAAATATATGTAGGATAGTCATTTTGAGATATTGGCAAATCAAGGTAATTTTTTTTATCCATTTTATTTTCATCCCTTTTATTTTTTATTTATTTATTTTTCTTTAAAAACCGTTTCGAGAACGTTATATAAGCTTTATCATGAGACTAAGTTAATAATAATCAGATGACGCGTTCAAGAGATATGATATTTTGAACACCATGTATTTTTCTAAAAAGTTCCAAATTTAAACTGCGATAAAACGTGAACTACAACGAAATTAGGAAAAACTAGAAATTAATAGAAGGTCAAGGAGAATGCTTGCTCAAAATTTTGTGTAAATTTTAAGACATGTACCCGATTGGTTTGTCTATTTCCTGAAAAATTAACATATAGTTAAAAAAAAGAAAAAGTAATTAGATTGGTCAGCTAAAAAAACACAGGTCCCTTAAATAATACAACATATCCGATTTCATTATGATCCGCCGGTCCGGATAGGGATTCTTCAATTGTAAGTGTATTGAGCTAAAAAGAGACTACTCACCCTCGTATGTAACCGTTCAGTTTTTATGCAAATAGCTTTTTGCCCAATCTCTGAAATAATTAAAAAATGTGGGTCCAAGATATAGGTAATATGGCTTTCGTTGAGTATTTTAACCCTGTAACCAAATCTAATTATCGTAAATCTCCGACATGTTTCCATACAAAAACAAATAAATTTAACGCCCCACTTGTTAACCCTTAAATATGAGATTGGGCAGCAAACCAAAATACGTGTTTATTTTTGCTCCTCTACAACATATCCAAATTTCATTAAAAATTGCGGGATCGAATCAGTATACCTATCTTGTTAGTCCGGTCGAAGACCATTATTTGTAATATAATAAAGAATTAAAAATATTTTGGTAATTAAGGGCCTATTTCAAAGCTTTATGTCTGTTTTTTCTGGGACTTGCGTTTGAAAATTTTTGTTATATTCCCCACTTACAGTTTTGGATTATTCAAGAATAAATAAAAACAAAAAAAATGTCAGCCCGAGTAAAAAAATGTATATATGGTTTTATGCTTTTTCATCTTAATATATATATAATATGTGATTATATATGGTGTCATTCATGGCAACATCTTTTTATATGTTTTTTTATGTGAAAACGTATATGACGATATATTATTATATATTGACGTTTATAAAATGTGATATTAAGCATATATGCTATACATAACAAGATATGATAGATATATTGTCATATGTAATAATTCATTCTCATATATAACACAATATGTAATCATATATGGTGACATATAAGCTATATAATTTAAGATATAATAATATATACTGTCTTATAAAAAATATGTTTGTGTGGGATGCAAGTTATGCATATATATGGTGCCATATGTTTAATGGAATTCATTATGTAAGATATAATAATGTAAGATTCCATATATGACACAAGATTATCAATTTAGTTTGAGATATGATTGTACATGGTCCAACATCACTAATATTTTGTATGCATATAACACATATAACACCATACATAATTATATATGTGCAGATGTCCAAATTATTTTTCTTTAAATTTTATAAAAAATAATATATGTCGTAGGATTTAAGTAAATCTAATTTAATCTCAAAATATCTCATTGGATCACTAAAAAATACATTGGATTGAAAAAACTTAATCCCGTGGGATATTTTGGGATTCATCAGGATCTTAAATTAAACATTTTTGGATCCCCAATTCTGATCTTATTTAATCCAGTAATACATTTGATGGATCTAATCGGATATTGGGGTATACACCCAATTTTGAGATAAACTTGGATAAGAATAAATATCCATCTATATCAAATGCCATCTGATTTTGTATGTGAGGTGTAACTTTTTTTTAATCGGGGAATGATGCATTTAGTAACCAGTAAATTTTGAACGATTTTTATTACATACAAATATCTAAATCAAAATAGTTTGGTCCATGCTAAAAATTTTATCAAAACGATAGACTTATTAACCAAAAATTGTTAACATTTTACATTTTTAAAGCCAGATTAAAACGATTCTTACTTTACCACAAGTTAACCAAAATTAACCATTTCTAGGATTTCGCCCATTCTAATGTATTGTCTTGGGCAAGGAATTTCATGCAAATCCACGTTTTTCTCGATGAACTAAAGCTGATATAGACTAAATCAAATTTAGAAAACAAAATTGTATCGATTTGTAGTTGCATTTTTTTTGTATATTTTGATATTAATTCATATTTTTACACATTTTTACATTTCATGCATATTTTGTTGCTTCTTAGTGCATATTTGTTCCTTTTTTCCATTTTATTATTTTAAAAGAATATTCGAATTTGGATACATTTTTATATTTTGATGTAAACAAAATCCCCTTAAAATTTTAAAATTTTGCTGAACAGACATTCTGTTCCTTTTGAAATGATAGATGCCAAATTATTTTTTTTTGTTTCTATAGTTTTTATGGTTTTAAGTTTTGAGTTTAGCAAAAAGTGTTATTTTAAGTGCATATTTTCAAATTTTAGCTGCATTTTATACACTCAAAAAAAGTGTGAACTAAATTACTAAAATTTAGTTTATAAATTTTTCCTTAATATAAAAGTGCTTACGAATAATGAACAAAATTAAAAAAAATTTTTGTTGTTTATTTGAAATATACCAACGTAATATTGGTTTAACCTATGAACTTAAAATACGTAAATTTTGCATTAGCACAAATTCAAGCGTCTTAAAATTTAAGAAAAATGAACTTGATTTTAAGATATTTTTACTAGATTTAAGCTAAATTTATAATTAATTTAAGTCAAAAATATACTAAATTTAAGTAAAGTTTCATAAAATTTAAGACAAAATTGACTAAATTTTAAAAATAAATATACTTAATTGAAGTAAGTTGCTTTTACTTATTTTTAAGAAAACTTTATACTTGATTTGAGCTAAATTTTCTTTACATCCAAATCAATTAAGAATATCTTAAAATTTAGTTTCAAATTACTTAATATTTGGTAAACTTTTTTTGAGTGTAAGCTTATACGTTTCATTTTTTGGCTGCATGAAATTCCTTGCCCTAGTAATAACATAAAACTTTAATTTATTTATGTAAATTTACTTACATTTAAACAAACAATAAATAAATCAATAGTGAATATAAATCCAACAACTACATCAAAATTGGCTCTTTTACTGAATAGAAAATATACAGCATAAAATAATTCCACAAAAACATCTCCTATCATAAGCACTATCCATGGTACCAAAAATTCTCGTCTATCCTGAAAAAATACAATAAGAAACAAGGATATTCTTTATTAAAGAAAGCAAAAGTAAAATTTATATTAACAAATATTTGCATTTATTTAATAGCAGCAGTGAAATATAAACCATCTAATAGGAACCATTTAAAAAGATGGTAAAAAGTTTTCTCCATTAGTATTTTTTTATTAGTGTTAGTTTATAACGAACACCGGTTATAGCTAATGAACATTTTTTTAAAATGAACGATTTTTCCGGACACAGGTCATTTACTAACATTTCATAGAAAATAGTACGGTTATAACCAGGGACGGGTAGGTCCATGTAAATGTTTTTCTTTTTTAGTCTGAGAATATCCTGAAAATGTCGAAACGGTAATGACATATCGATATTTTAATTATTTTAATACAAATAATAATGACTTCCCGGTCAAAAATGAACATATATGCATCCATTTATGAACATGTATGAACTCATTCAAGTATGCAGATGTATAGACAATAGGCCGGGTCGATTTGTATGGAGGCAAAAAAATCGCTCAACGTTCAAGGAAAATCGTATTCTAGGGATCAAAATAAGAAACTTTGCCGAAGGAACCATACCTCTAAAACGAATTCTGATGCCCCGACTTTTGACCCGTAGGGTTAAATTTTGAAAAATTCCACTTTGACCCATTTAGAGTGCCCCAATCGAATCCAACCCCAATCTAATATAATTTATACATGCATCTGCTAGAGCATCTTCCGGATAAGAAATAGAGACCCTAATCTTGGAAAGACTCCTAATACTTTCTGAAATATCTCTATCCCGAGATTTGTACATTTTGCTATAAAAAAACTGTTAAAAAGGCTCTCTTTCAACCTTAATTTTAACCCCTTAACGGTCACCTAGAATGATGATTTATGCATTAATCTGCTAGCGCGTCTCCCGGAGAAGAAGTAGCTCCCATAATCTTGGAGAGATTCCTCCTACTTTCTTAAATATTAAAGTGGGCTTTTTACGGGTCAAATGTCGGGACATCGGAATTCGTTTTAGAGGTATGGTTCCTTCGGCAAAGTTTCTTATTTTGATCCCTAGAATACGATTTTCCTTGAACGTTGAGCGATTTTTAAATCGACCCGCCCTAATGGACAATGTCCATTGCACATGTATGATGTAAATATTCTCGAGTAAAAATAATATTATATAATCTTATATAATGTGATCCAGTTTTGTAAAATTTAATAATATAAGTATGAAATCATGTATAGTAAGATTCAATTTTACTTGCCAGTGTAATTTTTTGTAAAACGGCATATTTAGTTGTATCTTACAATATCTTCTACCATACGTTAATGTATGGGTTTAGACAAAACAATGTGTTGGCGCATGTAAAAAAATATATTAGTAGCGATTCCTATTCTCACTTTCACCATTCACCTCAATTTTATTTCCCGAGTGTTAATTATTATTTCCATTTTGATTTCAGATTTATAAATATTTGTTTATTGTAAAGACGATTGGACAATAAAAAATTTATAAATTTGTATTATTTGAGAGAAAATAAGGTTCGAAAACTGAGGTGAATGGTGAAAGTGAGAATAGGAATCGCTACCATTGTTTTTAAATTGTGGAATGTGACGTTTTTGTATTGAAATCTATAACATCCTACTCAAAATTTTAATGTTAAGTCAAACGTATTAATTGAAAATATCTATTGAAATTATCTTAAATGAACATCAAAGTAGCAACACTGGTTTGATATCATTTGATACGATTCATTCCAGTAAAAATAAATTTTTTAAGTTCAATACAGGGGCTAGATATTATGGTACGATTATTAAACGCCAAATTTAAAATTAACGTACAGTTAAAATTAAAATTTAAAATTGAAATTTTAAATTTTCATTAAAAAAATCTCTACCTACTTATATAAATAATATAAATAAAGTATATCTAAATCTGACGTTTTGTTTTTCGATTTCCATTAAATTTAGCATTCAGTAATTTTATGGACCCACCTAAAAATTGGCGTTTTTAGTTTTTCAAATTTCGAAAAATTTTAAAAAATTAGAAATATACCAAAAGTATGTAAATCAGTGTATTCGTCTTTTTTTTAACATTGATCATTGCATCGGAATGGTTCGGTACTCTACTTTTATACTGCGAATTAGAATTTTTTTCCAGCGTCAAAAAGAATTGCAGTTTTTGTGCAATTTATTTTTAAAATGCATTTTTCTAACGTTTGATCACTCTCGATTTAAAAAAGAAATGCATATTTGCAAAGTATGGAATTTTGGGTCCCGTGGTTTAACTATTTTAAATGATTTTTTGAAAAATAAGTTTGTAGCACTTTTTCATAGAAAACACAGCAAATTTGGTTTTTTTCAGATTTATTTAGATTAACTCTAGAATTGTAATAATGTTAAGGAGCCCTTTAAAGGTCTCTGTTTTAAATCTGTACATTTAATTTTGTGAAATTTTCTGTAAGTGAAACATATAAGAATCTACTTAAATATTTGTTTTCATAAATTTTAATTTTTAACCCTTTGCTGCACACGTTTGCCATCGAATACCAGATTTTTATAAAAAGAAACATGATGTTTAAAGGATTAAAAATTAAATTTTAAAAACTTAATATTTAAATAGATTCGTTTTTAAATATTTCATATAAAGAAGAAATCTTAAAATTAAATGTTTGGTTTTTAAAAGAGTGAAATTTATTTAAACGGCGCCATAACACTACATTTTTAACTTTAATCTTTTTAATTTTAGAAAATGAAAAAAATAACAAATTGTTGTTTTTTCTATGGCAACATGATGCAAGCTTTTTTCAATAAATCTTTAATACTAGATAAACTCCGGGACCCAAAAAAACGAAAGTGTTGTTTTTTACACTGATAGAATTTTCCTTCATAGTATTAATGAAACGATTTCATTGAAATCGATTCATTGGTTTAATGAAAAATTTCATTAACTGAATGAAAATTCATTAATATTGGTATTTTTTCATTAACATTTTTTATGATTTTTTCATAACTTCATAAAAAAAATCATTAAATTAATAAAAAATTTTCAAATTTTTTTCAATAAAAATTTTGACTTGTAATAAGAAAAAAAAATTTTTTTTTTTGTACTATCATTTTGAAATAAAAAAAAAACTGAAATATTTTTTTTAAACAGAATTAAACGAAACTTTAATATAAATAAATTTTTTTTATTAAATTTGCCTAGAGCTAACAGTTTTTGACGAATTTGAATAGTTGGTTACTAAATTCCAGGGAACAGATTCTCTAAGAAAATCGACATAGTTTTGTTCAAAACGTTATGCCAAAGGATAATAAATTTTGGTTTTTAACAACATTGTTTTTAACAATATTTAACATTTTTATCTAACATGGTCGTAATTTAACTACAAAAAGTGGACTATAATCGTCGATCGTTCTACAGAATTCCAAGCCAGATCGATAAAAAATTACATATTTTGTACCGACATATATTTTCTTAAATGTCGGTAACACAAATTATAAAAAATGTAAAGAAAGATTGAACAATTTTGTAAAAAGAAAACAATAAAAACAGAAATAAATTAAAATTGAACCAGACCTTATAAATAATATCAACGAATGATAATTGCTCAATAGCCACCAAATTAATGCTATGCTAAAATAATCATAAAAAGTGCAAATTATTAAATATCAACGAAAATATTTCATACAAACTATTAATTTTATTCATTAAACACATGAAACTTTCATAACGATTAGGATAGGATTAATGAAAAAAATTTCATATACTTTATGAAATTTCCATTGGGTCAATGAAACCATTCATTAAAATTGATTTAATGAAACACCTTTCATTGACTCAATGAAACGTTTCTTTGGGGACTTTTTTATGAAAAAATTCATTGGATTAATGAAGGAATTCATTAATACTACGCACAAATTTCTATCAGTGTAGTAAAAATTCCACATTTTATAAATATGCATCTTTTTTTTCAAATCGAGAGTGGCCAAAATTGAAAAGAGTGTATTTAAAAAGCAAATTGCATAAAAATGCATTTATTTTTAACACTGAAAAAAAACTTCATTCCGCAGTGAAAAAGAAGGGGAGTATACCATTCCAGTTAAATGGTGATAATTCGATGAATATTAAATAAAATACGAATATTCAAAGTTACACACTTTTTGAATTTTTCCCATTTTTCAAAAAAAAACTAAATCGTGCAGAAAACCGTGGATTTTTTGAAATTTAAAAAACAAAAAATGCCAATGTTTAAGTTGATCCTTCCATAGAAACAGAAGGTGAAAAAATTCCCTTTTTTTGACCGGTCTTCGGTGGCCCGGTCGATATATATTTAAAAAGACCAGGTAATTTCCTTTTAAATACAGTTTAAAAATTCAAAGGCGGTTAAAAAATTCTTGACTTAGAAATGTTTAAATGCGCCAATCAAAATCAATGTTTGTGAGAAACATTTGGCACACATATTTTCAGATTCTGTTCAATTACTTAAATTTGATCAACATTAAACCCACTTAAGAAGAAATCCAAAACATTGTTTTGTGCTCCATTTTTAAGAAAATTTTTTCGAAAATATTTGTCGAACTTAATTTTAAAAAACGCCAAAAAATGGCAATTGGGTATTTTATTACTGTAATTTTTATAACAGTTAGGGCCTTAAGTATAACGCGATGTTTGTTCGCTCTAGTGAAAATGAGAGAGAAAAAGCTATCGCAGGTTTGCCTTTGATCAGACAAGGATTTTGTTACGGCAAGAGTTTTGGTCTAAAAGGTCTCAAATGTGTATGTCTGAATTTTTATATTAAAAATAGCATTATTTTAAAATTATACAATTTGTTTTTCTAATTTGTTTGTGTAATTTTATATGGTTTTGAATAGTTTTGGACCTACGGCCGTGTATTTTTTTTTTTTAATGGTGGCAACACTGTATCAAACTCAGTGTAATATAATCCATTTATATAAGGGATGGCAGGCAATACCGCCAAAATACCGTTATCGATTCCATACCCTTCCAACTGACTATAAAATACAGTTACCGAAATATTTGAAATAGCGCTAGCGATATAACTAAAATACCAATACCCTTAAAATACCCTTACCGAATTAATTGAAATAGCGTTATCCTTAAAATACGGTTACCGAAGTAATCTGACAAGATCAGAAAAAATAATCGCTGTAAATATATATATATTCAAAAAATTTCTTCACAAACTAGAAAATCATTGGAATTCGGGCATAATGGAGCTAAAAATATCAGTGTATACTGACATTACCTGAATAAATAAAGTAACGTGACCCTTAAGATACCGTTACCGAAATAACTGAAAAATCGTTATTCTTAAAATAACGTTACCGAAATAACTGAAATGTCTTTATCGAAAAAATACCGTTACTGAAATAACTAAAATACCGTTAACGTTAACGCTCAAAATCCGTTATCGAAATAACTGAAATATCGTTACCTTCAAATATCGTTGCCGAAATAAAGGAAAACAGCGTTATTCTTACCGATACCCGCATCAAATCGGTTTATATACAATACGATTCACCATTATTCGGATCAAATTGTATTTAAATTAGGAATAAGGCTATATCAAATTTGATACATTTCAACTGATTTTTTGTGCGTTGTCGGCTTCGTGTTTTATAAAAAATTTAATTGTCGAATACCCGGTTTTTTAAACTATTGCTTTTATGTTTTACTTGAGTCGTTTTCAATAATAAACGGATTTTATTAAATTGCAAAAGGTCAGACAGGAGCAAAAAATTATTGTTATTTTGAAAACCATCGAAAAAATGTTCTCAAGCTGATCCATAATAACAATGCAAAAACGTCTTTTTTATATTAATTTTAAAGATTTTTTGAAATGCCTAATTTGGATATGTCGATTGCTATTTTTAAAAAATAATAGTTGTTATTAAAAAAAAGATAATGGAAAAGTGATAACTCGAGTTCTGGAATTAAAAAAGAAAATGTTTTTTCTAACCCCAGGTGCCCCGGCCCCAAAAACCGGTCGGTATACGTAGAAACATTATTGTTTTTTTTTTTTTTTTTGTTATTTTTGTAAAATTGACTTTTCAAATAATTAATTTTACATGAAAATATGACTTCTTAGTTGCTATCGTTAGCATTACCCAGTCCGTCCAAAGCCCGGCTTCGCTGAGGAAAGTTTTTCTGTGTGACCGGCCTTTGGCCTGGCTTAGGCCTTTCTCCCTTGTGATAGGCCATTTATTGGCTTCGTCGAGTAAAGTTTTTCTGCCTAACCGGCGTTTTCTCCAGTTTAGTGGCATCGCTTAGTAAAATTTTTCTTCGCTTAGTAAATTTTTTTTTTTCCATATCTTGAAGTATATGACACATCAGAAATGGAATTGACCCAGGGTCTTCACATTTAATTATTTTTTTGTACACACATACTCCATGGAGCCCATAACACATTCGTATATTCAGTTTTTCAAATTTTCAAAAACTCGCGATTTTTTCATCAACGAAGAGGACACTTGCATTTTGCTAAGCAGGTAATCTGGGTAAAAGACCTAAACGGTCTTGAAGAAACCTGGTCCTACACATGCATTAATTATGCTGTTGGAACAAATACGAGGAACTTTAAGACCAAAGCATACTTTGAAGCTTTTACGGCCTCACTTCCAGTAGCACTCTGGAACCACCTAAACCTCAAAGTCCTGAGATTATGTCTGCATGGGCAGAATTCATAATTAAAAGTTTTTTTGTTAAAGCTCTGCCTATTCTGAAGGCTCTAGCTTTTCTAAAACTTCGGGTTCTGATGAGTTCTTTAGCCAGATCGAAATACTAGTATCAACCTAGCGAATATGTTTGATTTGCTTTATTTTTGTAAATATACGCAGGTCGAAAGCTCGTTATAAATTAAAAATAATATAAAAATAATCTCGATGTATATAAAAACTCATATGAATCAAAACATTATATCTCTCAGATTGTTATAAAACTTAGGTGTGTTAAAAAGAAAAAAAAGTCAGCGCCCACGCCCAGAAAACAGACTCGGTCGTAGCAACCGTATTTGCAGCCAATCGAATGGTTCGGAATTTTATGGCAGTGGCAGAATAATTGTTATCACAACCGAAAAATTCGGTGCAGCAAAGCTCATGGTACTTCAAACACAAAGAAAGGCGATTTATTTCGAAAATAGTACAAGCGTTTGTCACTATGTTTTTCAAAATCAGCACTCAAGTAAATGATTTTACCGATATTCAAATAAATATTATTGAAAACACAAGAAAAACACTTAAAATTTAGCGTGTGTAAATTTTATTTTATATTTTCCTTAAAGCGATATTTAAATTATTAATTGCAATGCAATTTTTCAGCTTATATCAATATCGATTTTTTGACAAAACATATTTGTAAACAATATTATTACATCGTCCTTTTTTCTTAGTAATTGGAAAATAGCTAGAGTTGTCCATATAAAGAAGGAGGGCCAATAAAGTAATTTTAAAATTTACGTCCTATTTTGGTAGTTCCAGTCGTTTCTAAAGTAGTTGAACATATTTTGAAGAACCAAATGACTGAGTAACTAGATCTCATATCGCGTATTCATCAATCGCAATCTGGATTCAGACGAGGGTTCAGCAAAACCTCTCTATTGCTGGATTTCATTGATTCTATTAGACAGTTTTTAGATGACCGTAAAAATGTAGTATTGCTTTCGGTTGATTTATCCAAAGCCTTCGATAGGTTGATACACTTTAGACTTCCTTTGAAATTGTATAATGAGTTCGAGTTGTTATATCTTGCCTGCGAATTAATTATGTTCTATATCCATGGAAGGTATCAATATGTCTCTATTGGCACCTCGATATCCCAGACTTGTCAGATTACTAGTGGTGTCCTACAGGGATAAAGTACACACAGAGAAAAATGTAGCTGTTTACAAGCTAAAATTCATTTACTACGACTAAAATTCAGCTATTACGAATTTCAGTCGGTTGATACAACTGAATATTAGTTTTCACAACAAAGTTCGGTTAATTCAACTGAATTTTAGTTACAACACCCAAAATATTCAGAAATAGAATGTAATTCAACTGAATTTTAGTCACAACTCCTAAAATATTCAAAAATAAGTTACTACCATTAAAATACACTTTTCAATTAAGTTGGCGCATTATTTCTCTGTGTGTATGGCCTCGAACTTGAATAATTTTCATTTTCATTATATAAAGGGTGTCCCAAGAAGAACGCAATTTTTAAATCTGGCAACATTCGAAGTGTCATTGTTTGACATTTGAACAATTGTTATTGTTTGCTAGTAGAAGGTACGAGGTTAGTAAAAATGGAGCCAGCTGACCATGGAAGGGAGTTCGTTAATTGGGTATTGGAGAGACAACATGAAAATGCTGATTTTGCCATCTTCAGTGACGAGGCCCATTTTCATCTTGATGGTTTCGTCAATAGGCAGAATTGTCGCATTTGGGGTGAGGAAAATCCTCGAGTGATTCACGAGAAGCAAATGCATCCTCAACGTGTCACTGTGTGGTGTGGTTTTTGGGCTGGAGGAATCATTTTTTTTATGAAAATGAGGCAGGTCAAGCGCAAACAGTCAATGGTGTTCGGTATCGTGAAATGATAACCAGTTTTTTCTTGCCTAGAATTGAAGAAATGAATGTGGAGGGCATGTGGTTCCAACAAGACGGCGCCACATGTCATACAGCCAGAGAAACAATTCAATTGCTGCATCAGTCATTTCCCGGTCGTGTTATTTCGCGTTTTGGAGATCAGAATTGGCCGCCTAGATCGTGCGATTTAACACCACTAGATTTTTTTCTTTGGGGTTTTTTGAAGTCGATGGTTTACGCGAATAAGCCGACGACGACTCAAGCCTTAAAAGAGGAAATTGGACGCTGCATTAATGAAATACCGCAGCATTCATGCAAAACGGTCATTGGAAATTTCATTAAAAGACCGCGTGCATGCCAGCAAAGCCGCGGCGGCCATCTGCACGATATATTGTTCCATACATAACCTCATTCTGTCTACTTTACGATATAATAAAGTTTCACGATTTTTTTTTTTAAATATCTGTGTTTTATTTAAAATTTAAAAACTTGCGCTCTTCTTGGGACACCCTTTATAATATATATATTTTTTATTTTGTTTGTTTTTAGCTATTTGGACTTTTTCCCAGAATTAAATCTTCGCATTTATTATGATTCTGTTTTAGTAATATTTAATTTTTTAAGTGACCTCATATACATATTCGAATGCATATGTATTTACAAATTTTTTACCTACATGGTATTATATATTATTGTTAAATTATATTAACTTTAATCTTCTTCTTCTGTATGTAACGTATGGCCTCCAAAACGGCTGGGCCGATTTTGATGAAATTTTCAGGAATCTTCAGAATATTCAGGCGGGTGACAGTGTGAAGTCTGATTTTTGATTTTCGGTCTGTGGGCGGAGGGGCGTGGCAAAATCCAATTTTCATATTGTACCACCAATAACATATACATATATTTATTTTTTTTGCTTTTTTTATTTTATTTTATATTTTTTGAAAGCCGTTGTCATCTTTTTCAAAACGAGATATCAAACTATCAAATCGATTATGTAGTTCCGAAGATATTTACAAAAAACCTATTTTAATATTTACAAAAAACCTATGTTAATCTTCAAGCTATGTTACACGAACACAACAGCCTCATCCAGATGCCGACAGATGATTATACGGTTAACAAGACACCGGCTGGTGAGCATGAGCGGTGCTTCAATGCACCGGTGATAGGTGACGTCGCAGTTGTTTTCAGCTATTCATTTTATATACTTCAGCAAATAAAGGCGATAGAAGGACAAAGAGGCGTTGGGCTTCCCATGAAATTACAAATTTTAAAATGATTTACTAATGCGAATTTATTTTTTTAATTATTTATTTGCGTAAAAAAAATTTCTTGATTTAAAGAATTAACTACAATTAAAATTTGAAGGCAAAACAACGTTTGCCGGGTCAGCTAATTTTATATAGAAGTCATTATTATTTAGTAGCTTTAATTAGCCATATAAGGCCCTAGGGCTCAGTTATGTAAATAAAGAATTAATAAAATAAAAAAAAAATTAAACATGAATTTCTCATAAAATTAATATTGTATGTTTTATTTATTTTTTTTTTTTATTTGAAATTTTTTTTTTTGGTCGTTTTATATTCATCAAACAGCAAAACCACACTGTCAAATATTTTTTGTTAATTTATTTTTTGATATTTTGTAAACGGTTTGAGGTTTAAAAAAAAGCAAATATTATTGTAATATACAGCGGTTCAGAGTGTAATAAATGATGAACTTTAATAATGTTGGTAAGTTTTGCTATAAAAAAAATACATTATGTTAAAGTTCTTTATAATACTATTCAAACCCCTATGGGGAATGAGGAGTCAATTGACCTAAAAGTGACTGGTTAGAGAAGGACTTATCACTAACTGGTATAATTTAAAACTGAAGTGGGTTAAGCAGTGTCAGTTGTCCTAAAATTACCAATCCTGTGACTGGTAAAGGGAGGAAATACCACTAAACCAGAATGCTTCTTAACAAGAAAAAGCCAGCTGTCCAGAATTTTACCCATTGGAAGCTGTTTAGTTTTCGTTTATTTTATACGTTATTGCCCTTTTGCGACAGTCTTGTGGTATGCCCATCTTTGGTTAGTCCTGTGGCATGCCACTATGTGGTTTAAAGCAAAACAAATGACCCCCTCCTATGACAAGCCAATGTTTCAGTTGCCAGTTGTTTACATAGAATAGGCTTTAGCAGAAGACCGGTCTCTGGCACGAAGGGACCGATCCTGTGGCACACGCAGAACCGGTCCCATTCCCCATAGGGAATATTTTAGTTTATGGAGCAGATACTCATTATGAGGCTGGTCACAAAGAATAGAAGTAACAAAATGATACCCCAAATGGTAATGATAAGAACGTTTGTCCACTATACGTCCTTTTATGTTTATACCAGTAATCACATCAGTGACCTATTGTTTCCGTTTGCCCGCATATTAGTTTTGTAAGTAACAGATACATTTATACCATTTTTCCAATATTATATTAAGTTTTTGAAATAAGCTAACAAGGTATGCCGACTCGAAACTGCAGCTCTTAATGAACCTTAGATATGTTGTAAAGAAAAAAAATGTAACGATGCGCATTGTATTTTTGCTGCCCAACTTCATGTTGGGCAGCACATTTTACGGGTTTTTCGGTTTATTTCAAAATTGATATGAAATGAAAGCCTTTTTGAAGATACATCTGCATTAGGGTTATAACATTTTGTATTTTTTGCAAATATCAAAAACTACATGACATAGCAGTGTGGGCCCTGAAAAAATATTAAGAAGCATGATTTTATTTTTTCGCGGTCTTTAAAAAAGTTACCGCTTTAAACGCAATACAATTTTTGATAATTTTTTTTTTATTTTTCAAAAATTTAATAGGTTTTTGTTATGAACTTATGAAGTCATCAGCACGACATATTTTTTCGCCATTACAACATACGCCTACGCATTTTCTAATACACTCAAAAAAAAAATAGTTATTAAAGTCAGCAGAATTTTAGTCAGGAGGGTACTTGGAGAAAATTTGCTAATGTCAGCAAAATCTTTTGCTGAAAATCAACGAGCTGATTTTTGGCAACAAAATTAGTTTTGCTAACACTTAGTTGATAAAAAATTAAAAACATCCTTGCTAAAAGTTAACAAAATATTTGCTAAATATTAGTAGACTAAAAAAAAACTCAAAAAATTTGTAGAAAAATTATACTTTGGAAAATTTATTTGCTGAAAATCTTATTTTTTTTATTATTTTATTCTTTTAAAAATAATTTATACCTCATTTCAGAAACTACTTGAATAGGTTTCAAATTTTATTTAAATTTTAAATGATGTTCGACCGAAGCCTTAGATGTAATTTTAATTTACAAAATTCAATAACTAAAATTTTTACTGATAAAACACTGTTAACAAAACAATTTTTTTTACAAATAGTATACTTGATTTACATGACATTTTACTAAATTTTCCCCTAACTCATTATTTTGAGTGTACTATTTAAAATAAATATTTATAAAAAGGCTTTCAGAAATTGGCTTCGTTGCGAAGGGTTTTTGTTCTGAATGAACTTAAAAAAATTACCTGTGAAAGGCGTGGTAGAGAAGAATAAAAATCATAACTACATTGTAAATTTTTAATTTCCTGAATCAGACTGCGCAGTTTCTGGTATTGAACCTTCGTTAGTGACCCTGTTTTTTTTTTTGGAATAATGTAATATTTGTTATGTTTTTATTTGTACGATTGCGTCTATATGAAATTTTCTGTGCAATCACTGACCGTGGTATAGATAAACTGATTTCTAATGCCATATGCACTCGCACTACACGTTATCTATCGTCAGGTCGAGTTTTGTTGTGATTAAAACCAGTTTTATTCAATTACACGGTGTTTTTGTTCTTGCATACATAATTTCAGAAGTACAACTCCAACTACACAACAGTTCTATTTTTACATTTATTATAAGCACGAAATTTCCCATAAGGTGGTGTCCTGTAATTTGTTCGCAACAAAAAGTTATAACCCTAATGTGCATGGTGTATAAATTATGTGAAAGGACTTTTAAGTATTTTTGTTAATCAAAAAAAATATGTTGTGAATAACATTAAAGTTGGCGACTTATTAAGGAATTGTAGTTGTAGGAAGCTACAAATAATTCATACACTCACAATATTTTTTCCGTAAAGACTACTGAATATACACATTAAATCAACTGAAAATCAGTTAAAAACAGGACTACTTACTTTTCGTTTAAAATAATTGTATTTTTAGTTTATTTTCATCTGTTGAAAAATTAACTGACAAAATCCATAAAAACAATAGATTGTTTTTGTTTATATCAGTACTCAATACAATATAACAACTTTTTGTTTTAAATAGAAAATTTTAACTGAATATTTTAACTACTACCGACAGTCCGTTTTTTTGTTTATTTTTTTTATTGAATAACAGACAGAAAGTTAAAAAATATATTTCTTTGTTAATTTAACTGTATATTCCATTGAAACAACTTTACCGATTAAACTTTTAAATAACTGTTGATTTTTTATGGAAAAGTTCTTGTGAGTGTAGTAATGTCTATTTTATTTAATAGAGGGAATGTCTGGGCTTTTTCCAATATTCGAATTCGTTCGGTTTTTATGTGACTTTTCCCGAAGAGCCTTATTTTCCTATATTTTGAAATAATTCAAAAATGTGGCCACTCTCGGTTCACTATATTGGCAATATGGATATTAACATTTTTGTTTTCTTGAGTACTTTAACCGTGCGTACAAATATATCTAATCTTCTTAAACTAAAGACAAGTTTTCATACAAATACCAATGAGTTTTTAGACCTTAACGTGAGATTGGGCATCTTATAAACAACGAGTTTTTTTTTTTTTTGCATCTCTATAACATACTACCTAAAGCTTATTAAAATCTGCGAGTTCGTGTCGGAATATGTTCCTTGAAAGTAAAATTGCTATATGATAGTTTTTTCATCATTATTGTCAGAAAATCATTCAGTGTTTTTAAAAAATAAAATGAAATGTTATTATAAAAATATTGTTTTTTAAAGAAAATGTATTAAAAATAATAATAAAATATTATAAAAATATAAATAAATGTTTGAATTACAAAAATATATATAAAAAAGCTAGGAGTGTGTAGCCACATAGAGTACAATTGTGTCATCACATTTGTTCATACGTTATCATTATTCTACATATTACCTGAATTTTCGTTAATGTTCATAAATGAATCCATATATGATAATTCATACATACACATATATGTGATTATTTTTAACCGGGTATCCAACAATATCTAGCATATACTTCAATACATGATATCATACATTACCATATATTACCTTTATGTTTGCATGTATGGACCCATATAAGCTTCCTTACATGACATACATCTTCATACATGCGGATATATAAACCATGGAATCATGCATGTTCGTATATTACCATATATTATCATTTTCACCTGGGAACACATTTTCTTTTAAACTCCGTATTCTAAAACTTATTTTTTAGTACAGTTTGAGTAACTTTAGTGAATTACTAACAAAAAAGGATATACCCGATTCATTATAGCGCAATCGGTATAGTCTTAAATCAGATAATTTAAATTTGCAAAAATGGCTTGAATTTTCGAAATCGAAGTGCAAACCGCATAAAATATTAAAAAAAAAAATTTTTGGGCATTTTTTTTATTGAAAAATAAAATTAATCAATTTAGAACAATTTTGTTAAAAAAACAAGGAAAAATAAGCTCAAACATAAGATTTTTATCAAAAATATGTAAAGTTGTGTAGTTCATGATCGAGCTAGTTTAATTGAACTAGTCTTTACTTTGAACTAGTGAGCAAGTTCGCAATCTTTAGCTCTTTTAAGGTACCCATACACTTTGCAATATTACTTAAAATATTATTTCCATTTTTATTGTAATTTTGCCCTACACTGTGCAATACAATGTACAATACTTTTGCGCAAAATATGGCATTACTCTTTTGTTCTGTTGTGGAAGGATATAAAAAATGCACAATGTGGCCAACACACTATAAAATAATTTTTACATTTCTTGGTTGCGCAATAAGAATCAAAACCTTTTTGATTTTTTCCAACATATTGTACAACCTTCCAATATGATATGCATACTGATAATATTTTACTCAGTAGCAAAAGTTGCACAAATAAATTGTGTACTGTATGGCCTACCTGTATAGACCTTTAGGTCTATCGCTCTTTTCGTTCTTTTTTGTCATGTGAGTAATATTTCTTTACTTTACGTTGCTTTTGAGCTTAATTTTGTGTTTTTTTTTAATGTTGCCAGCTCAATTTTTTTAATTTTAAAAAGAAGTGTCTAATATGAATAATTCGCTTAAAAATTATCAAACAAACGATCTAACGAACGATTGAAAGATCGATTGAACTAGAAGACCGATCTAGTTCATTAAGATCAATTGAACTAGAAAAATCGCTTAATCAAACGAAAGAGAATAGCCAAGTCTTAATAACGAAATATGCTAAAATATGCTATTAACAGCAAAATTCGTCAATTGATTTGTCAATAAGACTCACAGCAAAAACATGATACAGCATATTTCTGTTTGCCCTGGTTATAACTATTCAGTTGTCCACTTTTGAATTAATTCACAGTACGTATACAAATGATTTTTAATTTTAAACAAAATTTTACTTTGAAGTCGCTGTCCTTACCTTTTTTAAACCAAATAACATTATAATTGAAGAAACCACTAGACCTATTGAGCATATTAATACTATAATATTTAATATCACATGAGCTGAAAATAAAAATAATGAATAATTTTAATATCATTAAAATATCATGTTAAGCTCATTTTGTCATTAAAATATAATCTATTAAATAGCAATATCCATTACTTTCAGTTATATCGCCTTTTTCAATTATGGTCTCTCCTTTGGGTTTCCTTTGTTTGCCCACCAAATAATCCCATTCATCTACCACGTATATGAGCAAAATTAAGCTGGAGAATGCAAAATAAATCTGCAATGAAACAACATGAAAAATGGTACGTTAGACTTGCAAGATAAATTTTTTTTTTGAATTTTATCAAGGAATTTATTCCAAGCGAAACACCATTATTTTTATAAAAATTGATAAGTTGTAAAAAAAAAAGTTTGAAATTTACCTGTTTTGGATTTTGGGTCACCTCGGAAATTTAAATAACTATTCAGAATTGAGTTAAAAAATTGGTCTCGTTTTGATTTTTTTTTTTTTGCTTTTACTTGAATTTTATCCAAAGAAACCATATGTAATGTGGTATTATTTGAAATTTGGGAATTCTTGATTTTTTTCAACTTTAGCCGTAAAAAATATACACTCAAAAAAATATGTTAGTAGATAAGTTAGTAAAACGTCTGGTACATCAAGTATTTTTCAGAAATTTTTTTGCTGAAACTGTGTTTTCAGCTAAAATTTTAGTTATACTTATTTAAAATTGAACTATTTTGAACTAATGTTTTGCTAATGTTGCAATGGGTTATGATGTTAAAAATATTATGCTGATAAGCACGTTAATAGTGTGGACAACAACCAGATTGAAAGACGTAGATGTCGCGGCATGTCAGGCTGTAGTAGAGAATAGGAAAATTATACTAAAAAGTACAACTCTTGTAATGGAAAAATTTTATATCTGTTGGGTATTGCGAATTGAAAAAACAAAAATTTTGTGGTGTCACTGGTTTGTCAAAGTAGTTTTCTATTAATTAAATTGAAGATAAAATAAAATATTTAAATATAATAAACATTAAATGTGTATTTGTTAACTAAATGATTATAGTGAATATTAAGTATGGTCAAATTGCAAACAAATATACGCTCAGGTAGACAGACTAAAGCGAAAGACACGGACACATATCTTTGGTAATTTTGCATGTTTCCTTTTTCTTGTTTGCAAAAAAGGGTTGTATATTTCACATTTCGTTTATTTCTTTGTTTCGTTTCTAGAAAGATGCTATAATTTAGACAACCACTGATGTAAGTAGTTGAAAGAAAATTTTTGTTATATATATTTATTTCTATATATTTTCAGATATTAAATTAATTCATGCCATCAATGTGGGAGTAAAAACATTTTTATATTATGAAGCGTATTGTAAATTATTTTTAAAAGAATAATATTTTAATTTTTAATTAACTAAGTGTTAGCAAAACTTTTGCTGAAGCTACTAATTTTGTTGCTCAAAATCAGCTCGATAATTTTCAGCAGAATATTTTGCTAACATTAGGAATTTTTTTGCTGGCACCCTCCTGACTTAAATGTTGCTGACTCAGCAAAATTTGTTGCTGACTGTACTAACTTTTTTTTTGAGTGTAGTTTAGGATGTCCCTTAAAAAAACTATTAGTCGATTTTCGTTCACTACACATTCCAGTTTTATTACAAATGGTTCCAAATGGAAGAAAATGATTTTTTTTTTTTGGAAATCATTAACCCGTGCTGCAAATCGGCCGAAAATTTCCCATTTAGTATTATTAAAAATTCCCAGAAGTTTAGAAAAAAATAATTTTTTTAATATTCTCAAAATTATTCGGATATGCAATTCTGACTTCGTCGGATATAATTAACCAAATTTTAGCCTGGAATGCAAAATGACACACGTATTTGATAAGAATGTAAAAACTCATTTTTTTTTAAATTAATTTTAAAGATTTTTTAAAATGCCTAATTTGGAGATGGCGATTGATATTTTTATAAAATAATAATTCTTGGCGCTACGAAATAACCCCCAATGAAATAACACCCAAACGACAACATGAAATAACCCCCAATGAAATAAATCCCAAAAAAATGAAATAAGTCCCAACAAAAAAATAATGAAATAATACCCAAAAGAAATCAAATATTCCCCAAAGGTGAAAATGAAATAACACCCAAAATTTGGGGGTTGTTTCGTAATGAAATAACTCCCAAAGGAAGAAATGAAATAACCCCCAATGAAATAAGCTCCAAAGAAATTAAATATGTCCCAAATTTTTTTTTATTTTTTGTTTTCATATTTTTGATTCTTTTGTTACACTGTTCAGTTTTTCTGCGTGGCGGCCTGCGGCCGATCTTAGGGGTTTTCTCCTCCATAGGACGCGGCAGGTGGCTTCGCTGAATACAGTTTTCCTGCGTCTCATTATCTTCCCTAGTGTGACGCGCGCAGGGAAACTTTATTCAGCGAAGCCACCTGCCGCGTCCCATGGAGGAGAAAACCCCTAAGAGCGGCCGCAGGCCGCCACGCAGAAAAACTAACAAATATTAAAAAAAAATTAGCAAAATGAAATATCCCCCAAAAAATATGAAATAACCCCCAAAATAATTACATATGAAATAATCTCCAAAGAATTTAAATTTTGGGCTTTATTTCATTGGGGGTTGCTTCATAATGAAATAATCTCCAAACCGTAAGATGAAATAATCCCCAAAAAAAATGAAAAAACCCCCAAACAATTTTACACAATTTTTTGGGGGTTATTTCATTTTTGGCCGTTGGGGGTTATTTCATTGGGGGTTATTTCGTAGCGCCATAATTCTTATTAAATAAAATAATAAATTAGAAAAATCGTAATTTGAGCTTGTTTTTGGGGCGAATCCTCTCCAGGACATTTTATGAAAATAGCTTATTTTGTCAAAAATTTAACAAAATTTGAATGTAAAAACAAAAGTTAGCATAATATTCAAAAATGTATCACTTAGATTTGATTATATTACTTTTATCTAGAAAATCTTTAACCTGTGGACAAAAACCACCAAATTTAATTAAGTTAAAATCTAAATTATTTTTGCAAGGTTGTATCGAAAAAAAAAATTGCCGAACGTATGGGTCGACTTCTTAAATTTTTCGTCTTGAGGAGATCCCTTCGTTCGGGAAATTTTTTTTGTAATTGCCTTGCAAAAAAACTTTATATTCAAAGGTGTACGGATCTTTTTTTGCCTGTAAGATGGTACGGTTTAGTGGTTACTTTATTTTAGCACGAAGTCCAAATATCCCAGCAAAACTTTGGTAATGGGTAGGACTTATTTCAGACCTTCCAAAGTAATGACTATCCGTTCCAGTTTTTGTTATTTTGAAGGTCCGAAATAATACCTTACTAATATGAATATATGTAACTGCTTATTTGTAAGATAAAAAACAACGCCTTACTAATATTGTGTTAAATATCTGCTTATTTGGAATAGCAAAAATAATAAGTTACTTATTATCACTCATTTCAGACCTTTCGTAGTAATGACTATCCATTACATTTATTGTTATTTTGAAGGTCTGAAATAATACCTTACTGATATGAACATACATCACTACTTATTTTGGAAGCTAAACAATTATGTCTTACTAATATTGTGTTATATACCTGCTTATTAGGAAGGGCCAAAGAAATAAGGTACTTGTAAGGTAATAAGTAACTACTTTTTTGTAAGGTATATTTATAAAGATTCATAATATATCATAATTAATAATTTAAATGCAATTTATTTAAGCAAACAAATATATAGTTATACATAAACGACTCTCACAAAACAAAAGCTTATTTAGTAAATAACAAAATTAAGATAATTCATATTAAGTAGAAATTATTAAATTTTATTTATTAATACATTAAGAGTTTTTGGTAATAATTTTCTTATTTTCGAAGAATAACCGAGTCTGCTAGGATCCTCCCAGCAAACGAGTTGCTAATATTTTTTGGGTGTACTAGTATATAAGATTTTTAGTTTTTTATAGTGAATTTTTTTTTTCTTTTTATGTTTAATAAATGTTATTAGAAAATAATAAACAAAGTCTTTTAATTTTTTTCTTAAGAAAATATTAATCGCTGTTCACCACTTATTACACTTCTTCCTGGTAAGCAGTTATTATAGTCCTTCCTTGTAATGACTAAAATCAGTAGTTATTTTAGGACCTATTAATAACTAGTTATAATTGTCCTTATTAATAACTAGTTATTTTATTGCCTATTAATACCTTCTTATTTAGGTACATGTTAATACGTACTTATTTTTGCACCTATAAATAACTACTTATTAACATCCTTACAAGTAATACGTCATATAATGGCTTTAAGCATTACTTTTGATGCTACAAATAATAAATGAAATAAGTACTTATGTGTAACTGGTGATTTCACTACATATTTTGTAAC
This sequence comes from Delia radicum, assembly GCA_021234595.1. Classification (NCBI taxonomy): domain Eukaryota; kingdom Metazoa; phylum Arthropoda; class Insecta; order Diptera; family Anthomyiidae; genus Delia; species Delia radicum. Next base: position 102,952,154 of record CM037853.1, on the reverse strand, counting down.
GTCTTATTTTTGTCCCTATATGTAAGCACAAGGCAAGGCCTTGCCTCCTATGACACCCCCATGTTAAAATCAGGTGTTCTTGGCCTCAACTATAAGTACTTCTGATTCTTGTTTTCTTCTTCCATTTCCCATTCTATGGTAATAGCAAGTTTTCCTGGGATAAAACTGTTTTATGGTCCACTTGCAGAAAAATCTGTCTAAAACTCGAATTTTTTTACAGTCTTAAGGAAGTTACAATCAATTGTCACTTTTTCGCTAAATTTTAAATGGTCTTATCTATTAAATTGATAAATTGATGCGAAAACCCGTTTTTTTTAATATTGCCAGATAGTTTCGCAAAAGACCACACAAAATACTGGAAAAAACTAAGAAAATGTCGGTGAAGATATGTGGTTACTTCATTTTATTACGAAATCCAATAAAAAAAAAACTGTTTTATGGTCAACTTGTACATAAGGCAACAATATTAAATTGATGTCAGAATTTATGATTTGCTATAAACAATACCACAATTCCTAAAAATAAACAATAAAATTCCAAAAATGGGATTTTTGCATTTTTTGCTGTTATATATACATTTAAAGCAGGAATAGGAAGAGACTTTCCCAATAAATTGAGAATACGTATGTTGGAGTATGTATAACCGCTTCCGCTACCTAATTGGAGGCGTCCAAATTTTAGAACAGTAGGCTGAAGTTGAATTTTGCCTTAAAAATATGCCAATTTTAGAAACGGCTTTATATGATTTTTAGATTTTTTTATAAATTATTCCTTTAAACGAATATAGTTTTTGAGTGAAACAATATATTGCATTAATTTTTTTTTTAAATAATCCAAAATTTTATTGGTTAAATAACTAATATTTTAAACAAAAAAATGGCCCCGATTTTTTCCCGCTATTCGCAAAAAGCTTGAGCCGAGTCGGAACAAATTTGGAATTTCACATTTTTAAATGCTAGTCGGACCAAATTTGGAATTTCACATTTTTAAATGCGAATATCTTGCGAACTATAGGAGATAATCTAGAAAAGTAAGAGTCTCTACTAGAGGATTTTTAAATTCGGATTAGAATCAAAAAATGGTGTAAAGTTCCCCACTTTGGGGGTCATATTGCCGCCTACAGCGGGTCTGTGAGGTTCAACATCAAAACTTAATCTCGATATTTTATCACTTATGCCTGTTCGAAATGTCATGGCAATCATACCACTAAATAAGAAATAGACGAATTATTTTCAAAAGTTTTGTGATGTATTCAACTGTGCACAGTGGGTTATTAGCCGCCCAATCTCAGGTTTAGGGACTAAAAAGTGTGTTCAAAAATTAACCAATTTTTTGTTTTTCCGCTTATTTCGAATTGTTTCAGAGAAATTTTAGACAAATGGGGTACCAAATGAGAGAGATTTTAGACACGCATTATCCGGTATGCGTAACATATCCGATCACTTTCAAGTATTTTTGTAATTAAAAAAAAAATGTGTTTTAAGTGATATTAAAACTGGAGTTTTCTTAAAGAATTATAGTTAAATTAAGCCAAAAAGTATGTATATTAATGACTATTAAATTTAATCGAGGGGGTGTCTGAGCTTTTTCCGACATCCGGAATTGTTATGCTTTTAAGCGAATTTTCCCGAAGTGTTTTTAAACTATATCTTAAACATTTCAAATAAACTGCAAACTGGTACGAACAGTTTTGTTTTCTCGAGCACATCAAAACTGCGTTAAAAAAACTGAATTTCCTTAGCTACAGACATGTTTCCATACAAATATGTATTAACTTTGGCCCCGCCTCTTAACACTAAACGTAAGATTGGGTCGCTAAAAAAAATGCACGAGCCTTAGTTTGTTTTTTCTTTATAACATATCCAAATTTCATTAAGATCGAAGAAACTCCATCGGAAGACTGCCGTTGTAAGTAAGAAATGGCAGAATTATTTTCAAATATTGTTTGATATATCCCACTGTGGACGCCTACCTACGTACGTTTCATATAATACCAATGTGTTGAAGGCTAAATTTGATAAAATATGAATTTAAACAAAATACGCTTATGTTGCAAATTCCATGATTCGGAAAATTATTTGGTTAAAATCGAAAGTCGCTGTACTGGTAATAATCAAAAAATAAAAAAATTTATTTTACACCCAGAAAACAGTATCTGTAGTAGTAACAAGATTTGGTTGTAGCCATTAAATTTTTGGGTAATTATAACGAAATTGTTTTTGAGACAATCGATATTTCAATTGAATGACTGCAATCAAAACCAAAAAATTAGGTCGCAACAATCGAAGCATTCAATTGGCAACAAATACGGCTGCTACTATCGAGTCTGTTTTCTGGGTGTAGGTAACATGTAATGGGTACAAAGCTTTAAAGGTTAAGAACTTTGGAACAGTAAGAGAAAATTCATCATTTGTTTGTCAAAATTATTTAGAATTTATCAATATATAAAACTGCATCATAATTTTTTTTTACCTTCTTACAAATTTTAAAAGTTATAAAGCATTATTTTCAAAATCCCGACAAACAATGTTTGTATGAGACAGCCGGGGTATGCTAATTGTTCAAAAATATTTTTATTTCTGTATTAAAAATACAAAAACAATTTTTTCCGGACTTTCTATATTATCATATCATATTGTCTATCATGAAAATGATCAAACTTTTTAAAAAGCCACAAACAAAGTCAAATATGAGAATATTATATTAGATTTTGAACTTGAGCTAGAACAATATTCTAACTAAATATATGAAAATATAGAAAGTTCGAAAAAAACAATTTCTGTATTTTTGATACAAAAATTAAAAAAAGTTTTGAGATCTAAAGATTTTTAATGTTCTGTTAAATCAAGATATCCTTATTTGAATACAGTATTTTTTTTTTTTTTTTTTTTTTTGAAAATATAGCTTTAAAATTATTTTAAATAGAGGTAACAATAGCTTTACATGTTTTTTCTAACGAATTATTACTTTGAGTGTATTCAAATTTTATACATACCATGGTATAAAGTGCGCTAGCGAAGCTTCCATTCCATACATTTTTAAACAAACAGCAAGTCTTCATAATGGCCATTTTCTCAAAGTTTTCTGTTGCATATTAAATTTGTTATATGCACTATTATATATGTATTTCTTCAGTACAAGTATTAAAATATTTTTTTATATTTTTTTAACCCATTAATAACTGATCCAAGATTCCTTTGTCCAATATCGACGAAACTTCACATATTCAATATTTAAACTTATACTTGGGACTTATGAATTATCCACTGATATAAAATGATTCCTCCATGTTTTTTTGAATATTTTTTCACTTCCCCAAATTTTCTGAGTGATTTTCATGTAATTTTCCTTCTGTGAAAATTTGCAGACTCTTAAACTGCTAACTACCACCTTTCACGGTTTTTAATTTTTCCCCAACATTGTTATTAAAAAAGTTGTATCTTCTATATACCTGACAATTAAAATCAATTTAATGCACCTCGTACCTGGCGGCACTCATAAAAAAACCAGTACAAGTAGTTGAAAATAGAGCCTGAATATGCACCAGCAAAAATTTGAATGAAGTTCAGAATCACAGTCTGCTAAATTCAGGTGACCATAATTTTAGAAGAACTAAATGTCAGTTGACTTTTGTTGTTAAATTAACTTAGAATTTAGCTTAATCAACAGAAAATTTCTGCTGAAAATGTCTTTTAGGATCTGACCAGAGGCAGGTCCATATTTTGGTCCATTTTGTTCGATCTTGCTTAGTTTCCGAGATTTATTTTATGATTCGATTAAAATTAAAAATATGAAAAATAACGCCACCTACAAGTGAGACTGATAGCGGAGACACGAGAAAATAATGATTTGAAAACAATTGTGGTTTAAATTAACTGGCAAAATTTGTAAATTTGAGAATCACGAATTACTTAATTTTAAGTAGAAAAATTAGTTCAAATACGGATGAAATTTGTTCTTGAGGTAAAATGAGATAAGAAATAACTTTAGCTAAATAACTGATTTAAACGATAACAGCAGAAAAAATTAGCTAAACTGAATTTAACAAATTTTTGAACTTACATTTTTTATGAGTGTATCACATTTGTTTTTGGATATTTATATACCCAGTAGGCAGAAATGGGTTAACAATTTTGTTTCCATTTGAATGCAATTATTATTTTTTAGCCTTTATAGTAGATATTTATGTTTAAAATTGTTTTTTTTTACTATTTTACAAGCACACCTACATACATACAAAGATAGAATTTTAGTGAACGAAAAATAATAAAAAAAATTCTGTAAGTTAATATGTATGTATATCTTTTGAGTGAATGAAACTTTTATAAATGAAAAATATTTTCATAAGATTTAATGAAATGTTCATTAAGTTTCAGTTGGAGGAGTTCCAGTGCAATTTCATTAGTTTTATACAAAAAATCCTTAATACCATGCAGATAATTCTATCAGTGTACTCCATTAAGGCATTTGTTTATTTATTTCAACGATTTTGGATTTTTGCAACTCTTGATGCAGAATGTGAAAGCTTGTGGTTCAAATAAACGTTTGGTAACTTTTACAGATTATTTTAAGGGGGATACGGGGTCGCTGAAATGGATTTTGAACAAAATAAAAGCTTATGAAAAAAACAAATATTTGTTTTTTTTTCTCTTGTGGTTTGTAAATAAATCACTACAAAATGCGCTTAATAGACGAACTTGTAATGGCACAAATGCGTTGAATATCGTATGGTCAACGTTGATGGCTTAAATATGCTCGATAATTTCAGCCACAGCGGTGATATTCTCTTCACAAGTAGCACTAATAAGTCTTACGTCGTATCTTCTGTCACTTGTTGTTCCAGTCACTTCGAGGTGATCGGACCAGTTAGCGTAGGACGGCCGGGAATTCTGTTTGTGAAATTCACGTTGTGCCAAAATCAATGACAAATTTATACGCTTAAAGTTAGTCAGGAGTACTCTGCGATCCTGAGGAGTATAGCTTTCCATGGTTTGTCGATGTGTATTTTGTAACTGTTCACTTCACAAATATCAAAACAAAATCTATCGTTTCCGTCATTTGCAAAAGTTATAGAGATCTTCCGATAGGGTGTTACATTTTGGGCCACCTTGTAAATTAAAGAATGCTTACGAATAAATTTTTACATGTTGTTTTCATCACAACTCTATGAAATGAAAAGTTAAAGACATCCAAATAAGTACAAACATCTAAAAATTTGATGCGAATATAGAAGTGTAGTCTTTTTTAATTTTTGAGTATTTTAAATAAATATTTGGCAACGCTTTTGAAATGATGAAGATCTATATAGTATTCGCCTACAATTTTTATAAAACTATTCGTAGTAGTAATGAAAACTTCATTAATATGATTAATAATTCATGACGAAAGATTTATGAAATATATTCATTCGCGAGTAAAATCATGCATTATTTTATATAAATATATATGTTATTGCATGCTTTTATATGTAAATACATATGTTAATTAATGTATGTTCACTTATACATTCTTTTTCTCTAAATTTTTTAATACGATCCCACATATAATTACATCTTATTACATATTGACCAATATATAATCGTATATGACATATAAAATCATATAATTATACATGTGTTGTGTACGAATACATGTATAATTAGATATGACACAAATCAAAATTATATCTAAAAACATATAGTGTAATATTCGAAAAAAATGTATTTCATTTTGGATAAAATGATATATTGACCTATAACCCAGCCATAAATTGCCAATGGTCTGAAAAATCAAGCACTGGCAGAGCACTATTTTTTTTTTTTTTTTTTTTTAAAGAGAGGCAACACTCAGGAAATACTTCCTATATTTAGTGTGTTGCTTTCTTTGGAAAGGGATAGTATAGAGATTGAAAGGTGGGGAAAGATGAAGGGCTTCAGACATGGCAACACTGTAATTGCGCGAGATGATAAGTCTTAGAACAGTTGTTGCTCCCCACCTGATGGAGAGTTGGCGAACTTATTGAAGCTTTTTGGTTCATAGCCCTGATTCATTATTTTACTTCGGTGGGGTTAATTGCTATGGGAACACCGAAGGTGGACATTGCGAAACGTATGAGGGATAGAAAAAAACTCATACATATTATTTTGATGTTGCCGGCACCGGGGATCGAACCCGGGACCTTCTGTGTAAAAGTCCAAGGCGCTAACCATTACACCACAACGCCAATGATCCAAAAAAAAAGTGCTGGCAAAGCACTGATTTGCAACGCTCTGCCAACGTTTGTAAGATGTGATTTGCCAGTACTTAATTAACAAAATTTACAACAGTAAAAATAATAAAAGCACTGGCAAAGCCCTGGCTTAGAACGATTTCCCAACATTGGCAAAAAGTGCATTGCCAGTACTTATTTACAAAATTTACAACCGTTAACATAATAAAAACAGTGGCACAGCCCTTGTTCACAAACGCTTTCCCAACACTGGTCAAAAGTGCTTTGCCAGTGCTCGATTTACTAAATTTACAACCGTTTATAAAATGCATGTACTTGTTTTTAAATAAGTTAGCATGTTTTAATCAAAATAGCAAAATGAATGAAATGAATATTTCACAAACTTTAAAATTTAATTCTATTTTTCAAATCTTAAATGAATTTAAAATCAACTAACCATAAGCATGTGGTATTCGAATCAAATTGCTGGTATTGGCAATTTTTCTGCAAGTATCCTCCCAAAAAAATCATGCTGACTTTACTGACTTTTTTTTAATTGTATAATAAGTATTTACTCCAATCGTATTTAAAAACTTTTCTAATCTATACCTTTAAAAAAATTAAAATTACAAGATTGGAAAAATTCAAAACTAAATTGCATTAAATTGTTTTACCAATACTTTGCCAACGTTTTAAAATTATGAATTTGGTACTGGCGAAGCACTCATTGCCAGTACTTTGCCAACGCTTAAAAAAAGAAACGGCCAAGCCCTGCCCAATGTTATCAATTTGGGGTTGGCAAAGCCCTAAAATCTTCAGAAATCCAACGCTCTGCCAACGCTCATACCACCGTTGAAAGCACTGGGCCAATGCTTTGCCGTTCGTATTTTTCTAGCTGGGTAGTTATATATCGTTCCGTAAAAGAAAAATGTAGATCTTCTGTTGGATAAAACTATATATTGCCCCATTAAAAATTTGATGGCTGTATATTAGCCTGTTGCGAATTAAATAAATATGTGAATTTCATCACATTTATGGGTAAAAACCAAACAATTTTTTAACCCTCTAACCGCCAAGACCGATTTGGAAGCTATAAAGCTTTCAAATTTCATAAAATTCCAGAAAAAATATTTTGAAATAACCACAATTTTCAAAAATCTTGAAACTTAAAAAAAGCTCTAGTTTTGGTATAACTCTCAAACTGACAAACGATGTTTTGCAACGAAATTCATACTATGTGCTCCACTCGAAAAACAAATAATAAGTTCTTCAATAAAATTGTTTATCGTCCCTAAAATATTTGGGCAATATGAGCCAAAATATTTTAGGGTGCATTTTGAAAACTAAAGCATATAAAAAGGAAGTTTTGAACAAAAATTATTTCTCTTACCAAGATATAACCACATTTCTGCTCCTATTCAAGAAGATATCTGGATTCTCGCTTTTTGAAAAAAGCGAAATAAGGCGAAAAAGTATCGAAACTTCAATTTATATTGTTCAAACTTCAACTTAATGTCTTCCTTCTGCTAAATTTCATACAAATCCGTCTATTAGTTTAAAAGTTAAGATGATGTGTTTTAGAGGAATCCTGATAAAATCCTATGAGTCCTTGGACCAACGTAAGGACTTATTATTAAAGATAAAGCTTCAATCTTACTTATATTTCATTATAAAGAGTTTTTAGTCAACTTAAATTGTTTTTTTTTTAGATTTTTGGGAACTATGTTTTTTTAAAAATAATTATTTTTTGATATTTTACGAAATTTTGATTTTGAAGCTTTCTCGCTTCCAAACCGTCGACTCACGAAAAATTTCTTTCCAAAATATTTATTAAATTTAGTTTTCTATCGGAATATATTAATTTCTAAGTATAAAACGCTCATTTGACGCATTTGTGGTAAATTTTATGAAGCCTGCCTGAAGACTGAGGTAGCCTTGCTCAGAATTACCAAACATGAGCGAACTTAAGTTTTCTCGATTTTTTGTTTTCCACAAAAGCGACTGTATAATACTCTTCATTTTAGCACTGTTAAGTAAAATTATAAACTTTAATGTAGATGTAGATGTATCAGTTTACATTAAATCAAATACAATTATATCAGGTCAAAATCCGGATACAATAATATCTGAATTTTATATTTAGATATAAACTGATACAATCTAACACAATTCTATCGGGACAAATTTCGGATAAAATTGTATTAGACATGTATCTAATTACATTAGATTAGATTTAAACCTATACAAACAGATTCAATTATAAGGTCCCATATTTCGGATGAAATTTAATAAGATTATATATAGCGTCACATAGAAATTGATATGGCTAAATAAAGCTCCATATAATTTTTTTTTAATCGGGTTAATATGATGAAACTTTTTTCCTTGAATGTAGATTGGCTATGCAAATATAATCTACTTATAGTATGTTTGGACAATTCGTTTTGTAATTATATGTTTTCATTATTCCGAATAAATTTTTTTTAAACATAATATTTTTTAAAATATAAAATTTGTTTAAATTAGCAAAATGGTTTGCTAATTTTAGCACTCGGTTTTGAAAAATTAGAAAAAATGTTTTGCTGAAATCAACAAAAATTAGTAAAAAATTCCATAATTTGTAAAATGAGAATAGCAAAAATTGTTACTAAAAACATATATTGTACTAAAAATTAGTTCAAAAATAGTTCAGTGGAATTGAAAACATTTTACAGATTTTTCTACTAACTTTTTTGCCTTTGTGTTTATTTATACGTGCTTCGTGCAACCCTAAACCCGACGCCAAAAAAAAACTCCAAAAGACAAATAAAATAAAGAAGCCGTTTAATAAAAAAAAATGAATCAAATAAATTTTTATTAAAAAAATAATTAAGGAGTAAGAAAAATTAACGGTAATAAAGATCAGATTTTGAAAATATAATTATTTATTTTAAATTTATAACGAGCTTTCAACCTCCTTATATTTACAAAAATAAAGCAAATCAAACATATTAGCTAGGTTGATACTAGTATTTCGATCTGGCTAAAGATCTCATCAGAACCCGAAGTTTTAGAAAAGCTAGAGCCTCCATAATAGGCAGAACTTTAACAAAAAACCTATTAATCATCAATTTTGCTCCATTCTTGTCTTCTTAGTAATCATTTATTTTATTGTAATAAAAAAAAATTTTAAATAAATCTATAAAAAAAAAATGAGAAATGTTTTCAATAAAAACGTTTTCTTCTTCCTGTAAAAATGAAATTTGTATTTGTATTTGTATTTATTAAATTGATTTTCTAATACAACAAGACACAATATCTTATAAATAAAATTGATTACGATTGTAATTATATGACGGTTACAAACACTTTACCCCAGAAAATTACACTGTTCCACAAAGAAACACAATGAATCTGAACTCAAAAAAGAATCCTTATTTCTAAGTTGCTGGCGTTACTCCAATTAAACTTAAACCCTGGGAAAAGTCATATATTCCAGAATAATAAGAAAATTGCGTTTTGAGGAATTTTCATTGTAGTACTTAAATTTGGTAAAACATTTGGACACATTTAAACTTTATTAATGCCACACTTAAAGAAAAGCTTTATTGAATTTATGAAAACCTCGACAAATGCAAATTGTATGAAAAGTTTAATGATATTTATGTAAACTACATAAATGTGACCATTAGGGCTATAACCAAATTTTTGGCATATTACAACTTGTTGGACAATGTTGTATTATTAACAAAAAACATTATTTTGGGTCATTTCGTTATAAAAAATACGAAAATTTTATTTTCTAAATCAATACAAAAAATACATTAGAGTGTTCCATAAGTTTAAATGTTCGAAATGTTAATGCGGTACCTTTTAATTTCTTTATATTTTACTTGAATAAAACTCATGTGTAATTATAGGCCTATATGACAACGCCTACCCTAAGCGACTAGGCCTTAAACATGCGTTTATATGGGGGAAAAATTACTTTGTTTTAGTTTTTGCAAATTTTTTTAAATATTGTAATAGAAGTTTGTTATAATTTTTATTAAAAATAAAAATTATGTTTTTTTCGACCTTTAATTGTGCAAAGAAAATGAAAATTATTCAAGTTCGAGGCCATACTCTATATTTCTTCATTAGGATATTGTCCTAACAAATAATCTATAGAGTTTTTTGTTTTCAAATTTATTATTTGACCCTTTCAGGAATGTGTTGATAGATCTATTTCGGGAATTTTCTAGGTTCCCATCATCAGAAAGGGTCAAATAATAAATTTGAAAACAAAAAACTCTATAGATTATTTGTTAGGACAATATCCTAATGAAGAAATATAGAGTATGGCCACGAACTTGAATAATTTTAATTTTCATATTGTAATAGAATTTATTCCAAACGTTAAATTATTCGACATAAAGATAAAATTATGTATTCAAAAAGGTATAAACATCCAAAATCGGTTAATAAATAGCCCAGTAATAAATACTGCCCCAGACCACTAATGTGACACTTATTACTTGACCGAAAAACTCGAGCACACATCTTAACAATTTTTGAAATTGCTTACTTAATTAGAATTTTTTTATTCAAAAGACTAAAAATTGTGAGATATGGAAGAAAATTTTTTTTGATGTCGTTAACCTGTCTTAAGGTGATGTCAAAAACGGACAACATTTTTGGGGTGCTTTTTAAAACTCTAATTTCTAATTTTAAAATGTTTTCTTGAACAAAAGCAAAAACATTGATATTTGCACTCCAGGGTCTAGTTTAAAACATCTTAGAGAATAAAAGTAAAAAAATTTACAATTATCCCCCCGTACGTTAGGGTAGGGCAACGATTTGATGTTTACGGATTTCGAGGAAATTGTGTTTTTTGGTAATAACAAGGCTTATATGTTGTCATAAAATATTTGAAATCGAAAACTAGCTACTTTAGTAACTTTTGTTGTTTTATTTTATAGCAGTAACTTAAGATTGAAAATAAAAATTTTTTGAACATCATTAACCCATGTGGCCCCAAATGACCCCAGACTTATTTATTTCAATTTACAAAATAAGTCAAAGCTTTGCTTACTACTATTGAATTTTAAGAAACGTGTTCTAAAGTATTATGACACAATATCTGAAGATTCTGTGGCAATAATTTTGAGCAAAGTGAACAACGTTAACCCGTGAATGAATCCGCAGATATGAATTAAACTTGGATATGTTGTAAAAGGCAAAAAATATTACCCGGGTAAAAATTCAAGGCTAATATAATTAGATCCCATCTGATAAGCTCCCATATAAAAACATATACAAATTGGGCCTAAAATGGGCCATCTACATGTATCTAATTATATATAATTAGATCATTTTATCCGAGTTTTGTCCATATCCAGGACATTAAATTATACCTCATTAGATATAAATATATCTGATTTTATAAAATTTTAGCCGACAGTCAGATATCACTTAATGATAATATATAAATTTAGATGTATATATGTTTACCCATGTAGAAACGTATATTTTTATGTGAGCAATCTCTAAAAAATGGTGTCGAAAATTACCCAATTTGATGTTTTTTAATATATTGGTTAACGTCGGCTTTTCCCGAAGAGCTTTTATAACCCATATCTTAAATATTTCAAATAAGTGGCAATCCTGGGCTAACAGCGTAGGCAATATGGGTATCAAAATGTTTGGTTTCCAGAGTAAATTTGAAAAATGTTTCCATACAAAATTGTTGTAACTTCTGATCCCCCTTTTTAACCCCTAAACGAGAGATTGCGCAACTAAAAAAATACGAGTCTAATATTTTTTTATTCTCAATAACATATTCACACTCAGAATATTCTTACAGTAACTACATGTAAGTCATTCGGGTAGTAAGCAGTAGTAGTTGTTTTAAATGCTACTGTAGTAATTTTTTTATGAGAAAATGAAAAACGACTAATTTAGACAGTCATTTCAAAAATTAACTAACCAAATATACTGTCCTTTTATTTTAATAAACAACTACCAAAACAGTAATTCTGCAGTACACAGTTAATTTTTGTTAGTTATTTAAAAATAGAAGATTATGTCGAGCTTTTAAAAATTCTGGTTTAGTTTACATTTGTTATTATTGATTTCATTGTATCTCGAATGCATTTTACGTCATAACTGGAATACCGTTTGGAGTTCTGACTTTGCATTTTAAATAGGATGTCGGAAATATAAACTTTTATTGTTTTTAAAAGAAAAAAAATAATTTTTTTATCAAAAAATATTTTTGAAATACCGAAATAATATCTGTTAAAAACATTAGTTTTTACAACTTACGCAGTCGTTTTATGTTCATTGTTTTATTTTTTTGTTGCTCGCTTTTATGGTGTATGCATTCATTTCGTGGCCCTTTGTTCCTCTTAAGGAACCACAGGACATTATATATATATATATATATTCATTTAAGGTGAGTTGTTTTTACCGCTTCGTTTCTAGTTTTTACTACTATTGCAGTTGTTTAATGAAAAGTTAAAAATGACAACCTGTAGTGCGATTTAGTAACTTATTTTAACGATAATCGAATTATTTAAAAAGGTAAACAACAACGATTTTTTTGTTTCATTAAAACAGTTTTAAACAATATTCGCTATTGTTAAAGTCAGCTGCTGTTGTTATCTAAACGACAACAATTTTTGTGTTGTTTTTTCAATCGAGAAAAAGTTAAATTTTTAAATAGAAAATAGAGTTGTCGACTATCATTAAGGTGTACTTATTGAATCACTTAATCGTTAGTGGAAACAACAAAAGTTGTCGATATATTCTGAGATTGTCGGATCGTTAAAAATTACTGAATCGCACTACTGGTTAGACATTTATATGACAAATACAGTCATTGCCATTTGACTTCATTTGTAGTCATTTTAACTCCCATTTTAGAAATTTCTACCTTCTTAATTTCCTGAGTGCAAGTTTCATTGTGTAGTTTCCTTGTAAGAATTTAGCACAATCAAGAGAATTTTTGAGCTGAATCAACAGAAAATGTCTGCAAAAAAGATCTTGCCGGCCAGGGGCAGGTTCATATTTATTACCGGCAAAATAAGTAGCATTAGGTACGGAGTAACGATTTTTGATCCACTTTACTCTATCTAGCTTAGTTTCCGAGATATAGCCTATTGTATGATTATAAAAAAAAAAATATATGAGAAAATAACTCCATCTACAATTGAGACTGACATCGGAGACACAAAAATTACCGCTTTGAAAACCATAGCAAAATTTTTAATTTTAAAAATCACAAATTACTAAATTTTAAGTCGAAAAACTAGTTCAATTACGAATTAAATTTGTTCTTGAGGTAAAATCAGATATCTAATAACTTTAGCTAAAGAACTGAATTAGACGATAGCAACAGAAAAAATTAGCTTAACTGAATTGGAACCCGTTTAACAGACTTTTGAAATAACTTTTTCTATGATCATATGCGCCATCACATATATCGATATTAAACTATATAAAGCTTTATGTTTTTTTTTTTAATATATTATTAAACAAGATATTATTGTATATGAACGTTTTTACTCGGACAGATAAGAACAAAATGCCGATAAAATTGTATAAGATTTTATTTAAAACAAAAACATTTTAATAAAGTCTGACTTTGTTCGATTAAACTGTATTAAATCATTTTTGAATTAAATTGAATAAACTTTTTTTCTCATGGAGTGCCTAAAGCATACACAAAGAAAACTGTAGTGGACGATAAATAATAAAAATTTGACTAAACTTATGAAACTTTTCTTTACAAAGTGAACGAAAATATTCCTAAAATTATTGAAAAGCTTCAAACTTTTTCAATGAACCTTTTAATAAATAAAATTATATGTTTCCCAAAATTTTATAAAAACTTGAAAAATCCTAATAAAAACTTTTAATTGACGAGTTCCAGTGCAACTTCATTCCTTTAACGTTAAAATTTATATCAGGTATATGATTCTTTCAGTGTAGTAAGTTGTTTGGGTAAAAATTTGTTGTAACGCAAATTTGATTTAGGTACACGGCTATTATGTTTCTAACAAAAAAGTGACATTTGTGATTGGTTTGTTGTGATTGTGTCGTTCTTATAAAAATGTTTAGTTTCACAATTTAGGGCGAGTAACTTTTCTAAAAAATAACCTGAGTTTAACATTAACCACAGATATTTCCATATAAATTTGACATTCATAACTATGATTACGTCATAAGCTTTGGTTATTTTGAGATAAGCTATCAGGCCTTAAAGTCTTACAAGGGAAGTATCCCAATTGATACACTTCGATTTCAATGAATTTCGTCATAAAGAAAAAAAAATCTTAGATCGTTTGGCTTTTTCTTAAGTGCCATATCGATGGTTTAGGGGTTAAAAAGTAGGGTCTAAAATTACCCTATTTTCCGCTTTTTTCAATTTTTCGGTATTTCTACCAAAAGAACAATAGGCAAGTGTGTTATTATCGGATAGGAATTTTAGAGCAGCATCTGCTTATATATCGTTTTTGCAAAATTTGGCGTTTTTGTTGTTGTTATTGTAAACAATGTACTAATTTTTGGGAATTTATATGAAGATAGTATCACGACCATATTTATATATGTAACTCCTTATTAAGATTAAGTGGACAAGTATTTTTTATTTGTTGATATTCGGGCTACTTTGGCTTTTTTCGCGTTTTTCGCAAACGAGTTGAGTTAGAATGAAATTTACCACGAACGATTTATATTTATAGTGTGTTTGTTTTCTCTAGTCATTATATTGCCAGTTAAAAGTTTTAACTAAAAGTTAAACTGGCAATTATGATAATGACTAGAGAAAACAAACACACTATAAATAGAAATCGTTCGTGGTAAATTTCATTCTAACTCAACACACAGAGTAATGTGGGATTTAACGTTACCCAATTTCTTTAACGTGTGAGTTAAATAGAAGATATTTACGATTAACACTAAATGGCACGAAGAATGTTGATGAAGACCGTAGTGGGGCAGAAAATGTGTTTTTTTCTAATAGTCAAAGTAAATTATCATATAAAAATTATAATTTTTCTGTTAATTTAGAAAAAAATTTGTCATGATCTAAAACCGAACAAATAAAATCTCACATAAAATCACTCATAGATCAACGATTAAATTCACTATTTTTTCATAATTTCATAAAAAAAAATTCATTAAATCAATGAAAAAATTTTGACTTGTACACTCAAAAAAATAAGTTAGTACAAAAGTTAGTAAAACGTCTTGTAAATCAGGTATACACTTAGGAAATTATGTTGGTAAAGACGACAGCAATTGTAGTCAAAAACAAATGAAATTTCATTTAAAAAAAGGACGACTTACATTTCATTAAATTCAACTAACATTGTCATTTGTTTTTTAATGTTCATAAAATGACTAACATTGTAGTAAAAATGAACCACATGGTAGTAAAAAATAAAAAAAAAATTTTTTTTTTTATTTTTTTAAATAACAAAAAACAACTGTAAAAAATGAATGTAAAATCATAAAACAGTCATTTGATGTGAGTTGTTTTTTTAAATGAACTACAAGGTTAGTTAAAAATTTTATTTGTTCTACAAATGACTTACATTTACATTAAAAATAATGAAACTGTATTACAACCCAAACAACTACATATTTTTAAAGCAGAAGTTCCCTGAGTGTACTATTTTTTAGCAAATTTTTTTGCTAAAATCATGTTTTCAGCTAAAATTTTTGTTATACTTATTCAGCACTTAACTGTTTTATACTAATGCTTTACTAATATACTAATGTTTTACTAATTAATTTTGCTAAAAAAAATTGTGCTGATAAGCACATTAATAGTGTGGACGACAACCAGATTGAAAGATATACGCAGAATGAAGCAGATGTCGCGGCATGTCAAGATGTAGTAGAGAAGAGGAAAATGATACTAAAAAGTACAACTCTAATAAGACATATAAAAAAATCAACCATGGAAGACTTTTGTATCTCTTTTTCATACATAAAACAAAATTGAGGATTAAAACAACTTAAATTTTGCGTTGTCACCGGCGTGTGAAAATAATTGTCTATTAATAAAATAAAAGACAAAAGAAAATATTTAAATTTAATATGTATTTCTATAATAAATGTTAATAAATTAATAATCTAGTGTGGTCAAATTGCAAACAATCAAACATATACAGACATGTAGACAGAGTAAAGCGAAAGACAAAGACACACATCTTAGGTAGATTTTTATGGTTCCTTTTTCTTATTGCAAAAAAAAGGGTTGTTTTTTTCGTTTCGTTTGTTTTTGTTTATTTTTTCGTTTCGTTTCTATAATTATCTTCGGCAGTTGCGTCCTTAAAAGATAGCATCATTTAGACAACCATTGATGTAAGTAGTTGAAAGAAAATTTTTGTTATGTTATATATATTTATTTCTATATATTATCAGATATTAAATTACTTCATGACATCAATGTGGGAAAATGAAAATTTTTATATTTCGTAATTATTGTAAATTATTTTTAAAAGAATCACAAAAATTTGTGTTATGATTTTCAGCAAATATATTAACTAAATTACAATTTTTTGCGTTTTTTTTTAGTCTACTAAAATTCAGCAAAAAATTTATTAATTTTTACCAACGCTTTTTTATTTCTAATCTACTAGGTGTTAGCAAAACTTTTGCTGAATCTACTAATTTTGCTGACATTAGCAAAAAAAAAATTGCTAATGTCAGCAAAAGATTTTGCTGACATTAGCAATTTTTTTGCTAGCACCCTCCTGACTAAAATGTTGCTGACTCAGCAAAATTTTTTGCTGACTTTACAAACTTTTTTTTTTTGAGTGTAATAAAAAAGAAAATTTTTTTTTGTACTATCATTTTGAAATAAAAAAAACTGAATAATTTCTTTTAAACAGAATTAACCAAAACTTTAATATAAATAAATTTTTTTATTAAGTTTGCCTACACTCAGGGAACTTCTGCTTTAAAAATATGTAGTTGTTTGGGTTGTAATACAGTTTCATTATTTTTAATGTAAATGTAAGTCATTTGTAGAACAAATAAAATTTTTAACTAACCTTGTAGTTCATTTAAAAAAACAACTCACATCAAATGACTGTTTTATGATTTTACATTCATTTTTTACAGTTGTTTTTTGTTATTTAAAAAAATAAAAAAAAAAAAAATTGGTTTATTTTTAACTACCATGTGGTTCATTTTTACTACAATTGTTAGTCATTTTTTGAACATTAAAAAACAAATGGCAATGTTAGTTGAATTTAATGAAATGTAAGTCGTCCTTTTTTTAAATGAAATTTCATTTGTTTTTGACTACAATTGCTGTCGTCTTTACCAACATAATTCCCTAAGTGTAGAGCTAACAGTTTTTGACGAATTTGAATAGTTGGTCAATAAATACTAGGGAACAGATTCTCTAAGAAAAACGACATAGTTTTGTTCATAACGAGACCTTTTTTAACAACATTGTTAACAATATTTAATGGTTAGCGCGTTGGACTTTTACACAGAAGGTCCCGGGTTCGATCCCCTGTGCCGGCAACATCAAAATAATATGTATGAGTTTTTTCTATCTCTCATACGTTTCGCAATGTCCACCTTCGGTGTTCCCATAGCAATTAACCCCACCGAAGTAAAATAATGAATCAGGGCTATGAACCAAAAAGCTTCAATAAAGTTCGCCAACTCTCCATCAGGTGGCGAGCAACAACTGTTCTAAGTCTTATCATCTCGCGCAATTACAGTGTTGCCATGTCTGAAGCCCTTCATCTTTCCCCACCTTTCATCTCTATACTATCCCTTTCCAAAGAAAGCAACACACTAAATATAGGAAGTATTTCCTGAGTGTTGCCTCTCTTTTAAAAAAAAAAAAAAAAAAAAAAAAAAAAAAAAAAAAAAATATGGTCGTAATTTAACTACAAAAAGTGGACTATAATCGTCGATCGTTCTACAAAATTCCAAGCCAAATCGATAAAAAATTACATATTTTGTACCGACATATAAGAAAATATGTCATCTTTTAACACAAATAAATTATAAAAAATGTCACGAAAGATTGAATGTAAAGAAAAACAGAAATAAAAAAAATTGTTTTTTTTTATTTCAGCTTTTAATATTTTAATTATATTTAAACAATTTTTTCAATCATTAAAGTTCTTAATATACATAATTAAAAAAAAGTACAATAATTAAAATATTTCTTTTTTAAGGATAAAAAAAATTTACTTTCAAAATTTATAATTTTCGATCTAAAATCTAATCAGCTACTTTTCAAATTTTATCTTTTACGAATTCGTCAAAAATTATGAGCTTTAGCAAATTTGTTGTGAAACAATACAATTTTCCCCACTGTGCTACATTAGTGGATGGCCCCGGGAAAACCGTTCTTGTTAGATTTATTTTTTACATGTCATCCTATTCCAAGTAACGAAAATTTGCTTAATGAGGCTGAGTTTAAAAAAAAATCTGCCATCGTTTTTGTGATGTTTACTTTCGAACTTTTCGAACTTTTTTTATAAAAATATTTTATAGATCCCATAAAGACCAGACCTTATAAATAATATGAACGAATGATAATTTCTCAATAACCACCAAATGCTAAAATAATCATAAAAAGTGCAAATTATTAAATATCAACGCAAATATTTCATCAAACTATGAATTTTATTCATTACACACATGAAACTTTCATACCGATTAGGCTAGGATTAATGAAAAAAATTTCATATGCTTATGAAATTTTCATTGGGTCAATGAAACCATTTCTTAAAATTGATTTAATGAAACACCTTTCATTGACTCAATAAAACGTTTCTTTGTGGACTTTTTTATGAAAAAATTCATTGGATTAATGAAGAAATTCATTAATACTACTCACAAATTTCTATCAGTGTAGTGGTTTTTTGAGAGTTCTGCAAACAAAATATAGGCAATATGCATAAAAAACTTCAATTTAATTTAAAATTAAATACATTTTTATTTTCGTTCTGTAAATTTGAAATTTTTTTTTTCATAAAACTTATTTTTTTTATATGAAGCATTAGATTTATTTCTACATCAAATTATGCAGTTTTTTAATAAACTTTCCATTAATGTGCTACACAGTGCATAAATATTTAAAACCTAAGGCAAAATCCGAAAAATGTGTTTTTTGATAAAATTTTATTTAAAAAAAAGTACCATAAATATTTATGTTCCAATATGCTTATCAATCTTCATATTTTTTTAGATTACATAAACATCATATAGGTTTTGTTTGCTATTTCGTAATTTTTAAACAGTCTCCCATACAAAAGGTGTAAAATAAGTCGGTTTTTCTAATAAAACTTTCTTTTTTTATGTGAAGCTTTTCATTCATATGCAACACAATCCATAAACAATCAATACTTACGGAAAACCCGCAAAAATATATAATTTCCTAAATTTTCTTTTATAAAAAGTTTTGTAAATTTCAGGGGTTTGCTCAGCATAAATAACATATTGAAAATCCGTTGCCACTGTGGAGCCTTAACGGACAGTGGTATTTTTTTTCTTGTAGAGTACTAAAAATTTAGTCCCTAATGTAAAGAAACTTTAAATGTTTTCCAGTTTTTTTTTTTTTAAATAAAAAACAACTTTTTTTTTGTTTTAAGTTAAAGAATTTATTTGTGTTTAAAAATATTAAAAATAATTTTCTCTGATGAGTTCCCAAGGCTCCACAATGGCACCCGGGTTGCTATGGTTGTCCGAATTTAATATTGCATCTTTCTATTGCAAAACGACTTGTTTTAATATGCCATTTCTTTACTTTTTTATAATTGTTTATATATTGTGGTTTATATTGAATTTTAAAAAGAGCAAACCACTTAAGACATACACTCAAAAAAATAAGTTAGTAGGAAAATTAGTGAAACATCTTGTAAACCAAGTATACTATTTCTTAGCTAATTGTTTGCTGACATTGTGTTTTCAGCTAAAATTTTAGATGTACTTATTCAGCACTTAACTGTTTTGAACTAATGTTTTACTAATATTTTACTAATGTTTTACAAATTTATTTTGTTAAAAAAAATTGTGCTGATAACCACATTAATAGTGTGGACGACAACCAGATTGAAAGTTGATGCCGTAGAGGCGAGTAAAATGATACTAAAAAGTACAACTCTTGTAAGACGCGTAAAAAATCAACCATGGAATATTTTTGTATCCGTTTTTCATATAAAAGGACGCTAACAATGATAATACATATGTGGATTAAAAAAACTTTAATTTTCTGTTGTCTCCGGCTTCTCAAAGTAATTGTCTATTAATTAAATAAAAGAAAAAATAAAATATTTAAATTTAATAAACATTGAATGTGTATTTGTAAACTAAATCTTTAAAGTGATTATTAACCCAGGAAAAAATTACACATTCCAAAAAGGTGATGCCCACACTTGCTTACATATCTCATTGCCAAATTTAGTAACTGCAATACCAAACTCATTAGAACGATAGAATCAAAAAAGCAAGTAGTATTGTAATCAATTCTTTAAATTTTAACCAGAAAGCATTAACTCAATAACAAAGTAATTATTTACTTAAAAGAAAACAACAATGTTATTCACTTATATGTATAACTTTTTGTACTCAAGAAGTAATCAAATACTTTTTTTAATAAAAGGACGTTATTGGAAGTAGTTCCTAATTTTGAAAAAAGAAGTTATACAGTTTTAAAGAATTTATCTCAAATATTTTTTCAAACAAATTTTTATTTGCAGGAAAATAATACTAAAAACAGAAATTGCATGTTGCCTAAATTTTGTTAAACTGTGGTTAAGTATAAATTAGGGAAGCGCACGTGAGCAGAAAATTGTGAGTGGAAGTTGAAATTACTGACGTTATCGTGAGTGAGTGTAAATAAAAATGTCGAGGGTGATTGTGCGTGAGTCATATTTTTGTTTTTCAATTTTGAATTGTTCTTTTTTTTGAAAAATTTATATTTTCGTGGTTTATAGCTCCTAAATTATGACAAACCCATGTTATCATAACAATTCGATGTTTCACTTTTTAGGATTTTATTTCCGTATGAGTTTAGATCGTAATGTTTGAGTGACCTAGGAGAATCACGTGTGAGTAAAAGTTGAATTAACTTATGGAACTACTTCTATTTTTTTTAAATGTAAGTACTTCTTATTTTTTCTAGGGAACTATTTATTTATTTTTTTTTTGTGTAAGTACACTGATAGAATTTTCCTTCATAGTATTAATGAAACGATTTCATTAAAATCGATTCATTGGTTTAATGAAAAATTTCATTAACTGAATGAAAATTCATTAATATTGGCATTTTTTTCATTAAAATTTTTTATGATTTTTTCATAACTTCATAAAAAAAATTCATTAAGTCAATGAAAAATTTTCATAACTTCATAAAAAAAATTCATTAAGTCAATGAAAAATTTTCTAATTTTTTTCAATAAAAATGTTTACTTGTAATAGAAAAAAAAATTGTTTGTACTATCATTTTGAAATAAAAAAAAACTGAAAACTTTCTTTCAAACAGACTTAACCACAACTTTGATATAAATAAATTTTTTTTATTAAATTTGCCTAGAGCTAACAGTTTTTGACGAATTTGAATAGTTGGTCAATAAATACTAGGGAACAGATTCTCTAAGAAAAACGACATAGTTTTGTTCAAAACGATGTTACACAGAAACGTTACTCTAAACGATAATAAATTTTTGTTTTTAACAACATTGTTAGCAATATTTAACATTTTTATCTAATATGGTCGTAAATTAACTACAAAAAGTGGACTATAATCGTCGATAGTTCTACAGAATTAAAACAAATTCATCAAATGTCATCTTTTAACACAAATTATAAAAAATGCAAAGAAAGATTGAACAATTTTGTAAAAATAAAACAATAAAAACAGAAATAAATTAAAATTGGACCAGAAAATATCAACAAATGATAATATCTCAATAAATGCTATGCTATGCTAAAATAATCATAAAAAGTGCAAATTATTAAATATCAACGAAAACATTTCATACAAACTATGAATTTCATTCATTAAACACATGAAACTTTCAAACCGATTATACTTGGATTAATGAAAAAAATTGCATATACATAATGATATTTTGATTGGGTCAATGAAACCATTCATTAAAATTGATTTAATGAAACAACTCAATGAAACGTTTCTTTGGGGACTTTTTTATAAAAAAATTCATTGGATTAATGAAGGAATTCATTAATACTACGCACAAATTTCTATCAGTGTACTTCGTAGTTTTACAATGCAACTATTTCTTTATTAAAAAATGTATGTAGTTCTTAAAAATATAAAGTAAATGGTTCTTCGGTAAAAATAAATAATCAATTCTAAAGAATCAATTATTTTAGTCTCACGCCCTGTTAAAAGAATCGAGTAGGTAATCTAGAAAGGAATGCGTTCTGCCCAAAATGCTTGATTACAAACCCGCTTACCTTTTTGGAAATTTTTTGCTGGGAATGTATACGTTCAGGTAGACGGACTACAGCGAAAGACAAGTATACACATATTAGGTAATTTTTTATGTTTCCTTTTTCTTATTGCAAAAAAGTATAGTATAATTAGACAACCATTGATGTAAGTACATAGTTGAAAGACAATTTTGTTTTTGTTATATACAATTATTTCTATTTATTTTCCGATATTAAATTAACTCATGTGGTCAATGCGGGAGTATGAAAATTTTTATATTTTGTAACGTATTGCAAATAATATTTAAAAGAATCACAAAAAAATTTCAGATTTTCAGCAAATGAATTAACTAAAATATAATTTTTGTACAAATTTTTTGAGGTTTTTTCAGTCTACTAATATTCAGCAAAAATTTTATTAACTTTTAGCAACAATTTTTAATTTTTAATCAACTAAGTGATAGTAAAACTTTTACTTTTTGTTGCTAAAAATCATTTTGCAAGCTCCGTTCTGACTAAAACATTAGAAGCAAATAACGTTCACAGGTATAAAGTGATGTAGTGCTTCATAATCAATCAACTCGTCTTAAATTATTTATAGGGCAACCAAAAATCATGAGAGAAAAAACAGATTCGAATTTTATTCATAAAATCTCTATTTTTCATCGCAGAAGTCCAAAATTTGGTGTATGCATGTAGTTTATCATAATATTTAATAAAACCGAATTATTTTAAGTGTTTGGGGTAAGTTTTGAATATTTATGGACTGTTATGAATAAAAAGGTAATAAAATAACATCATATAACAAAACCTAACGTTTATGGGAGCCTGTCTGAAGTTTACTAAATTACAAACAAAACTTATAGCGTTTTAATGTAATCTAAAAAATACGAGGATTGATATGCATACCCAGTAAAAAATTGTCTTTATTTTAGAAGCAGGATAAAACGAATGCGCTGATGTAAGTGCTTACTATTATCTTATAGTGAGAAGCACCAAAAAAAAGGAATAACTTTCGTATAACAATATACACACAAAATTTTTGAGCTTTCTGTTTTCTCTTACAATGATGCAGGTTGTAAGCAGCTTACCATAATCCCTTACAAATATCGTAGATTATAAACGATCTGTACCCGTTTTCTCAAGTGATTTCCGATTATGTTTGGTGTTTTTGGGTATATTATTAAAAATAATTAGTCGTTTTACTATTTCTGAAGAGCTAGCGCGTGATGTGGTTAAAAACAATAAAATAATTGTATTAATATGTCTAAAATTTTACCGAAAAAAAATTACTATCTGTACACTTTTATGTAAAATAAATTATATAATATTCATATTATTACTTTTAATCGTAATAAAGGAGACATGAAATGTGATTTTTCTGAAAGCCATGAAATCACAGCTTTGTATAAACGCTAAAAGCCGCACTTATTTTGCGCAAAAGTAATGCTTCCAAGTGGGAATTCAACATATAAAAATCATGGCATATGTAAGCAGGTTTGTTAGGGATTCTTCTTAACTTACCCGCTTGCAAACCTGCTTGCAAATAAGCAGCATTTTTTTTTTTGTGGGTATTGGCTATGTTTGGAACACAATTTTTTTGGTACTTTTGATCAAAAAACACTTTTTTGGTATTTTGACATAAGTTTTAAATATTAATGCACTGTGTAGCACATCAATGGAAATCTAATAAAATACTACATAATCTGGTATAGAAACAAGTCTAATGCGTCATGTAAAAAATTAAGTTTTATGTAAAAACCCGTTTTTTGCACTTTTTGTATGGAAATATGTCTCAAATTTACAGAACGAAAATAAAACTTTATATTATTACTCTTAAAAATATGAAGTTTGATATGCATATTGCCTATATTTTATTCACAGAGCTCTCAGAAAACCATTAAAATTGGTCCTTCGGGAAAAACAGCCGAAGTAGCCCGAATATCAAAAAAATCGAATTTACCACTTAAACTCAATAAAGATTTACATATATAAATTTGGTCGTGATACTTGTATACATCATTTTCCAAAAGTAATATATCAGCAGATGCTCCTCTGGAATCCCTTTCCGAGGATACCACATTTGCCTAATGTTCCTATGGTAGAAATACCGAAAACTAGCAAAAAACGAAAAATGGCGTCATTTTGGACCACACTTTTAAACATCTAAACCATCTATAGGGCACTTAAGAAAAAACGGCTTGATCTTAAATTTTTTTTCTTTATAACATATTCGAATTTCATTGAAATCGGAATGTATCAGTCGAAATACTTTAATTGTAAGTGAATTTCAGATCAAAAAATATAAATAATTAGACCCATTAATTATCGTGTTTAAAAATAACTTATACATTTTCAAAACTTGTACACATGTATAAATATTATGGTGTCACTGTTGTTACACTTCTATTTAATATTAACTGCCGGTTTTTATTAATCACATTTAATTAAAAACAATTCCGCTAAATTTAACTTAATTATCCTTTATGTTTTGCGGTTCCGAGTATACTAAAGTATTGCGTTTACTTGAAATGTAATATTTAAGCTAAATAGTTATTATTTTAACGTTAAAATTTATGAATGAAAAGCTTACAAAATCCTAGCGCATGCTCTACAAAAAGCTTTTTTTTAAGATTTTATTAAGTTCCGGCTTTTTTTTTATTATAAGCATTTTATTTGTTTGTCTGAAAATACATGTGGTAGTGAAATAATTTTCAGCCATATATCCGAATTTAAATTATAAATTTGAATTTCAATTTGTCCTATTGTATGTAATTGAAGCAACACCGTATAAATCAATGTTTATAATTTGTCATACACTCAAAGAAATAAACCTGCAAAAAAAGCAGTAAAAGCTTTTAAAAATTAACTTAAAATGACGTTGCATAAAAAACTGATAAAAATTAAGAGATTACTTTGTACAATATTAGTATGATAAGAAAAAAACTGTAATATCTGCAACATTTTTGTTATATATACGATGAATTTAGTTAAATGCAAATATCAGTATACATATCCTGCTATGCTAAAATCAACATTGTAAACTGCTGATTTCAGTTAAACTGATTTTGATTTGTATAAAAAAAATTTTTTTTTTTTTGTTCCCTACGACACGAATTAATTTAATATCTGAATATATATAGAAATAATTATATACGAATATAACATAAACAAATTACATCAACCATTGATGTAGGTTGTCTAAGTGATGGCTTCTTTCTAGAAACGAAACAAACCGAAATAAATATACAACTCTTTTTTGCAATAAGAAAAAGGAAACATACAAAATTACATAACATGTGTGTCCTTGTCTTTCGCTTTAGTATGTTTATCTGATCGTATATTTGTTTGCAATTTGACCACACCACATTAATATTTACTATAATCATTTAGCTTACAAATACACATTTAATCTTTATTTAATTTAAATATTTTATATTGTCTTTAATTTAATTAATAGACAATTACTTTGACAAGCCGGTGACAGCACAAAATTTAAGTTTTTTTAATACGCAATTTATATGTATACGATATGCATTGGCGTCCTTTTGTTGTATTATGTATGAAAAACAGATACAAAATTCTTCCATGGTTGATTTTACTTAATACCTAGTAAAAAACGCTGCTTACCTGCAAGCAAGTTTGTAAGGGAGTAAGCCAAAAGGAATCCCTTACATATGCCATGATTTTTATATGGCGAATTCCCAATTGGAAGCATTACTTTTTGGCAAAATAAGCGCGGGTTTTAGCGCTTACAAAGAGCTGTTATTTCATGGCTTTCAGTAAAATCATATTTCATGTCTCCATTATTACGATTAAAAGTTATAATATAAATAATGTATAATTTATTTTACATAAAATTCTACAGTCATTAATTTTAGACATAATATAATAATTTTATTTTTTCACCGCACCACGTGGTAGCTCTTCAGGAACAGTGAAATGACTAATTATTTTTTTTAACATACTCGAAAACACCAAACACAATCAGAAATCACTCGGGAAAACCGGTTCAGATCGTTTATAATCCACGACATGAAACTTTCTGCATTACAACCTGCATCCTAGTAAGGGATTAACGTAAGCTGCTTACAAACTGCATCATTGTAAGGGAAAACAGTAAGCTCAACAAAATTTTTTGTTTATTTTTATACGAATAACATACTAGTAAGCACTTACTTCAGCGCATTTGTTTTATCCTGCTTCTAAAAACACGAAAATTGTTTACTGGGTAGTATCATTTTACTCGTCACTACTACATCTTGACATGCCGTGACATCTACTACATTCTGCGTATATCTTTTAATTTGGTTGCCGTACACACTTTTAATGTGTTTATCAGCGCAATTTTTTAGAAAAATAAATCAGTAAAACATTAGTAAAATGTTAGTAAAACATTAGTTGAAAACAGTTAAGTGCTGAATAAGTATAACTAAAATTTTAGCTGAAAACATAACCAGTTTTACCAACTTTTCTACTAATTATTTTTTTAAGTGTCGTTATTATTAATATGCTCTTAGTTTGCAAATAATAACTCGAAAATTGTATCTCCAATGCATAAAATCGTTTTAACTTGAGTAAAGTTTGCAATTTTGATTCTGATTTCTAGTCGGATGTAGGAAATACACATTTTTATTGTAATTTAAAGAAGAAAACATTTTTTTTAATATTTTTAAAATACCGAAAATATAAAAGTTAAAAACAGTAGTTTTTGCCAAATTTTACAGTTGTTTCAAAATTGTTGTAGTAAAGAATTGTCAGCTGTTTTTAAGACATTATTAGTTGTTTTTCTACATTTGTTAGTTGTTTTTAAACAGTTAAAAACAACAACATTTTTAGTTAGTTTAATGGTTATTACCTTTTTCGACTTTTTAACTGAAATTACAGTTGTGTTAACTGTGATTTTTAGTAGATTTTACTGTAACACTTTTTTGAGTGCACATTTAATTAAGATTGGAGAGAACCCATCGTGATAGCTTCATTATGAGTGCATATGACCCTTATTGAATATAAGCTATCGGTATGTTACATATGAATTATTTAAGGGAATGCTCCCTAATGTGGCCTGTTCCCTAAATTGGACCTTTCGTTTTTCGCCTGTTGCATCAAGAATATGTTAAAACTTTCAACTGTCATCCAGTTTAATTTCTGCTGTCTCAATTTTAAAAAACTTTGGACTTGAATGTACACGTTTTCCTGGTTTTATGCACTCATCGAAATAAACCTGTAAAAATAGCAGAAAAAGCTACTCATAATAAGTTAGAAATTAACTTGCAGAAAAAACTGCTAAATTAAGCACATTTTGTTAAAATATTAATAAAATAAGAACAGAAAAAATAAATCTGTTAACTTTACAAAATTTTAGTTATATTCGATGTGGATTTTAGATAATTAAAAATAGCATTTTACTTTGTAAAATTAGTGCAATATTTTTGTATGAAAACATGTCTAAAATTTAAGAAATTCAGATTTTTTTGATACCCATATTGCCTATGCTGTGGGCCCTGGGTTGCCACTTATTTGAAATATTTAAAATATTAGGAAAATTTAATAAAAAGTCCAGACATCAATTTGAAATCAGACCAACAACTTCCCATATAAATGTGTTATTCGAAAATTTTGTTTTCAGAATAACGAAAATTTTAGGACATGCACTGACATTAGGGTGTCCCAAAAACACTTTTGTTGAGCTACGCACAAAGGTACATCAAATAACGAAAGAAGGTTTCTATCATAATATATTGACAAAAATTCAACATGTGTTGGCTATTTCAACCAAAATGTGTGAAAATAGGCAGATTTTTTCGAGTAGTAGTTCGCCCACTGCACAATTATCATCGAATTGCTCTGAATTTTATTTTTTACAAATTTCCATTATCGAGTTTTTTTCGAGTAGTTGGTCGTCAAGAACACAATTTTCTTCAAATTCCTTTGAATTTTGAACACACAATTAATTAATGCAGGCGACTCCAAAAAAAGTCTGTACCGCGATTTTTTTAACAATTTGTGTAAAATTACAAGAAAAAAAATTCTTTAAAAAATTTTTGTAAAATTACATCGAATTTCTAAAACTTGCATATTTTCACACATTTGTATGGAATTTGTCGAGTTTTCTTAAGTTTTTGTGTGGAAATGTTCGAGTTTTTATCGAGTAGTAGTTGGCCTATCACACAATCATCGTCGGATTGCTACGAAATTTTAAACATAGATGCTCATACTTTAGCGACTAAACAATATATGAGTTGGTACCAAGTTTTTTAAATTTTTTTTAAAAAATGACATCACACTTTTAAAAAATTATATATTTAAAAAATTTTTTTGTATGAAAATTGTCGAGTTTTTCGAGTATTGTACGCCGATGGAGCAGTTTAGATTGGAACAATTTAAAATGAGCCATCTATATAAATATGACAACTTCCAAAAAAAAAAAATTTAATTTCATTGTGATCTAATCAAGTTTTTTTTCGAGTAGAAGTTGGCCTACTACTCAATGTTCATCCGATTAAGGTAAGATTTGCTACGAATATTCTTTGGAAATTTACTTTTGCAATAACTATGCATTTGTTGTACGTGTCTCTAATATTTGCTTTTTTATATAAGTTCAAATGAGCACAAAGTGAATGTTCAATACTCGAGCTACTTGATGCTATTCGGGTAACTCGAGCTACTAAACAGCTCGAAACGGGCCCGTGGTTTTCAGTTTGCTGTCTTAAAGCATAATTTGAAAAACGTTTAAATTCCATATATCCAAGCTGACAGAATTACAATTTATTAAGATCATTCATTGTCAATGCAACAAATATTTTCATTATTTAAGCAAAAAATTGGAATTTTGCAAAAAATGGAAAATTCGTTATATTAGTTCAGTATGTTTTGTAGCGTCAGAATCTGAGATTACGATGTTCCCCAAATATTTAACACTAGCGGAATTTAAATAAACCAAAGCATTTTATTAAAAATAGTATGTCTTTTATCGATAAGCGTTTACAGAACATGAATACGAGAGTTAGTTTTTAAAATACACTCAAAAGACAATGTGTGGGGGTTTCGTTCAGTTATTTTTGGCCGCAACTGTATGTTTCTAACAAATTTTTTATTACTTTCGTCTCCTCTGTCTTATATAAGAATTTCATCGAAATCTGGGGGAATCACCTAACAGACCCAAAACACAGATGTAGAGCCACATTCGAGAACATTCCCTCATACTATCAGGCAGTTTTTTATGATGCATTGCATTCATGGGAATTTTTCATTACCATTGAAATGAAAAATTTCATTGCCATTTAATGATAATGAAATATTTTCCATTACAAAAATCATTATTAATGATAATTAAGTCACACTAATGCATAAAAAAACCAATTACAATTGATAACAATGCATTTGTTTAGAAAAAAATCCTGGGTTGGAAAGTAAAAATATATAACTTTTTTTTAAAGAATGTTTATTTTTAAATCGAAGCTATATGGAATAAAACTAGCAATGAGTGGAATAGTGCTTAATATGAAAAGGGGAACGAGTGGAATTGGAACATTAGTTACGGATAACGAAATTGTATTGAACTGTATTATTAGTGTGTAGTAATACTACATATTTGTATTATTAGTGTGTTGTAATACTCCTACGGAGCAAAAATGTAGTCCGTTTTGCCGTATCTCGTTTAATTTCGTAGATTCCGGCCATTTTATATACTAAGCGCGATTTGCAAAACGGACAAAAATTCACGTACCGGTAATACAGTTGTGTTATGTGTTCCGATTCCACTCCGTTACATTCCATATTGTTCAATTTTTCACAAATATTCCATTTTATTATCGAAGTGTTTAAATTTGTATTTTCATGTAAGTATATGGGTAAACAAATAAAAAAATAATCCCTCCGTATCTTTCGCGGACCTAGAATATTTGTATTATCAGGGTTAATTAATACTCCTGAGGATCAAAAAGTTTGGCCGTTTTGTGTTTAGTGTTTCAATATCACTCGTTCCATTCCATTACTTGGTTACAAACCAGACTGAATATTAATATCTATATAATTTCAGAAATTTCGGGGTCATTAATTATTTTAAAAAAAGCAAAGACTCTCAGCGAATGTTTTCCGTCCCTGATTTGAGCTACTTAACACAATTTTAAAAGGTTATTATTTATTATTATTATTACACTAAGGATATTGTGTAGGTAAAGACGACAGCAAATATAGTCAAAAACAAATGAAATTTCACTCGAAGAAAAGACGATTTACATTTCATTAAATTCAACTAACATTTGTCATTTGTTTTTCCTGTTCAAAAAATTACTAACAATTGTAGTAAAAATTAACCACATATCGCTCATTTACTTCAAGAACGTCACAACTCAAAAAACATGATTTTTGAGTAAATGACGCAAAAATCGCGTTTCATATTGTGTAAAACATTCGTATTGATATCTCAGCTCTTGAGAGAAATTATGTCGTTATTTTTTACTTCAAGGTGGGAGTAAATTGAAAACTTTAAACTCGTTTTCTACAAATCCAAAATTTTTGAGTTATGACGTTATTGAAGTAAATGAGAGATATGTTAGTAAAAAATAAACAAAAACTTTTTTGTTTTATATAACAAAAAACGACTGTAAAAAATTAATGTAAAATCATAAAACAGTCATTTGAAGTGGTTTGTTTTTAAATGAACTACAAGGTTAATAAAAAATTAAATTTGTTCTAAAAATGACAACAAACACAACTACATATTTTTAAGGCAGAAATGTGTAGTGAAGCATTGCGTTCTTGCCATTAATGCTGTTAAATATCGATGACAACATTTTTCTGTAATCTTTTTTATGAAAAATTCGTTAATCGATAAATAAATACATGTGTATTTTAAGGATTACATTATATTTTCCTGTCGTATTAATGGATGATTGGAATTCCCAAAATCTCTCATGTGTTGTAAATTTATTATCGTTACAAGACAAATATATATACAGATATATATATATATATATATTGTAAATATATATTTTGTTTTATAAAAGTAATATAAAAACATTTATTTATCGAAAAAAAATACTGTAAATTTCTTACAAACACATACATACACTCAAATAAAAAAGTCTGTAAATGTTACAGAAATATCTGCAATTTTACAGAAAGTACAACTATTTTTAGGCCAGAAAGGCTAGAAAGTAGTAGGAAAAATTAGTAAACTTTACTAATATATAGTAAAGTCTTTAGAAAATCCTTCATGAAAATCGATTAACTAAAACAAACCATTTTTTACTAAAAATTTGTAAATTGTTTGTTTTTTAATTAAAATTTATTTTTATATTCCTTTGGTATTTTCTTTTCATTTTAAATTATAAAAATGTTGAACTTGGAAAAAATGTTCTCAATTATAAAAAAACGGAAATTAGTAAAAAAAAAATTTTCTACTTATAGCAACTCGGGACTACAAAATTAGTAAAATATTTTGGTAAATTCAGCAACGAGAATTAGTAAAAAATTTTGTTATTTTTATAAAGAAATGTAAAAATTAGTACAAAATCTGTAAATTGGGATATAAAAGGTTTTACTATTATGTTTACAAATTTTTTATTTGAGTGTAGTATATATAAGCGATTGCAATGTTAATCGTATAATGATTAATGGCAACTTTTCCCAGTGAAATGACAAACATTTAATACATGCTACTTAATGTCAGACTTTTAAAAGTTGAGTTTTGTTGCTCAAACAATTGGTGGCATTTTTAATATATGTATTTTCAATCAAAGTCACAAACTTTCGACGTTGAAAATATTGAAAAAGTTAACACGCCCAATGTCAAAATTTGTATGGGATTTAGTAATAAGTAATACGGATCAAATTTTATTTGAAACTTATGAATAATAATAAAATAAAAACGCAGGACAATGTTAGTCATTGTTAATAGTAGTAAGAATAATTGATTTTTTAAATTTGTAGTTGTTTAAATTTGCATAATTTTTCTTTTAATTTCTTACATATGATACTTTCCAAGCCAACTGTCCAGAAAAAAAAGAATATCGCAGCAATTTTCAAAAAATGGGTTAAATATTGAAAATTTTTGCTCTCATTTTTACACACAGAAAACAGTTTTGTAGTTGCAAACGAATTGTTTTGCCAACCGAATTTTTGTCCTATCATTATTATTTAATTTTTACAGAAAAAATTTAAGCTCAAGCTCAATTTCAATTAAATTATTAATAATATTTATTAAATGTTTAATTGAAAATGAATTTGGTTCACACAAAATTTTCAATTTTTATAACCCATATTGATAATAAAGAAAAAAAAGCCAAAACTTGAAAAAAACGTTTAAACTAAAAAAAAAATATTTTATACTTAAAAAATCTCTAAAATTAAAAAAAACATTGCTAAAATTTAAAAAAATCACCGAAATTCAAAACAATTTTTCCCAATTGAGATAATTTGCTGAAATTGAAAACAACAAAAAATTAAAAAAATCGTTAAAATTAAAATAATTAAAAATGTTTTCGAGATATAGACGTTTTTAATTTCATTGAGATGATTTTTTAAATTTTGTTTCAAATTTTATGGTTTTTTATTTAGTTTTGACAATTGTTTTCCAACTTTTTTAAAATTTTGGCATTTTTTTTTTTTTTTTAATTTTTTGGATTTTTTTACTTTTGGCGATTTTTTTCAAATTTGGAGGATATTTGAATCCTATATGATGGTATATGGACATTAGGGTGACCGTAAAAAAACGATGTTGTATTTTTGTCAACGGGAACCCCACAAAATGATAAGTCTTTGCAGATTTTACGATAACCAAAGTTTAAGCACGATTGGTTAGTATGTTAACTAGTGTCCGACCGAACAGTTCGGCCAGAAAATGCATTTGGTCTGTATTCGGTATTTTAAAGCATTATGGACAAATTTGGCGGATGCAAAAATGTTTATTGGGCTGATTAGATGCTATTTTGAGTGTCAAATTTGATGAAAAGTCTGTAGTTAAGCAATGAATTCACTGTTCGGCCTCAGAAAGTTCGGCCAAATTGAAAATA
This sequence comes from Delia radicum, assembly GCA_021234595.1. Lineage (NCBI taxonomy): Eukaryota > Metazoa > Arthropoda > Insecta > Diptera > Anthomyiidae > Delia > Delia radicum. The sequence continues at coordinate 102,918,545 of CM037853.1, read as the reverse complement.
GTTCGGCGGCCGAACTTTTAACTTTATAGCTAAACTTCGGCTTTTCTCTTAAATTTTATACACAAAATCGAATTAAATCGGCTCAACAAACATGTTTCCAATACCAAAATTTGTCATCATTGCCTCTAGATATCAAAAATCCGACAAAATATAGTTTTTTGGCCGAACTGTTCGGTCGGACACTAATGTTAACCTATGTCGCTGGTGGCTCAAAGTTCCAAAAAACTCGTTTTTTGAGTTTAGTGGCCACGTTTGGGGGTCGTATCTCCGGAAATTCCCATTATTTTCTCATGATATATGTCTCAAGCGAACGGCAATATTATTGTTACTAATATTATATTCTATATATAATTATTAATTATACACACAGAGAAAAATTTAGCTATTTGCCAACTGAAATTCGGGTACTAGGACTTAAATTCGGTGATGAGGAATTTCAGTCGTTTGGTACAATTGAACATTAGTTTTCACCATAAAGTTCGGTTAACTAAACTGAATTTAAGTTCTAACACCCAAAATGTTCAGAAATCTAATGTAAATATCGTTGAACTAACTGATTTTATAAGTTGTTACCATAGAAATACACTTTTCAATTCGGTTGGCACTTTATTTCTCTGTGTGTATATATTTATTGTTACTTCTAGTCGAATCGAGCTATAGCAGGCTCAACATCATTATATCATGATGAAACTGATAATATTCAAGTAACTTTATATTTAAGTTAATTAATGTTATTTCTTTTTCTTTGTTATTTTCACATTTAATGCACCATAAGAACCACAACCAAAGATAAAATTTTCATTATAGGCAATCCGGCTCACCAGATTACCGGTTATAAATTGCCCTCTAAACGTCAGGTTTTGGCCACTTTGTTCTACAATTTGCGTACTGTGAAATTAAATCTAAGAGATGCAGCAAGAATTACCATACAAGAAGTACTTATTTATTTTGAAAAAGCTCGGATTCCTACAAAACATGTGAAAGATTGTATTACTAAATTAGAGAAACTTTACGCAGAGTGGAGAAATGTACAAAAGGACGAGCATAAACAATCGGTCATACATGTCCATTGGACATGTATGACCTCGAATCACTTCATATATGAGCATGAATGAGTTTACACACACTGAGAGAATTATCTGCATGATATCATGGAAACTTTTCATTAAATTTATGCAGTCTTTTATCAAATCTTATGAAAAATTTTATTTATCACAAATTGCATACGCCTAATGTAAAAATTTCATTGAAAATGGTTTCATTAAAGTTATGAAGCTTTTAATATCATTTTAAAGAAATTTTCATTCACTCTATGAAAAAAACTTCATTAGTTTAATGAAAAAAGTCATTAAAACTTTTCGACGAAAATTCTCTCGTGCATGTTCATAAATGGATGCATATATGGTGATTTTAACCGGGTATATCAATATATATTTATGAAGAAAAAAATTCTGAACTAGTTCCGAATTTTTAATACAAAACTCAATTTATGTAAAAATCGGCCAACATTATTTAACCAAAAAAGGTTAGATGTTTTTTATCGATCCAGAAAGTTTCATCGTATAACTCATATCAGTTTTGACGAAAATATTCGTTGAATATTGTCCTTCATATTTCTGTATAAGGCGTATGAGCAATAAATAATATATGTATATCATTAGTTAAAAAAAAAAAAAAATTAAAAAATCCTAAAAGTATGTAGTTTTGAAGAACTTTATTTTCGAAAATTGTTATTAGATTTATCTGATTCAAAAAGCATTCGATGCTTATGGTTGTCCTATTTCACAATTATGCAATGAAAGTTATACATATTAAAAAATGCATTTTTGATGCAAATGAAATTTTTAGATGCATTTTTTAAATTGTTCTCCCCCTTTAAAATTTTTTAAATATCTATCAATCGAAAATTTAGCATTTTTATATAAAATTAAATTTAGTTTTTTCTGTTACGCAAATGCCATCTAATTTTCTCGAATTTTTAAAAAAACCTTAACTATTATATTTTGAAAACAGTTTTAAAATACACAATATATTCTTTATAAAAAAGTGATTTCTTCAGGTTGATCTGTCCAAAAAAATTAATTTTTGATGAAAATGCAATTTTTGGATGCATCTGTATCAGAAAATATTTTTTTAAAAACAACCTGGTGAAAATATCAAAATTTTATAAAGTTTCTAAACTCCGACACTTTACTGTTGGTGAGACTTGCCCCACCTCGTGGGAATTTCCAAAAATCCCGTCAATACAGATGTCCGATATATACAGGTGTCTACTGGCATCCTTCGGCGGTTTGAGAAGGATGTCACGGGGGACTTTTTTACCTTTCAGCCCTACTTCTCGTTATAAGGAACGCACATACAAATTCTAAGTCTCTCGCTTAAGAGATTTGGCCTGGCCGTCAAAGGGATAGTTTTCATTACGTTAACCTCTATTTTCACCACGTTCCCTTCCAGAAATCCAAAAAGTATCATATAAGTGAGCTAGTTCATAATCGAAGAAACATATATTTTAATTTTAAAATTTCTGACCAAAGGTATTTGGGCAGGCCGCCAAGGAGGAGACTTATTACCTTTATGCCACTCCCGATGGAATTTCCAAAATCCGCTCCACTTCTGACTCACGTACCAAATTTCAAGTTCCTAGCAACAACGGTCACAATGGCCACACAGACAAGAGGGATATTTTCGAATGCATACAGTCAATACAGATGTCTCCTACCAAACTTCAAGTTCCTCGCTTTAGTGGTGTGCCCAGGCCGTCAAGGGGAAAACTTTTTCACGTAAAAATTTCCAAAAATTCGCACTTTACAGATGTCTGTTTAGGAACTTACGTACCAAATTTCCTGGCATAAGCGTTTTTGACAGGCCGTCATGGTGGAGATTTCCCCTTTTTGCCCCTGCCCGTAGGAATTTAAGTGCTATGGGAACACCGAAGGTGGACACTGCAATACGTATGAGGGATACAAAACTCATACATATTATTTTTCGTCGCCTTGGACCGAACTTGGGACCATCAGTGTAACAGTCCAACGCGCTAACCAATACACCTCAACATCCAAAAAACATGCTTGGTCTATCTCATATACTTTCTGAGTTGTTAAATTAAAAAAAAAATTTTTTGCATTTCATTTGAATTCAAAGGTAATTAAAATGGTACTATTACGAATGGAAAACATTAATTGCTAATTAATGTAAGAGAAGATGAAAAAAATCTTGTGTGAATCAGTGCTAGAGGGAGTTCCGCACTTTCGACCTAAGCGACTAGGTCATCTTCAGCCTCATTCTAATCCACCAACCACAAAAAATTCTATTTTTTGATCAGGTATATATATCTACCAACCAGAGAAAATCGGTGATGTTAATTGATAATCCGAACAACATGAGTTATTTTCGTATTTTATTACAAGTTTAGCCAACAACTTTAAATCTTAAAGTTTTTTATTTCGCAGGGTTGCCAGCCCAACTGCTAATGTTAAAATTTTTTAATTTTGTCCTTACCTTGGGCGATGGTTTTGTAAACGCTGGCCTCAAATATCAGCATATTTTTTTAAAAATTATTTGCAACGTAAACAACATTTTTATTAACAGATTCATAAAAATCTTGATTGGTTAAAAAACTACACCTGTTTAAAGTTGAAAATTACAAAAAATTTAAATTTTTGGTGTTATTTTGTCAATAAGGTACCAATATTATTTTGCTCCCGGAACTTAGTTTATCTAAAAACGTACTTTTCGGAAATATACCCAGCCAAAACACGCCTTTCCAAATAATGAGTCTAAGAATCTAAACTGAAAGGTTTGGACGTATTATCCTTTATATTATAATTCTAGCTTTTTTTAATGAAGTGTTCCAAAAGTAATGAGTTATGCATTACTGGCAGCTTTACGTGTATCATACCCTTGTATGCATATAGGTATTACCAGAAGGAAAAAAATAATCGGTATAAATTTAAAAAAATATTATATTAATTGAACATGGTCGAGCCATGAATCGATCCCGGGTCGTCAGATTAACAGGCGACTGCTCTGTACCCTAAGCCACCGAGGCATATACTCGTAACATTTGATAGTTTAAAACATAAATGAAGTTTTCTTCTATGTAAATTCGTTCAAGATATACCAAAACTAACACCTTACCCTTTAGCTTACAAAATGACGAATTATAATGAATCAAAAAATATAATCAAGAAAAATGTTGTATCATATCATTATTTTGCGCGGAAGTATTAAGATAAATAACCTATTATTGTTCACCAATTATTTTTTGTACGAAAGTAATCCATTATAAGTTTATTATTGGTAACAAATGATTTTATTATTTAAAGTAATGTAGATGGTAATAAGTACTCATTACAAAGTAATGTATAAAATAATAAGGTGTCATTATGACGTTTTTGCTAGATGATATTTATGTAAAAAACGTCGCCAATTTTTCAATAGTTCTACCTCAGCCCGTTCCTAAATCGGGAAAATTTTTCAAAAATATTCAATTTAGACAATAATTTCTCTGAGTGCCTGTCTTGGATTAGAAAATTAAAACCACAAGTGTCTTCATAAAAGTCTTAACCATTTCACTACCGACGTTTTCTTTGTGAATACATTTCTATTTTGACTTTAGATTCTTGTTAGGGGTCCTTATATAAGTTTGATTTTAATAATTGGTGTTTAAAATTTATTATAAAGGGTCCGCCATCTAACGTTTTTTTTTTTTTAGCTAGTGCTTATTTCGTGAATGGTAACACTTAGCTCATGTCTGATTTGACAGATAATTAGTTTTATCCTTCCGCTGAACGAATATGGTTGTGTATACCCTTGAAAAACGCTGGGAAATATTGCGACATTACTTTGAAAATCATGGTAATGAGCAAGGAGCGGCCGTTACAGTCAATGGCGATCGTTATCGGGCCATGTTGAACGAAATTTTGTTCACAAAAATTGAAGAGGAGGATATTGGCAACATTTGGTTTCAACAGGACGGCGCTACGTGCCACACAGCCGAAGCTACACTCGATGTTTTGCGCCCTGTTTTTGAAGATCGCATTATCAGCCGCAGAGCTGATGTCGTTTGGCCACCTCGGAGCTGCGATTTGACACCGTTGGACTATTATTTGTGGGGTGCCGTCAAAGATAAGTGTTACGCCAACAAGCCAGAGGCAAATGGCGCTTTAAAGGACAATATTCATGAAACCATTGGTGAAATACAGCTGCACACAATCGATAATGTGCTTAAAAATTGGACCGATCGTGTAGGCTACTGCATGGCCAGCCGAGGCAGCCATTTGAATGAAATTATTTTCCATTATTAACCGGAAGGATTGTACTTTCAAATAAAAAAAGAAATTTGAGAAAATATTCAGTAGTTTTTTTTTTATAGCATTTTCAAAAAAAAAAAGTTATTTGGCAGACCCTTTACAATAGATTGTTTAAAGTACAACATAAATAGCATAAATAGTTTGTACCAAAGAGAAAAAAATTTAAATTTTGAAATCTCGAAAACTTAAGCTCCTTAAAACATTGTTTAACACTATGCTAAATTTGTTTTGCAATCGAACTCCCCAGAAAGAAATGCCCGATATATTACAATTTTAATCCCCCACTGTGCATTGCTGCGGTATACTTTTTTTGCTGGGCATATTGAAAAACCGTTAAAGAAAACGTTGAAGCTTTTATAAAATTACAGATTATTTTCATTTTTACCGTACAATGCCCTCTGGCAGCTAAAAAATATTTGAATTTTTCAAATGCAATACCCTCTATCAACCATAGCGCCCTGAATAACGTGAAATATTATATTATTTGTATACATACACTTAAAATACTATGTAGGTGAAGAAAACTGCAAGTGTAGTTAAAAACAAATGAAATTTCACTTAAAGAAAGGACGACTTGCATTTCAGTAAATTCAACTAACATTATCATTTGTTTTTTAATGTTCAAAAAATTAACCACAATTGTAGTTAAAATTAACCACATATGTTAATAAACATTTATTTTTTTAAATAACAAAAAACAACTGTAAAAAATTAATGTAAAATCTTAAAACAGTCCTTTGATGTGGTTTGTTTTTTAAATAAACTACAAGGTTAATAAAAATTTTTATTTGTTTTACAAATGACTGACATTTACATTAAAAATAAAGAAACTATATTATAACCGAAAGAACTACATATTTTTAAATCAGAAGTTCCCTGAGTGTAGGATTCAGTAGTCATATTTGACAAATATTTTAGAAGATTTTTTATCTCTCTTGAAAAGTGTTTTGTCTCTACTGAAAAAATGTGTTTTGGTTCATAGAGGGTATTAATATATGCTCTCGATATATAAGGATTTCATTAAGAGAAAATCTACACGACTCTTCTTTTCAAGCATGCAATTCTTGTTTGTGGGCAAACGGTGTAGAGAGTCGGTGGATTCTCTAAAACGTTCGTGGTATAAATTGGCTCTAACTAGTAAGTTATGAAATTAACAGCAACAGAAAACGACAATTTAATTCCGAAGCAGTACAGCGAGATTTGACAAAATTTATTTGAACATTTTTCAAAAAATTTTGATATTGATGAAACTGATGAGACTGAGTTTTGAAATATTTTCTTTAATTATAAACTGTAAAAAAAAGGCTAATAGATTTACTTTAACGATTAAATGGATAATATTTTTGCAATATTTAAGTTTAATTGAAGTGGTTGCCTCGTACTTATAACGCTCAAAGTTAAAAATTCTCAAAATGTCGACTGATACAAACTCAAAATTGTTCATTCTTAAGTCCACCGATGACAATTGTACCATTCATCATATAAAATGTATTTATGTTGCCAGTGAATTGTATCATTACACTATAGTCATAAAATATTAGAAAAATTCTAAAAATAACGAGAAAGGAGATAAATAAATTTTCATTTTGTATGCTTTGGTTCTTTCGCAGACTGTATTGACCTTAGTTTTTTAGTTTTGGGTATTTACTTTGTAACGATTCTAACCTACCCAGGCAGAAAAATACAATCGGCACAGTGTTGGTAAAGCATCGGCGACGGTCATATTTAAATGTGTGAAATATAACAAAATATTTAAAAAAAATACTTCTAATTGGTTGTAAAAAGAAGGTTGGTAAAAAGAATATTGGCAAAGAATTTTGCTGGTGGTACTGGCAAAACATGATTTGCAAACAAAATAGTGGTTTCCAAGTACAACATTAGTTGTACCTTTGCTAATTTTTAACACAGTGGGTTTTACAAAGATAACAGTGGTTTGCCAGTACTATTTTTTTGGTAAATTTCTTTCGAATATTTTTTAGTCGCTAGACCTTTTTTTCTTTTTCCGAATAAATCGAAAATGTGAGTCAAAAATCAAGTTCTTAACACTTGGCAATCTTAATTCGTTTGAATGACATTGATTGATTATTTTAAATAATATGTAATTTGATTAGTTCATATTTTATTGCATCGACTGTATTATATGCTTTTACATTTACTACTAGTTACAGTATTAAGAAGAGCACTATTTATTTAATTTTTTAATCGTACATTAAAAGCTGTTTATTTTTCTTTACCTTTAGAGCGTTATATATCAGTTTATCTACACTCAAAAAAAAAATTGGTAAAGTCAGCAAACAATTTTGCTGATTCATCAAAATTTTAGTCAGGAGGGTACTTGCAAAAAATTTGATAATATCAGCAACATCGTTTGCTGAAAGTCAGCTAGCTGATTGTAATGCATATCTGCATAAACTTTTGAAATTTACAATCAATTGTAATTTTGACACTATTTTTTTAATTTTAAAGTTTAAACCGCTATAACTTTCACGGCCCTCTCTCAAATTGATAAAAACTTAAATTTATTAAGCCAATTAATATTTTAATTGATTTTGCCCCTATCACGGCAATGATAATAATAATTAAAACTTTTATTTAAATTGAAAAGAAAAAAAATTATAAATAACTGTCACACAAATAATTATGATACTCAAAAAACGTGTTCACACACGTCTAGTTTGTATGTATATGTGTTTTTGATAATGCTGTGTCTGTTTGTGTATATGTGTGTGTGCTTATTTGGTTTGTAACAGTGATGCATTTTGAGTTTTTTTGTTTTTGCCAAATTGAAAATTTAAAAGGGCCAAAATACCATTGATAGGGCCACAAGAATGATAAAGTTAGTACTATAGCACTTTTTTTGGTACTATTTAATCCGGAAAAGTACCATGGTACTCCTTTGACTCTTTTAGTACTATTTACATCTAAATAAAAATTAAAGATTGAGTTTAAATTTTAACGTCTTTTTCACACATAGCAATTTTATTTGTGAAAGACGTGGTAGAGAAGAATGAGTGTATTTTCTAAAAATCATAACTACATTGAAAATTTTTCAATTTTCCTGAATCAGACTGCGCAGTTTCTGGTATTGAACCTTCGTCAGTGACCCTGTTTTTTGAATAATGTAATATTTGTTATGCTTTTATTTTTTCGATTGCGTCTATATGAAATTTTCTGTGCAATCACTGACCGTGGTATAGATAAACTGATTTCTAATGCCACATGCACTCGAACCACACGCTGGACAGAGCGCTTTAGCGCACTGATCTATCGTCAGGTCGAGTTTTATTGTGACTTAAACTAGTTTTATTCAATACACGGTGTTTTCGTTCTTGCATACATAATCTCAGAAGTATAAATCCAACAACACAACAGTTCTATTTTTAGAAACTTCAAGATTCAACATTTAATTCATTTACCCATTCATAAATTAACATTTATCAAATGTATTTATTTGGATCCAATCGTTGTAAATAGAATTGATTAAAGATGATTTTATTTGAGTTCGAGTAAAAAAAAAGTGTTCGAAAAGTGAAAAATAAATATCTTAAAAAAGTACAATTGAAAAAAGGCCATTGCCAGCATCTCCAAATTTGCATTGTAATTGTAAAATCGAATGAGTAATGAAATAGATTTCCTTGCAAAAAAAGGTGAATTTAAGAAATAGTCTGATAATTTTTATAAATTCTGTAACTAAAATCAACTAAATTTTGTTTTTATATACAAGTAAATTTTAAAAACGTTAATTTATAATAAAAACTTGTATTTAGTACTATGAGGGTCGAAAAAGTACTATTTTTATGCTGGTTGGTACTATTTGAAAATCCCATTTATCATCCCTGTAGGGCCATATTTTTTAAAAAATTCGATTATTAGATTTTTACTAAAATAAAAATAATATTAATTTGTTAATTAGTATTATTTTAATGCTTTTTTAAAAATGCAAGACGAACCCCTCTGAACATAACATTTTTAAAAAGCCTCCAAAAACACATTTTTGTTAATTAAAAATGAATTGCGGCACTTCTTTTAAAAATTTGGACAAATATAAAAAAATTTAAAAATGTTATCGTCCTGCATTCAAAAATTTTAAAACCTGACCACCTGGTTCGAAAATATATGATTTTGAATGCGATTTTTATAAAAAATTAAACAACTCCCCGTTTTCCATTTTCTAAGGAACTAGCATATGCTCTTATCGAATAAAAAAAATCAGGCAAATTTCATCAAAGTCTGAACTAAACGGTTTAAAGTAGTTAGTTCAATTTTGAGCTGAAAGCGCCAAAATAGATAAGAAAGTACCACAGGGCCATCAAGCAGTCAAAAGTGCCCCAAAAGGCCCTATTGTGCCACGTTTTGCATCACTGGTTTGTAAACTACAAATGCAGTTGGTATTTTCTACTGAAACTTTTCTATTTAACATATAGTATATGAAAAATAATTTGAGAATTATATCTAGAATAACATATATATTTATATATTTAAAAGTCAATTAAAATAATAACACTAGTTTACAAAATGAAATTTGTTCATGTACATTTGATGATAGATTTCCTTATGTATTTTCTCACACTGAATTCGAAAATCAACCTGGCAGCTTTCTTTAGCAATAATCAAGAAAGGCGTCTTCGATGGTCCACAAATAAAGAAATTGATAAAAAGCACAGATTTTCCTAAATATTTAACACCCGTGGAAAACGAGGCCTGGAATTCAATTCAGCGGGTTGTTACAAATTTTCTTGGAAACAATAAAAGCCCTAACTACGAGGGAATTATTACCGATTTGCTGAAGAACTACAACAAGATGGGTACGAAATGCCATTATTTAATTTTATTAATGGTTGTTTTCTATTGTAATGTTTTAACAATTTTATTTTTTTCTTACAGGTGTAAATATGTCTCTAAAAATCCATTTCTTGCATTCGCATTTAAATTTCTTTCCGGACAATCTTGGTGACGTAAGTGACGAACACGGCGAGAGATTTCACCAACAAATTAAGACCATTAAGCGGCGCTATCGAGGATTTTGGTATGAAACAATGTTGGGAGACTATGTATGGTTTCTCACTAGAGAAACGGTTCCCAAAAGCAACCGAAGACAAAGCAAGAGCCACAACTATTGCTAACACACAAAAATCTCAAAATGTATTGCAAGCGTTTAAACCCAATAAATTGTCGAAAAAAATAAAATATTCCGAATATATGAGATTTGGATTTATTCACTCAATTGCTTATAGCTTTGTCATTTTTCGATTTTCTTCTGGTTGGTCTTAGTTCTTATGTAAAAGTATCACCTTTACGTACATGAAGAGAAACCAGACGTTTTTTTTTAGAGATTTGTACTTTTCCGTCGGCACAGAATCACTGTAAAATATGATTTTTTGAAAATGTGCCCTATTTTCATTGATATATTTTGAACCGCTTTACCAATCAAAGACCCGATTATACATATCGCACACCTAGTACAAAAGTGACTCAACTCAAAATTTTTCATTTTTCAGAAATCGAAAAAAAACATTTGCAACTTTATATTTATTGAAGCACAAAGAAGGACATAACTGTTTTTTAGCAACAGTTAACAACAACGAAAAACACTGATATTTTTTTAATAGATAAACAAGTATATTGTGCATAGTTTCAGCATATAAAACTGAAAAATTAAAATTTTGAGTGGAGTCACTTTTGAACTGGGTGTGCGATATTTGTTCGTCATCTCAATACTTTACCAATAAAAAATGGGTAACAATAACGACCCAATCGGACATTTCTAGCTCGAGATATGATTTGTCAAGTGAAAAAAGGTCGAAAAAATTAAAAAATTACAATATCTCAAAAACTGTTCCATAACAAAATTTAACCTTGATTTTCAAATTCAGCGGGAGAAAATCCATAAGAACAATCACTTCTCATCTAATGCACATTTTCGGTGTAAACTAGTGTAATTGATTCCATTAAATATTTGTTTAGAAACAAATTTAAATTAAATATTTTATTAAATATTTTAGGTTGCTAATTTTTTCTGTGTTGATGTGCCACTTAAAAGTTTTAGTATTTTTTAACCCCAAAAAATTTAAAAGATTTTGAAAAATGTCCATTTGTTTTTATAATTTACTTTTTTAATTAAATTATAAATTAATCCTTTAAAGGTCTGGTTAGTTTAAAAAGTGACTTTAGCAAAAAGTTTTGTTAACATTTAATATTTTTTGTCGTTGTCGTTGTTGATGTTTTTGTGTTTGTGTTTGTTTGCGATTTTAATTTGTTTTCTTTATTTAACAAAAAATCAATTATGTAAACAACAAAAAAATATGCATGTAAACATCATGATTGTGTAGGTTTCATGTTCTATAAATATTTACACAAATTTATTTGGCTTAAAATTAATGAATTCTTTTGTTTTAATAAATTAACAAATTGTGAAAGTATAAGTTTTTTCGAAATTTTTTGTAATATAAATAAATATTGGCCTTAAACTTTAATAGTAACTATTTTGATAAAATTTAATAAATTAATAAGTTTTTCCCAAGGGGTGTACTAAATGTTGTATGTGTTAAATAGTCGTATCGAAAATAGAGATGGTAAAATTTTGTTTTTAAATATACAACAATAGATGAGAGTACGATACAACATTTGTACCTATGTTTAGTGTAATATGTTCAAGTGTGCTAAGAGAATGAAAACCCAAACCAAAACAACCTAAAATCTTAAATAGAAGATAAAATTTTGCCATCTCTATTTCTACAATACAGCATATACAGCACTTAGTACACCTTGTGAAAACCATTAATATATTGATTGGTTCGTTTACTTACTATTAATTACATACATACACTGCGTTGCAAAACTATAATTACGCATTAATTTCACTGAATTTCGTAAGTTAAAAAAAGTAGGAGAATTTAACCGGCATTAATGAAAACCAATGGAAAATTAATAATATTTAATAAAAAAACAATTACAGTGGACGTCCAATAGTACGCACCTTCACTTCTACGAATGTCCAATAGTACGAAAGGCAATTTTTTTGCATTGGCAGTTCTGTAGTACGAACGCAAAATTTTTTTACTACTCGATAGTACGAATAGCGGTAGTTTTTGAGAGAATATGATTTATTTACATTTTGTTTTGATTTATTTTCTTGTTTTTTGCGGTTAACTGCCAAATATTTAGTTGCTGTGAAATTTTAATAGTGATAACATGTGTTTTGTGTCTCGTGTTTTTTATTTGATGAATACTATTTTATATAAAATAGGGTAAAATTTTTGTTCAATAGTACGAATTTTCCAATATTACGAAAAGGCCTGACATTATAGAATTCGTACTATTGGACGTCCACTGTAGTTTATTTTTTATTTTACTATTTAAAAAAGAATAACCAAATCAATTAGTGTTTCATAATGACAAATACACTTAATTTAATTTATATTAACGCAGCAGTTTTAATAATGCGGCTCCTTTTTTAATCAACTCAAAAATTCGATCAGATTTGCTATCTACCAGATTTATTCGAAGTTCTTACGTTATAGATCTCTTTTAGATTAAAAAAGACGTCAAATAACTTTTTTTTTTTGAAAATGCTATAAAAAAAAAACTACTAATTATTTTCTCAAATTTCTTTTTTTATTTGAAAGTACAATCCTTCCGGTTAATAATGGAAAATAATTTCATTCAAATGGCTGCCTCGGCTGGCCATACAGTTGCCTACACGATCGGTCCAATTTTTAAGCACGTTATCGATTGTGTGCAGCTGTATTTCACCCATGGCTTCACGAATATTGTCCTTTAAAGCGTCAATTGTCGCTGGCTTGTTGGCGTAACACTTATCTTTGACGGCACCCCACAAATAATAGTTCAACGGTGTCAAATCGCAGCTCCGAGGTGGCCAAACGATCGCAATATTTCCCAGCGTTGTTCAAGCGTATACACAACCATATTCGTTCAGCGGAAGGATAAAACTAATTATCTGTCAAATCAGACATGAGCTAAGTGTTACCATTCACGAAATAAGCGCTAGTTGAAAAAAAAACGTTAGATGGCGGACCCTTTATTTGCATTAAAAAAAACCAAAAAGAACTTTAAAAATGTCATATTTTTTAAGAATTTTTTTGTCTACTAATGATTTTGCTGTTTTTAACAGATTATTTTAAAAATATATAACATAGCCTGCACTCAAAAAATAAGTTAGTAGAAAAGTTAGTAAAACGTCTTGTAAATCAGGTATACTATTTTTTAGCAAAATGTTTTGCTAAAATCGTGTTTTCAGCTAAAATTTTTGTTATACTTATTCAGCACTTAACTGTTTTGTACTAATGCTTTACTAATATACTAATGTTTTACTAATCAATTTTGCTAAAAAAAAATTGTGCTGATAAGCACATTAATAGTGTGGACGACAACCAGATTGAAAGATATACGCAGAATGAAGCAGATGTCGCGGCATGTCAAGATGTAGTAGAGAAGAGGAAAATGATACTAAAAAGTACAACTCTAATAAGACATACACTCAAAAAAATAAGTTAGTACAAAAGTTATTAAAACGTCTTGTAAATCAGGTATACTATTTTTTAGAAAATTTTTTTGCTAAAATCGTTTTTTCGGCTAAAATTTTTGTTATACTTATTTAGCACTTAACTGTTTTATACTAATGCTTTACTAATAGTGTGGACGACAACCAGATTGAAAGATATACGCAGAATGAAGCAGATGTCGCGGCATGTCAAGATGTAGTAGAGAAGAGGAAAATGATACTAAAAAGTACAACTCTAATAAGACATATAAAAAAATCAACCATGGAAGACTTTTGTATCTGTTTTTCATACATAAAACAAAATTGAGGAATAAAACAACTTAAATTTTGCGTTGTCACCGGCTTGTGAAAATAATTGTCTATTAATAAAATAAAAGACAAAAGAAAATATTTAAATTTAATATGTATTTCTATAATAAGTGTTAATAGATTAATAATCTAGTGTGGTCAAATTGCAAACAAACATATACAGACATGTAGACAGAGTAAAGCGAAAGACACACATCTTAGTATGGTTCCTTTTTCTTATTGCAAAAAAAGGTTGTTTTTTTCGTTTCGTTTGTTTTTGTTTATTTTTTTGTTTCGTTTCTATAATTATCTTCGGCAGTTGCGTCCTTAAAAGATAGCATCATTTAGACAACCATTGATGTAAGTAGTTGAAAGAAAATTTTTGTTATGTTATATATATTTATTTCTATATATTTTCAGATATTGAATTACTTCATGACATCAATGTGCGAAAATGAAAATTTTTATATTTCGTAATTATTGTAAATTATTTTTAAAAGAATCACAAAAATATGTTTTATGATTTTCAGCAAATATATTAACTAAATTACAATTTTTTTACAATTTTTTGCGTTTTTTTCAGTCTACTAAAATTCAGCAAAAAATTTATTAATTTTTAGCAATGCTTTTTTATTTCTAATCTACTAAGTGTTAGCAAAACTTTTGCTGAATCTACTAATTTTGTTGCTAAAAATCAGCTCGCTGATTTTCAGCAAACGATTTTGCTGACATTAGCAATTTTTTAGCAAGCACCCTCCTGACTAAAATTTTGCTGACTCAGCAAAATTTTTTGCTGACTTTACAAACTTTTTTTTTAGTGTAGTCTATATACGATGAATTTCAAAAATTTTCGACACTTTGAGGCACAATATTTTTGTTTGTTTGTATGTGTTAGCCGATCTTTAAGCATGCTAAATTCATCCGCGTTAATCATTTATCTTGAACGGTGAAAAAATTATTGCGTTTTTAAATTTAAAACAAATTATAAATAAAGTGTGTTTTTTATAGAGGCATAGTACTTTGAAATGGAATAAAACAAAGATGAATTTTTCAAATTGACATGAAATTTACTTTATTCGAAAGATAATCTTCTGGCTCTATAATTTAAATATGACTTCTGGCATATGACCGACACGGCTGGCTCGGACGTAGTCTAATCTGGAGGTCCAATTTTCGATGACTTTTTCCAACATTTATGGCCGTATATTGGCAATAAAGCAGCGAATGTTGTCAATCGGTTCGGGCTTATCGGCGTAGACTAGCGACTTCACATATCCCCACAGAAAATACTCCAGCGGCGATAAATCGCACGATCTTTGAGGTCAATTAATGGGTCCGAAACGTGAAACGTGAAAATCGGGATCAACGGCAATCTTGGACGATTATGTTGACCGTAAAATGAACGTAGTGCGCGATACGTATTTCGGACAGAACCATGATTTTCAAAATAAATTTGCACAATTTGGAAGCGTTGTTCAGGCGTCAGTCTATTCATGTTGGAATGCCAAACCAAACTATACATAAATCACTCGGCAGCTGACAAAATGGCCGCCAGTTAAAAAAGTGTTGCCAACTTAATGTTCTATACCTGTATAAAAACACCCTTTACTATCAAAATTATTTGTATTCAATCTAACAAGTGAGATTCTTAAGAAAAAATCGGTAAATAAATATAAAATACTCGTTTGTAGAATAAAATAATAAAATTAACATATATTTACAAGTTATATGCGAGATATATGAGAAGACATTATATTAATGTTTTGAAAATAAGAAGAAACCATAAGATATATATATTTAAAATAATATATAGACAATATTATATCCGATTATATTAAATTGGATATACTCTTATAGTATAACGTATCATTTGATTAAATTGGCTGAGGGCAAAATTCGGACAAAACTATATTAAATTATTTCTAATTGTATCTAATATAATCTAATAATGATACAATTAGATGTAATTTGATACAATTTAATCAAGGTAATTTTTCGGATGAAATTTTATATGATTATATTAGATATTAAATTAAATAAATCTATATGAAGCTCCATATCAGTTTTTTTTAAGTGGGGAATGAATGAAAAAAATTTACGATTTTTAATGCATATTTTATGTACACAAAATACGATTATAAATGCATTAACTTCCTAGCCCTAATAATGAGTATGTTAACATGGCAGGGTATTTTGAAAATAACGGCTGCTCGTACACAAATGTGTTATACTCATTATAAAACTGTCTAAAAACAATATGGCAACTCTTGTACTTTAATAAGTATAACACTACAACAGCAGCTGTTACTTGATTTCTAACTTTCTAAAATAGTAAAATCTAATCATACAATTGCCGCGTATAGCTTGCTAATGCATATCAGCATTTCTATTTAAAGTATTTATTAATTATTTATAATCGAACATATTTTGTAAAGGTAAAAGGTCATTAACAAACCACACATCACACATACGTAGAAAATGATGAAAGAAGCATTTGTTAATATTTGTAATGTACCCACCCACATAATGACATGGGGTGGTTGGATAGAAGAGTCCATGGACGAGGTAAAAGAAGTAGCTATATGCATAACTGGTAATCCGGGATTACCCGGTTTCTATACAGAATTCTGTGGTGAATTACATGAGAGATTAGAAAAGCAAATCCCAGTATGGGTGATAGGTACGATGGATGAGATGAATTTTGTTTTTAAGTGAAAAAATGTTTAAAATTTTATTTTTATTTTCTTTGTTATTTCTTTTTTAATCAGGTCATTTGGGACATGATGATCCACCCGAATCTAGTTTAAGAGAAGTACCCCAACTAAAAGGCAATGAAGAAATATTCGATTTAGATGGTCAAGTGCGACATAAAATTGAGTTCATTGAAAAATATGTACCCCAAGGAGTAAAAATACATTTAATGGGTCATTCGATTGGTGCCTGGATGATATTTCAAATGCTACAACGCGAAACAGTGCGAAAACGCATTAAAAAATGCTATTTACTATTTCCCACTGTCGAACGTATGATTGAATCATCGAATGGTTGGATATTTACCAAAATTGGCTTGCCTTTATATTCGGTTTTCGGGTTCCTTATATTACTCTTCAATCGCTTGCCCGAATTACTTCGAATATGTTTAATACAAATCTACTTTTGGTTTTCCGCCATACCCAGCTATTTCATTGGTACTGCTTTGAAATATTCCAAGGCTTCGGTGTGTGAAAAAGTTGTTTTCCTGGCTGAAGATGAAATGGCTCGGGTACGTGGCTTGCAAAAGGAAATTGTTCAAACGAATTTGGATTTATTGAAATTCTATTATGGCACTACAGATGGTTGGGTTCCAGTTAAATACTTTACCCAGCTAAAAGAACAATTTCCCGAAGTGGACGCACAGCTGGATACTAAGAAAATCGATCATGCTTTTGTTTTGCGCCACTCGAAGCCTATGGGTGCCATTGTAGGCGATATGATAATAGAAAATTCCGAAATTATAGGTTTCAAGAAAACTCAATAAAATAATAAAAAAAAAGAAACACGATAGATCTCTTTTTAAATATTATTAAGTGTTTTCAATTCGGTTAATCGTTTTTGTTTCGGTTTATGTCGAAACAAACAATTTAAAACTCAAATAATTATTCCATCCAAATAATCAGTTAAAATAGGTCAACTAACCGGTATAACTTTGTATATTGATTTTTTCCCAATTTTTTTTTTTTGTAAATTTTCTAAACTTTGTCTGAATGGCAAGAAAAGCTTAGAAGAAAGAAACTCTGTATAAAATATCATCAAATGCGATAATGATAATGAAAGCAAACCTTAAGCCACTAGGTAACATATTTTTTAGCGGCTTAAGGAAATTTGATAGACAATTATTTATTTTATTTTTATTATTTTAAAACTTTAAATTAATGCTAATCCATATTTCTTTCTATGTATTTTAAGTCAAGGTTGCATTTTTTCACAAAAGCATTGAAGTTGCACTGGAACTCAGCGCTCTAGCGCTAATCCTCATAAGATTTTTCCCCATCTTGCTCTTACATTATTAACAATAAGTGTTTCGTTTTGTATACAGCTTGATATCTTATTATACATGTGGCCATATGTAAAATATATCTTACTTACTTACTTATTTTTACGAACATTTATAATATGCCGCCATATATAATCATATATCATTATATCTTATGTTGTATATACCATAAGATATAATTATATATGATTATATATAGCGCCATATTAGAAATGTTCGTAAAGTTGATCTTTTTATGTCATCATATATAATTGATATAGCTATATATCAGATCACATATACTTCCATGTATAATAATATATGTATAAGTACAGTAAAAGCACCCGACGAAAAAAGTTCCGATATAATCATATATGATTATATATAGTATCACATATAACTAAACATCACATCCCATCTGATCCGAAAAATAGCATACATAAGCTGATCTCATGGGAACTTATCTCATATAATCTCATATAAATTATATATAATTTGATACAATTCTATCTAATGTTTTATAATTAAAAAAATAAAAAAAAAAAATTTTAAATGTTTTAGAAATCAGTACTTTTTATTTTTATCCAATTAAGTACTACTTGTAATTTATTTATAAAACATAAATATTAATTTTAAAAAATAATGTTAAATCTAAAAAGTTTTATTAACCTTAAATTGGAACATATACTAAATTTAAAACGTTAAAAAAATACAACATTTACCGAGGACGAAAATCGAAATATTTGTTCACAAAATTTTCGAATAAAAGACTTACAAATTTTTTCTAGAGCAGAAATAAAGAGCAAACTTTACACGTCCTTTTTACGCAAAATAATTAAAAATAATTACATATACGGTCGGTATTATGGATCAATACGATATTTTTTTATGAAAGATAAATCTACCTATTTAGTACTTCAGCAATTTCAGAATGTTCAAAAGAACTATTTTGTTAACCACACAACAGGATCAGTGATAGATAGTATATTGCCTATACTGGAACTAAGCATCTATTTAATTTTTGTAAATTGAAAATTTGGAATTCATTACGCATTTTTTAAGGTTTGGGTCTTTCATTTGCTTAAACAAGCCGTTCCAAAGCTCTCTTCTGAAAACATGAACTGGTTTTAAGAGAGTTTCTGAAAAATGTGTTGTTTCTTAACCAAACATGAATTTTGATAATAAAATTCAATAACCTGCAATCGTTGTTCGTTTGAAAGTCGATTCATGGTTAAATTATAGACCAAACTGAACATGTTTAACAGTTACATGTTTCACGAAAACAGCTGAGCTGCCAAAAACAGTGTTGCCAAAAAGAAAGTAGCTAAAAAAAGCACCCTTCAGGGAAGAGATAAAACTGATACCCAAAAAACTAAAGACTGTTATCATACTAATTACAAAATTATTAAATATGAGCATACATTCGACAATAGATTGGAGTATATATTGGAATATAATTATATTAATAATGTAAGTTTATCATAAATTATAATTTGTTATTCATTTAGAAACTCAAATAGACTTTCATCAAGTCCGCTCAAATAAGAATTGAACGGAAAATGCGACATAATTAAGACCAGATATCAGTGACTTTAGCCGTTTTAACTCTGCGTGATTTAAAAGGCGTGTTAAACAAAGTATTTTTTTTTTTTTTAAATAAGCTATTGAAAGACAACTTCTCTTTTATAGTAAAAAGGAATAAAGATCAAGAACGGCCCTAATGCTAAATAGAAGACCTGTGAAAACCATACATATTTGTTTTAGAATTGTATATATTTGTTGGATAAGCGAGCAGAATACTTGAACGTACGAAAATGAAATTGTCATATGCAAATGTAAAAGTTTCAGAACACAAGACAAGTCACTACCAGAACCCCAATATCGGTCAAAGTTCACTAAAAGACTTCGATGAGGTTTTTAATAGTTTTTAGTAATTTTTGTTAGTAAGTTTCTGCAAGCTGAAGGTACGTTAAAGTAGTAGAAAATAATTTCAACAGCCACACACAAAAAATAAAATCCACTTCAATTACGAAAACCGCCGATTCAATAACTTTAATTGCTGAAATTCCGCCAACAACGAAAATTGCTAATTCAATTAGAAATTGATAGCTATTTAATTGAATTATTTTTCAATTAAATAATAACTCATTTGATTAAAAAGTGATCAATATCGTATACCTTCCCAAAAACCAAAAAAAAAAAATGTTGTTGCCATACCAAATGTTTTTAAAGCTTGAATTTATTAACTTTGAATTTAAACCGGCATGAAATTCTCATTTAGTTTCCAGATTTATTTATACTTATGTGAACAAATTCACACAGAAATTAGTTTTTTCTTTCTATTGAAGCGTAGGGGTTATGGCAACATTTTTTTTGGATTTTTTCTTTGCAGAAATTAGCCCTTTTATTAAAATATTTTTTTTTTTTTTTTTGGTTAAAATAATGTTTAATTTTTTTTTTATTTTATTAATTAATAATCATATAATTACAAATTATATACTATTACCCTAACCGAGCACTAGCTACTATGGCCTTCGGCGCGTTGTAGCGAAAACAGACCAGTGCCTCTGGTGGGAATCGAACCCACGACCCCCGCACTGATAAGCCAGCACGCTACCAACTAGCCTACCGGGGCGCACAATATCTTCCACAGTTAATTATTTAATATTTTTTACTTTAAATCCATAAACAATTATAATTTAATTTAATATTTGTTTTTGTTTACTAAAAATACAAGCATATTTTTTCAATCATTTGTTTTTTTCTTCTTACAAACTTTTACTTGTAAGTTCTTTGGCATCAAACTGTCACTTTACTCTCTCTCTCTTTTTACCAGTTTTTACTGAGTATTTGTGTAAACGAACACATTCCAGTAAAAACTTTTACAAAGTTGTACAAATTTTTTCGTCAGCGAACAAACTTTATAACAGATACATACCAGTTATTTATGGTGCAAACAAGAGAGTGAGTATTACTGTTATTGTATGGTTTTGTTTATACCAGCGATAGGCAAACACATACAATCGTATTTTGTAGTTGTGTAAGTGAGCTGTACCTCTCTCTTACTCAATGCACTTAGCAAAACTTGTAGTAATAATAAGAAAACGTACATAAACAAAAAAAAGTATTTCATATAAACTTAATGTTTTTTTTTAATAAACAAAAAAGTAAATAAACAAAAAATAAAAAGAAAACATAAACTAAATAACAAAAAAAAAAATAATGAATAATAAACTGGCTTACCAAAATAATTTTCGCTAAACAAAAATTCATATTCAAAACATTTATCCATTCTGTCAGTGTACCTCAAACACAAACCGTCGAATAAACCTGTTCGTTCGAATGCTCATGCGAGACTGATTGTTGTTTTTCATTTTTTTTAATGTGTGAGCGCATGTAGGTGTGAAAGCAAAAACGCCGCGTAGTCAGTGTTGCCAGGTATGTTGAGCATAAAATCGTCAAATTTTCCAATAAAAATCGTCAAAATCGTCATTTTATTTTCAAAACTCGTCAAAAAATCGTCAAAACAAAAGATATTTGTTACAAGTGCGATAAAGTTTTAATAAAAAAAAAAGAATAATAATATAATTCACATTTTAAATGCTCATGTACTATCGGTGTAATATAATAATTTAAACTTCGAAAATCATGAAATTTTATAACGATAGCACTTTACCACTTTAACTGTTAATTCCTTCTACATAATTCTGTAAACACCACTTCAGTAGCTCAATTTTTAAATCTTAAATTCTTTTACATATTTTAGAAATTCTTTAACAATGTTATTTTCTTTAATTATTAAATCTGGACTTCCATTAACGAATTAAAGTTTCAAATTGCATTATATGTGATGACATAGTTTAATACAATAAATTGTGAAATTTTTCATTATTTCATATTTTTCATTTTGGGTTGGTTTTTAATATTGCTAAAAATTATTTATTATTTTATTTATTATTTCTTTTTATTTAAATATTGTTTATTACTGCATGTTTTTCCATTTTCAAATATAAATTGTGAATATCTGAAGTTTCACTTTGGAACACTTAATTTATATTATTATTAGGCCTGTTTTTTAAGCACCGGATTTATTTTTGGATTTATAAATAAGAATATTCGAACTCGATGTTTGTTTCGCAAAAACTTGGATGTTTTTTTTTTTAATTTAAAAAATATTTTATTTTTATCTCAATCTTACACTAATTAAACTTTAACTTTATAAAAATATAAATATTAAAAAAAGCAGGATTGGCATTCAATAACTTTTCATAATAACAATTGGCTATAACAGTAACACTAATAGCGGAATGGAAATTTAAAAAAAGCGATTCCATAAAAGACATGTTTCTTCTTATGTAAGCGATAAAATACCGAAACGATAATTTATAACGTTATTTTGTTGATGTAACAAAATTTAATGGGTAGAATTTTGAAATAAACCCTGTAAAGACACATGCCACTATTGGAATCGTAGCTTTAAAACGTTCATAACGGCCGTGGAAGGCAACTGTCATTGTAATGAAAAGGTAGTGTTAGCCAACCATGAAAAAAGTAAGCACATACTCAGGGAACTTCTGCTGTAAATATTTGTCGTTGTTTCAGTTGTAATACAGTATCTTTATTTTTAAGTGAAAACACAGTCATTTGTAGAAGAAATTTCATTTTTGACTACAATTGTAGTTCATTTAAAAAACAAACCACATTAAATTACAGTATTATGATTTTACATTCATTTTGTACAGTATTTTTTTTTTTATTTAAAAAAATAAAACAAATTAATGTTTGTTTATATTTTACTGCACTGACTAAACCACTCATTAATAATACAATTATAGTTAATTTTTTGAACAGTAAAAAACAAATGACTATGTTAGTTGAATTTACTAAAATGTAAGTCGTTCTTTTTTCAGGTGAAATTTCATTTGTTTTTAGCTGCATTTGCAGTTGTCTTTACCGTTATTAAGGGCAGAAAATAAATTAAAATAAACCTAACATGAATCCACAAAATAACTTTTTTGCTAAACTTTCAATAAAAAATAGTTTTAAATTTTAACGAAATAATAAAAATCCAAAAATAGATCCGGTGATTTTTTAATAATAGCAAATAAACATGTTTTGCTGACATATTAAACGTTTGTCAAAAAATCGTCATTTTGGAAGCAAAAATCGTCAAATCGTCATTTAGTAATTTAGGTACTAAAAATCGTCAAAATGACGATAAATCGTCAAACCTGGCAACAGTGCGCGTAGTGCTTTTGCCTGTCACTGGTTTATACACACTCGCTCAACTCAAAAAATAACAGATATTTGTTGTTTTGCATCTGTTTTTTGTTCTCAGATAACTGTAGTAGTATAAGTATTTTTAAGAATTTTGTATTTAAAAGTTGTGTCTAATGTACACAAAAAATTCTAAAATTGGGAAAAAATCGCCAATATTGAAATAAGAACATATCTAGAATTAAAAAAAAATCCAAGTTGAAAAAAATCTTTAAAATTAAAAAAAAAAAGCCAAAATTGAAAAATTGCCACAAATTAAAAAATTGATAAAAAAAAAAAATATCGTTAAAATTAAAAACATCACCGAAATTGCCAAAACTGAAAAAATATTCAAAATTGAAACAAAAATCGGCAAAATTGAAAAAAAAACCTTTAAAAAAGGAAAAAGATCGATAAAAATAAAAAACGTTAAAACTTTAAAAAAAATCGCTAAAATTGAACAAGTTTGGCAAAAATGAAAAATATTGCTAAAATTTAATAAAAAATCGTAATAATATGTAGGTATATTAATTTTATATACACATTTTTTTTTAGCTTAAGCCAAATATAATTCTTTATCAAAACGCCAGTTTACAATCCCTCGACAAAAAAAAAAAAACGCCAGATTTAATATAACTTAAAACTAGTGTTTCCAATTCGGTTAATCGATTAACCGATTCCTCTATTTCGGTTAACGTCGAAACGAATAATTTAAAACTCAAATAATTATTCGACCCGAATAATCGGTTTAAATAGGCCGGTTAAATCTTCGGCAAAAGTGCAGTTTACGGGGTTTTGGAAATCAAAAAAAAAAAATACATGACCCCCTCCAGAATAAAAAAAAAAAAAAACCGAAATTATTTTTGGGAGGGGCTCGGCCCCGGGAGGCCCGTGGGAGGCAAAAAACAGGGGGCCATAGTAACAGGGTCGTATGGGTACTCAAATTAAAGGAAATTGTCTCACGATTTCAAAAATGATATTTTTTTTCGGATCCATAACACCTATTCCAAATTAGAGCCATTATTCGACCAATAGTAATATACGAAAAAAAGTCAAAAATAAAATTAAACAAAAACGGTACTCAAATTGTTGCTTTGCTTAGCAAAGTTTTTCTGCGTAACCGGCCTACGGCCGGGCTTAGGGGTTTTTTTACTCCCATCAGTCCAATTCTCGGCTTCGCTGAGGCTTCGCCCCGGGATGCGTAGGAAGTGGCTTTGCTTAGCAAAGTTTTTCTCCGTAACCGGCCTACGGCCGGGCTTAGGGGTTTTTTTACTCCCATCAGTCCAATTCTCGGCTTCGCTGAGGCTTCGCCCCGGGATGCGTAGGAAGTGGCTTTACTAAGCAAAGTTTTTCTGCGTAACCGGCCTTCGGCCGGGCTTAGGGGTTTTTTTACTCCCATCAGTCCAATTCTCGGCTTCGCTGAGGCTTCGCCCCGGTATGCGTAGGAAGTGCCTTGCTAAGCAAAGTTTTCCAAAAAACCCGTTTCCGTTTTTTTAACCCAGGGGGGCCAGGCGCCATAAAACGATTGTAGAGGGCGCTTCGTATCATGGATCCAAAAAAAAATCATTTTTGAAATCCAGATGAAATTTCCTTTCATTAGAGTACCCCCACTTATATGTTACTACGAATACCGGTTTTTTGGCCCTAGAGGGCCCCAGGGGCGTCAGCCCCCTTAACCGAAGATAGAAAAAAATTTTCTTTTTTCATTCTGGAGAGGACCATGTATTTTTTTTTTTTTGATTTCCAAAACCCCGTAAACTGCACTTTAGCCAAATCTTCTTATATCTAGTTTTACACAAAACTTCTCAATTTCTTAACTTTCTCTACAAAAAATGACAAGAAAAGCTTAGAAAAAAGAAACGTTATATAAAATATCACGAAATTCTTTTAAAATCTAGTGAAAGCGATCCTGAAACATCTATATAAAATTTTTGTATCGGCTTTAGGAAATTTTATTTTGTTTTGATTATTTTAAAAACTCAAATTAATGTTAACCAATATTTCTAAGTATTTCAAGAAAAGGTTGAATTTGTTTTAAACCGATGGTACACTACTATTAATCTACAAATTTGTTCTGTAGGAATCCGATTTCTTCCATATCCCAAGAACATTTTTTAAAAATAAAAACTAAAATTTTCAAACATGTTCCAGTGAAAGATATACTTACAAGGGGATTCTCCCAATTGGTTCTTTCTGATCTTAATGAAATTTTGATGTGATCACGAAAAAAAAAACAAAGGACACGTATATTTTTTAGCGGCCCAATCTCACGTTTAAGGGTTGAAATGTGGGGTCGAAGGTATGGGAACGTGTCTAAAACTAATGAAATTTAGATTTTTTTAATACAGTTTTGATGTACTCGAAAAAACAAAAATGTTGATACCAATTATTGACTATGTAGTGTGTTAGGGTTGCACTTTATTTAAAATATATGTTAAAAAGCTCTTCGGAAAACTTCGCCTAAAAGCAAAACAATTACGAATGTCGGAAAAAGCTCAGACACCGCCTCGATTAAATTTAATAGGCATTAATAAAAATATTTTGCAGCTTAATCCAACCATAATTCTTTAACTAAATACCAGTTTTAATATCACTTAAAACACATTTTTCTGAATAGCAAAAATGCTTGAAAGTCATGATAAATGTTTCGTATACCAGTTAATACGTCTCCAAAAGCTCTTTCATTTGGTTCCCCATTTGTCTAAAATTTCTATAAAACAATTCGAAATAAGCCGAAATAACGAAATATGGAGTCATTTTTGACCCTACTTTTTAATTGGGCCACAAAAAAAAGTACGTGTCACTTAAAAAAATTGTAGTGGGTGTTTAGGAGTTAAAAAAAAAAAACTAGTCTAACTTCCCCTAATATTTTTTTTATATAAAAAAAAATACAGATTTATTTTCTCAAAAAAAGTAGCTAGTTAAAAATCGGTTTTGATTTAAGGTTTAAAGTTTATGGGGTCCCAGGCTAATATTTTGGGATGTCATATGGGATAAAGGCAAAAAAATTGCGAATTGTTGAAATAACTCTGTCATTAAATTACAGTTTATTTGTTTATTTTTTAAAACAAATACATTTGTATTTAAAATCTGTTTATATTTATGTTGGGTTAAATACTAAAAAAAAATCCGGTATATTTAAACATATGAAATTAAAAAAAAAAATTAATTACTTTCTGGTGTAGCAGAACGACTACGAATTGAGCCAGATTTTGAATTGGAACGTGATCTTGAACCGGATTTTGAACGACTGCCAGATTTAGAACGTGAGCGAGATTTAGACCTTGAAACACTGCGACTACGTGAACGACTGACAGATTTTGCACGCGAACCAGAACGTGAGCGGGAACGGGATCTTGAAACTGAACGAGATTTCGAACGTGATTTAGAACCATCTGAATCACTGCCGGAAACAATACGTTTGCGAGCACGTTTAACACTACCAGCGCTAGCATCAGAAGCACTGCCGCTGCCACTACCAGAACGGCTAACACTGCGACTTATGCTACGTTTACGTTTCGGTGCGCTACTACCACCTCCATCACTATCCGATTCACTAGTAGAGATTGTAGCTTTAGAAACGATTTTCAGACGTTGTTTGGCGGACAGTTTCTCGTCCACCTTTTTGTTAAATTTAGGCTTTTTCCTTTGTTTTTTCTCTTTGCCACCTTCACCACCATCGCTATCACTATCATAGTTAGCCGACTTACGTTTGCGACCACCACCTTCTTTGCGTTTGCGTTCACCCTTGGCTTTCTTTTGTTTAGGTGGACGTTCACCACCACCTTCAACTGCACCATCACTACCATCAGTATCCGAAATAATATCATCTTTGCGGGGTCGTCCTCCTCCTTAATAACAGAAATATAATAAAGTTCAGATAATATTAGTTTTTTTGTTAAATTTAATATTAACCTTTTTTGCGTTCTTTTTCTTGCGGTAATTCCAGGGTCAGTATCAAATTCTTAGTCTTTTCCACATATTCTTGACGTTTAGAAAACATTTGTTCACGTGAAGATTTTTCAAGTTCCTCACGACGTCTGCGTTCTTCTTCTTGACGTAATTTGAATGCCATACGTTCCTCCTCTTGTTTACGTCTCATTGACTTCTCCTCCTCATCAATGCGTCTAGCACGAGATACATGATATTGAGCTTGTGATAATAAATCTTGACATTGATTGGCTTCTAAACCAGCAACTTCAATATTAAAACGCGTTTTGTCACCACTAATTGAAAGATATTGAAAGTATCTGCAACAAATTATGTACAAAATTAGACATTCTTTGTTTAAAATCAACAAAAAGTTACACTTACTTTTGAGCTAATTCTAATTCGTGAACAGCTTGTAAGACAATTTCCAAAGTTGATTTTTCATCTTTTAATATGGCCATAGCCAAACGTTGTAAAACTACAGCAATATTGAATAATAAAACCTTAAAATAGTAAAACATATATTGTATTATTGTATAATAATAAAGTAAAATGTTTTCTCGAATATATTTGATAATCACTTACCGTATCTTGTGGTGCTACTCTTTTAGCTTTCAATAAAACCATCTTTGCTTCTTTTAGACGATTTGCCCTTAAATACGCTCTAGCCAAATATTGCATTACATCAACATTGTGATGTTTATAGAATTTTTTCATACAATTTTCATACATTTGTATGGCACTGATATATTGCTTCTGTTCGACATAAACATGAGCGATATTCAACCAAACATCACAGAAATCAGCCGTAGCTTCACGTACTTGTGCAAATATATCACGTGCCTCAATAACACAACCCTTATGAGCCAAAACTGCTCCAATACCATTAGTTGCCCAAATATTGCGTGGATCATTGCGTAAAACTTGTTTAAAAATGGCCAAAGCCTTTTCCTGATGTTTCTTTTCCTTATCTTTATCTTTAATGGGTTGGTGGAGAGTTTGTAAGGAAAAATTACCCAAAGCAATGAGGGAATAAGCATCTTGTGATGTAACAGGATTTTTAAGAATCGTTTCAAAGTTCTTTTGACCTAAAGCAAATTGCATTTTTGCTAAATGCAAGTTGCCCAATAAAGATCTTATAAGGAAATAAAATTATTTTTAATATCAATATTTACTTTTCTAATAAAATGTCTTTTTAACTTACCTGGCATCTGGATTATCATTATTAATATTTAGGGCATCTTTAAAGAAATCTGATGCCACAAATATTAAACCTTTGTCACGGGCCATACAGCCCAAACGCAAATAACAATCTATATAATTGGGATGCTTTTTTAAAATATCCTTGTACAATTTATCGGCCACATCGAAACTACTCATGGCCTCGTTTAAACGTGCCAAATTATAAGTCATAGTCACCGAAATAGAATCATAATATTGGGCGTCATTTGGTGTTTCGGTTTTGGCTCTATCCAATGATTCCATTAAACGCTCTCTGGCTGTTTTTAAATTACCCATGCGATATTGCAAAGCTGAAACATTATTAAGAATTTCTGCTGGTATTTCTACTTTAACTTTATCCGTTAATATATTCGTAGCCGTGGCATATGCTGCCAAAGAAGCCTGTAAATCATTCTGTTCTAGAATTTGTGCCAACTCTATCCAGGCCTCAACATCATCGGGAAATTGTTCGGTAACTTTTTTCAAATGGGCCTTGGCCATATCACGTTTAGTTTGAGAATTTGAATGGGCATAAAGAGAGCCTAAAATTTTCATTGTTTCATAATTTCCGGGTTGGATTTTTAATACTTTTTCAAAACATTGAGCAGCCTAAAAATTAAAACAGAATTTTATTAAGATTTAAAAATATTCGGCTTAATTGGAGTTTAATGCCATAACTTTGATCACTTAAAAAAAGTTACCCCAAATAGTATTTTCGGAGCTGATATGAAATTAAAATTTTTTTCGGCCACACCCCCTTACGGCTAGACAGGCCATTAAAGGTGGAAAACAAATTTTTTTTAACTCACCAAAATGTATATCATATGAAAGCTATTTAAAATATTTTTCCAATGAGGTACCATATATAAACGGTCCCATAAATTAACTCTTTGCAGCCCAATTTTAGAATTTTGTATTTTTTACTCTAGTTATTTTGGACAACAGGCCTCACCATTAAAAAAAAAAAACGTTGATATAAGTATATAAATATTAAATTATAAACATGTATAGCCAATTATAAAAGCTTTCATTTGAGGTATAATATATGCCACCATCTCTTGAAATAAAAAAGTTACACAGAGGATGTTGCATGTTTTAATGCAGTTTTTTATACACAAAATTTTCAAAGTCAAATATTGTATCTTAGTTTTTAAGGTAAATACATAGAAGACTGTGGCTCGGTATGTGTTTAATATCCGTAGACGTGAACATATTTCTGAATTTGTGAAGAAATTCTTAGGGTGCCACTTTGATAAATTCGTTAAGTACCGTAATATTCTCCTATTTCATCGCATTATTAAAAGTGGCATACTTGTCCTGTTATGTAAAGAATTTACTTTTTCGCGGTCTACTAGGAATAAGCAAATTCTAATACCTAGAATCAGGTGTTCTGTGTTTGAGAGGTCTTTTATGTAAGGGTTGCTCGCTGCTGGAATCGTTTACCGCATGAATTGAGTATCTTTTCGCAATCCAATAATGTGTTTCGCCTTAAGCTTATGAAGCATTTCTCAAGTTTATTGTGATAGCTTTTTGTGTTTTCTGTATAGTAGCTGTTAAATTATCTTAGGACTTGCTTCTATGATTCTTATTGTTTGATATGAGTTGTGATAATTACCGGATTATAATTGCTTAACTGAATCTCTTTTTTATAGTACTTTTTATAATTTGTTACGGCTGGGGAGCCAATAAGTTAAATTGATGGGTGCAGTTATTTATGCATGATTTATTTATTTATTTATTTACAAAATATTTTACAAAATAAATTCATAAAATATAGGAAAATAGGCGCCGGTAACAAGACCATTTGCGCTCGTATTACAGAAAATACAGTGAATTATTATATTTACATCTTTACATTTCAATATTTAAAATATGATTTGAAAATTAATCCATTAAGTATAATGACTAAAATTAAAATACAATTAACTACAAAAATGAGAAAAAAACTAATAAAGAATATTTTTTCCGAAAATGGATATTTTTTTTTTTTTTTTAATTTATAAAATAAAATAAACTTATGAAAAATTGACCTAAACATCCTGAATGTTGTGTTGTTGTAGACTTTTTTTGATCTTTGTGATGTTATTGGTAGTCATACAGTCTAGTATCTCATCAAGCGATTGTTCTATCCCCGATACCGGGCAAATTTTTAGCAAATGAGGAATGTCAAGTATAACATTACAATTGAAACATCTTGGCGGGTCAGTTTTCTCATAGTAGTGTTTCGAGTTAAATACACATTTGCCCACCCTTAGGCGGGCTAACATAACACATTCAGACCTGGTCAAATTGCTGTTGTATCTAGGTCTGGTTGAAGACATGTTCTGCAGATCTTGGGTTGCCCCAAACGGATTTGTTATGGCCTTTGGGAAACATGGAGTTTCTGTTATCTGGGGTAAACTTAGTGCCCTTTTAGCACCATAATCAGCTCTTTCGTTGCACTGAATTCCAATGTGTGAGGGAATCCACAGTATTAAAATTTGGTGAGTTTCATTTTCCAACTGTAATATATCATCATAAACACCGTTGTGATTTTTAATTATAGCCTGGGTTGCACTTAGGCTATCGGTACAAATTAACGTTTTTCCGCCATGCTGGGTGGCAAGAGCAATGGCTGTTCTTATAGCTGCAATCTCCGCCGTGAAAATCCCTGTATGATCTGGTAATCGAGACTCTTTAATAGTTTCAAATTGTGTGGTTGATAGTTGTCTAACTATGGTGTAAGATGTTATACTATTATTAAAGGATCCATCTGTATAGTAAATCATATTCGGTGAAAAAGATGACTTTTTCTGAGAGAACATTCTCTTGAAGCTCATTGGATCAGTATTGTTTTTGATGAAACGACTCAAACTATCATCTGCCTGAACAATAGCATTAGAAAACCTGGGTGTTATTGGCTTTTGTGGTAGCGAAATGTTTGAGTTTCTCAAAATAGAGATAACGTTATCAGTAGCAGATGGTGGACAAGATATTGCAGAATTAAGGTTTTTCCAAAAAGATTCATGTAAGCCATCAGAAGATATGGTAATCGCCCTGGATGCTACGTTGACAGCAGTTTTTTTTCAAAAGAGTACGAAAATCCGTGAAGTTTGCCTCATTTCTTAATTTATCAAGCGGCGTTGTACGAAGCAGACCAGAGGCCGTTCTAAAGCAGTTGTTGGTGGAGGAATTAATTTTATCTACATTTTTTTTTGAAGTCCAGCCGTAAATTGTTATACCATGCAAAATTGTTCCGATCGTCAAGGAACGACAGATGTTGAGTGCTGTTTCTATATGTGGACCTTTATGAGCTTTAGCAGGTTGTTAATTTTACTCAGTTTGTAAGTTAACTGTTTGACATGACTGTTCCAAAGAAGATTTCTAGTAAAAAGCAAACCTTCGTATTTCATCCGAAAGTTGAATATTAACTTCTCTAATAGAAATTGTCCTGCATGTACAGTCCCTTTTCCTGCAAACGTGTAGAATTTCAGATTTATGGACTGGTATAACAGCACCTCTGCTCTTAGCCCACAGATGTATTTTCATATCAAGATTGCCTAAATTTACACGAACTACTTCCGGGTTACCTGAAGCCACTGCAAAAAACATTGTCGGCGTAAATGCCAATGTAATCGATTCCCGGCAGGTTTTCTACAGATTTGGCCAACGAGTTTGCATACACAGAGTATAATACTACGGATAATGGGGACCCCTAAGGCACTCCATTATCCAGTGAGTGTGTCATTGAGAAATATCCATCTACTTTAACTGTTAACGTGCGGTTTCTGAGGAACGAATCCAATAATCTAAGTATACTTTTCGGGATACCCCATTCATAAAGCTCCATTATGATGAATGTGGACACTACTCGGTCGAAAGCTTTCACAATGTCCTCTGAAAGAACCAAATTATGCTTACCATTTTTCAGGTTTTGTCGCAGAATTTCCTCAAGTTGGTGACAAATGCTGTGAACTCCATGTCAAGGTATAAAGGCGTGTTGTAAGTTTGACAAATTCTGTCTTGTAAACTTCCAAAAGCGTCTGGCTAAAATTTTTTCAAGTATCTTTGATAAAACTGGCAACAAAGAAATCGGCCTATATCCTTCAAGACTGTTGGGGGTTTTTCCGGGTTTTGGTATCGGCGAAAGTACAGCAGTCTTCCAATCATGCGGGAATATTCCAGTGGATAGTATGTTGTTGTAAAGTTCACAAAGGCGTAGTTTCATAATATCTGGAGCATTTTTTATCATGGCATAAGTAATTTTATCACGTGCTGGAGTTGATCCTTTTAAAGATTTCATTATTTCATTAAGTTCAGGTATTCTAATTTTTTGGTTATGCATGATTTATATTTACATAAGTTATTTGTATAGATTAGGTTAAGTACTATACTCAGGATTGTATTGCTATATAATACGTTTTTTGGCTTTAATGTCTTTGTATTACAATATGGACTAATAAATAAATAAATATCAAATTTTGTCCTATATAAGTTTTAGTCACATTTCGCGTTTTTCCCATGAACCGCACTATATTTTTTTCTTTATTTTTTACACGAAATAATAACTTGGTAGGAAGATACGTTGCCCAGTCATAAACTGCAAGTGGTACAAAAATAATCAAGCACTGGACACCACTGGCTAACCGAGCAATTGTAAATATGTATATTATTTGCATTTCTATTACAATAACTTCAGTGGTTCAAAAAGAAAAACATTGGCAAAGAACTGGCTGAGACCACTGGGCCAATGTTGCTGAAAAGTGTTTTCCCAGTGCGATCCAGTCCGAAATTGGCAACGGCTCAAAAGCCTAACAGCTGGCAAAGTATTTATTTTGTAAAAATTATGATGCTTTGTTTAAAACAAGTTTGTAGTTGGAAGGCTCCGAGTTCGATACCGGTTCAAGGCATACATTTTTTGTGATTTTTTTTATACTTTTTAATATTTTTTATCATAAAATAGATTTTTTTGTTTTTGGAAAAGCTCATTTAAGACCAACTTTTTTTTGTTTTCCCAACGTTGGCAAGTTGATATGCCAACTGTTACCCAGCAGTTATAATTCACTTACACTTTAAGCTATCAAGTATTTAATTTAATTTTTGGCGATTGTTTTTTATTTTGGAAATTTTATCTTAAATTTAAATTTTCCTCAGCGAAGCCGTGCTGGGGACATACTAGAAACCGCTAAGTCCGCTCGAAGTTCGGTTACGGAGAAAAACTTTGCTCAGCAAAGGCACTTATTAATTGATGACTTTAATGGAAGCTTGTGAAATTGGCTATCAATTTGTATGCTCTTCTTTATTATTGTTATTATTTTATGTTTTTTAGTTTTTGGAATGGAAATACAAAAATCTAAAATTGGCTGTACTTTATGGGCAAATATGGTAAATCAATGGAAAGATATTTCAAAGGAAAGCTCTATGATAAATATATTGTCGTGATAGGAAATATACTTTTTAATATATTTAAACGCCCAAGGGGGCGTCAAAACGTACTACTGGGGTGAATTTAAATTGTTCCAAAAATGCTTTATAAAGTCACTTACATTTTCTGTATCTCCTCTATAAATGTACATTTGTCCCAAACCATAATGAGGCAATACAAAATGAGCTGGAGCAATTTGTGTCGATTGATAGTAGTACTGAAAGGCCTGATCATAATCGCATTGAGCATGGAAACTTCTAGCCAATTGATAACAACTTTCAGCACGCATTGCTTCATTTTCGGTATTGTGAAAAGCATGCAAAGCCAAATGCTGTACTTTTTGATAATCTTTTTTGAAAAAGAAATGATTTGCCAAATGATTCAAGACCATCGGACTAGTCGAATCGATTGTATAGGCCTTAGATAACATTTGTACACCCATCTTATTGGATTCGGGTTCATGAAGATTTAATTTTAAAATGGCCAAACCAATAAGAGCACCCACACAATTCGGATCCAATTCGAGAGCACGTTGAAAGGCCAATTTCGCCTTATCCGGATTATTCATTTTTAAAAAACAATGTCCCATACCCATGCGTACATTGGCTGGACAATTGGGATTAGTGCGTAAGGCTTTTTTGTAAAAAGCCAATGCCCCCCTATAGTCCTTTTTATTAAAAGCAATACAGGCTTTACCCAGCAGAGATGGTATATTGGAGGGTGATTGATTTAACACAAAATTGAATTGTGCATCGGCTTGTTCCATTTTGTCACCTTCCAGTAGACAAAAATATGCTCTACCCAGTAAATGATTTTGATCATACATGATAATCTTATCGGCTGTGGTATACAGATTTGTTGCCTTCATAAAAAGTTCCCGTTTTTTATCTTTTGTCTTTTCCCGATTAGCCTCCTGGACATAATGGGCAGCCAACATATCAAAGCAACGCATTTGATCTTTTTCATAATCCCGATATTCTAAGTTGCCGTCATTACGTGCGGTTTCCAATAACCGTATGAAATCGTCAGTTTTATTTTGTTTATAATACGCCAACTGGAAAAGATATGTGAAAATACACCAAATAATTATATTACAAAGCTATTAATCAGCGAACTTTACTTACCGCCACATTAACCCAAGTATTTAATTGAGAACGCTCTTGTCTCAAAATACTCAGGACTTCTTGGCATTCTGGCAACTGGTCAGGATGCACCTCTATAACCTTTGCAATGGACAAAATGTTATTAACCATAATCTATTTATAAATTTTATATACCTTACCTCATCGGTATCTCGAAGAGGGATTTCTATAGGAACAGACATCCTGAAAAATTATAAATGTTTTTTTAACAAAATTTGTAAAAATTTTCTATAAAAAATTTTCCGCAAAACACACAGCACGGCT
This sequence comes from Delia radicum, assembly GCA_021234595.1. Taxonomy (NCBI): domain Eukaryota; kingdom Metazoa; phylum Arthropoda; class Insecta; order Diptera; family Anthomyiidae; genus Delia; species Delia radicum. The sequence continues at coordinate 102,883,195 of CM037853.1, read as the reverse complement.
AAAAAAAAACTTAATGAACAGTTGCTTATTAATGAGAACAATTCGTATATCAGAAACATAGTTGTAATTTTTAGTAGTAATAGGGAATTTACATAGAAAAGTTAATAGGGAGTTCAGACTGCGAAATTAATATAATTCCCCAGAAACAACTTTACGGACTGTCCGTTACAAACGGATTCATGAATCCGGCATTGACGGTACGGAAACGGACCGGAAAATACGTATCCGTCGAAGCTTGTACGAAAACGGACCATTAACGTACAGTAAAATTGGATTACTCAAATTTTCGAAAATTATCCGTTTTAACTCCGTTTTGCTGTATCCGTTTCGGTGCCGTTTAACCGGACTACACCGATTTTCATCAGTTAAAACTCCGTTACAACCGTTATCGTTTTTCTTCCGGTATTACCGGAGTGTGTTTTGTTTAAAAAAAATCAAACAGTTTTATTTATTAATAAAATTAAATATTAATAAAATCTATATATATAAAAAGAAGTGTACATTTTGATTGTCACTCCATAACTCGAGAACGGCTGCAGAAAATAAAAAATGGCTGAATACGTTTTGTAGAACATGCAATGAGGATGGTTTTAAAAAAAATTCTTTAAAAATATTTTTGTTTGGTCCAGTTGTGGTGATTTTTCTGAACATTAGTCATTTTCATCTATATGTATAAGAAGAAGTTTACATTTTGATTGTCACTCCATAACTCGAGAACGGCTGCATAAAATAAAAAATGGCTGAATACGTATTTAAGATTTTTAGTGGTAATTTTTTTGGTTATTTTTAAATGTATCACTTTTTTAACATATACTTGTATTTCAGATGTTTTTGCAATTAAATATAGAGACACAGATCTCATGAAAATTTAATTGATGAAGATGTTAAACAACACCAGAGATAAATGAAAAAAAAAATCAAAATGTTAAAACCACATCCTTATATTGATTTTTATTGAATTTTTATGTGGTTTCATATTGTTTTTTAATAATGTAATTCATATCTTTATAAATGAAAAAAATTTAAAAATAAAACCAAACTTTTGTTTAAAATTAAAAAAAGGAGAAATCATTTATATAAAATAAATAAAAAAAAAAAATAAAAATGGACCATTAAAAAAACGGTACGAATACGGACCATATTCGGACCGTATACGGCATATTAAAAACGGAGTCCACTCCGTTTTTTAAATAAATGACGGACAGTTTACGGTACGTTTTGAACGTACACTCAATTCGTACACTCCGTTTTATATACAGCATGACGGTACGAAAACGGTCCGTTTTAGCGTGCTTTATACTGTTTCGAATCCGTATTCGATGTTCCTTTTATTCCGTTTTCCGGTCCGTATACTGATCCGGAAAACTGTACGGAAACGGACTTCGGATCAGTATATGCTGTACCGAAAACGGCACATAAACGGACCGGATTGTTTGCTGGGTTGGTTAACAAATTAATATAATTGGTTAACATTAACACAAATCTACCTTTTAAATCTTCCTCGTTTACATATCGTCTGCTTATTATTGGTCTGACCCACCGACCATTTTTGAAAATTGAGTTAGGAATATATTATATATAAGGTAAATATCTTCTTTCGGATTCTGAAATCCGTTTCGCTTTATAATGTATCATATCTGAGATATCCAGAATCTAATTGTATCTACTTGTCGAATTTGCATACAAAAATTAAAATGTGTGTACTTTCTTTATCGTTTATCTCGATAACAACTTTTTGGCGTATGGGTCAAACCAATAATAAGCCGACGATATGAATTTTTGACAGTTAAAAGTTTAACTTGACAGCTAATACTGCGTTTCCACATACATGTTTTAGGCAAACCATGTGTTTTGGTAAAAAAAAAAAAAAGTGTGGTTAAAACATGTACAAAACATGTTTTGTTTCAAAACACGTTCAGTGGAAACGTAGTATAAAAGATTAGCGTTTCCAGTTTAAAAACCAAAGATGGGACTGATAGCTATCCGATATAAAAGGAACAATTAAAATGGGAAAAATCGGTCCAGCGGTTCAAAAGTTATCAATGAAAATGTGAAAGTACCTCTAAAAAAAATATCAAAGCTATAAACCTAATTCCCAATGTAGTCTATAAGTATGGCTTTTGGATAATAAATTACGTAGTCTTCCATTTTACTACACTGTTAGCATCAGTACACTAAAGTAGAATACTTCAAATGTAAAAATTCATTCGAAGCTTTACGTTTCATTAAATATGGGCCGATTCAAATGATTTTATACTTTCGGCAATCTACTTAATAAGATAAAGAATACATCAGGGACCATATATAAACATGTTTTTAGTTTCTTTTGAAATGTGTTAAAAATTGGAGATAAAAGCGAATGAAGCATTTTTTTGCAAAAAATACATTTTCTTGATACATTGGAAGCCTTTGAGTTTCAAAAATTTTAATTACTAAACGGTTTTAGATAATTAAGAAAACATTTCATTTGGGGTTTAAGAGACAATTGCGCAAAAAAAAATTTCCTGCAAGAATAAAAAACTTATTGAAAACACGAAAACATTAATTGTAAAAATGAAGATGCGTTCAGATGTAAATTAATTGACCCCTAAAGCCCGTATGACACTGTATAGTTTTTGTATTGACAATCTAAATTAAAGCAGTACAAATATATTGTTACTCAATTTTTTAACTAGTGTAAAGAGTACGAACACATAGTGCCAAATTGTAGTAAATGTCAAAACAAATACTTTTGTTATCGATAAATCAGCGAAAAATTGGGATATCTGTCAAAAGTGCAAACGAAAATTTTGAACTTTATCTTGACATTTCTCACAGGCAAATAAGTTTGTTGTCAGTTTCTTTTTGGAACTGTCAGTTTAAAAAAAAAACAAAACTGTTTGTTTACAAATTGTATATATGTTTCATTCGCACATTAATGTTGTTTCTTTCTCCCAATACATCTTGAAACTATACAAAAACTATACAGTGTCATAACAGCTTTAGCAAATTTGTGAACACATTCTAAAACTAAGACTAAGAGCGAACACATCTTCATATACATATTGTATGAAATGTAAAAACCGACGGGCTACTGCCGAAATTCAGAATTTAATTCAAAATGTATGGGTAATTTGTAAACGTACTCTGATAATGGGTAAATTGGTTTGCTTTTAAATGCATTGTGAACATGCACTTAATAATACAAAAAAATACAACACTGAAAGTATCGCTTAGGTACTTTTTGGTACTGGATACCCGAAATTTTAGTTGGCGTCTACTCTACAAATATTCAATACTTTTACAACACAATTTTGTTTACTACAATTTTGCAATTTCACGAAGGAAAAAAATAAAAATTATTAACAAAGGTTATTAATTGTGAATGTTATTTAACAAAAATTATTAATTGTGAAATATAATGTGGTTTATTACTCATGAATCTTCGGGTAAGTTTAATAAAATTGAGCAATGCCTAGGCTGGCTCAACTCATGGGCTAACTCTTCAGTTCGTCTGAAGACTGTAAAATCTGAATGTAACTTTCGGAAGTCTTTAAAACCTAAAAAAAATTATATGCAGGCACAGATCATTTAAATGAGAGTATTTTCTTTATACATATTATTTCCACGGATCTATTCTATTGAAAAAAGTTGATGGACTATTATTATATTAATATGTTGGACAAAGCACCAGGCCGACCCCATATTTTCGGCCGCTACGTCGTGAAATATTACACCGGTAGGCGAGAATTTTAGGGCTGACTTCTTAATGTCAAATTTTGGTATCTTATGTTACTAATTAAGGGAAATATATTTTTTTGTCTAAACTCTAAAGGCATAATTCGGATTAGTTTCACGATCAATAGTACTTTTAATGCTGAGCTCAAAAATATATTTTTTTGTCGGCGACCCCCGGTTCCGAGTTATGGACCTCCAAAGTTTGGATTACAATTTCTTTGTATATTCGACATTTGTAATCGGATCGAAACAATATATATATCATTTGAAAGCTAATGGAACCACATTTCATTTGAGATATAAAATGATTAGTTTCACGATCTACAGGCTGTTTTTTGTCGTCGACCCCCGGTTCCGAGTTACGGACCTCCAAAGTTTGGATTTCAAATTCTTTGTATCTTCGACATTACAATTTCTTTGTATATTCGACATTTGTAATCGGATCGAAACAATATATATATCATTTGAAAGC